>OX578137.1:79822103-80560603 GCA_951213105.1 Amaurobius ferox | reverse complement strand
GTAATTTTAATTAATCGAAAAAATTATTTATGAATGGGGACATAAAAGTTCAAGTTCCAATAAATGAGCCGAACGGCTGAGCTGAAGAGTGGGGCTTGACAATGAAGCAATTAAGTTTCACTTTTAATTTTATACAAAAAGCAAAAACCACACGTTTTGCTTGCAGACTTTGTGCGTCGTTCGTTCCCTGTGGTCATCAACATGCATGTCTCATTATGTGTCCACGCATGCATTCTCATGTGTCGATGCATCTGTTCATACCATGTTAGCTATGCAGGAATACAAATTTAAAAATATGTTGTGGGCAACACATGACTTTCCTTATATAATGCAATGAATTTACTACTTTTACAGTTAAAAAATGTTATTCTTATAGTACATACTTATATTCTTTCCACGATATTGAACGTTCTTCCAATTTGTCGTCTTTTTCACAGATTTAGCGTCATTTTTATACATTTGGCGAGATTTTCGTAAATTTGGCAACATTTAAAAATGTCGCAAAGTTGGCGACATTCCGCTAAATTCGTCGCCAAAATATCACAAAGCGTTACGGACGGAGAAATAAGTTATTCTTACTGCAGATAAATGGCTATTGGCGTTCAAAAACAAAAGTATTTCTCAAGGTATCTTTTTTCGCGAATGGAACGCGTTTGATCCATGAGAATGATGTCATCAAATTTATCGCATGATATTACATATGAAAAGTAAGCATGTTTCTCAACAGTTAAGGTTTTTTTTTAATTTATGGGATATTTTTGATAAATTTATTTGAAAAATGTACAATATCTCGAGAACGGTTCATGCTAGCGTTCTAAAATTTATGTCAATCGCTTTTTAAGGAAAAATTACACAAGAAATGTCTATTTGCGTAACTTTATGAAAGGTTTTAATTTTTGATGTTTTTTTCAATATTTCACTCCAACATTTAGGGGAGTTCTGAACATTCGATTGTGTTTTAAAACAATAGGATTCTAGTATTCATCAATTGTGTTTTTTGTACCGAATTTCACTCGAATCGCTCCATTCTTTCGTGAGTTACCGTCTCCACAGACTCGCTGACACACACACACACACGCACATACACACATACATTCACACACACACACACACGCGAGCGCACACACTGTCTTCACCTCAATGTTCGATTCGTGATCAGGAATGCTTGCAACGTGCTCTCCCGTCGAAAACTCGAATTCGTATTTTCGACCCTGTCACAATACTTTCCTTATACATTATGCATATAAGGAAAGTAATAAATAAAAAATCATGGCTTTTACAGCGTATTCAGAATAACTTCTGGCATAGTTAATATTAACTCTTTCGTCCAAATTCAAATATTTGTTAAATATATTTGTATTTGCATTTTCTTCTATAATATTAAACACAATGAATGTGTATGCAATCTGTATATATTATATTTGAGCAATATTAGTTTGTCGATTGAATTTGAGCCATCTTAGAGTTTATTATTATCGATGACATGGAGAGTAAAAGTCCAGAACAAAAGAATTATGTCATAAATTTCATACAATCTGATAATATTTTTAAGTAGAAACCTATAAGAGATTAAATTTTTCGTCTGTCTTGCTCTGCGTAACCCTTGTGTTTGATTGAGCAATGCCCTCAAATGGGGTTAATAATGATAAATTCATGAACAAATTTGGTGCCGAAATAGGAGACTGATTATTATCAGTACAAAAGTAGCAAATCTGACTAATGTTTTAGTTACAAAATTGAAATCTGACTAAAATTTTGGTTACAAAATTAAAATCAGACCAAATTTTATAATGGTCACCAAAACTACAACTTGGCAACTTCTAAAATGCTGTCAAATTGATGAAAATGACCCTGAATGGAAGGTTATGTTTTGCAAATTTTGAATTCTTTCGTATGACAGGTATATATTCTAGTATATAACTTCTTTTCTCCGTTTGTTTTTAACACGGAGAAAAGTAATACATTTGGCGAACTTGCTTCAGAATCTAGCGCAATATCGCCAATTTGGAAATATTTCATCCCAGTTTGACGAAAATATCGCCAAAATTGCAAACATTTCGCAAAAATTAATGAAAATGATGCTTAATTGATCAATTTAGTATATTAAAATATTTTGATATATAGACTGCATTGTTTATTGAGGATGATTCAGTATTGCTAATTGTTAATTGGGTATGGAATACTTTTGCATGCTGTCATCAGTAAAAGCGCCAAATTAACAGTTCAACGTTAAAAACGGTGTGCCGTGGATCTTATACATCATTTTTTCACTGTGAAGAAAGTAAATTAATTGAATTTTCTAAAGACTGGTATGTACTGTCCCCATCAGATTTGTTCTTCCTTTTTTTATGTATATTATTTTGAGCTATTTCGCAACAACTAACGCATAAAATGGTCTCTTTCTGGAAATTACAATAAATTTGAAATTTTAAAATACTCAACATTTCATTAAGCCATATAGATATAAAAATTATAAACCAAGTCGTTAAAATAAAATATCTTTAAAACAATTCATACAAACATACTGGGATTTGATTCGCTTATAGCTATTAAACAAGATGAAAAAAATATGTATTTTTGTATTTCATTTTATTTTAAAGTGCACAATACATATTAAACAAGAAAGATCAATCATGCTTAAAGCATTGATTATGAAACACTTTCCAACTTCAATGCAATTTTATTTAAACATCTCTAAAATGCAATACATCCCTTGGTAATTTTTAAAACTTATTACAATACTGCATTAATTTATTATATTTGCAAACTTAAACCTTCATCGAAAAAAAATGAACTTCATTCAAATGATGGCATTGAAATATAAATTTCCTGGTTTAAACATCTCTAAAATGCGATACATTCTTAGGTAATATTTTTTATAATTATCATAATACGACAATACTTTATTATATTTGAAAACTTCATCGAAAACCACTGAAATTCATTCAAATGACGTCATAGAAAAAATAACACGCCTGGCTCTCTCTATAAAAGCAGCATTTCATTCATAACATTTTACCATTCATTTCATTCATCACAGTAATTAAACTCTATGCTTAAAATTTCATCGAAAAAAATTGTCCTTCTCACTGTAAAATCAACGAATATTTCATTCATATCAGGTATGCAGGCTCCATGAGCTAAATAATTTTGCGTTAATGAAATACAGCAATTCTTATACAACTCATTCTACATATTTTGTTGTTTACATTTTACATAAGTGAAAAATAGGCTTCGTTGTAGAAATAATAAAATTTGGATGAGCATTTAAACTCAAATATATTGTAATTGCGCTGTTTCAGTATGTAGATGCACAGAATTTAAGCAAAAATAAAGTGGTTTTAGGACGGATACAACACTCAATATGAATGAAAAAGAACTTTAAAAATCACGATTTTGAGACAAGATGGATTCCATATATCATTTTGAAGTGGGTCACGTGATCTTTTCATATCATGGTCACGTGATCGCTTCATATAAGAGGTGTAATTATTATTTTAATTTTTATTTAAAAAACTACTGAATATATTTTGCTGAAACTTTTGTTATGTATTTTATAGAATAATTTGAATATTACATAAAATTTTCGAAGCAATTTGTGAATTTTAAATTAGCTTAAAAAATGTTTGAAAAATTAGGTCCCATAGGGTTCAATGTATTTCATTTTTTCAACCCGGGTTATATTCCAAACTAATTGGGTGATATTATTCATTTATATTCCCATAGGTCCTACGGATTGTCTGAACTACATGCTAAAATTTTACTTTGATTAATTCATTTTTACGGCAGTTATCGGGCTAACGAACAGACAGACAGACAGACAGACAGAATGAACTAATTCATAAACACTTTTCAAATTTTTCGTAAAGTGTTAATAAAAGGCCATTTATTCTGACACATAGGTAAGCAAAAAATATATAGAATAACAAAATATACACAAATTAAACTTTAAATTAAAATATCACCACAATTGCAACACGAGTAATGTAACGTATAAACTTGCATCAAATGGATAAACAAATTTAGGTACACAGAATCGCTTAAAATCACAAACAGACATAAAAAATATACAGATAACTTCAGCAAACATTAAACAATCCACAAAATTAAGTAATTGTAAAATTTCGAGCCACCTTTTAACCGTCAATATTTTTCAAAGTCTATCGACCTAGATCTCATACCCCATTTTTGAAACATTAGCAGATATAATGTTCAAGACCTGGGAACAATCAAAGAGATTGCTAAAAACAATTAAATATAATTCTGTTTTAAATTTTAATTATAGAATACCAAACGTTATTCTCAACACGGTACTAGAAAGTTAATTTGAATGATAGCTGTTGACAGGAAAAAATAAATATCGGAAAAATTTAACGCGCGATGTTTTATTAAACTGACTGTAAAAGGCAAAACCGGGTACCAGAATAATTTAGAGTATTCGAATTAAATTACCACAAAAAGTTAAAATAATATATAGTTTTAAAATAAATGCCACGACAATTTCCAATTAACAACCAATCAGTTGCCTTAATAAAAGAAAATTGCTAAGAAACTTGTTATTCCATTGAAAAATGAATTCAAATTTTTTATTTCATTCATAATTTTTTTCGACACATTATAATATGTTGGAAAAAGAAAGTGTAATGGATCCAATTGCTGCAAACAAAAACATTCCAACAAAATTCTTTAGAAATCCATTCTTACACCGAAAAGCCTGCAGCATCCATAGCATGCCATCTGGACAGATCTTCCATCCGACTTCACGCTGACCTAATGAATCAGATGTTCGATTGAACTCCAGCATCAACTAGAGGCTGGCCTCCAACTGAACAGGACTAGTGAATATGTAATGCAGTCGCATAATTTCAGCACTATCTAGGATGTTCTCCAGCAGGGGAGAACGCTCGACTCTAGTGATTAGAAGCATTTATAGCTGCTTATCACCTGGATAGGTCTAATCGTCCAATTAGACGAATCCTAGTGAATCAGAAATTGTACCTTCAAGGTATCGGTTCAACCAATTGGGATATAAATATATATATATATATATATATATATATATATATATATATATATATATATATATATATACATATATATATACATATATATATACATATATATATATATATATATATATATATATATATATATATATATATATATATTTATATATATATATATATATATATATATATATATATATATATATATATATATATATATATATATATATATATATATATATATATATATATATACACACAAATGTTTTGATACATTTAACCCAATTATTTTCAATACATTTTACAACAGATAAAAACCGCTTATAAATATCATAAGGTGCATTGCGCACTTACAATCTAAGCTTCAATATGTAATCATAACAAGGGGTCACAATCCCCCTTTGCCGTTCTACTATCCTGTAAGCATCCCTTCATTATTTATTTTTTCATTTCTTATATATATATATATATATATATATATATTTATATATGCTTGTAATTAGTTTTAAAAAAATGGTAGAGAAGAAAGTAGTAATTTTAAATCCAGAAAATTTGTTCTTTACATATAAAATATGCCAAAATAGATGGCTAACTCAATTTAAATGTATATTAATGTAATAATAATGAAATCATACATAAAATGAAAATAGTAATAAAATATATGAAGTGATGGTCTCCACTTGTCGTTTTCTTACAATCATATTACACAGTGTTTAGTTCAATTTGTTTCACAATTATCAAGATGAAATTAACTATGATTCCTTCGCATTCGGTACGCAATTTATTGTTTTTAACACTTTACTGCAAAGTTGAAAAGTGTATATGACTTTGTTCATTCTGTCTGTCTGTCTGTCTGTCTGTCTGTCTGTCTGTCCGTTAGCACGATAACTGCCGTAAAAATGACTTAATCAAAATGAAATTTTAGTATGTTGTTCAGACGGTCTGTAGGACCAATGGGAATATAAATGAATAATATCACCCAATTAGTTTTGGATTGAACCCGGGCCGAAAAAATGAAATACATTGAGCCCTATGGGACCTAATTTTTCAAAAAAATTTTAAGCGGATTTAAAATTCACAAATTGCTTCAAAAATTTTAGGCAATATTCAAATTTTTCCATAAAATATGTAAAAAAAATTCAGCGAAATATATTCAGTAGTTTTTTAAATAAAAATTAAAATAATAATTACACCTCTTATATGAAACGATCACGTGACCATGATATGAAACGATCACATGACCCACTTCAAAATGATATATGGCATCCATATTGTTTCAAAATCGTGATTTTTTTAAGTTCTTTTTAATTCATATTGAGTGTTGAATACGTCCTAAAACTACTTTATTTTTGCTTAAATTCTGTGCATCTACATACTGAAACAACGCAATGATAATATATTTGAGTTTAAATGCTCATCTAAATGTGTTTATTTCTACAACTAAGCCTATTTTTCACCTATGTAAAATGTAAACAGCAAAATATATAGAATGAGTTGTATTAGAATTCCTGTATTTTTTTAACACAAAATAATTTAGTCCATGTAGTCTGCATGGCTGATATGAATGAATATTAATTGATTTCATAAAGAGAAGGACGATTTTTTTCGATGAAGTTTCAAGCATAGAGTTTAATTTTTTGTAGCTCCATGGTCTTAAACAAAATGTTTAAATAAAATAAATTATTATAGTATTGTGATGAATGAAATGAATGGGAGAAGGTTATGAATGAAATCCTGTTTTTATAGAGAGATCCAGGCGTGTTATTTTTTTATGATGTCATTTGCATTAATTTCAGTTGTTTTCGATGAAGTTTTCAAATATAATAAATTATCGTAGTATAATGATAATTCTAAAACTATTACCGAGGAATGTATAACATTTTAAAGATGTTTAAACCAGGCAACTTATATTACAATGCCGTCATTTGAAAGAAGTTCATTTTTTTCGATGAAGGCTTAAGTTTTCAAATATAATAAATTTATGCAGTATTGTGATAAGTTTCAAAATATTACCGAGGAATGTATTGCATTTTAGACTTGTTTAAATAAAATTGCATTGATGTTGGAAAGTGTTTCATCATCAATGCTTTAAGCATGATTGATCTTTCTTGTTAAATTAATCATATAATTGTATAAGGAGTATAAGTATCGTGATGAGGTCGAAATTTCGAATTCAAATTTTCAACAGTAGAGCACAATTTAAGCGTCCCTAAATACGAATAGAACGTGTTGAATTGATGTCTGTGTGTGTGTTTGTACAAAGGTACTGGAATAATATTATTTTTAACACGAGTCTTAAAAGTGCCATAAACAGGGTGAATTCCCATACTGCACATTTTATTTTGTACCTCTTCTCCTATACATCTATAATACCTAAAACTTGTATGGCTAATAATTGAATACCTGTGGCATATATGAAAATGTTTTCAATACAGTGAATTTGATAAAAATATTTTTAAAAATTATATAAATTTCAAGAATTTAACATTTTATTTTGATATATGTGTTAGGATTGCAGCAAAACTACTGCTTCCAGAAACGAAAATATTGTTGAATATGAAGCAAAAGTGTCCATTCAAGATGTTATAATTCAAAACGAAAACATTTGCATATTTAAAGTTTGAAATAATGAAAATGAAAATTAAATTAAATTGCATTTACATTTAAATTCAATTCATAAAAATTTTCTACAAATGTTTTTATTTATGCAATATTTATTTATATTTTAAGCAAATTTTATTTATATTTTATGCAAATTTTATTCATATTTTATATAAATGTTTAATTTTGAAGTAAAACTTCTCAAGTGGATTCTCTCACATCATAATCAGTAATATTTTTAATCTGCAATAGATTTGTTGCAATCATGAGCGCAAACAACATATATCAAAACAATTTCTTTTTATAAATTCATGAAAATTATACAAATTTTAAAAATATTATTTTCAGATTCACTTAATTGAAAAAATATATAATATGCTGCAGGAAATCACTTATTAGCCGTAAACTTTTTAAGTAATATTGATCTATAAGAGAAGAGGTACGAAATAAAATGTGCAGCATTTGAATTCACTCTGTGTATGGCACTTTTAAGCCATATGAGACCCATTTCAATGCAATCAAATGTTCAGAAAATACTCAAATTTTCTAATGAAAATTTGAAAAACATCATAAAAAATCAGAACTGCAATAATGTTACGTTTAAAATGCTAAATTTGAATTGTTAATTGTTAATTTTGTTTAAAATGCCATGTGAAACATTCAAAAAGAATGATCGATCATACATAAAGAGTTGAATATGAAACACTTTCCGAATGGAATGCAATTTTATTTAAACATCTTTAAAATGCTTTTATTCAGTGGTGATATTTTTTAATTATCACAATACTATTATAATTTATGTTACTTGGAAATTTAAAACGTCATCTAAAAAATCAATGCTATAAAATCTTTTGCTTTTCTATGTAAAATCAATGAATATTTTATTCATATCACTTATATTCCTGAATCCAAAGCTAAATAACATTTTGAACGAAACAAATTCAGAAATTTGTATACAACTCATCTTGTAATCACCTGTTTACATTCTGCATCCATTAAAATTAGGCTTCGTTGTAGAAATAATCAAAGTTTGATGCTCATTTAAATTCAAAAATAATATAATTGCTTTGGTGCAGAATATAGATGCACAGAAAATACGCAAAAATAAAGCAGTTTTAAGACGGATGCAATACTATATAAATTTAAAAGAACTTTAAAATATCACAATTTTTACTCAGGGAAAAAGTATGGATGTCATATTTTATTTTGAAGTGGATCACGTGATCTCTTCATATATGCGTGTAAATATCATTTCAATTTTTTTTAAAGAACTATCAAACATATTTGGCTGTATTTTTTTTATATGTTTTATGAGATAATTTCAATATTTCCTAAAATCTTCGAAGCAATTTGGGAAAGTTAGCCTCACTTAAAAATGTTTGAAAACTTCGATCCTGTAGGATTCAATGCATTTCACTTTTTCATCCTGAGTTCAATCCGAAACTAATTGAATGCTATTATCATTTACATTTCCATATGTCCCACAGCCCGTTTCAACAACATACTAAAATTTCATTTTTATAGTCATTTTTACCGCAGTTATCGTGCTCACGGACAGACAGACAGACAGACAGACAGAATGAACAAAGTCATAAACACTTTTCAACTATGTTGGAAACTGTTAAAACTAAAAACAACAACGATCTATCTGTTTCTTTAAAAACTGAAGGATTTATATCTTCCATCTTTATTACGTATCTTCCTGGTGAATAGTTCTTTAGAGATATGGTTTAGCAATATTTCTATTTCTGATGTAAAGTGATAAAAACTTTTTGAAAGCGCTGATTTCTACACTATCATTTGCGTATGCAAATCTTTGAATCTGACTTGGTCCATATTGCATTCACGGTTGATGTAAATTAGAGAGGGGGTTGAAGATTTATTGTTTGCACATCCTTCCGATTCCGAAATACGTCGTAAATAAAAGTCAGTAATAATTGTCGTGTTTCAAAGCAACAACTCGGAAAGATTCCAACACCGTTTATTATTTCCCAAAGTACGTTTTCCCAAAGTTCCTAATGGAATATATCGATCGGTTTCGCACTGCCAAAAGTGTCTTGAAAAGTTACAGATCTGGAAAATGTGATCGAATTCAACCATTATGCCAACAAAAGATGTAATTTTAGTGTGTTTATTATCTTCACTATATGTTTTTATCAATTTTAAGTATAAGTTTTTCTATACTATAATAAGAAAAATCGTTATATCTGCTTCTGTTTGTCTATATCTGCTCTTATTGTCAGGCTGTCTATATATTCCCCTATAACTGCTCGCTTGTATGTCTAAATTTACTATCAAAATTTGACGTCCAGTTCCGGCAAAAATAGCCGCAATATTGTAAATTTGTAAAATGTTTGAAATTTTTGAAATATTGTTAATGATAATTCAATATGTATAAAATTTTTATTTATTTCTTTCATAATATCTGTCGTTTTGTGGTAATTAATAATTTATTTACTCTTAATTCGAACTATAGCGAGTTTTGCAGTTCTGGGAGCTTTCGCCTATTGTAGCTTTATTGTTCTGTAATTAAAACCTAGCTGTTCAGTTCAACCTATGAGAGTGCATGGTAACTAATATGTCCCCTTTTAAAAATGTCCCTCAATCGACGAATCTAGCCTTTGTGATATTCCCGAAAAAACACACTTTATGCATATAGAGAGTAATCACTAGAGAATAATATTGTTAATTGATTTATGACCTCTAATAAAAATAAAATGTAATTACGATTCATCTACCTAAGAAACGTGTTTATGGAATAACCCGGAACTCGAAATTATTTTATATACCGGAAATTGTTGTACACATATGCACTTCATTTTTCGTGAAAATTCGCAACGGCAGAAGACCATACTACCAAATATAGCCATTTCGTCTTATCTACGAGTATATAGTCTATGAACAAAAGCTTCTCATCTGGGCAGCCGCTGTTAAACAAACAACAAAACTGCTAGAGGGTGGAATATGATTCAGTGATTAATTTTGAAGTTATTGCTTTGATAAAACTGGAATCCGAACATAGTTTTGCTAGAATATTATAAACTATGAATACTGTTACGACGTATTCTCTGGAATCTTGAGAGTACTATCGGATCACAGGAATGAGTTCACATTTTTGGATAAAGAACAGGCTTGTTTACAAGCACAACGTGAACCGGAACAATGTGGTGAGCTCCATATAATAATAGCTCCATTACGCTTTTACAACATTACTAAGTAGGGCGCGGAAGCCCAGTACTTAGCGCGCGGGAATTGCAATCGGTAGGCCCGGATTCGAGTCCCGCCACTGCCAAAACTGCCCCCGTGTTCACGTGCAGTACGATCACGTTAAACATGTGGGTCCGTAAGTTCTTCCGAGAGGTTGGTGGTAGGGGAAGAAGAGTACGGTCCCTGTGGATGCCTCCCAAACTGGGTTCCAGTCTAAATTGGGTGGCACTTCCCGGCCGTCCAAACGGTTACATTACACCTATCTGGTGGGTCGGACGGTCTGGGTCTCAACAACAACAACAACACTAAGCATCTGTCATTTACAGTAAAACAGCAGCTAATGCTCGAATAATTTCAGTCGATGCTTTTCTAAATATATTAATATATCTCACAATTAATAGTAGGCCGTATTACATCAGCTGCTCTCACACTGGTCCGAGAAAGTTCTCATACCATAGAAAAGTCGAATATATAGACGCGAAAGAATAGACGATGTAATAGACGCATGGACAGGAATAGTCGAAAGAATAGACGCATGTAAAGGTGTTTTTCGCCTTTAGTTCTCAAAAGAGCACCCAGTGAATGCATTTACTGTATTCGTAACAATAATTGAAACTTGAGAGTTAACTCATAAATATGACGAACATCTCATATTTTCATTAAATTGTCAGAACATTCAAGAAGGCGGTCAAGAATGAAATACCATTTTAAGATTTCAGAAAGTAAGTATATTTGTCTTTACTGCAGTTTAAACCTATAAATAATAAATATTCTTATTAAAATGCCATTAAACTACAATTATCATTTTACTTTTAGCACGTAAATGTTTTAATTTTTTCATTTTTTTAGCAAATTATTTATGCTACCGTTTGCAATATTAAATCATAAGTTTGTGTATTTATTGTATAAAATAAGGTTTATTATTTATTAAGTTTAATTATTTATTCCCTTTCTAAATGATCTCTCATACCATAGAAAAGTCTACCAAATTCACCAAATTGGCGATAAATCAGCAAACTTGATAACCTAGTCGCGTGTGTTTAAATATGACAAACCTGCATTGACGTAATAAGAATAGACGCCTGTAAAGGTGTTTTTCGCCTTTAGTTCTCAAAAGAGCACCCAGTGAATGCATTTACTGTATTCGTAACAATAATTTAAACTTGAGAGTTAACTCATAAATATGATGAACATCTCATATTTTCATTAAATTGTCAGAACCTTCAGGAGGGCGGTCAAGAATGAAATACCATTTTAAGATTTCAGAAATTAAGTATCTTTCTCTTTACTGCAGTTTAAACCTATAAATAAGAAATATTCTTATTAAAATACCATTAAAATGCAATTATCATTTTACTTTTAGCAAGAAAATGTTTTCATTTTTTCATTTTTTTTTAACAAATTATTTATACTACCGTTTTCAACATTAAATCATAAGTTTGTAAGTGTATTTATTGTATAAAATAAAGTTTATTATTTATTAAGTTTAATTATTTATATAATAAACTATTTATTCAGTTTAAATTTTATTATTATTTGTTAATTATTATTATTATGTATATAATATATTATGCATGGGTTACTGTAATCTGTCTGCTTTGCGTTTCACTTCCTCTGAACTGTATTCACGGTTGATGAAATTCAGAAGGAGAGTTGTATATTTACTGTTTACACTTCCCTTCCCTTTCTAAATGCATTGTAAACAAAGATCTGCAATTATAGTTCATCTGTCGAACCAGAAAGTGTGAAATTTTCTAACAGCCTTCAGTATTTTACAAAACTCGGATTCATCTAAATCTCTGAATATATTGTTCTGTTTTGCTTTGCTCCTGTTATAGTGTTTTACGATGCAGAAATCATTTAATCTGTAACTATTGTGCAATAAACTATTTAAAACCTGTTTGATTAATCTAATTTATTGTAATTCATGTGGAAATGATAGCGTAGATTTAGATGAAAATGAGAGAATTTTCAAAGTCGATTTAACGCTAGAAGTAGAAAGGATTAAATAAATGGATATTAGTAATTTAGGAAACAACCTCATTTTAATAATTTATTGGGTCAAATTTAAATGCAGAATTGTGGCATTGATAAATATCGACCTGTGAAAATTCATGTGGGACTGGCTAGCTCCTATATACGTATGTGTAAAGACTTTAAAATCTCAAATTGTACTTCTGTCCGTATGTACTTTTCGCTTCTCTCCAATAACGGTATTTTGTTATTTTCCGAGTTGAGGATAATGTAACGTTTGCCATACCTCTTGCCTTTTCTTATATGAACCTTGCTTACCATTTTGCAAAACTACAAATGTTGCCTTTGCGTAAATGCAGTATTTGTAGTAATAGTGTCATTGTAGTAATTGTTGTAATTATGTAATTATGCATAACTTTTATAACGTGAAGATCTCCCAAAGGCGATGGTGGCCAGCGTAGCGAGCAGGGGTGAATCTTTCAGTAGGAACAAAAAAAAAATTAGAAATGCCACAAGATGTCACGGGAACGGTAATATACTGCATAATTAATTTAGTTGCTAAAACCTTAATAACCATTTCATACATATTTGTATATTATGCCAATATCATATTTATTGTGCATTTCTTAAAGTATTATCTTCTGTACTTGCAATTCTGTACTTTGAAAATTCATGGAGAAAAGTATTCGTCCTTGCAGATATTTTTTTCTTAACAACCCCTGAAGCAACTTCGTGAGCCCCCAATAGACTTGGAAACTGTTGAGCGAAATAAGAAGTATAAGGAAAATATTATTAAAACAGAAGTCCCCTTTGTCTTGTCCTTATTATATATTTTAAATTAGCGAAGGTAATTAATTTAATTAGCTCTTTTTATGGCATATTGCGCTATTTTACGATAGCTTGAGTGATAAACTGGAACGTCATTAAAATAAGAACGTTGCTCAACATATTTTGCAGGTTTTTATCGTTAAAAATTTAATAAAAATGATATTTATCATTATATGCAAAGCACAACTATAATAAATGCATTTTTTAGCTTTTTATTTTTCTTTAGGGAATCCTTATATTATTAACATGGAGTACACTGGTTCAGATATCATTTATGAGAGAAATCAAAATCTGGCACTAGATGAATTTATGAAATTTCATTGTAGTTTCACAAATTTAAAACGTAAAACAATATATAAAAACTCAAATACAATTAAAAATAATCAAATTTATGATTTAAAGATACATTTGTGATTGTTCAATTAACTTTGTGAGATTGGTTATTGGTGGCAAAATTTTTCACTCCAAACATCTATTTCTCAGGATTAGATACGGATAGAGATTAGATGATGGATGATATGGATTCAGCATAACATTTTAGAGGGAGTTAGAGGATTTAATAAGGATTTCAATTTACGGTGTTGAGTAAGGTTTCAGCTTCCGGTTTCATGGTTTTACAGAAAAGTAGACCCTTATGACGATTTCAATTCTCCCAAAAGTTTTAAGTTTAACACAACCTCATACATCTGGATATTTTCATCTATCAAATTGTCATGTCATTACGTTAAGTCGTTACGTAATTTATGTACGTCATGAATATGGTATTTTATTTATTTATTTATTTATTTGAAAATGCCGTTCAGTGTTGTTCTCAGAGGAAATGTTCTTCCGCCTCCAATGCTTCGAGTCATGTATGCAACGATGGTATGTACCTCCATTACAGCAAAAAATACTAATAGCCCGGATGAGGAAAGAAAAACTTAACACTAGAGATAAAAAGTAAAAACATAAATTATATTTCTAAAGAAACAAATCTGATGTGGACAGCACATGATTTTCCCTGCAGACTACAATTAATTTTCTCTTTATTTCATTAATACTACATTACATTGAGTTTAATGGCACTAAATAATGCGCACAATTAATTTAATTTACATTGAATTTATACTTCTAATTCGGCTTTAGTTTTCACTTGGTAACTGGACTTATTCTCAAAACATGAGTAGCATAAATGTGAAAAAACTAAAATGTCTCGAAAATGGCTAGCCCTAGAGTAATGGTGTTGGTCTTATTATTTTCATCGTCAAGAAATACATGTAAACAAGCGTTTAATTGACGCCTTCTAGCATACGTAGTCTTTTATTTCAGATTTTGACGATTTTCGCTGGCCATTTCGCAAAAAAAGCAGATTATTTTTTTCCGACTCGCAACAAACCTTATCAGACCCAGGGTCACCCTCAAGTGACTTATCAATCAAATTCTGTAAAATTTGGTCTATTAGTTTTTCAGCTTGAATGGATACAGTCAATTTTTGCGGGACATTTTGCAAAAAAAAGGCAGGTTCCTTTATCTCAAATCGAACCAAAATCTAATCAGCACCATAATTATTCACAAGGGACTTACCTACCAAATTTTGTGAAATTCGGTCAAGTAGTTTTCCAATTATAGTGCATACATATATTGCACATACAGACAGACAGATACACAGACACACAAAGACTTCAAATGCACTTGTAAATTTTCTACCTTATTTCGTTCAAATCGCTCCATTCGTTCGTGAGATATTGTCTCCACAGACTCACTCACTCACACACACACACACACACACACATAGGCAAAAGTAACGCTAAAATAAACTTTTCGTGTTCTAGAGGTCTCAAAACGTGTTTTAGCAAACAAACTTTTAGCTTGACGTGTGTGTGTGTGTCTCTGTGTGTCTGTATGACTGTGTCAGCAGATTTTTTATCCACTCTAACTCAAAAACTAATTGACTGATTTTCTTAAAATTTGGTAGATATTTCCCTTGTGGGCGACCCTGGTGCTGATTAAATTTTGTTACAATTCGGAATAAAAAATCCTGCCTTATTTTTCGAAATGGACCGCTAAAATTGCCTATACCCACACTATCGGAAAAACTACTAGACCAAATTTCACAAAATTTGGTAGATAAATTATTTGTAGCTTTCCCTGGTGCTGATTAGATTTTGGTACGATTCGAAAAAAATAACATGCTTTTTCTTGCGGAATGGCCCGCAAAAATCTTTAAATCTAAAAATAAAAAGACTACGTTTGCTCAAATATATCAATTAACTTTTTATTTTACACGTAAGTATTGACGACGAAAAAAATAAGACCAATGCCATTAATCTAGGACTAGATGTTCTCGATATATTTTAGCTTTTTCTCATTTTCAATATGCTACCTTTGAAAATATGTCCAGTTACCAAACAGAAACAAAAATTAAATTAACATTGCAAATTCAGTGTAATTTAAAATAATTATGACTGGTTTTTTTTTTGTGCTATTAAATTCAATTTAATGAAGTTTTGAAGAAATAAAGAGAACTTGAATATGAGTCTGCAGGGAAAATCATATGCTGGCCACGTCAGATGTTTTCTTATTGCTGTACCTTCTCCAACTCCGATATGTAGGTAGCGGGTGTATTTGTCTTAAAAAATTCATTTTTCTCACCTTCACGTGCAATTGAAATTAGTAACTTTCGGCTTACCTTGGGTGCAAATAAACTAAAAGTAACTAACTATACATATTATAATCGCTTTCAAGGATTAATATTTTCAAGGATCTCAAAGCACACAATGAAAACTCAAAGTACTTTTACATAAATTGAAATTTTAAGAGATAGAATAGTGTAAATATTTTTAAAGAAATGCTCAGATGAAAAAATGGCATGCCTATTATCAGTGATAAATCAATTCTAACAAATATGGCATTAGATAGAACAGCCACGGTTCTGTAAAATGTATCTAAATATAATATTTTCAATTTATATATTAATATTATATATATAAAGACTGTACAGCCCTTAAGTGACAAGAAACGACCGTAAATCTCAACAAAAGACCGTGATTGAGTATGACATGAAATATGTTCCACTCGATTTATCTTTCATTTTTCATTTCATTTTTCATTCTTTGAATGGAAGTTATTTTTCATTATTGATCCAAAACGATATTTTCATCTAATGTTATTTTTAATATTATATCAATAATAAGTTATTTGTTAGGTCAAAAATGATCATTATCAATCTTATGTAATTGTAACTAGTGACTAGTGATATATACTCGGTGTTGATCATAATTTAAAATACGTGTAAATTTCTATAGTACAGTGCAACTTGGATAAAACGAACGTCTCTAATTCTAAATCGTCGTTAATTTGAAGATTTCTCTTGGTCCCTTGAACTTTGTATTAAATAAATCGTGTATAATTCGAAGTTCAACTTCCTTAATTCGAAGTTTTTATAAAAACTTTCGAACCATAACAACTTTTCGGCCTTTTATCGTTAAGAAATCATCGCCGGAATACCCCCACCTGTTCGACACGTGACAGTTGAAACGCCCCCTTCCCGCTCCCTGTTCGACCGGTTCGAGCGTTCAACCTACAGAGGGTATTGGTTCAACCGGCTTCAGACGTTATTTGAGCTTTATACTGTCAGTGTGTCTGTAGTGTTGTGAGAGTTTCTCTAGTGAGCATTCACGATATCTTTGAGTAAACCACTCAAATGTCTCAAGTGACGGAAACAACAATAGCAAATTGCTATCGAAAGGCAGGATTTACCAATAAAACTGACCCAGCTGAGTTCATAGAAGAAAATGTCCCCCCACCGGACGCATGGGGTAGCAATATGGGTGTGGCATTCGAAGAATATGTCAATTTGGACCAAAACCTGGAAGTTTGTGGAGAACTGTCAGATCAAGACATTTTATCAGCAGTATTAAATAAGACGATTACAGCGGAGTACGATATCGAGGATTATATACAGAAGGAAGACAAAGAGACGCCAATCCCTCCATCGTCGGAGGAGCTTTTTCATCTAGGCGAATTTCGTTGATATATTGAAGGACAAACAAAGGTTAGTGAAGCTGTTTTCCGTTCACTAAACATGCTTGATGAGTTTGCTAACCTTAAACGACTGAACTCTACAAACAATCAGACATTGCAAAAAATTTTCTGAAACTATAATTTGATTGAATGTTATACGTATATTCATGTAACTTACGTAAATCTTATTTTGTTTACATACATATAGAGTTTAAATCATTCATACCATGATATTTCTCAATAAATATTTACTTATTGACAGAATACGCTTTTCAAGCATTCAGTGGACCTGAAACTGAAGTTAAAAGATGTAACTTTTTTAAATCGAAGTTTTGGATAATTCGAATTTTTTTAGTGGTCCCTTCAGCTTCGAATTACTCAAGTTGCACTGTATTATAAATTGCATTATTCTTTAAACTATTATATTAAAATATTTAGTTTAGTTATCCCAAAAATAAATATCTTAGACTGTTCTCTGTATACATATATATTTTCAAACTGGTCCCGTTTGTAAACAAATGTATTAGAAATATGAAATTTTATAAATGCATTGCAAAATGAAAACGCTGAAATAGTTTTAGAAGTTATACCCGTACCATTTTCACACAATTTAAGCAATCGGCTAAACAAAATGAGCTTGAAAAAAATTGACAAAATAATGGCTTGAGAAATGGAAAATATCAATAATTACAGTAATATTATATTTTAATTTTGTAAATGATGCAAGTCCCGTTTAAAATTCTATACAATTTATTTGTAAAATTTATTTTTGCATCCACTTCTTTATTACTAAATTCTGATAAAAAAAAAGTAAAAACCGTCTGCTATATAATCCCATTTGATTTAATTCTTTTGCTGAGCAGCATGATATCATATTCTTAAAATATTATTTTGGAAAACATATCGAATGCATAATGTTTTTCTTGTGGAAGGTTAATTTGTGTTTTTTAACACTTCCCAGCATAGTTTAAAAGTGTTTATGACTTTATTCATTCTGTCTGTATGTCTATACGTTTGCACGATAACTGCCATAAAAATGACTTTATGAAAATGAGAACGGTTTGAGCGATGTAATGGAAATACAAGTGAAAAATACCACCCGATTGGTTTTGGTATAAACCCGGGCTGAAAAAGTGAAATACATTGAATCCCATGGGACCTAATTTTTGCAGACATGTTTTAAGCGAAGTTAAAATTCACAAATAGCTTAAAAAATTTTCGGAAATATTGAAATTATCCCATAAAATACATAAAAATAATTTCAGCGAAATAAGTTTTTTAGTGTTTTGGATAAAATGAAAATATTAATTACACCTTTGATGTATGAAGAGATCATGTGACTCATTGCAAAATAAAATATGGCATCCATTTGTTTTCAATGTATCAAGATCGTGATTTTTAAGGATGTTTTAGCATTGCATCCGTCCTAAAACCGCTTTATTTATACTTATTTTCGGTGCATCTACATTCTGGGACAACGCATTTACAATATTTTTCAGAGTTCAAATGATCATCAAACTTTGATTATTTCTACAACGAAGCTTAATTTTAATGGATTCAGAATGTAACAATTCAGGTGATTGTAAGATGGGTTGTATAACATGTGTTCAATGTTTTCCATGTCAAATTATTTAGCTCGGGAGTGTTGAATATACGTGATATGAATGAAATCTTTATTGATTTTATGGAGTAGAAGATTTTGTAGCGTTGCCATTTTTGATGAAATTATAAGTTTCCAAGTAAAATAAATTATTGTAGCACTGTAATAATTAAAAAAATATCAGCACTCAGTGTATCGCATTTTAGAGATGTTTAAATAAATGTGTATTTCAGTTGGAAAGTGTTTCGTACTCAATGATTTATGCCTTACTAATCTTATCTGTTTATTAATATCTCAACAAACCCTGGTCTTAGAAGCTCGAAATATGGGGGGGGGGGGGTACACGCTGTGTATTGGATAATAACTATACCAAACTTGAAAAACATAAATTCGTCAAAACTGTGAATATGTATACATAATAGATAGATAGACAGAGTTTCCATTTTATATTCGTGGATGGTTACCAATACAAACTCCAAAGAATTAACTCTTACAAGAATCTTATTTCCCATCTGGTGTACTGAAAAAGGATAAAATATTTTGCAAGAAAAATGGCAGTTGTAATTTTACTACAAATACACTTATATTTAATAAATACAATACTAGGCAAAATATATTGACTCTGGATATGTATAAGAACAAAGCATAACATTACTTAATTTCTAAATTGCGAAATTTGAGTTAAATTTATTATCGATTTCTATTATTTCCATGCGCAACCATGATAATTGTACAACGTGGATACATAACGTCCTAAATAAGCTCCTTCATATGGGCTAAATAAACTCCTTTGATAAGCAACAAATAAGCTCATTTGACATGCACAAAATAAAAGCATTCCATACACCCTAAATAAGTGCTCCTTTACCGATCTCTGGCAGAAAGACAAAAAATGTCTTATATGCTTTATATCTATATCATTTAAATTTGGAAAGCTAGAAAGCAAACATAAATAGAAAATACTTGAAGTCGCCAAAAAGGTTCTTTAGCCCCGAAATAAACGTTTATTTACCCACGAAGTAAAATTTAAAAAAATCTGATGTAGGCCGCATATAACTTCCCTTATATAATGCAATTAATTTACTATTTTTATAGTTAAAAAAATGTTATTCTTATAGTAGATACTTATATTCTTTCCAAGATATTGAATTTTCTTCAATTAATCGTCATTTTCATTTATTTAGCTTCATTTTTATCCATTTGGCGAGATCTTCGTTAATTTGGCAACATATAAAAATATCGCCAAATTGGCGACATTTCGTTCGTTCGTTTCCAAAATCTCGCCAAGCGTTATGGACGGGGAAATACGTTATTCTTATAACGGATACATGACTATTGGCGTTCAAATACAAAAGTATTACTCAATGTATCTTTCCTCGTGATTGGAATGAGTTAGATCCATGAGAATGATGTTACCCAATTTATCGCATGATATTACATATGAAAAGTGAACACGTTCCTTAACAGTTAATATTTTTTTTAATTTATGGGATTTTATGATAAATTGATTTGAAAAATGCGCAATATCTCGAGAACGGTTCATGCAAGCGTTCTAAAATTTATGTCAATCGTTTTCTAAGGGAAAATTACATAAGAAATGTCTATGTGCGTAACTTTATTAAAGGTTTTGATTATTTGATGATATTTTCAAAATTTTACTCGAAAATTTAGGTGGATTCTGAACATTCGATTGTGTTTTAAAACAATAGGCTTCCGGTATTCATGGAGTGTGATTTTGTACCAAATTTCATTCGAATCGCTCCATTCGTTCATGAGATATGGTCTCCAAAGTCTCACTGACACACACACACATACTTTCTCACACACAACACACACATACTTTCACACACACACACACACACACATACTTTCACACACACACATGCTTTCACACACACACACACACATACTTTCACACACACACACATACTTTCATACACACGCACATACTTTCATACACACACACACATAACCATCACTTCAAAAATGCCCGATTCGTGATCATTATGTATATAAGGAAAGTTATAATATTGCTATCTCAGCGATTTCTCCTTCAATTTAAGTCTAATTTTAGCCTAAAAATTGAGTTGCGGCATATAAAATATTGAGCTACAAGCACGGAACTCGGCATGCAAATGCCATTATTAGAGTTACGAAAATTAGCAAACTGTCAGCACTGATGCTATTTTCTGACGGGCAATTGGAACTGGATTTCCTGATTTGATACTGCAATTTGTGTTCAAAGATGTCTTTGAGATCTATTCAACGGCGCTACGAACAATTGTCGGGTTTTGAAAGAGGTCGCATCATAGACTTAAGTGAACTTGGTTGTTTCAACAGACTTGTATCAGTCACCAGTCTGAGCGATATGGTAGTTGTTCAGTGTTGGAAACAGTGGATTAAAAAAGGCACATGTAACCATCGCAGAGGCTCATGTCGTCTAAAACGGACTGCAGGAAATGACCGTGCAGTCAGGAGAGAAACAAAGTCCACACGAATGGAGTCGCTATCAGCGATTCAAAGGTATTTGTCATCTTCTATGCATTCTGGAAACCAAGGAAAACTATTCAGAAACGACTGACAGAAGATGGGATTGGATCTCGACGTCCATTAAGGTATGACAGCTCAACACAGGCAGATTCGTTTGGATTGATACCGAGGTGGCTCAACCTAAACTGTGTTCAATTGAAAGTATGTTGTCTTCTGCGGCGAAGTCCGCTTCTCTTTCAGTGCTGACGACCGTTGCATATGTGGTGAAGCACTGGTCTGCGTTCCGACCCTGCATTTGTTGTCGAGCGACACACGACCATCACACGTTGTGTGACAGTCTAATGAACCATCTTGTGGGGCAGTTGATCTTCACTGGTTCTGCTGTAAGTCAATATGACGACTTGCTTGTACGTCGACGCAACTTTGCAGTCGATTGATCTGCCTATGTGGTCATGACAGGCATATTCCATTGACTTACAAAACAACGCTCGACTACATACTGCACAACTTTCTCAATAATGTTCGTGGATTTAATTCTCTTCCTCTTCCATGCTCATCCAGATCGTCAGATCTATCATCAGTAGAACATATATGGGACATGCTATGACAGAAATTGCAATGTTCTCAGAAAACTGCTGAATTATCTGACATGTTGCAATTTTTGCTACATGTCTTCCGTAAAGGGACATTAACAACTTTATTGACACTATGCCGCACCGAATATCGGTTTGTATAGCTGCCAGGAGAAAATTTACCACTTCCTAAAATGTCATCTACTTGTTGCCACCAATTCATAATAAAAACGTATTTTTGCTCCAAAATTATAATCATAAGCATATCTTCTTAAACGATACATAGATATCGAGTTTCGCAGCTGAAATTACAAGCCGCATACATAACGATATCTTTATCTCCTGCACATGCGGAAAATACATCTCAAATTACATTATATTTTAACAAGATAATAATGAAGGGACCGGCATATGTAACGGTATGTAAACTTCATTTCTGATGGAACTAGTAAGCATTTTCCTTCTTTATTACAATCTTTATTGCTTCTTTATTTAAGCGGAAATAACATTTCCTGTAGCGGATATAGAAATTTATAGTGAATTATTTTTATACTATCCGGAGTTTAATGCTGAATCCATGTCAGTCATCCTCTAAGTTATATCTATAGTCAATCCTGTGAAATAGATGCTTCAAGGAAAAAATCGCAAAATCTATAGTATGACAAAAATTTAACCGCCAATAAAATAGTTTAATAACAGTAAAGATTTGTTGTATCAGTCTTGGAAGATTCAGAACAGATAAAAGTAGAAAATGTAGCAAAAATCTGAAAATAGACTGTATTTCTAGGGAAAATGTTGTAAAACGTCTTATGCCTGATACATTTTCAGAGTTATATAGATACAAAAAATTGTTAAAAAAAAAATGTCACGTGAAGTATTTCCTCAAAGATTCTATATTTGGAGTATCTTCTATTTCTTTTGGGACTTTAACAATTTTCTGTTGAATGGATACATTTGTATTGTGACATTCCCCGAAGAATAACATTCATAAGTTGGAAGTAAATATCTAAGAATACAGAATAGTTTTTATATTTGCTTTGGTTGGTTTTCATTTCTTACTGTCGTCGAAAGATTTTCTTACAATGGTTAATGCTTATTGAAGATGAGTATTGGTAAAATTAAACCTTAAACGTGGTGCATAACATATATTAAATATTAGTTTTGCATCAATTTAAATATAATATATGAAGCTCAAATAGGCCCAGGTCACTCAATATAGCATATCTTTGTATTTTTGCTTAGATTCCATAGAATCCCTCAGCATTCTTCATAAACTAAATCTTCACGATGATAAAGAATGAGCGTGAAAAGTATAGTTGACTTCAACTCACGTAGACGACGCTAGTGGCAGTTTTAGTGAGATTTTCATTAGAAAAAAAATATCTTATAATTTTTTCAATGTACTAAGTTGTGATGATAAAAATTAATATTGCTAATTTTATTTAAGTTATTATTTTAATATTTATTTTACTTGTTAAATTAACTTAATTTGGTTTCGTAATTGCTCTTCGTGTACATATCGTAAGTGTCCGACATACAACCACCTTTTTGTTATCCGGTAACAACATATAAATAAACAAAGTCCAAAAAGATAAATATTCATTATCAACTACTGATTAATTATCAACTACTATTGAAGATATTGTTGTTTTTCTTAATTATTTATTAAAACATGTAATTAACTTATTTATAGTTTTACATTTAGCATTTGATTGTTCATTATCATTGATTGTCAACTTAAATTGGAGATGGCTGCGATGACAGACATAACGTTTTGACACTTGACTTTAGAGTAAATTTATTAATTAAAATATAGTAATTAGATATTAATATCCAGACTTGGCCTCAGCATGTCTGCCAGTGTTGTTTCCTGGATTGTAGATTTATTTCTCAGACCTTGAACTGACGTTTATTCTACTTGATACTACAGCATCCCAATATGAAACATTCCATGAGTGTGTAAATCTATCACATTCTAGCATGACATAAGTAATGTTTCAGATCATTGTATTTTGTCAACATTTAATCTGATGTAAAACTGGATAGTTTTGTTAATCTGTTTTAAAGATACTATAAGTGTTTTTATCATGTCTAGTTCCAGGCGTCTTTTTGGTTGGAAACAAAATCAGAAGTGGGAACTATTGACAGGTTTCAATCTCATCAACTGCAAAAGGTGCTACTTACAGCAGAAGACTAAGGGCTATATTCTTACCCCAGATGCGAAATTTCATATTATAAAATAGTTTGATTTATTGAACTTGATGGCCCATGTAGCATATATATTTGTTAAATTTTAAAGTTTTTGTGATCGTTTCTGAATAGAAAATTTTTGAGAATTTACATGTTTCATAATCTACTTCCTCAACTAATTTATGCTTAGAGTAATAAATATGTTTGTTGTTTGTTACTTCCAGCAGCTTTTCCGCATTTATTCTTGAACTTTCAGTAACAATAAATAAAGCAGGCTTATTTTTTTTGTTTTTCCCACTTAACCCCTCTAACTAACAGCTTAGTTATTTCATGAAAAACTATTTTGTAGACGACATAAAAAATTAAAAAATAAATTAAAAAATCCATCAATAAAACTTTAAGGGATCCATAATAGGTCCTTTTAACTTCAGTATATTTTATGATTATGACTACGCATGGAATAAAGCTTACAGTAATGTAAGGAATTTTCAAATCTCATAATGGTATTTTTATTGACAAAGAAAACATCAAATGTTCAAAAATGTCATTATACAGTGAAAGTTTTCTATAGCAAATATCCATAAATCCTAGAAATAGTTACTATTGACATCCACAATATCATCAAGAAGCCAGTTTTCTACGATATACCATATAACTAATTGAATACTCTGTCCCCTTATTTTAAATATTTTTAATCGAACTTTATAAAGCTAGATCAAGGTTATTAATCTTGATATCTTCTTCAAATCTTTTATCAATATATTTTAGATACATTGGATCTGGGTTTGAATAGTAGGTGTGGATGGAGAAGATTGTGCATTCAAACAGACTCGGATTATGGCGTAATCTAGTTTAAACTGTAGCTCCCAGTAAAAGTTGGTCTTTTGTGCATAGAAAGAACAAAATCACGTTAAAACGGTCCGGTCCTGTTCAATCGTAGATTTAAAGGCATAAACCCAAATAAATTTTTCCGTTAAATTATTTATGTAATAAAGAAAACGTCGTAATTCCTACATAGAGGCTTGATGTGTAGAAGAGTACAGCGAATTTGTAAAAGATAATTCACTGCTTTATTTCCTTAAATATTCATCCTAGACATTATAGATCCCATATTGCAATTGATGTCTTAAAATAGCAAGCGGAATTGCATCAGGTATGGAAACGATTTAAATTCTGTAGGCGGTATTCCTGTAAAATTTCGAAATCTGCTATCTTACACATGGCCAGTTGAGTAAAAGCCACAATTCGAAGAATATTACTCAAGACTTGATTATTTAAAATTAAAAGTTTTATATCTTTATCTGCAACATTCGAATAAATATGCATAATCAAATTTATACCATGAATTTATAATCCCTAAATATAATTATAGTCCCATAAAACTTCAAATTTGATCTTGAAATGATTGATTATAAATCAATTCAGAAAAGTGTAAAAAAAATTGAATTTCCGTTCCGCGATATATCTGTGCATCATCATCTTATGATCGTCTATGTCAGTATGAATTTTTCGCTGGCGTCTACAACATATCCGGACTAAAAAAATTTTAACTATCAAATAAACCGTTAACTGTTAACTATTAATTTATTAAACCTGGATAACTTCAAAGAATTTAAAATAAATTCAAAACTCAAAAATATCGTAACATTTCTCGATGTGCATTGTAGAATTGTCATGCAAAACAAATATCAACCTGCTACAAAGGAAAAATTCGAAATCTAACTATTCACATATGCCCCGTAGAATGCTATACAGTACAATATTACTAGGGACTTCATTAGTTTAAAAAAGTTCCAGTACAATATTACTCGGGACTTCATTAGTTTAAAAAAGTTCCAGTACAATATTACTCGGGACTTCATTAGTTTAAAAAAGTTGTAGTTTTTTACCTACAAAATTTCAGGAAATCTGTTCAACAGTAATTTTTACTAAAAATATGGGAATATCTAAATATTTCCCCCAAACCAAAAAACCTTTGAATTTGACATCAAAGATCTCAAATTTTAGCTTCTGATAGACGTGGTAAGGTGAATTAAGTCAGAAGATCAAATTTTAAATGTTTTCGTGAATTTATGTTTCAAAAATTTTGAACCATTTGGATTCTTTCAAATTGCGAGCTTGAACTCTCAAGTCCAGTTTCAGCATTTTTTGGCGATATTTTTAATCTTAGTAAACCAGGTTTCTGAGAGTCACAGTTTATTTTTTTATTTTTATTTTAACTAAGGAAACTGGAAGAAATATTCTGCTAATTGCAATATTTACTTTTCGCAGCAAGTATAAAAATTTAGATTTTTTTGAAATTTTCTGTCTATTAGGGGTTCCTCTAATTCTGATTTTTCTCGTTAACACAGGGGTGTTATTCACGATGTTTATTAGACACAATGAATATTATAATAATTAGCTAATATTTTCTGATATTCTAATAATAAAGAATCCGGTCAAAACTTGAACTAAGTACATTAATAAAAATACATTTTAATCAGTATCTAATTCATTCAATTCTCTTTATGGCAATCAAAAGTGCAACGAGTTCCTAGGAAAATAAAATTCGGGGTAAGCAATAAAAGTAATTAATCATAACAAGTAATTAATCTAACACTTATAATAACTTAACTGTAGGAATAATCGCAAAGTTTGTTTGCATTTAAAAGTCATGTTCCATGGAGATAGGAAGAAAGAGATAAAACTCCTATGGATAACACGCTTGAAAATGCCAAAATGCTTTGAGAATTATATCTAGGTGTCACTAGTGTCAGTAAAGTAGTTACTATTGTTAGTTGACAGAACAGAAAAACGTAGTATTTAGTATATATATATTTTTGATTGTTTTTAAATTAAGGGTTCTGTAATTATGAGTATAATTAGAAAGTATTTTTCATAGTTGTAGGATAGAGTACACAATATCTGGAGATAAAAAAAGTTGAAAAGTAAAATAATTTTGAATATGTAGCAATATTCTTTATTATTTCAATTATACTTGGCTCTAATAATTTATTTTTACGAAATTTATAGTTTAAATAAATATTTTGGGCCTTTCGTGATACAAATGCATACATTTCTTCTTTGACCCAGACCGTCTATCCTACTCAAAGGTGTAAGGTATCTGTTTGGACGACAGGGAAATGCCAACCAATTTAAATGGGAACCTGATACGATAAGATCCAATTTAGACTGGACGCCTAGAGGATTAGATATGAGGATGGATCCAACAAAAAGGTTACAGGGGTAATAAAAATTTATTTAATAGCAATAGACAGAAAATACAAAATGGAATTAAGAGACATACTTGGCGATCACTTTTGCACATAATCACCAAATCTATTTAGGCATTTATCTGAACGCAGGACCGAATTGTTTAACCCACGTTTGGTAGAAATCACGTCCCTGTCCATTGAGTCAGTTCTCGGCAGCTGTTTTCGCATCACTGTCTGAAGAGAACCTTGTTCCAGATAAGTGACTATTCCTTCAATTTCGGGAAAAGGAAATAGTCACTGGGTGCCAAATCTGGTCTGTGTGTCGGGGGCAGGGGCTCCAGGCTTCCCACTTGAACTTTTGCAGCAATTCTTGAGTTTGGCGAGCAGTACGGGACCTGGCATTGTCATGCAGAAGGATGACACCATCACTCAACATGCCAGGGCGTTTGTGTCGGATGGCTTCGCGTAACCTTGTCAAAGTAGCACAATAACGATCGACAGTAACGGTATGGCCACGTTCCAGACACTAAATCAGGATAACACCGCAGGAATCTCAGAATATGGAATAACACCGCAGGGATCCCAGAATATGGAATAACACCGCTGGAATCCCAAACATATTATTTGCCCATAAGAAACGAATCACGGCTCGCACCTCCAAGCGAGACCACTTTTCTAAACGTCTTGCCATTTCAATCGCTCTGACGCGTCTGCGAACTTACACTACCTAACCACACAACCGTTGTAACACAAGTACCGCCATCTGTTTTCACTGTGGGGAAAATTAACCTCCACAATAATTACTTTTCAAATGCTGCTGCTTGTAACCTTTTTTTTTTTGGATTAAGATAAGAACAGGATTACTTATCTTATCTAGGTGTCGCCTGAATTACTGTCCCCAACGATATTGACGTTTTCCTAATAAGAAGTTTTAACTCCTTACTTTTACCTCCATGTTGTGTTCGATGTGGGATTTTTGGTGTCGTGTTTGTTGGAGGGTTAGGAGAAAAATGCGTTCTTCGAAAATATCCGTAAGTTTTAACTGCTCTGACGAGACAATGATTTTCAAGTTCAAGAATATTAACTACTAATGTAGTATATTATGATATTAAATATTTATCGAGTTATTGATAAAGGGAGATATGATAAACATATTTGATATATTACAAATACTAAAGTTTATTATTTTCAGGGCTTCAATTTTACTGGAATTTAGCCATCGCCCATCTTTGTGACATATCTGCCAGCAAACAATCAGTCAGTTCGAACAACTGAATATCAACGCATACTATCAATGTTACATTTTATTAATTGATATTAAATTAACTAAAGCCTAAATAGAAATTCTAAGCCTAATTTGCAGGGCGCGACAGTCCAGTGGTTGGTGGTATTGCACTTGGAAGACCCGAGTTCGATTCTCGCCACAACCCAAACAGTCGCAGTGTGCACAGGGAGTACGATCACGTTAAACATGTATATCCACAAGTCTTTCATAGAGGTTGGTTGTAGGGGAAGGAGGGTACGATCCATGTACATGCCTTCCCCACTGAGTTCCGGTCTATATTGGTTGGCACTTCCCAGTCATCCAAACAGATACCTTACACCTTTGAGTAGATTAGACGGTCTGGGTCAAAGAAGAAAATGAAGCCAATCTTGAACATATCCGGGTTCATATTCGTTTAGTTTAGAAGTGAAATTTCAGAACTGTAGGTTTCTTCTCATGTTTGTAATACCCAGGAAAAATGCAGAAAACACCTTTTAATATAGAGAGATGGTATTTCTTTTATAGTTCAGGCGATTTAGAAAAAAAACCCTCTCTTATGAAATCTTTCATGTGCATCAATGCGACAAGAATCAATATGTAAGGAAATAAAGATCGTTCCCACTTTCTAGGAACACACGCGTACATACATTTTGAATTTAAAGGATGTAAAAATATCATTTGCCTTGCAATCGAAATCGAAATATACCTACAGAGTTTTCTCACTAGCATTTTGACATTCAAAAACCAATGACACAGTATATAGCATTAAAAGGGCAAAATATATTGAAACACTGTAATCCCTCTCCCCATTTTTAGCTTACATTTACATATTTTAAAGTTTTATATATTGCAGCGATGCATAACGATTTATAGAACTAAAGGACCTTTACATTTTTTATTCAGTAGAATACATGAATAAAGTGCACCTTTTTAACTTCATGAAGATTTACAAGGTATATTGCCATAGCTGTGAATTGATGGAAACACTGTCTATTTTACGGTTTTGAAACCATTTTATCAGTGTGTTTTTGGCACGCATGTTTACTTTCCTTATCATACAAGGCAATTCCAAAACGAAGTTATCGGGTTAGGTCAAAAATTGGAGTTACGAATTTTAGACATACATGACCACGGATCCACCATTTTTAGCGTATGTCTTTTTTTCCAATCAAACCGTCCGACCTACCTGAAGGTGTAAGGTCTCTATTTGGATGACAGGGGCAGTGTCACTCAATTTAGACCTGGACCCAGTAGGGGTGACATCCACGGGTATCAAACCCTCATGCCCTCACCTAAAAACTCTCAGAAGGACTTTCAGACCCACATATTTAACGTATCTGTACTCTGTACACGGGTATAGTTTGGGAAGGGTTGGAAATCAAATTTAGGTCCTCCGAGTGCAGGCCATCTTCTGTAACCACTGAGTTGTCCAGGCCCTTGCGTAATGTCTGAGTGTGAATGTGTGCCCCTCCATGCAATGTTTACAACTACTCTATTTCAGGGCCGTTCATAAGGGAGAACGGGTTCCAGAGGGGGCCCGGGTTGTGCTATGGGGTGCACATATCAGATTTAAAAATAATTTTCAATATGTACTTACACAATTGGAGACTTTTTCAGATAATTGATTTTGAAATTATTTTGACTGAAATCACTGTGTCAGCTTTCTTTTTCACATTTTATTTGATATATTTTTATAAATATAATCAAATTATAAACTTAACTTGCCTGGAACAAAGTTCAATTTTGAATTTTGAAAATTACTGCCAACTTATGAATAAATGTGAAAAATGTATGCAATTTCACATACAGTTAAAAAAATCGAAATAGTATGTTAAATATTTTGGGAAATTTTGTAACTTAAATTATTTTATTCATATGGGGAAATATATTGCCTGTACGTGTGTTTTATAATTAGATAATATAAAAATAAACAATATACTAAACTGTATTTATCGGCTAAATTCCCTAAAGAGATTTAACTTATTATATCGGGTCAGGTAAAGCGTTAGAGAAAAGGCTTAGAAAATGTTTCTAAATTTTCATAATTATAATTCAATGTTCATGATTCTTCTCTTGGACTATTTTTTATTCTCACTTCTATTGCTGCTTGAAATGGATACAAGTAATAGAAGAGCGGCAGAAGAAAACAAATTGTTTTTTTATAAACATACTACATCTTTTCCAATATTGAAATAATTTTATGAAAAAATAGTTATGTATATTTTAATTTTCTATGTATAATTATTTTTTGTGTATCTGTAAATGTAATTAGAAAAACTGTAAATTTTCAAAGAAGAAAATGTGGTCGTGAAATAATTCATTCTTTAAAAAAATGTGTGAACAAACCCCTTTTGTGTTAGACTAGAACAAAAGTTTTATTTTATAAAATGTGTCGTATTATAATTAAAATGACAGATTTCAATTATTGTGTGACTTTTTTTCAATATTGTTTCAATGGTCTCATCAAGTACATTATTTTTATTTATACATTTTATTACTACGTCAAAAATATTAAAATATGGCGTTTGGGAAAAAGAAAAATGCCAAATACTGTGACAAAGAATTCCATTACATTTTTTTGAGTTCCATTTTTACCACATATACACATCAACATATCTCTATAAATTATTGCAGTTGAAAGTCGTTTTACAGACCAAGAAGCCTTTTATATGCTGCATCCCCTAGATACTTTCATACATTTCATTTGCATTTGTGGGGGAGGCTTTCGCAATGTCACTTGACTTTCAACGTGTATATGAATGAGATGCAGTCCTGAATATAAACGGCTTATTAAAGTTTGAAGAACACTTCGGATATAGAGAACATTTTGAGGAGAACATTTTTCTGATTAGAATATGAATGAATATTTGGGTTCACATGAAGTCGATAAGAACTCGATTATGCGGATTTTGTGTTAAAAATTTTTCGTACCCATGATTAATTTTATGATGATTGTAAGCCGTTATAGTTCTAAGTCGTTTGACTGTTAGATTACAATTTTTTACGATGTTAAAACATCGGAAACGCATCTGCTGCAAGGTTTTTGCTACTCTGTAAAAGTCATTGAAAATAAAGTTTACCTGGGTATTTTTAATCCATGTGAAGCACATAATTTGACTTTTATTTTTTATTCGTGATTGCTATAGTTGGTCTGTGTAAAATATCATGTTTCAATTTCACACCAGTCAAGTAATAATATATATATATATATATATTAATTTACTGGTGTTTAGTAATAAATAGAATAGCAATAGAGCAATACCCTTTCCACGCCCAAGAAGTGTTAGTCTGGAAATCGAAAAATCGAGCGCATCAATGTGGTAGAATATGCATCGATCTACCCTGCATATTAAATAAAACGTTTTTGTATAATGTTGTTTATAATAAGGAAGATTAATTATGCATAAAGCACTGAGTATAAGACTCTTTCCAACTGAAATAAAATGTTATCTAAATATCTCTAAAACGCGATAAAATGTGTTTGTAAAATTAGGTCCCATACGGTTCAATGCATTTAACTTTTTCAACCCGGGTTTAATCCAAAACTATTTGGGTGGTATTATCCATTTACATTCATATATGTTCCAGAGACCGTCTCAACATCATACTAAAATTTCATTTTACTGATGTCATTTTTACGGCAGTTACAGTGCGAACGGGCAGACAGACAGAATGGACAAAGTCAGAAGCACTTTTCATCTATTTTGGAAAGTGTTATTAAACCGTTTTATTCACGTTTAATTTTCTTGCAAGTGAAGCATGACAGAAGATGTTGAACACAAGATGTATGTTTTGTTTCTGAATTTTCACTCGCTATTTGAAATTAACCTCAAAATAAAAGGGGTAGTACGTTAAAAGTTTATAAATCGGTACGTTTATAAATGATTAACAGTTTCGTACACACATTTTTCACCATATGAAAGCTTCTTCATAAATTTTTTTTAATAAAATTGCACCTCGAGTTAATTATATTAAATGTTATTCAATTTAGCATTTTAATAGTGACAAGGGTTGAGTTATATTTTAGAACGTTTAGCACCCAAAACTAAGGTCGTAACTACTTATTACTGCTATTTAGGAAATATATTTATTTCTTCTTATTCTAACTATAAGGTTTATCCAAATATTGTCAATCATATTATCTACAGATGAACAACAAATGACAAATCACACAGATTCAAATAGTCATTTTATTTTTAAAAAACATCCTACGGACGTACAAATAATAGCCAAAGTGCTTTCGGACATTTTACATGTCCATCCTCAGTGGCAGTACAATTATAAATGGTGCCAACGAGCATAAATACACTATAGTACTTTAAAGACAAAATTTGCATATCATGAATTGTCAATTATAAAAATAAAAATAAAAATAAAAATAAAAAATAAAAATGTAGACCATGGATCAGATTGCAATTTACACAAAGCTTAAAGAGCAAAAAAGTGTTACGCTGTTTAAAAAATTAGGATTTTTCAAAATGCACACAGTATATTTATATATATTTTTTTTTTTTTTTTATTTTATTTTATTTTTTTTTTATAATTGACAGTTCATGATATGCAATTTTTTTCTTGAAAGTACTATAGTGTATTTAAGCTCGTTGGCATCATTTCTAATTGTATTGCCACTGAGGATGGACATGTAAAATGTCCGAAAGCGCTTTGGCTATTATTTGTACGTCCGTAGGATGTTTTTTAAAAATAAAATGACTAGTTGAATCCGTGTGATTTGTCATTTGCTGTTCATCTGTATTTAATACTGTGAGGTGTCGCCACTCTTAGCATTTTATCTACTGCTTTCCGGAGTACAACGAAGCACAAGAAAATAACGTACCTTACAAGAGTGTTGTTTCCTTAAATAAGTTTTCGTTAATAACGAACTTATTTATTTTTCTTCTTGAAAAAGCTTGAATGATAAATATCTCGAGTTACTATGGGCTTACAATTTTTACTACATAAATTTTTCATGCATGTTGACATATTAACTTATCATGAACTTGCAAACTTAAAAATTTATAATGCTGAGGTCGTTCGCACTTTATGGAAACGATTTTGTATTTATGTTTCTGGTTAGCATTTTGAGATAAATATTTGGCATTTTCAATACAATCATATGCTACTATTTAGTTTTGATTGGAATGTAGAATAAAATATTTATTTTAAAAATAGTCCCTGAAATGGATAGATGGCTCAAAGATTACATAAATGAATTCCGAGGGAAAATATTCATATCAACAAATTGTAAAGTGTGTAAAAATCGAGGTCATTGTATTTCAAAGAAATGTATTTTTAATATATTAAATTTGAAACTGGAAAATGTCCAGCTGAAAGTAAACATAAATAAATAGTAGCAAAATTGCATCCTAAGACTGTTTGAACGCGGGTAAATATCAAGGGAGTGAAGTCTCTGATCCTAAAAGAAAATCAACCGACTCAAAGATCCATTCCATCGAAATTGGAATGTCTTCTGGTACTGTAAGTAAAATCATTCATAAAGATTTGAAGTTATAAAAGATGTTTAAAAAAAATCCAAAGTTCTTCTGCTTTTGCCAAAGCATATTGCGGAATAAAAAAAAATTATAGAAAATTATATGAAAAACATCTAGCTGCTACTAAATGGAAATGTGTGGTAACACTCGATGAGACATTGGTGTATTTAAGTGACTGTAATAAAAAAGAGCAATTTTCTATTGCTCAACTGTAGAAAATTATCTTATGAAATGGCTTCGTCAATGTGCAGAAAAGTTCCCAAAAGAATTTATGATAGTTACAGGATTTTGTTACAGTGGTAAATTGAAACTTAAAAATGTCTCAAGTAAAGCTAAAATTAATTCACTCTACTATCAGCGGAATAATTTAGAACCAATTTTTGATGCAGAAATCCCAGCCTTATATGGAAAGGACATCAATAAAGTTGAACTTCATATGGGAAAAGCATCTACTAGTCACACGTCTAAATCAACTGCCGCATATGAAGCACAGAAAGAATCAGAAACACGGATAAAATGTATCCCATTTAATGAAATACCTGTAAAATCGCTTCTCCTGTGGACTTTTGTGCTTTCCCTTTGTTAAAACGAGCCTTAGGAAAGCGACATCCGAGAACAAACACTGAACGGACTTTGGAAAATGAACCAAGAGGAGTGGGGTAAAATTGACATGAAGGTGCTAAGAAAAAGTTTATTTTCATGGAAAATTCGAACTAGAGCATTAGCCAAGAATCAAGGCTATCAGATAGAAGCAAATCGCAGCAAGAAATACTCTCTTTATGCATAAAAATTAATTATCGAAATCTGTTCTATAAAGTGCGAGCGACCGTCTGTAAATGTATACGCGATTAAAAAAACTATTAAAATTGCTTAGTTTCCATATTCATTAGAATGTGTAATATATATTTGTTTTTTTACTTACCTAATATCCAAGACAATTATCTGATCGAGAACATAAACAAACATTACCCTAAACATTTCAAACGCATTGAAATCATGTGTTGAGTGCAATAAGTATATTAGCACAATCTGTATACATGATTTTCACAATTTTACGTAATTACATAATTTTAGATATATATAACTTTAGAATTATATAATTTCTAGAACATGTTAAAAAGCAACACACTTACGGTATTTCATCAAATTTATCACCAAGAAAACCGAATTCGTCACCAAGATCGAGAAACTCGGATCTTCAAATTATTACAATGGTTTCTTATTAGACATTCGTAATAATATCGTGCCATTTCAATTGCATCTCCGTCATATTTATTTCAAAATTTATTCTGTACCCCTCGCCTTAGGATATTTCATAGCAATCCCACGAAATTTGAAAATATAAAAATTAATGGTAAGGTACGAATCCTTATTAGGCATCATAATAAACAAGCTTTTCAATAAACGACCACTTACCTTCTTTTTAAAAGAATTCATACGTAAATATATATTATTTTCAAATAAGAATAATTACTACAGTTTTGGGTGGGAAATATATGAACTTGCTAATTTAAATTATTCTTTTAATATCTGATTGTTTCGATCTGCACAAAAATTTTAAATTTTAATAGTAACGTATCAAATCATATTTTCCAAAATATTTTCATGTCTTGCAATTCTACTTTAAGATCATACATAATAATGCAAAGGGGAACTACAGTGAGAGATAAAATTGCAACTCTCTGATTTTAATGAATCTGCATTGCTGAATACGAATAAACGATATTTTCAATGTTATCTTGGGGTTTGTCAGACTGCGTCTGATTACATGTGGGAACGACATTTCCCAAACTAACTGCTATATCTAGGATCTTTGTAGTCTCAGCTGGTTTATATCTGGCATTCACTGATTCATCATGATTTTCAGCAATAGCAATGATTTTCAGCAGTAACATGATTCTCAGCAGTAGTTTGTCACTGAAGCAACTTTTTGCATATCCGTCAGTCTGGATCATCAGTGTCTGGGGCAATTCACCATTTACTTCAACGTCGAATTTCCCCCCAGGAAGCCGGTTAAGCATATACTTTTGGTTATCCGAAAATTCCTAAATTGATCAAACGAAAATGCTTCGGTCTCGTGCTGTTTAGATAACCTAGTTTTTAATGTATAAAACTTTATGAATTGTTTTTTCTCTAAAACGGATTTCTGTATCAAATGCCTAAAAATATAGTAAATTAAACATGTAAAAATTTATTAAAATAGATATAAAACTGTAACAAATATGTTAGAAAAACACATAACCCTATAAAATAGAACATTGAAAGAAATATTATATATATATAGGTTTATCGTCACAACTGTTTTTATCGCAGTCGATACAATAAAATAGTAATCTATGGTATCAAGTGTTTCGGAGAAAAATATCTGAATTACTTGTAGTATTTTCTATTCATTTTTATTTTCTACTTTCTGGTTCAATGAAAATACATTGGACAAGATCTTCTCTCTCACACGTTTTCGAAGAATAACATTTATAAGAGGAAAAGAAATATCGATATATATGAAATCGTCATTTTTTTGACAAAGTTTCAATTTGAAATACATTTTTTACCAGTAAAATAAATATTCCGGAGGTTATGTTTTTATTTTTATTGCATTGATAATTCAACAATAGAATAGTATTAAATGAATCAAAAAATAATAAATTCGAAATTTTTTTTTTCCAATGGCCAGGCATTGACTCTTTTATCTTCGCCTATACATCGGGCAGAACAGTGAACCTCTTAGCCGTCAAATGACGTTGTCCCAGTGCACCAGTGGGGATGGGGACACTTTGCGCCCAACAACACAAACATCCATGTCTTATGTGGGACTCGAACCCACAACGTGGCGGCCGATCAATCGTTGGAAACACTCGCCTTGACCGTTCGTCCACCATGTCGACTGAAATGAGCCAACAGTAGGCGGTGTTCCCAGGTGGTCACCCACCCAAGTACTAACCGCGCCCGATGCTGCTTAACTTCGGTGATTTAACGAGAACCGGTGTTTTCAGCACGGTAGAGCCGTTGGCTTATAAAGTCAACAATAAATTAATCAATTTTTGTTTAAGACTGTCAATATTATTACTTTTCCATACTTGGTATTGAGAAATTATTGTTTTCTTGAAAATTTTGCGATTTTGGTGCCAATATGCTTTAAGACCTACTGAACACGTTTCGACTGTTCTTGGAGTGATGCCCGTCTGTCAGTCTGTCTGTTTGATATATGTGGTCGATTTCTTGTGCAGACTATAGCAGCCACAAATAATGATCAAATAATAATGGATTATTACGAAATTGTACATCCAGGTTTGTGATAAAAAATCTAGAACTAAATAGCATTTTTTTTAAATTCGAGCGAAAATTTTGAATTTTATTTCAAATTTACTACTTTTTTTAAATAGAAGTAAAGGACAAAGTTTGTCATAATCATGCAATACGGGTTTATGTTTGGCTCAATAATCACTACACAATAATTATTTTGAAAAATAGTCTCAATAAAAATGTTTTTGTTCGTGAAGCCATTAGTCCCACCATGAGGGGCAAGTTATCCCAGGAGTGTTACATTGTCAATTGTGGTATCAAATCGAAATATTTGTTCAGTACCTTTAAAGTGAAGGATACCACTCTACAGCTGTCATAATTTGAATCTACAATACCGATTTTTAACATTTTACAACATAGGTGAAAAGTGTTTATGACTTTGTTCATTCTGTCTGTCGGTCCGTTAGCACGATAACTGCAGTAAAAATGACTTTATCAAAACGAAATTTTAGTATGTTGTTCAGACGGTCTGTGGAACATATGGGAATGTAAAATGGACATATGGGAATATAAATGAATGAAATCAACAAAATAGTTTTCGAATGATTCCGGGTTGAAAAAATGAAATACATGGAACCCTATGGGACCTAGTTATTTAAACATTTTTTAAGCAAGTTTAAACTTCTCAAATTGCTTCGAAAGTTTTAGAAAATATTCAAATTATCACAAAAAATATATAAAAAAAATTCAGAAAAATATATTCAGTATTTTTTTAAATAAAAATTAAAATAGTAATTACACCCATTATCTGAAGAGATCACGTGACCTTTATACAAGAAATCAAGTGACCCACTTTAATATAAAATATGGTATCCATCTTGTTGTTGTTGTTGTTGTTGAGACCCAGACCGTCCGACCTACCAGAAAGGTGTAAGGTAACTGTATGGACGGCCGGGAAGGGTATCCATCTTGTGTCAAAATCGTGATTTTTAAATTTCTTTTTAATTTATAGTTAGTGTTGTATCCGTCCTAAAACCGCTTTATTTTTGCTTAATTTCTGTGCATCAATGTTCTAAAATAACGCAATTACAATATATTTGAGTTTAAATGATCACCAAACTTTGATTATTCCTACAACGAAGCCTAATTTTCACTTATGGAAATTATAAACACATCATGCTGTAAGATGAGTTTTGTATAAGAATTCCTGAATTTCTTTAACGCAAAATTATTTGTCGCTGGTGTTTGTAATATCGTTGATATGAATGAATGAAACAATTTTTGATTTTATATAGAGAACATGCGATTTTATAGCAGACTTTTTCGATGACGTTTTAAACACAGAGTTTAATTACTTTCAGCTCCAAGATTTTATGTTTTTAAGTAATATAAATTATTGTAGAATTGTGACGAATGAAAGGAATAGAATAAATGATTATGAATGAAATTTTTACTGCTTTTTCTTAGAGCCAGGCAATTTATATTTCAATGACGTCATTTGCATTGTAATTGAAAAGTGTATCATAATCAATGTTTTATACACGACTGTTCTTTCTTTTTCAAATTTTATCTTGTAAAATTTGAGAAAACTAACTCTGGTATGAAAAATTCGAGTTGAGCCACACTCCAATTTAGTTGAATTCGTCACATTCTTGCATTTTAATGCTCGTGTTTCTATTATAATTAATTGTTTTTTAATAAAAACAACGATTAATAATTTAGGTTGAATGACCTAATTCTTGCAATTACATATGTAATTGTTTGACTTTAAGACGTATCGTATATACTCACATATGTAGTAACTGTTAATTTAATTGTACATTTTATCAAAATTAGTGTATAATGTATTTCAAGACAATGTGTTATTAAAGTGGGAGTTGCTTGATAAATGTTTGGATAGGTCTATCCGAATTCAGTTCAATTTAAAATTAAGTTGTTTTTATCACTGTTACTTAACACAGTAAATAAGTGATTAATTTTTGATAAGACAACATAGTACAGGATAACATATTTTGTATAGGTCTGGATGTATTTTGTTTTCATGACCCGTCCATTGGAAAATTTCCGAAAACAATTTTTTCGACTTTTGAACTTCGTTCATTCTGTCTGTCTGTCTGACTGACCGTTCACACTATAACTGCCGTAAAAATGACTTTTCAGAATGAAATTTGAGTATGTTGTTCAGACGGTCTGTGGAACATTGGGGAATATAAATGAATGATATCGCCCAATTAGTTTTGGGTTGAAACCGGGTTTAAAAAATGAAATACACTGAACCCTATTGGACATAATTTTTCAAACATTTTTTAAGCAAATTTAAATTAAAAAATTGCTTTGAAAATTGTAGGAAATATTCAAATTATCCCTTAGAAAAATATGAAAAAAAATTCAGCGAAATATATTTGGTAGTTTTTTAAATAAAAATTAGCATAATCATTACACCCATATTATATAAAAAGATCACGTGATCCACTTTAAAATAAAATATGGCATACATCTTGTGTCAAAATCCTGATTTTTAAAGTTCTTTTTAATTTATTTTTAGTGCTGTATCCGTCCTAAAACGGCTTTATTTTTGCTTAATTTATGTGTATCTATATTCTGACACAACGCAATTACGATATATTTGAGTTTAGATATTCATCAAACTTTGGTTATTTCTACAACGAAGACTAATTTTCACTTATGTGGAATGTAAACACATCAAGCTGTAAGATGAGTTATATAAGAATTGCTTAATTTTTAACGCAAAATTATTTAGCTCTGGAGTCTGCAATATAGCTGATATGAATGAAACATTTTTTGATTTTACAAGGAGAAGCAGACGATGTTACAGCTTTGCCTTTTTCGATTAAGTTTTAAGCATAGAGTTAAATTATTTTTACCTCCATGTTTTTAAATTTTTAAGTAAAATAAATTATTGTAGTATTGTGATGAATGAATGAAATGAAATAAAAGCGTATGAATGAAATATCTACTGCTTTTACATAGAAAGCCAGGCAATTTATATTTCAATGACGTCATTTGAATAAAGTTCATTTTTTTTCGATGAAGTTGAGTTCTCAAATATAATAAATTATTATTGTATTGTGATAATTTTAAAAATATTACTTATGACTATATCGCATTTGAGTGATTTTTAAATAAAATTCCATTGTAGTTGGAAAGTGTTTCATAATCAATGTTTTATGCATCATTCATCTTTCTGTTTTTAATTTATAGTCAGATAACATGTCCTTCTTAAAATATCTTAACTGTTTTTACATTAAATATAAAATTACATATGAAAATTTTATCGGTTAACTCTTATCAGGAAAGATAAAATATAAGGTTTTATATATTTTTCTTAAGTTATAATTAGTTATATATTTAAATTAAGTATTTAAGTATTAACAATATCACCGAAACAATATGATTTTTTTTTCAGGCTCAAGCAACGGAAGTCAAACAGTATATCCGATTGCGATCGAACCATTTATCCTAATAAAAAACATACAATACTTTGAAAGGAATAAGAATTATTGCTTGGCAACCATTAGTTATGTCCCCTTCCCCTAAAAAAAGAAGGATATAATGATCTTGTAAGTTGCCATTCTCTCTACATAACAACTTCTCGGTGAGAACTTCTGCCATTATATCCACTCTTAAAAATTATAGTAAAATTTTACATCACAGGAAGTGGCTAAAAATTATCCCCAACACAATGTGATAAAAATTCTCATGAAATGTAATTTTCTATGCTTGCTGTAACCTTGAATTGACTGAATTGTCCTTCAACTTTAATAAAACCATATGGAAACCTGAATGTAGAAAGTATGTATCCTAAGCAAGGAAGGAAATTCTCCAGCGCATGCTCAATTAGCAAGATTCCACCGAAGCGATCTTATAATGCATCACATGTGCTCTAAATGTATTATATATCACAGGTGATGTAAGAGTTAACAATGTCTGGTTCTTCAAAAATGCTTTAATTATACAGCAATCTATTACAGTGTGTAGAACAGGCTGGGGAGAAATTTTCAGATATGAATTTGTGCGGAAAACTGACTTGAGCCACATAAATTTCAAAAAAGTTTTTGCCAAATTATTCAAAAGCATATTCATTAACTCTGTGAAAGGCATTGAATTTGTTTTATAAGTTTTTAAAATTATGTAATTTACAATTTTAAAAACGTACTTACATTTTAGGGAACGTGCATGTCTAAAAAATTAGATTATTAGTTTGTATGTTATATGGCATGTAATAATATAACATTCTGCGTTAATCTAAATAAAAAATGAATGAGATACAAGTTATTGTTTTCACAGTTTATCGTTTAAATAATGTTTTCTTACCTTATATACAATATTGTAAAAGGAAAATATTGTGACGGGGTCGAAAATTCGAATGAGTTTTCTAAGGGAGCAGAGCACGTTTCAAGCATTCCTGATCACGAATCGAACATTTTTGATATGATGTCTGCGTGTGTGTGTGTATCAGTGAGCCTGTGGAAACAATATCTCATGAACGAATGGAGCGATTCGAATGAAATTTGTTAAAAAATTACAATCCGTGAATACTGGAAGCTTATTGTTTTTAAACACAATCGAATGTTCAGAATCCTTATGAATCCTTCAGAATTTCTTATGTAATTTTTCCTTAGAAAACGATTGACATAATTTTTAAAACGCTAACAAAAACCATTCCCCTTCTCGAGATATTGTCCATTTTTCAAATAAATTTATCAAAAAATCCCATAAATTAAAAATAAATATTAACTGTTGAAAAACATGTTTTCTTTTCATCTGTAATATCATGCCATAAATTTAGTGACATCATTCTCATGGATCTAACTCGTTCCATTCATGAGAAAAGATAGCTTGAGTAATACTTTTGCAGTTGAACGCCAATAATCATTTATCTTCTATAAGAATAACTTATTTCTCCGTCCATAACGCATGGCGAGATTTTGGCGATGAATTTGGTGGAATGTCGCCAACTTGGCGACTTTTTTAAATGTTGCAAATGAACGAAAATGTCCCGAAATGAATTAAAATGACGCTAAATAAATGTAAATGAAGACTAATTGACGAAAATTCAATATCTTGGAAGGAATATAAGCATCTACTATAAGAATAACCTATTTTTTTACTGTAAATGTAGTAAATTCATAGCATTATATATGGAAAGTCACGCACTTCACACATCAGATTTTTATTATGAAAGTATTCTAAATTTTGGGACTCAAGTGTGAATTAAACAACGTGAATTAAAATACTTATTTTTGCTCTTCTGTAATGACCATTTATAACTCGAAAACAGCTGAAAAAATGTTTATACACTTCTAGTTTATTAAGATTAAATGGAAACAGGATTATTTAGGATTTATTCCTCCACTGCTGCCGTCAGTCAAATCAACGGAGTTTAAAATATATGTTTTTGCCTATCTTCTGTGGCCGATTATTATAACTCGAAAACTATTTGGCTGTGTTACATACGCTTTTACCCGTTCGTTAAGTCAAATATTAACATCTTAGACCATATTAACATCTAAAACTGTTTCCTGATTTACAGTAGGGTAAAATAGTACAACGATTTTTAAATTAATACGACATGCATTTTCGACGTAAAAGAATATATATCAGAAAAATTTACTTTTTTTTTACTTTTACTTTTGCATTTTACTTTTTGTTTAAGATGGCGTGTCGTTAAAGCGTTGGTTGCTTTCCCAGAATTCCTTTTACATTCTGCACCCATAAGACTATATGCACCCATAAGAAATTGAGCTACAGCCGCCAAACTCGGCATGTATGAATCGTTGGAGGATATATGCAAAAGATTAGATAGTGGAAGTAAAAAAAAAGTTTTATTAAGAAATGGTGGCAACAAGAAGATGACATTTTATTAAGTGGTAAAGCCTCCCCTGGGAGTTGTACAAACCGATAAATAGTGCGGCATAGTCAATTAAATTGCGTATTCTTTTAAGTTGCGGAAGATTCTGCCACATATGTTGTAACTGCCCAGATCATTTAGTGGTATTTTAATAAGGGGGCAATTGACATCCCAGCATGTCCCAGATGTCTTCCATTAGTGATAGGTATGTTGACCTAAATGGCCATAGTTTTGTAAAGCCGTGCAGTATGCGGTCGAGCACTGTTATGTTGGCAAATAGAACTTGGTCAGCTTGATAGCATAGGAAGAACAATCGGCTGCAGAGTATTGTCGTCATACCAGTAAGTCATCAGATTGGATTGAAACACAACTAGAGCAGATTGACTGTCCCACGTGTTGGCTTCTCAGACTGTCACACCACATATGATAGCCATGCACTGCACGACAAAAAATGCTGGATCAAAACGCTGGGCAGTCCTCTTCCACATACGTATGCGGCGGTTATAAGCACTGATAAAGGAGTGGGATTCTTCGCAAAAGACGACATGGCCCCAATCTGCTTTTGCTGGTTGACCACGCTCGGCACCAATCCAGAATTATATACCTATGTTGAGGGGTCAGTGGTTAGCGCTTTAATGGACATCGACACTTAATTCCACCTTCTGTCAGCTGTCTCCGAATAGACGGTCACCTCCGAATGTTGATTTAGGATTCATAGAGGATGCCGAAATTCTTTTTAGTGGCTGATAGTAACAGAATTGATATGGACGTGGCTCCTCTCCAGACTGTACGATCTTCGTAAGCATTTGTCTGTCTGGGGCACCCAGAGCCTCTGTGACGATTACATCTGCCTTCTCTGATCCACTGGTGAAAACACCAAGCAACTACCATATCGCTCTGACCTTCATGTCGATTGATACCTCTGTCACAGTGAAAAAGGACATGGCATCACATGTCACGGAGGGAAGAGGGCGCACACACAATACACAAATATTAATATGTGTGACAGAGAAATAAAGGATCACACAAATGAAGTAAATTGGATATTAAGTACTACAGATTAGCTTTGCGTTGTGATTTATGCATTAACTCCAGGTCCGGCTGCCCAGGCCTACAAAATGTAAACTGGACGCACAGGCACTCAAGAAGGAAACATCATCAAGTTGGGAAAACATGAGTCAAAAATAATCTCAATATTAACCTTTTTTATTTAAATATCTAAATATATATATTATGAAAATATAGAAACATTAAGTCATTCAACATTAAGCCTTCAGCCCATTCTTTTGAACTAAATATAGAAATATAACATTTGGCCTTTTTGGAAAATGTATAGATACGATCTCAAGGATGTAATAATATATTTTTTTCACACAAATTGACACACGACATTTCTCATTGAAATTAATTGGAGAACCAACCATATTCATTTTGAGGATTTTGAATATTAAAGAAGATTTCACTTTTAGTAATAATTCACGTTACCAGAACCAGATATCGGTTCATTCCTTTCAAGATCAAAAATGCTCTCATTTAGAGCGGCACGACTAACACTGAAGATCTGAATTCAGCACCACCGTAAGGGTCTATCACATACACGCACTGGTTGAATTCTTGCAGAGTAAATTCACTCTGGGATTTATGGAAATGATCCAATGATCCAAATACTTTAGCTGTACGCACATCTCGACCGTAGAACGTCCAAAACAATGCCGAAACTCAAATGGAGTCACCAAACGACTCCTTAGAATGGTTCCACAATCCTGTCCTACCGGACGTCATCGCGTTCTAATCCCTTTTCTCAACTTCCAGGACTTTCCGAAATTTAGATCTGAAATAAATAAATGAGAAAATTAATAATTTTGAATTAAAATAATTGTCTTGGCCCACTCGGATTATAAGATTCCTTCCGAATCGAAGTTATAATCCGAAAACACAAAATTGACCGTTGGGTCGTAAATTCCTTTATGTCCGAATTTTCCAGGAGCGAGAAATGCAAGCTCCTTCTCCAACGAAAACTCAGGGCCAAGAGAGCCGTACTACTGTTAAAAGTGAAATCCAGGCCACTTCGACCTTCAACTTCATGCACGAAATAAACAGAAGCATCTAACGGCTTCGCGCGGCATTGTCGCGTCACTGTCTGCAGAATCGAAACCAATGCCCTGCGCAATAATTAAAGAAGTAAGAAATTACTTCGGAACATCTGCAGGAGCGAGATCCCACGCTTTCAGTATGAAAAGTGCAAACTCATACAGAATTAAAACCTTGGAATAAAAATGGCTTCCGAAAGAGCATGTTTTCGGAACGAAATGAAAAATGTCGTGTTTCGCACTCATAATGTCATAAAGCACCATGACACCTCTGTTGGATCAGCCAGTTTCCCTTAGACCTATGATGCCACCTCTCTCTAAATTCGACATTTGTTCGTAGTTCCGTCGGGTACATCTCAAAGGAATCTGTGTATACAACTTGTAATATCAAAGCAGAAAATCCAGTCCCATTTATCCGAGAGTCGTAACACCGCTCTTTTTAAATACTTCAAGATGATTCGTTCTAATGCACTTTGCATGAGCTCTTGGTGCTGCCATCATTGGCGCTGACAGTTTGATCATTTGCATAACTCTTAAAACGACATTTGCATGCCGAGTTTCGTGGCTGTACCACAATTTTTATGTGTGCATATATTTTTGCAAAATAGTTTATATCCTAGTGTAATTTTAATCAGAATTTTGTACTTCAGCTCCCGAGCAATGTCATGTATTTCTAGTGGGGTATAAAATAGTTCTAAATGGTGAAGCAATACGACAAGAACTATAGTTAATCTATATATATAATCTATAAATATTTCTATTGCATAAATTACCGAAACATATTATAAAGGGTTTTCATGACAATTGAGATTGGTTTTCCTGATTGCTTCTCTAATTGTTTTCAATTTCCGAATACTATTATTGAAGTGTCTGAAAATTCAGTCTAGACAGATTATTACAGAATTCATGATCAATCATATTGATTTATTTTACAATGTCCATAGACTAAAACTTTTATAAGATTTTCTGCTAAATGAAAAGAGTAGTTACACTGTCGAAAGGTAGTTGAATTATCGGAGCAATTCTCAATGATATTAATTTTAATACTAATATTTAAACCTGTCCAAGACGGAAAAAACTAATACTCCAAAAATTAAAGTTGCGATGAGGTTTATTTTTCTTAACAATGTATTCAGTTTAGCATAAAACATAGCCATCTTATTAAAAAATTTGCTCAGTTAGGTTCCGTTTCGTGGTCGATTCTATAACCGTGCAAAGTTTCAGTTCTTCAGTTTTAGAAGTCACTCGTAGGCTTCTGGATGATCTGAAAAAATATCCGAACACATCATTTTCTCCAACTCCAAGGGGAAAATCGAGAATCCGGCTCCGTTAAGTTCTGTGTCGTGAAATACTATAAATGTGCAAAGATTCAGCCAAGACATTAGGGATTTTCTGAAAAGACCTGGAAGACTTATCAAAAGTCTTAATGTTTATATTATCGGAGAAGAAATCGAAAATATGGCTCCGTTTAGGTTTTTCTATTGACGATACTATAAGAGTATAAAGATTCAGCCAAATCACTGGGGTGTGAAAAAATAATTGTAAACCTCATATTATTCTTCCCGGGGAAGAAATTGAAAATATGATGCCGTTAGTGTCTGTCCCAGTGACAATACTATAAGTGTGCAGAGGTACATCTAAGTCGCCGAGTGCCTTCCGAAAAGGCCAGAAATACTTAGCGGGAACTCCATTTTGTTCTTCTCCGGGGAAGGAATAGGAAGCACGGTTTTGTTAGGGTTCATTGCCGTGACGATACTATAAGTGTACAAAAATTAAGCTAAGTCACCGGGGTCTTCTGCAAAGACTAGAAAGACCTACCAAAAATAATATTTTCTCTTTCCCGGAGAAGAAATCGAAATATGGCTACATTAAAGTCTGTCCCGTTGACGATATATATATATATATATATATATATATATATATATATATATATATATATATATATATTAAAGTGTGGAAAGATTCAGCTAAATCACCGAGGCCTTCTGAAAAGACTGAAAATAATGTTCAGAAGCTGAAAACCACAAAATCACGAAACCACAAAAATCATATTTCCTTCTTCCCCAGAGTACCGTTAAGGTATGTCCCGTTGACGATACTATGAGTGTACAAAGATTCAACCGTGTCACCGGGCGCCGTCTGCAAAGACTGGAATCACTTATTGAATTCCCCTTTTCTTTTCCGGTTTAAAATACACAAATGTGGCTCCGCTAACGATACTGTACGTGTGCAAAGATTTAGCCGTGTCAATGGGGCCGTCTGAAAAGACTGGAAAGACTTATCAAAAACCTCATTTTCTTCTCCCCCGGGGAAGATATCGAAAATATGGCTGTATTAGGGTCTGGCTCGTTGATGATACTATATGTGTGCATAGACTCAGCCCAATCATTCCTTGGGCTGAATCAGCCTAATCATCCTCAGACCTTCTGAACAAAAATCCCATTTTCCTCCCAGGGAAGAAATCGAAAATATATGGCATCATTAGTATCTGTCTCGCTGACGATACAATATGTGTTCAAATATTTTGTCTTAAGGTCACTGGGGGAGCTTCTGGAGATCCAAGAAATACTTGTCAAAAAATCATTTTTCTACTCCACGGGTAGATCGAAAATACAAATCCGCTGTGTTCTGTCCCGTGTTAGATGTTATAAGTTTGTAAACATTCCGTCTTCTAGGTTATTGGGTGCTTATGGAGGGTCTAGAATGACACAAACACATCCTTTAAACATGAGAAATTATAACGAATTTCAAATTATTTTTGAAATATTTTTCAACCCATACGCAAATCTTAAAACTCAATGTTCCAATTATTGTAAAATTAATAAATTGAAGTTAATTATCCAATGCTAATATAAAATCAAACGTTATTTTTATTTAAATCAAAATTACCTTACACATTGTGATGTAGAATGAAAACGCAAAACTAAAAAAAAAAACTCTGCAATTAGTAAATATGAAAAACACCAATATTACTTTTACTGGTTAACATTTGTCATTGACGCGCTTCAAAATACGTTCATAAAATATCAAATATTGAAAGGCAGCTTAGTGAACCGGTCTTGTACATGATAATGCTCGGGGGAATACATTTATAGACGTCGCCATTTACATTTGTGGGGAAGAGGGGGATTTTATCGAATCCTGTGACTTCCAGAGGCCATAGACAGACCAACAGCTGAATACAAACGGTTTATTAAAGTATAGAGTATATTTAAAACAAAAATAACTCTTAATATGATATTTATGCAAACTTCAATGGTTGCGTTGTTACCGCCGTCCAAGAAATACGTAATAAATTCGTAAAGGCGAAAAACACCTTTTTGTAGAAATAAAATTAAATACAATTTAAAATAATTTTTATTTGTTTTAAATAATATATTGTTCAGTTCACATGTTTTGCAAGTAAGATTCTTTTTTCTTAAAGTAAAATAAATTAGTCACTTTGAAGATTAATTTCACAAATTACAATTACTACATATTTGGGCACAAAATATTTCACACAATTTAAAGAATTGAAAACGTAAGTCTATTTTTATTGAAAGATCAAACAGTGTAATTTCCTTTAAGTAATAAATGTCCTTATATATTTTTATAATCCAGCTCTTACTTTGAATCACAATCTCCAAAGTAAATTAAGCACCAAATGAACGCTTGAACCACTTTCCAAAACCTATTTCAAATTTTAGCCTTTTCAAAAGTGTGTATAATGAAATGTGTTTCTAATGTGCGTCATCCAACAATTTTCATAGTCGTTAAAATAAATCTGAAATTGTATTACGTATTACGCTGTTTGATTGTTGCGAAATATTTTGAAGCTCACTAACCTATCACTAATAAGTATATAAAACTGTGAGACACAAGCGATACCTGAATTATATACCAATTATTTTGAACAACAAAAAAAATCAACTATTGCTTTATCCTTTAAAGGACAACCTCTTAATGGTGAGACTACTAATAATTGTTCACAATTTTATTCAACGGCAAATCCATTGAATATATCGGTTTGGGGCTGCGGTAATCGTAACATACAATGACAGTAAAACATTTAAATAACATGTTTAGCAATATAAACATCTTCTTAAAAGTGCAAAAATAACACATTTTATAGATGCAAATGACTCAAATTCAAAGGCAAGAATTATATTTCCAAGTCGGTAACAGTTAGCCAAGCGGAGGAATTTGAGACAATAGGATGAATTGTGGTATTATTTTATTACCATTTACACGCATTACTTACCACAAACGCTCATTTTCTGATATGGGCTCAACTACAAGACTTATTCTGACAGACTCGTTTCCGATTTTAATACATTCGGTTATAGGACATAAAGCTATAAAAACATTTCAATCTTAAAACATGTAATATTACCAAAATCTTGATTTAGAAAATTTTGAAAAAAATATTCTTTGTATTGCTTTCCCGAAATAAGAAATTAAAAATAGTAAATAGAGTATATTTTCTATAAAAGTATTGGATTCTTGTAACAGGTAAATATGATTAAATTTTGGGAAGAAAGAAAAAAACTGTACATATAAATATAAAAATACGCTACTCTGTCTGAGAAAAACTGTAAGATAAATCTCCGTTAGATTCAGGATATAAAAATTATAAAGAGATCAACTGGTTTTAAGGGGAAAATAGAACTTTCTTTAAGAGACGAGTTTCTTTATGAAGTATATTTTTTATCAAAGTGGTTGATACACTCACGGACAATGAAAGTTGCGCACCAAGAAGAAAACATGGTACAACCGCGAAATGATGTAACTAGCTAGAAGGCGGGCTGGTATGCAAATAATCCCAGTCTGGTGTGATAGCGCATGACCGTCCACCCGTGAGTGGAGCTGCAAGAATGAGCCAGAGGCCTTTTAAACCGGCATGTAGTCAAAGCCCCATCAATGTGAGAAGCTTAGGACGATGCAGGCACGTGTACGGAGTGAAAAAACGGTGGGCAAATACCAGAAATGTCGATATATGCAACTGACGAACTTCGAGAAAGACCTGATCATCGGGCTGAAAACCGCAAGGTGGTCAGCGCGCCGAATAGCCCGTCACGTGGCTAGTTCAGACTATACCGTACGACGGTATTGTGGGCACTGGTCGCCACCCACAATAGGAGGACCGGCTCTGGACGGAACAGGCATACTACGAATAGAGAGGATCGAATGATAGTGCGGTAGACACGTACAGAGCCCACGGCGACCCGATCCGCAATATAGGCACACATAGCGACTCCTGTGTACCCACAAACGATATCTAGACGCCTGAAGGAGGTGAATCTGCGATTTCAGCGTCCCTTACGTGTGCTACCGTTCACATGGGAACATCGGCGACTCCGGTTGCAGTGGTAACGGCCCAGAGCAATGGGGAACGCCACAAATTGGCGATGTATGGTGTTTAGCGATGAGTGCCGCTTCGTTTTGGAGACCAATGATAAGCGTGCCAGGGTATGGTAGTCCCCTGCACAACGCCCCAATCATAACCTCCTTATCGAGGGCCACACCAGTCACACTGCAGGCATTATGGCCTGGACAGCCATAGCCAACGACAGCCGATCCGCTGTAATAGTTGTATCTGGAACGTTGACGGGTCAGTAGTACGTGGATGAGATTCTACGGCCACATGTTCCCCCATTCGTTGCTGGGATTCCAGGTGTGCAATTCCAGCAGGTTAATGCCTGGTCGCACGCGGCTAGGGTCGACCAGGCCTGCTTGAGTCATGTCCAGACACTTCCAGGGCCTGCGTTCTCTCGAGACCTATCCCCTATCGAGCATGTGTGGGACCAGTTGAAACACCAGCTGCCTCGCAGCCTCAATCTTCGGGATTTTGAACGTAACGTCCAACATATGTGGACTCGTCTGCGGCAGTAAAACATGAGGCGTCTATTCGACATCATGCCGGACCATTTTGCTGCTTGTATCGCAGCACGAGGCGGTGCAACGTGCTATTGAGGATGACCGGACTGTGTACTACAGCTCCTTCTGTACGCGTTCTTCTGCGCTGTTTTTGTGATCATGTGTAATCATTCATCTGTATCCTTCCATCAATAAAATTCCAGTTCCATCCTATGCTTCCTTCGTGGTGCGCAACTTTCATTATCCGTGAGTATATTTTTATTCATCTCTATAAATAATTTTGAAAATCAATGTGTTTGAGTGTATGTTTGAGTGTGTGTATGCTTTTGCCTGGGTGTTTGTCTCATCTTCATGGGAGAACGGTTGCACCCAATTTCATTGAAATTTTGTGAGTAGCATTATAATAACCTTACTTAATTTAGTCCATATTTAGAGTTTCTAGGACAAGTGGTTGTAGGGATATTAATAAGAAGAAAGAACAATAATGCATACAGCATTGATTATGAAACACTTTCTTACTCAAATGCAATTTTATTTCAACACCTCTAAAATCCGACATATTAAGCGCTAATATATTTTAAATTATCACAGTACTACAATTTATTATATTTAAAATTTTCGAACTCCACTGATAGAGTTTAATTTTATTCAAATGACGTCATCGATATATAAATCACCATCGTCTGGCTCCCTATGTAAGAACAACGGATATATAACTATATCACCGAATATATCAAAACATATATATTTTACTCTAGACTTCAGATTTAAATAATGTTGAGTGAGAAAAATTCAGCAATTCTTATACAACTCATCGTAAAATTTTTTGTACAATTTCAGCATTCATTAAAAGTAAGCTTCGTTGTACAAATAATAGAAGTTTGCTGATGATTTAAACCAAAAAGATGATGTGATTGCATCGGCACAAAATATAGATGCACAGAAAATACGCAAAAACTGGTTTTAGGACGGATGAAACACTAAATATAAATATAAAAGAACTTTAAAAATCACGATTTTTACACTGGAAAAAAATAGATTCTAAATTTTATTTTATATGGTTGTAATTATTATTTTAATTTTTATTTTAAAAATATACCGAACATGTTTACTGAAATTTTTTTATATATCTTATGGGATAAGTTGAATATTTCTTGAAATTTTCGAAGCAAATTGTAAATTTTAACTCAGTTAAAACATGTTTGAAAAATTATATCTCATAGGGTTCAATGTATTTCACTTTTTCAGCCACCCAAAACATTTTTAAATCCAAAACTATTTGATTGATATTATTCATTTACATTCCCATATGTTCTACAGACCGTCTCTCAACAACATACTAAAATTTCATTTTGATAAAGTCATTTTACGACAGTTATCGTGCGAAAGGTCAGACAGACAGACAGCATTAACAAAGTCTACTTTTCAAATATGCTGGAAAGTGTTAAAACGAACCTCTCATAGAAATCGCATTATGAAAACGATACTTTTTTCATAAATTTATTTATAAAAATTATATCACGTTGCTTGAATTTAAATCAAATGCGCTTATACAACAGACGATTTTTATTAAACCTTTTCCGATTTAAATAATGAAATAATGTATATACAAATTAATTTTATCGGAATTGCATTTTTGGTTTGTATCATTTTTGGCCTTCGGGTTTAAACATTTTGGAAATTATATATATATTCAAATTTTTACTTCAGCTGTTTTAATTTGGTAAATATTTGTCAAGCCAATTATTGAGGTAGAATAAAAATGGTACTAGTATATTTATATAAAGTAGGATCAAAAATTGATATTACAAATTCCTGGAAATTTACGTTTAGACTTAAAAAAATATGCGCTATCCTATATTTCGTGAAAAACATTTACTTTTAAACAAAAATATAATTCAATCCAATTAGAAATCAAAGGAATTCGCCTTCTTAAATGGTCTGCAGAGCTTTTACGCCAACCACAACATAAAATATAACTCTTAGCGATGCACCCATTTTAAAGGAGAAAAGTAAATAAAGGGTTAATTTATCAAACTAACATTTTTTTCTCTCTTTAATGGGTTTTTAGTGTCATGCTTATGTGATCTCAAGGGGATCAATACATTTTACTTTCTTAAGATCACTTAATGCACATAATACTTATTCTGACGTGAATTATTATTGCGAGAAGTGAAACAAATTACTCAAAGCGATGGAGGGTTTTGCTTTATTACGCATGCAATGACATTATCTCTGTTATGTTCTTAATCGCCATTATAATTTAAACAACCGATATTCCTGCATATCAATGAGGTAATTATTTTTCGGTAGTATTTTCCCCAGAGCACTTTAAGTTTTAAGTGAATTTATATTTAGCTGCGGTTGTTTGAAAATATTATGATACATAAATATGTTGTAGTTCATATTGAACTTAAAATTCTAATACTTTGTAAAAATAAACTTACATTATGGGATATTATCGGAAAAACCTTTTAGTAAAAAGCTAGAGGTTTTAACATAGCATTGAATTTGGACTTCAAAAATTAAAGTGACAGCTTGTATGCTTTTTGGTACAACGTTTAAATACCATTTTCTATATAAAAATTATTATATAAATTCTTTATATAAATTCTTTTCTAAATATTCTTATTAAGTTATATATATATTGAATAGGATGCATCATATTATTATAAGTTTAACCCATTTTCCTGTTTACAGTTTCAATTTACTTAAATTGTTTATATTGTTAAACCCAGTAGGGTTTAACGCACAGATTAAACTATAATAAAATCCTTTGTAAATTTTCATCAACTACCTATCACAGAACCACTTATACTCTTTTCAATATTAAATTTTATATGGCCGTTAAAATCAAATTTTTGTTTTGCCTTTTCACCGTCAAGGAATCCTTTTTTTTATTAGGCAACAATCCTAGACAAAATATGAGAAACAAAACAGCCAGTTATGTTTACATTTATTAGAGATTAACAGCATACCCGATCTTCATACAGAGTATCTATATATATAAAGAAGAAAAGTGTATATGTGTGTATGTATGTATGTATGTATGTATGATCCACCATAACTGGAGAACGGCTGAACCGAATTTCATGAAATTTGTCTTGGTAGTCTTGAAATCGCCTCATTTAAAACATAGTCCATGTTTCGAGTCTCTACGACCGGTCTCAACGATAGTGGTTCTCGAGATATTAGTAAAAAACGATATTTTCCCTAGGAGTTCTACTCTCTAACTCCATGATTCACAACGAAAAAGGTTGGACATTGTATTTTTAAAAAGTGAAAGTCAATTAAATCTCTGAGTTTTGTGGGAGTTTATTGAACGTATTAGACACTTTTGAAAATCTCAGGTTTGAGATATGGTTTTAAATGGAAACTATCACCATGGTTTATTTCTCACAGGCTTACGAAAAGTAATTAATAAGTCACAAGAAAGATCAATCATGCATAAAGCATTGATTATGAAACACTTTCCAACTTTACTTTTATTTAAACATCCCTAAAATGCGATACATTCAGCGGTAATATATCACAATCGGCCATATATGTTCCGGTGTAATTTTTATCATAGTTTTGCATGGTAAATCCCGAGCAACGCCGGGTAATCGCTGCTAGTATAATGTAAATAAACTTAAAATTCACAATCATGTGCAAATTTCTATAGCATACTAAATGACATTGTTAATCAAAATATTCTGTTGAAATATCTAATTTAATGCTATTAAAAATAAGTTTAAGAATCTCTGTTCTCGTTTTGTCAGAAATATTGGACCAGTTTATGAATATATAAATATAATATCAATATTTAAATATTTTGAACTTTTTTTCGAACAAAATAAAATGTTTTCGCCCGAGAGAATTTGGGCCTCACTTTACTAACATTCATTCGTTTTACTTTCTAAGTTATAAAATATAAATAGAATCATTAAGTAATAAAAATATTTTGTAGAGAATTCAGTTTCTAGAGAACAATAATTTATTTTTACAAAGTTCCTACAGTCCTTGAGGAAGCGCCTTGTCAAATTCAAGAAGATTGAAAAATTTTATTTTTTCAAGATTCTAATGCGTTTATCTCAGGCGATGAAAATATTAGTTATAAACATGAGAAAATAATTTGTAGTCCTCTAAAGTCTTCAAATATATAATTGAATTTCGGATCTGGTACTTAGTTTTAAGAATTTAGTGGATATGAATATGGTTATAATTTAGTAGTTATGGTTATAATGTACTATACATATATATAGATTATGCTTATAATTTAGTTGTTATTTTGATATTTTGAGCTATTATGAAAAGGCGGTACTAATTTAAATGGTTTAATGTTTTAAAGATTTTTAAGAAGACGTTTACAAACACTTTTAAGAAGACAAACCACCACAATAAATACATTATTCGCTTAAAACAATTTTAGTTCCATCAGAATAAAGCCACTGCCAATTGTTTTTGCAGTCATGAAAGTTAGCATCAACAATGAAAAGAAAAATGTAATTCTATTTAAATATATTGCACATTTTTAGCATAAATCAAACTACTAAAAACTTTACACAACTTTTCACGTAAAAGATAAAGTATACACTTTTAAACATAATTAACGTAATTGTATAGCTTCATAATATAGTAATCTAACTTTGAGCCTCAGTTTTAAACTGAAATTAAGCTGAAAGTTATTGGTTCGATTTCATACTGCTAAAGACGAAAACCATTAAATATATCATACTTATTTGTATTTTTCACTTTTCAAAAGTTTATCAGTGTCATATTTATGCGACTTCAAGCGGATGTAATAAAATTTGCTTTACTTAATATGACTTAATGTGAATAATACTTATTTTAACCGCAATTTTTATCTTCACATGCTTGTAAAAGATTTATTGGAGATATGGAAGATTTTAGAATATTATGATTATAACGGGATTAACTGGGGAATATTTTTAATTGCCATCATAAATATAACAAACGACGCTCGTACATAGCACCGACTATGTTATTTTTGTTTGCATATGCCATGGAAAAGTTAATTTTGTTCTTGAAAACAGTCTAAGGATTAATTAAAATTTTGGAACTCCGAGAAGCTCTAAAATAATATGTAATTTCAAAAAGCTAACTCAAAGATGGGACTTTTTTCTAAACTTTAATAAGTGAATATAAACCAGCACATTTCAGTAGACTAAAAATTTAAATTTTAAAATCTATTTCTCGAAGTTAAAACCAGACATTTCCCACTAACTAAAAATATGAAACATATAGAATGCTAACGTAGTAAACTGTTCCTATCAATTTGTAAAATTTTGGCAACAGAGACTTCGTACTTTGCATTAAAATGATATATAAGCTTTTAATTAAAACTATTGTTAAATATTATATTAAATGATATTTAAGAAATAAATCTGAGAATAAGTATTTTAGTTATATTTAATGTCGATGATTATTTTCAAATCGTATTTATTTTTGAAAAGTCAGATTACTTTTATTTGAGATTCGTCTTTTTTTTCAGTCATTAAACATTTTTTATTTTCATCAAAGACGCTTTCATTAAAATAAATGTGTTTTAATATATTGTTACAAACGTGCAAAATGCGCTCACTAGAGTCACTTTTGAAAACTAGACGCAGAAAACACCCGTACAGGCAACCTTTCATTTGTCGTAAATCTAGGGTTGCCAGATTTGATGATTTATTGCCAATTTGGTGACTTTTCGAATGTTCGAGAAACGCCAGGAAATAACCAGTATTCTACGAGATATGAGATATTTCCAAAAGTTCCTATAGAGTCTAAAAGTCGTCTCATCACTCATTTGGAAAACAGTTGACGTGATACGAGCTACATTGAACTGTGATATTTGCCAATTAGAATAGTAGTTGCTGCTCTTGTGAAAAGAAATAAATTAATGTTTCGGGAATGGTATCGGTTGTTTTGTGAAATTATTGGAGCATTTAAGTGATGTTTTACTGTACATAGTTCCTCTTTACGATGTGTTTGTGAATAAATGTGTTAGTTATCCAGAAATGTGGACTCATACTTGTATCCACTCACGATTACAGAGGATACGCCGTAACAATATATAAAAAATATTTTATTGAATAAGATCATTAATTTTCCAAAGTTATTTTACAAAAGTCATTATGAACTTCTAACTTTTGTCATAAATAAGTGATTTTAGGACTCGCAGAGTTAGGGTTTTAAAATTCACCATTGCCAATTTAAATATCAAATGTGTCTCAATAGAAGGCAATACTGCGTTTGTCAATTAAGTTAAAAAAAACGTCAACAATGAGTTGAAAAATGCAATTCCATTTAAATTTATTACAGACTTATTTTAAATCCAACCATTAAATGTTTTACATTTCTTTACAAGATAACTCCCGTAAGTTTAGAAATAATAGACACATTCTCATATATCTCCATAATACAGCAATTTTACTTTGGACCTTAAAGTCTTAAACTCAACTTAAATTCAACATTAAAGGTTCAATTGCATACTGTAAAGGAGAAAACCGTTCAATAGATCATGTTAATTTGTATTTTTCACTCTCTAAATGTTTTTCAATGTCATATTTATGTGGCCTCAAGGGCATGTAATAAATTTCACTTTACTAAAAATTGCTTAATGCGCATAATGTTCATTTTGGTAGCAATTATTATCGCCGCTTACTTGAAAAAACTTCTGGGAGAAATGAAGGATTTTAGAATATTATGTATGTTATAGGTTTGACATGTGCGATGTTTTAATAGCCATCATAAATATTAGAAACGATATAAATACATATCAATAAGGGCTATTTTTTGGCTTCATTATATTTTGAGTAGTTTATGTTTTTCTACAGGGAAGAAACGAAAACTATTCATGCTAAGTTGCCTTATAACAGTTTCCAGGATTTGTCATCTATATAGTAATTCGTATTTTTATTTTAAATCCCCGTGGCTGAAACTTTGTCCACGTCGTGAGGTATGTATCACGTTTGGTTTTAAAACCATTATAATTCAGTTATAGTCCCCATTTTGATTGAAATTTTTCGCTTACATAAAAATCGTGGAAGAGATGAAAGACTATAGATTATTATGTATGTAATAGATCTGACTCTGCCATGTTTTAACGATATTCATACATATTAGTGAGGGCTATTTTTTGGCTTCTGTATATTTGGAGTAGTTTATGTTTTCTGTGTGTGAAAAAATAAAAACTAATTATGCTAGGTTGCCTCAAAATATTTTCCGGGTATTTTAATATATATAGTAATTCATATTTTTTTATTCCAGACAGAATGTATTTCAGGGGGATGAAAACTTTTTCACTTCAGCGGCACCGACATCGCGTGTTCAAGATACTTTTAGAACCCCCAATAATTTTGCTGTGGGTTCCTCAAATCCCAAATGTTTTGGGACATATTTAGTGCGGAAAATGTCCGCATACATGGATGAATTTGGTTTCGTTATTCATTTCCTGTTTATTATATATAAAGTCGCATGTATAGAAAATTCCCCCCCAGAGTGTGTATTTTATTCTGAATACAGGATTTTAATTTAGAGATGATTTAAGAGAAATTTGTTGGCACTTTTAATCTTGGTAAATATACCTAAAAATAAATTTTACACTTCTTTTTACTTTCCTTATATACATAATGTATAAGGAAAGTATTGTGACGGGGTTGAAAATTCGAATTCGAGTTTTCGACGGGAAAGCACGTACCAAGCATCCCTGATCACGAATCAAACATTTTTGAAGTGATGTCTCTCTCTCTCTGTGTGTGTGTGTGTCAGTGAGTCTGTGGAGACAATAATTGACGAACGAATGGACCGATTCGAACGAAATTTGGTACAAAAATCACAAACCGTAAACACTGGCAGCCTATTGTTTTTATACAAAATCGAATGTTCAGAATCCCCCTAAATTATCGAGTGAAATTTTGAAAAAATCGTCAAAAAATCAAAACCGCTAATAAAGTTACGCTAATAAGGTACCTGCAATCATCGCAGAGACTCAGGATGCCCCAAACAGCTCGAGAGAACTGCGCAGTAAGAAAAGGTGCCGATGCCGCCGCTATCGCCATTTAATGTGTTTTCCTATTAATAAAATAAACTTTGCGTGTTTCTATTAATAAAATAAACATATGACCATGTGCAGCACTTATTTTCCTTTGCATAATGCTCTGTACTAAAAATGTGAATATAACTTGTTAAAGACGTTTTCTTACATATTGAAAAGTGTGTCACGGAGACACGCCAAAGATATGAGGCTTCAGAACGCTGATGTACATTTAACTGCATCTGAAGAACATCACAAAATACATCTTTGTCTATATTCCAAATGTACAACGTGTCAATATTTCCTCTGTCAGTACACAATATTTAAATGAATGACCTAAAGTAGTTACATATTGCATATTTCAGCAAAATATATTACGAGATATTACAGCAATATCTAGCTCCTTGTGGCTTTAAATTCATGTTGTCACAAGAACATTTCATATACTTTTGACAAAAACACTTTTGACACAGTTTTGTAAATGGAATAATAAAGAATAGAGAAATAGGACAATGGTTATGCTTAAAACAGTTTTCTATTTATTGATATATATATATATATATCCCGAACTACACAACAATAATCTATTACCATATATTATTTAAATAAAATGTAATTTTATTTAATAAATGTAAGATAGCTGTTTATTATAACAATATTTAAATCTAGTACTAAAATCTAGTACTTTTATCTGCAAAATATTTAATTTTATAGGATTATATATGAAAATTCAAGTTTCATTGGCATGCATTTCTTTTAAACAGATTTTTATCAAAAGTCTTTCAAAACTCAATTATTAAAGACGTGTATTACTTCCCTTGTGAAAGATAAATAGTGAAATTTTCTAAGTGATATACAGTCCTTATATTTTATCTTAATTCATCGCTAATCTTACTTCGATTCCATATGACTTAATCCCAAAACAAACTTAAAGTTAATGGTTCGAATGCATAGTAAAAAAAGGAAAAGTGTGTTCATTTTAATAAATTATAGAACTAATTTCCACTTTTCCCTCTTTAAAATATTTTAGTGCCATACTTATGTGACCTCAAGGGTATTGAATGCACTTTACTGTGATCAATTAATGCATATACTTTTTTGGGGGAGCAATTATTCTCAAATGCTGTGAAGTAAATTTCTAAAAGTTGGATTTTTCTATAATATTTCGTATGCAATTGGATTAACTGCCTGACGTTCTTAACCTCGGTTAAATATTTAAAAAATTGACATTCATGCAAACAAATAATAGTATAATTTTCGAACACATCTCTTGCAGCGTCGTTGTATGATTTTTAAGTTTGGAAAATTAGTTAATTATTTTAAAAAGAGCCTCACAGTTATGAACTTTTTAATTTTCTAACATATAAATGTTTAATTTTAATGCATGATATTCAGATAATTAACTTTTCTAGTTTTTTTTCTCCCGTTATAATTGCGAATTGATATAGTTCTTACCATAACTCAGAGAGAACGCGGATTTTGTGTGCAAGTATGTGTAATTGTAGATAATTAGTTGTATTAGATTATAAGGCCAGCAACGGTTTGTAAGTTTCTCAATTAGATATAGATAAATTTAAATATAAATTATTCAAATATGCTTTATATTCACTAGTTGACTACATTTTCGATATACGAACCGCTATATTTATTAGTGTTTTATACAACGAAACCCACCACGATTCTGTTCTGGAATACACATAAATCATAACTGCATCCATAAACCGGTTTCAAGCTTATTGTGTTCTCGTCATCGTGGTAGTTAACATATGCAATGACAGCAAAAAGAAAACTTGTATTTTGATTAAATTTTGTGTTCATATATGGAAACTACCAACTTCAGTCCTTAAATGAATCATACTTCAAATTTCATAAAATTGTAAGTAAATCTACATCAAGCTCTAAGTTGAAGCTCATAGCGATAGAATCCGCGTGTAGAGATCAGTCAAAATGTTTCGACTACAGATAATAGATAATTTTTTTCGAGATTATCACATACTGGCTAACTTTGTCGATTTGGAGGTCCAATTCCTTAAAGTTATTTAAACTCAGAATTCAATTACAATTTCATCTTTCATACAAATCCTACAACACTCGAAAACAGTTTAATTAAGTGATTATTATGAATTAGTGATTATTCTGTTTCAAATCCTTGTTTTAGCTTTACCCAGGTAAACCTGTAAGTATAAAATTTCAAACTTTACCCGTAGCCCACACACACACACAAATGAATTTAAACGTATTTGCTGTAACAATAACATAATGAATTATTCCATACCTTTTGAAAATTCGAAATTAAGGAAACGTGATAGTCATTTGCAGTGCTAGTACGCTTAGTTTGTCTTTTTTTTATGAAATAATTCAGTTTTAATAGCTATTAGAATTAGATCAGCGTTAAGGAAAATGGTTAAGCAATATCACTCGTATTACACATATCGTATTATTTTCGAATTACTAATAACTCAACGGGATTATGCAAACATTTCATTTAAAAATATATTATTAATATCAAATTCATTTATAAGTATTTATCTTAACATACATATATATAATATTAACTAAAATGTGAAGATATATATATTGGATAACTTTGAATCAGTCATGTCTGGATTTAAAGTGGAAGCCGATTATTTGTATATATCTTTCTTATTACCTATCCTAACGCTTTGAAAAAAAACATTTGAAATCTGATTCTCTCTATATGAATCGAATAGAATCGAATTTTATTCTAAATTCATTTATTCCTCAATTTATTACTCAATATTTATTTATTACTCAATACATTTATTATAGGGATGTTTTTAAATTTTGACAAAATGTATAATTATTATATGCTTATCCTGAGCTAGTAAAGGAAGTTCATAATTTTATTTGATAACTTAAATGTAAAATAATCTTCACAAAATGTAGAAGAATTTAAAGTAGAAAATATTTCTAATAATTTAGTGGCAAATGCAGGTGTAAAGTTCGGGTGTCTTTGTAAAGGCGCTACCGCGTTAATCTGTTCGGGCGCTATTGTAAAGTATTTGTGAGGTACTTTTCTACTACTTCCCAGAACCATGCCTTTTTTATGCACCAGCGTAATTTTCTTCACTCTAACTTAAACTTCCAATAACCTAATGACTAGAATTATTTGTATTTACTACAGCGGTTTGTGCTAACTGATACACATCATTTCCTTGCGACATATTCAATTTTATTTAATTTTTTCATATCTTAAATTCGGTCATATTTAACAACAATCTCACTGCAACTATCACTTTAAATTGCCATGATTGAGAACTATCACACAAAATTCTGTAAAAATATCATTACATAATATCAGTACCCTACACAATATCACTGCACAATATTACTACGCAATATTACTACGCAATATTGCTACATAATATTACTCCACAATATTACTACACAATATTACTAAACAATATTACTACACAACATTATTTAAACACCACAGTTGTCGCTGTCCTTTTACGTTCGGGCGTCATTGTAAAGGATCCTACTTTGGGGTGCCATAGTAAAGTAACTTTTAAGGTATCTATTTTACTACTTCCCAAAATCATGCCTTTTTTATGCACCAAGGTAATTTACTTCACTCTAACTTAAACTTCTGATAACCTAATGACTAGAGTTTGACGAAGTGATTACTACATTAACAAACAACATAATTTATTCCAGCTAACTACCCTGATAACTCAAAATACAATTACATATACAGAACATTTAGAGAACTAGCAATGCCATATCTTAACTCTCTGACATAATAAGTAATACTGAAATTCAACCTTAACATCTTACTGAACTGAATCTGTAATGATAAAACTATTATAACATAGATATATACTCACAACTTGTAGAGGCTATAACTTCGAGGCGAAACTTCCATGAATGAACAGAACCACACACACCCGAACTCGGTAGAAAGGTAGCAGCCGAAGCTAAACGACGAAGACTCACGATTTCATGCTTCTCAACTATGAATACAAATTCGAATTCGAATTCTTATCCAACGTATGGCCTTTCTCATAGTCCTGGCCAGTCGTGAGTAATTCTCGGAATCAGAGTTGAGGAGTTTCGTGCATAAATTAGCATAATGAAAAGTAAAATTAGCATACAATAATCATGAATAATACAATCCTCACATAGGTTATTTCATTCCTTCTTGTTTTTGTTTTTCTCATTTGCAGTGAATTGGAGATATTGATGCATTCTATATTATAGTCTTTATTGATTTTGTTAAGGGACTGATTTTCTGCTCTTTTTCAGGAATAACAATTTGTTTTATTGTGGAGATTGAAGTAGTTATATAATTAATTTCTTATGATTTGTTCTAAATTGTGTTCGAACTATTGAAGTAAATAGTTCACATTTTTTCATCTATCAGAATTTATGCTTTATGGACACAAGATCTAATTTAAAACCAAAATCTTCAGATGTAAATCGATTCTGCATCACAATGAGAATGTGTGAAGACAGATATTCCAGACTGACAGATTTTGACAGTGTGGAGTACTCCATACTATTATTATGTGCTTCCAAGAAATATCAACGTCAACTCGAGAATCTGCAATAAAAGGTTAGCTTCATCTAATAATACAGCAGACCGGCTGACGCCAAGACTGGAAATAAAATTTTAATTAGTAAAAAGTTTCAACACACATCAAGGGTCACTTGGTCCTTAGGACCATAAGATGTTACACCCCAGAGAATCTCTGCCTAATGCCAATTCCCTCGCACTAGCTTACCAGTCAGTGGGCTCAAGGGGGAGAAATGGATGCGGAAACCGGTGATGTACAAGTGTGAGTAAAAATGCAATTTAATTCAGAGTACATCGTGAATTCAATAGTCATGCATATGGCGAAGACTCAGAAAACAAGATGTGTGCCCGGATAGGAAGTCGCTCACAATAAATTGTGTGTCCAAAGATGCCTCTGCAGATGACAAGGAAAGCAAATGCAAAAGGTACTCATTTATTGTTAAAGGGGGACATTACATTTATATTAAGAATTGACTCTAAAATCTATCATAATTTCAGTTTGAGACTGTCATCACAATCTTTTCCAAAAGTTTAATTGGAAAACTTAATGATTGATAAAGTTTAAATGAAAATGTCAAATTGATAAATAAAATTTAAAATTAAAATCTGAATAATAATTTTAATAACTTCAAATATAAGTTCAATAAATATATAAATTTCAGAAACAATGTCTCACCATTTTAGAGTGTTGCATTTTACTGTTTATCTTTGAAGTATGATGTTAATTCACAGATTAATAAGTTGATACCGGACGCTGCAAAGAGGTGGGTGATTTGTCTGACACATGATAATGCACACACTATTAAAGGCGAAACAAATTTAGTTTAAGAAATAAAATAATTATTAAAAGACGATCTCTCACCAAATTATTCAATTATTAATTATAAAAAATTATATATAATTTTTCACCACAGAATGTACGTATACCTAGCGCTATGCACCTGTTCCTAGACTCTGCACAATAGATATACTAGTTAGACAGTGAATCTTTGGTCTCAGAAATTTATGTTTTATGTACGCAATAATTACTTTAAAATCAAAGCTTCAGTTATAAATATATTTTGCACCACAATGAGACTGTACGCAATCTACTTATACACAGTGTACCCGAACCGGCCGTCCATACAGTTACCTTACACCTTTCTGGTAGGTCGGACGGTCTGGGTCTCAACAGTGTACCCGTTAAAAGGATTTAATCGACTTTCAATGGATATACTAGCTAAACAATAAATCGTTTAGCCACAGGTACCCATTGCATTTCGTAGAAGGTCACTATGCATATCACAGAGCAATGGCAAATAAGTGGTAAATGTCGAGCCTAGGAAACCTATTACATAGTGTGCTTAAAAAATTGCACGACAAAATATATCTTGAACGATTGGCGAGGACCTATGACTCCAATTAAGAAATAAGGGTAGATAATCATTGTATGCAGATTTTGATCATGTGTGTCATTTTATTGAAAAGTACGAATTATAACTTTTCATAAAGGTCCCCCCAAAAAACAAACTGTTCAATTATAAAAATGTTGTTCCCAACCCAATTGCAACAGAAATGTTCCTTAGTCATGTAATCAAAATTGCATGAGATATCATTCATTAATGTTTTGAATGGGTCATTGGGAACCGTATACAACTTTTTCTGAAGATAGCTACGCATATAAGTTTTCGAGTGAAACATCTGTCTTACGAAATGCAGTTTTCGAACGTCTCCTTTAAATATATATTTTTACCGATTTATTTTCATCAGATGGAAGTGGTGTCAGACCTATAACTCTGAAAACATTTTAGAGCCAATTTTGCATATTAGTCTTTAAATATAAAAGGAATAATTGATTAATTTTATAACTTGATGTTCTTTTGTGGACGGCCCGCATTAAAAGTTACATTTCATATATTTTAATCCCACGTGATCAAATCCGTCGTTATCTGAAAGCTTTTCGTTTTAGAAGCGTTTCTTTTGCTAGAAACATAGATCTAAGAACAATATTTCAATAGACATTTAGTCATGCAATCTTTTTCCAATGTCCTGTAGAGTGCACAGTATAAAATATACACACAAGCTGTTGGAAGCAAAAATCAAATTTATCCAGCTAGAAACAGAAAGTTTTCTTGTGCGCGAGGTATTCAACAAAACTTCCTTTGATATGCTTTGAGTTTTCGGCTTACACATAACACTGTATTAGATAATTTTGTTACTCAAAAGTTAGATTACTCAAATTTTAGATTTTGATATTTATGTTTAAATCAAGAATGGATTTGCTGAATTTATGTTCTTAAATTTTCATATTTTACATTCTTTTTCAAAATTTATCTCTCAATATTTCTTTATTTATCAATTTTCCTTGTTGAAATTGTATAATTGTTCCTGTAAGTTATCCTTAATAAAATTAGAACTATTTTGTTGTTATTCAATTTTAGAAAGATGGCCTGCAACAAAGTTATTTAAAAACAAATTTATTCATTTTATCAAATGATTATAAAATTTCCCCGGCGTTACAGCAGAGATTAATTCATTTAATTCATTCAAGTTGTTAAAAGGCGAGCGAGTTAAGGAAAGAAATGTGTTTACTAACACTTTACAACATAGTTGTGTTTATGACTTTGTTCATTCTGCCTGTCCGTTCGCACGATAACTGCGGTAAAAATGACGTATCAAGCTGAAATGTTAGTATGTTGTTGAGACGATCTGTGGAACATACGGGAATGTAAATGAATGACATCACTCAATTAGTTTTGGATTGAACCCGGGTCGAGAAATCGCAATACATTGAACCCCATGGGACCTAATTTTTCAAACATTTTTTAAGCGAATTTAAGCTCACAAATTGCTTCGAAAATTTTAGGACATATTCAAATTATCCCATAAAATATATACAAAATAATCGGCAAACTATGTTTGTTAGTTTTTTAAGTAATAATTAAAAAATAATTGCGCCCATATTATATAACGAGATCACATGACCCACTGCGAAATTGCATATGTCATCCATCTTGGTTCGAAATCGTGATTTTAAAAGTTCTTTTAAATTTAATTTAGTGTTGCATCCGTCCTAAAATTGCTTTATTTTTTTTTGTCTGTGCATTCATATACTACGCTAACGCAATTAAAATATTTTTGAGTTTAAATAATCATCAAACTTTGATTATTTAAACAACGGATCCTAATTTTCACGTATGGAGAATGTAAACACATCCAGCTGTAAGATGCGTTGTATAAGAATTGCTGAATTTCTTTAATGCAAAATTGCTTAACTCTGGAGTCTGCAATATGGCTGATATTAATGAAATATTCATTGATTTTACAAGAGAAGCAGACGATTCTGTAGTGTTGCTTTTTTGATGAAGTTTAAAAGCATGTAGTTAGAAAGCAATTTTACTCCCATGTTTTAAGTTTTTAAGTAAAATAAATTAGTGTTGTATTGTGATGATTTTAAAAATATAGCCGCTGAATGAAAGGGATGGAAAAAAGTTTATGAATGAAATGTTCACTGCTTTTATGTGAATGCCAGGCGATTTATATTTCGATGACTTTATTTGAATAAAGTTCATTTGTCTTCGATGAAGTTTTAAATGCAATAAATTATTGTAGTACTGTCATAATTTAAAATATATCTGCGCTGAATGTATCGCAATCTAGAGATGTTTAAATAAAATTGCATTTCAGATGGAAAGTATTTCAGAATCATTGCTGTATGCATGACTGAACTTTCTTGTTTAGTTTTAACAACGTTTAGTAAGTAATACAAGACGAAATAAATCCAACCGGTCAAATTCTGACTATTTCTGTAGTAACATAACATCTGCAAGTATTTTTGTAGTTCCTTATTTTAAAATACATAAAGAAAACGAAGTTAATAGAGAAATCGAAAATCAGATATTGTCGATCAGAATTTTTTTAACAATAAAATACTCGGAAAAATTGTTTCAGCAAACACAAAAATTGTTTAATATTTTGCAGCTTGCAATAAATGACACCACACATCTAATCGATCGATTTTCGACTTTTTAATATTAAAAAAGTTTTAATTCAAATTATACCATATAAAACACTTTATATACGAATTTTAGTGTTAATATCTATGGACAGTAATAAAGGTATGTTAATTTAGTAGTTTTGTAATTTATAATGCGTTGAATATATAACTAAGACACCTTAGTAATAATCAAAATTTAGTCAGTGCTAAAACATTTATGCTAATCATACTCTTAAATTAACTTATAAACAACAGTAAAAATTAATGGTTTATTTAAATAAGTTTCACTTATTTTAAGTAACGAGCCTTAACACATGATATTAATATTCATAGAAACACAGTAGTTAATATTTTTGATGCACTAACTATTAGTAAGATAAATAGAATTATAAATATATATATATATATATATATATATATATATATATATATATATATATATATATATATATATATGTGTGTGTTTGTGTGTGTGTGTGTGTGTGTGTGTGTGTGTGTATGTATACTCATGTCCAAAAGTTAGAAATAGTTACTGTTTATGTGAAAATTTCAGGAAATCTACATCGGAATGGAAAAAAATGCGGTTTGCTTGTGTAATAGGATGATAGAAGAAGAAAACAATGCAAAACGAGGATAATAATGACTTTTACTATCCAAAGAAAAGGGTTGAAAGAAAAAGGGTCACAAAATGAGTCCCAACCTTAGTGAAATAGAAGGATTGAAACAATGTGATGCTGCAGTTTAATACGGTGTGTGGGAACCTCGGGTAGAAACGCATATTGCACAATGATTTCCCACACTTTTGATTAGGGTTTGGATGAGTTGTGCTCTCAAAGAGTTCCAAGCCTCACGGAGAGCAGCTTTCAATGCTGGAACAGAGCATGGTAGGTAGCGGTAGGCTGCAAGATGTCTCCTGATCATTTCCCGCACATGCTCTATTAAATTCAGATCAGGAGAGTTGGCAGGCCACTGCATGTGCTAGATATCTTCAGTTTGAAGGAAGCCGTCGGCCAAGGCCGCAGTATGAGGAGACGTGTTATCAGCCATGGATATGAAATCCGGAAAAATAGCACCTCGAAATAATCGAACGGTAGGCCCAAGGACTTCGTCTCTGTATCTTTGACCGGTAACTGACTCCGTGTCAAAAATGTGGAGGTCTGTAAGGCCAGCCATAAACCATGCCTGTCCAGACCATGACTCCCCCCCCCAAAAAACGGAAAACGATGTCTTTCCGTGACGTTTCCCTGGTGAAAATGCGTCCCACGTTCTCTCCAGATCGTGGCACGAGAATCAGTTTGTAGGTTAAACCTTTATTCGTCACTGAACATGACATTGATCCACTGATGTCCGCTCCACTGCCGATATTCCAAACTCCACTGTAAACGCGCGCGTTTCTGTGCAGATGTCAGGGGAATACCAACTGCTGGTCGTCTGGTACAGAGACCAACGTGTCTGAGTCTCCTGTAAACAGTTTGTCTCGAGACTGTGACTCCTGTGGCGTCTGTCAGAGTTTAACCCAGTTGTCTGGCACAACGGTTCCTGTGACATCTCACAGTTATCACCAAATATCGCTCTTAACGAGCAGTTGTTAACCTTGGCCGACCTGGTACTGGTGGTCGGGTAACATCTCCAGTGGTTTGGTACCTCTGCCACAGTCTGGAGATCCCACACTGAGACACTTTCAGGATTCGAGATGCTTTTGTTTGGGATCGACCGCATTTCAGCATTCCAATAATTCGTCCCTTCAAAAACATGTCCAGTTGTCATCCTTTTGACATCTTTCGTCCTTTTTAACTCTTTACAACAAAGTTGAAAAGTGTTTATGACTTTGTTCATTCTGTCTGTCTATCCGTTAGCATGATAACTGCCGTAAAAATGGCTTAATCAAAATGAAATTTTAGTACGTTGTTCAGCCGGTCTGTAGGACCTATGGGAATATAAATGAACAATATCACCCAATTAGTTGCGGATTGAACCCAGGTTGAAAAAATGAAATACATTGAGCCCTATGGGACCTAATTTTTCAAACATTTTTTAAGCGGATTTAAAATTCACAAATTGCTTCGAAGATTTTAGGTAATATTCAAATTGTTCCATAAAATATATAAAAAACACATTCAGCGAAATGTATTCAGTAGGTTCTTTAAACAAAAATTAAAATAATAATTACACCTCTTATATGAAGCGATCACGTGACCATGATATAAAAAGATCACATGACCCACTTCAAAATGACATATGGCATCCATCTTGTCTCAAAATCGTGATTTTTTAAGCTCTTTTTAATTCATATTAAGTGTTGTATCCGTACTAAAACCACCTTATTTTTGCTTAAATTATGTGCATCTACATACTGAAACAACGTAATTACAATATATTTGAGTTTAAATGATCATCCAAATTTGATTATTTCTACAACGAAGCCTATTTTTCACTTTAATTCAATGTAAAGAGCAAAATATGTAAAATGAGTTGTATTAGAATTGCTGTATTTCTTTAACACAAAATTATTTAGCCCATGGAGTCTGCATAGCTGATAAGAATGAAATATTCTTTGATTTTACAAAGAGAAGGAAGATTTTTTTTTAGATGAAGTTTTAAGCATAGAGTTTAATTACTTGTAGCTCCATGGTCTTAATTTTTAAATAAAATAAATTATTATAGTATTGTGATGAATGAAATAAATGGGAAAATGTTATGAATGAAATGCTGTTTTTTATAGAGAGATCCAGGCGTGTTGTTTTTTCTATGAAGTCATTCAAATGAATTTTAGTTGTTTTCGATGAAGTTTTCAAATATAATAAATTATCGTAGTATTATGATAGTTTTAAATATATTACCGAGGAATGTATCACATTTTAGAGATGTTTAAAAAAGGCAATTTATATTTCAATGCCGTCCTTTGAATGAAGTTCATTTTTTTCGATGAATGTTTTTTCGAAGTTTTCAAATATAATAAATTAATGTAGTATTGTGATAAGTTTTAAAATATTACCAAGGAATGTATTGCATTTTAGACTTGTTTAAATAAAATTGCTTTAAAGTTGGAAAGTGTTTCATAATCAATGCTTCAAGTATGATTGATCTTTCTTGTTGATAGTTCAACGCTGCTTATCACAGAAATTGCGAAATTCTGTCTCAACTGCCCATGCCTTTCGAGACCGTTTTATATTCGTTCGCACTTGCGCCAGTGCTTTGCGCATGTCCACGTCCACTGAACTGTTTTGCATATGTATAATGACTTACATTCGTTCCACGATTCTCCACAACTGATCATGATCTGTTGTATCCATATTACCATATTAACACCGAACTTTTCGTATTTTACGAATTATGCTTAATTTTGGGCGTGAGTATATATATATATATATGTATGTGTGTGTGTGTGTGTGTGTGTGTGTGTGTGTGTGTGTGTGTGTGTCTGTGTGTGTGTGTGTGGTAGAGTGAGGGAAAAGAGAGAAATGTACTTATATACCGTTATTTCATTATCACTGTGTTGAATACAGTAATAGCAATTTAAAATACATTTATGCTTACCCTTAACTATCTCATTTAATGATATGTCTAGAAAACTATATTTTTAAGAAAATAAATTGTTCCTTTACGACCTGATCGCAAATTACCATGTCGCTAGTTTCAAACTAATTTACTTTCGATGTAACGTTTGGTGTCTTTGTCTGCTTTTTAAAATCAACATACTAGAAGCACACATCACAGGAAGTTTAATTAAAGTTAAACTCATCATTGAAGTGCTGATAAAAAAGAACGGTTTTCTAAGCCTTCAAAATATATCCAAGTGTTGAAAAATCATTTTAAAGTTTATTATATTTGAAAACTCATTGAAAAGATTATTTTATATAGGATAATTCTGTAAAAATCAGGGACGAATAAGTGCTTGATCAAATGTGAACCTCGGTGGCATAAAACTTATTTAGGAATTCATAGTATGTATTTTTCCAAATTTGTAAAGTGCTTTTTGTATTTAACTTATCCTTATTACTTTCGAAAATTCGAATTCGAGTTTTTGACAGGAAAGCACGTTTTTAGCATCCCTGAACACGAATCAGATATTTTTGATGTGTTGCATGTATGTGTGTGTCAGTGAGTCTGTGGAGTCGATATTTCACGAACGAATCAAGCGATCCTAACAAAATTCGATACAAAAATCACAATCAGTGAATACTGGAAGTTTACTGTTTTTGCACACAATCGAATGTACAGAACCCTTCTAAATTTTGAAATGAAATTTAAAAAAAAATTACCCAAACGTAGAACATTCAATGAAGTTACGAAGATAATCATTTATCATGTAAATTTTTATTAAAAAACGATTGAGATGAACTTTAGAACGCTAGCATAAATCTTTCTCGAGATATTGCAGATGTTTCAAATAAATATATAAAAAAGGACATAAAATAAAAATAAATACTAACTATTGTGAAATCTGTTCACTTTTAATATGTAATGTTATGCGATAAATTTATTATCACCATTCTCGTAGATCTAGCTTGTCCCATTCACGAGAGAAGACACCATAAGAATATTTCTCCATAAGCAATGCTTGGCTAAATTTTGGCTTTGAATTCGGCGGAATATCGCCAACTTGGCGAATTTGTTAACTGTTACTAAACTGACGAAAATATAGCCAGACTGATAAAAATGTAACCAAATTGATAAAAATGACATTGCATCAATGAAAATGAAGACTAATTGATCAATATCTTGTAAAGAAAAAAATCTACCATGAGAGAAGATATTTTGGGTAATAGTTTTGTATTTTGACTCCAATAGTGGCTTATCTGCTATAAGAATAACCTATTTCGCCGACCATAGTGCTTGTCGAAATTTTAAAGACGAATTTGGCGGAATATCGCCAATTTGTCGAGTTTTTTTATATGTCGCCAAATTGATGAAAATGTCGTCAAATTGATAAGAATGACGTTAAGTCAAAAAAATTGACAACTAATTGATTAAAATATCAATATTTAGGGAAGAATATAAAACTCTACCATATAAGTATCCGTCTGTAATACTTGGTAAAATAACGACGAATTTTGGCGGCATATCGTTGAAATCTCAACTTTTGTAAATGTTACCAAATTGAAGAAAATGTTGCCAAAGTTATAAAAATGTTATCAAATTGGGAAAAATGTCAAATTGATAAAAATTACGCCAAATAGGATCCAATAATTTGCAAAATTTTAATTCCCTCTCTTGATGGGCACACCGTTTATTATATACTAGCCGCCTTTGGCGACCAGCCTGTTCGCTACCCTTGAAAATTCTGACCGTGGCAAACTCGTTGGCGCGACCTACCAGAAAGGTGTAAGGTAACTGCTTGGAAGGCCAGGAAGTGCCACACAATTTAGACCGGAACCCAATGGGGGAGGCATCCAAAGAGACCGTACCCTCCTTCCCCTACCACAAACCTCTCGGAAGGACTTGCAGTCCCACACGTTTAACGTGATCGTACTCCGCGTGAACACGGCTGCAGTTTTGGCAATGGCGGGAATCGAACCCGGGCCTACCGAGTGAAATTCCCGCGCGCTAACCACTGGGCTACCGTGCCATCCGCGACAATCTCCATAACTTTATTTTTATTCGGCAATTTTGGGAATCGAACCCGGGCCTACCAAGTGCAAATCTCGCGCACTAACCACTGGGGTACTTCACCCTCCGCGATATTCTTCATAACTTTCTTTTTATTCACCCAATTTAGACCGGAACCAAGTGGGAGAAGCATCCACAGTGACCGTACCCTTCTTCCCCTACCACCAACCTCTCGGAAGGACTTACAGACCCACATGTTTAACGTGATCGTACTCCGCGTAAACACGGCGGCAATTTTGGGAATCGAACCCGGGCCTACCGAGTGCAATTTCCGCGCGCTAACCATTGGGCTACTTTGCCCTACGCGACAATCTCCATAACTTTCTTTTTATTCACCCAATTTAGACCGGAACCAAGTGGGAGAAGCATCCACAGTGACCGTACCCTTCTTCCCCTACCACCAACCTCTCGGAAGGACTTACAGACCCACATGTTTAACGTGATCGTACTCCGCGTAAACACGGCGGCAATTTTGGGAATCGAACCCGGGCCTACTGAGTGCAATTCCCGCGCGCTAACCACTGGGCTTCTTCGCCCCCAGCGACTATCTCCATAACATTCTTTTTATTTACCCAATTTAGAACGGAACCCAGTGGGAGAGGCATCCACAGGGACCGTACCCTCCTTCCCCTACCACCAACCTTTTGGAAGGACTTCCGGACCCACATGTTTATCGTGATCGTACTCCGCGTGAACACGGCGGCAGTTTTGGAAGTGGCGGGAATCGAACCCGGGCCTACCGAGTGCAATTCCTGAGCGCTAACCACTGGGCTGCCTCGCCCTCCGCAACTTTCTTTATATTCACCCAATTTAGACGGGAACCCTGTGAGGGAGGCATCCACAGGGACCGTACCCTCCTTCCCCTACCACCAACCTCTCGGAAGGACTTCCGGACCCACATGTTTATCGTGATCGTACTCCGCGTGAACACGGCGGCAGTTTTGGAAGTGGCGGGAATCGAACCCGGGCCTACCGAGTGCAATTCCTGAGCGCTAACCACTGGGCTGCCTCGCCCTCCGCAACTTTCTTTATATTCACCCAATTTAGACGGAAACCCTGTGAGGGAGGCATCCACAGGGACCGTACCCTCCTTCCCCTACGACCAACCTCTCGGAAGGACTTCCGGACCCACATGTTTATCGTGATCGTACTCCGCGTGAACACGGCGGCAGTTTTGGAAGTGGCGGGAATCGAACCCGGGCCTACCGAGTGCAATTCCTGAGCGCTAACCACTGGGCTGCCTCGCCCTCCGCAACTTTCTTTATATTCACCCAATTTAGACGGGAACCCTGTGAAGGAGGCATCCACAGGGACCGTACCCTCCTTCCCCTACCACCAACCTCTCGGAAGGACTTACGGGCCCACATGTTTAACGTGATCGTATTCCGCGTGAACACTTCGGCAGTTTTGGCAGTGGCGGGAATCGTACCCGGGCCTACCGCTAACTTCCCGCGCGCTAATTTACAATTTAAAATGACCATATGCTCTCTAAGCTCTTAATTCCATCATCCTCATTCCATTGTTCCATCATTTAAAATATCCATAAAATTTAAATATCCATCGTTCCATCATTTAAAATATCCATAAAATTAAAATATCCATTTAAAAAATCCATATCGTTCCATCATTTAAAATATAAATATAATAATTTCTACAGTGCATATGTTAAGCTCTTATTTCATTTAAAATCGGAAGCGCGGGAAACGGAAAGTAAAAACTAATTCGGTTTCTTATTGTCCCACCCATCGCTATGCATATACAGAACCGTGACGTCACCTCCACCTTGACGTCCCCACCCACCACCTTCCCTGCTTCAGCGGGGGAGAAACGAAGCGTCACGCCGAGCGGAACGGCGAGAAATTTAAAATCATGACGTCTTTAAAATTGCGATCCTGAATTCAATTTTCATTATTTCTGGACCAGATTAGACTTGTAAGAATGCCATATGTTTGACCTTTCTGAAAATGTAAATTATTAGTCGAAATTATGAGTACTTTTCACGATGCGAGAATTTAAAAACCAAAAATCGTTTTCTTGAGCAAAAAGTGACTTTTGTTTTAAAATCTTTAAAAAATATTAGAAATCGAAATTCAGATTTGAAATTGATATATTTTTACTCGAAATTCTCTGCTCTTTCCGATGGTGTCATTTGCTTTTCTCTACGATGTCTGGATCGTGGAGAAAAAAGGGCAAAAATGCAAAAAACGGTCGAAATCGCATAAAACATTAAATAAATAAAAAAATAATTAAAATTTTAAAAATCGGTTTTCACGTGTCCCCTTCCCTCCCCCCCGGGTCTCCGATTGCCAAATTTCGTAGCTCTCCGACGCGCGGTCGCGAAACGTATAGTGTATAAGACAGACACACAGACAGACATTGCCTTTTATTATATAGAAGAAATGATCTTCTAAATATCCTCAACTTGACGATATGTGGCCCCACATTGACAAAAACATCGTCAAAAGTGCAAAAATGACGCCAAGTTAATGAAAATGACGCCAAAGTGATTAATTTATTATTAAAATATTTGAATATATGGACTATGTTGCTTATTGAGAATACTATGAATTTTGATAATTGTTGATTTAGAGTTGCTTAAAATATAAGGTTATTGGGTAGGAAATAGTTTTAGTTGTTGTCATCCGGATGTACAATTTTCAGCGCCAAATGTAAAATTTAAAGTTTCAAACATGGGGCCGTGGATCTTTTCATCACTTTCTTTTCATCGTTAAAGAAGTAAATTCGTTGCATTATATAAGGATAGTCATTTGCTGCCCACATCAGACTTTATGATCAGTTGCTACAGGTTAAAGAAGCTTTTTATCTTTATAAAAGGAAATGCAAAATATGTCTGTATGTTTGTCTCATCATCACGGGAGAACAGTTGAATCGAATTTCATGAAATTTTGTGGATATCCTTGGAATAGCCCCACTTAAATTGTGTCCGTGTTTCGAGTTTCTAAGACCAGGGGTTGTATAAATATTAATTAACAAAAAAGATCATTCATGCATAAAGCATAGATTATAAAACATTTTCCAACTGAAATGCAATTTTATTTAAACATCTTTGAAAAACGATATATTATTACCCTTGATATATTTTAAATTATTAAAATACTACAATAATTTATAATATTTGAAAACTTAGACCTTCATCGAAGAAAATTAATTTTATTCAAATGGCGTCATTGAAATATAAATCGTCTGGCTCTCTATATAAAAAAAATGAATATTTCATTCATATCACTTTTATTCCAAACTCCAGAGCTAAATAATTGTTCGTGAAAAAAAAATTAAGAAATCCTTATACAACTCATCTATCAATCACTTGTTTGTATTCTGCATCCATTAAAATTAGGCTCCGTTGTAGAAACAATCAAAATTTGACGATCATTTAAACTAAAATATATTATAATTGCGTTGGCACAGAATATAGATGCACATAAAATGCGCAAAAATAAAGCGGTTTCAGGACGGATGCAGCTCTAAATATAAATTTAAAAGAACTGTAAAAATTACGATTTTTACACTGGGAAAAATTGATGGATGCCATATTTTACTTTGAAGTGGATCACGTTATTTCTTCATATCATATGAGTGTAATTAATATTTTAATTTTTATTTAAAAAACTGCCAAGCATATTTTGTTGATTTTTTTTTATTATATTTTATGTGATAATTTGAATATTTCCTAAAATTTTCAAAGCAATTTGTGAGTCTTAGCTTCGCTTAAAAAATGTTTGAAATATTAGGTCCCATAGAGTTCAATGTATTTCACTTTTTCAACCCGGGCTTAATCCAACACTAATTGGATGATATTATTCATTTACATTCCCATATGTCCCACCGATCGTCTCAACAACATACTAAAAGACAGAATGAACAAAGTCATAAATATTGTTCAAGCATGTTGGAAAGCAAACGCTTTAAACCTTTCACAAATATAGCATTATAAGCAGACAATATTTTCCCCGTAAATTTATTTGAATAAAATGATATCATGTCGCTTAGCAAATGTTTTAAGTCCAATGTGTTTATGCGCAGACGATTTTTATTAACACTTTACAACAAAGTTGAAAAGTGTTTATGATTTTGTTCATTCTGTCTGTCTGTCTGTCTGTCTGTCGGTCCATTAGCACGATAACTGCCGTAAAAATGACTTAATCAAAATGAAATTTTATTATGTTGTTCAGACGGTCTGTAGAACCTATGGGAATATAAATGAATAATATCACCCAATTAGTTTTGGATTGAACCCGGGTCGAAAAAATGAAATACATTGAGCCCTATGGGACCTAATTTTTCAAACATTTTTTAAGCCGATTTAAAATTCACATATTGCTTCGAAAATTTTAGGTAATGTTCAAATTGTTCCATAAAATATATAAAAAAACATTCAGCGAAATATATTCAGTAGTTTTTTAAATAAAAATTAAAATAATAATTACACCTCTTGTATGAAACGATCACGTGACCTTGATATGAAACGATCACATGACCCACTTCAAAATGATATATGGCATCTATCTTGTTTCAAAATCGTGATTTTAAGTTCTTTTTAATTCATATTGAGTGTTGTATCCGTCCTAAAACTACTTTATTTTTGCTTAAATTCTGTGCAGCTACATACTGAAACAACGCAATGACAATATATTTGAGTTTAAATGCTCATCTAATTTGATTATTTCTACAACTAAGCCTATTTTTCACCTATGTAAAATGTAAACAGCAAAATATATAGAATGAGTTGTATTAGAATTACTGTATTTTTTTAACACAAAATAATTCAGTCCATGGAGTCTGCATGGCTGATATGAATGAAATATTAATTGATTTCATAAAGAGAAGGACGATTTTTTTCGATGAAGTTTCAAGCATAGAGTTTAATTTTTTGTAGCTCCAAGGTCTTAAACAAAATGTTTAAATAAAATAAATTATTATAGTATTGTGATGAATGAAATGAATGGGAGAAAGTTATGAATGAAATCCTGTTTTTATAGAGAGATCCAGGCGTGTTATTTTTTCTATGACGTCATTTGAATGAATTTCAGTTGTTTTCGATGAAGTTTTCAAATATAATAAATTATCGTAGTATTATGATAATTCTAAAACTATTACCGAGGAATGTATAACATTTCAGAGATGTTTAAACCAGGCAATTTATATTTCAATGCCGTCATTTGAATAAAGTTCATTTTTTTCGATGAAGGTTTAAGTTTTCAAATATAATAAATAATGCAGTATTGTGATAAGTTTCAAAATATTACCGAGGAATGTATTGCATTTTAGACTTGTTTAAATAAAATTGCATTGAAGTTGGAAAGTGTTTCATAATCAATGATTTAAGCATGATTGATCTTTCTTGTTATTTTATTTTCCGATTTAAATAATAAAGACATGTATATAATATAATTTTTAATCGGAATAGCATTTTTGACTAAATTATATACAGCCTTCATGTTCAAAGATCACTGGGATTATTGATATTATCAATTTATTACGTTATCTGTTTTATTTTGGCAAGAACGGTTGAAACTCATGTATTGAAGTACGGGTAATCCTCTACAGTGCACCGGTATATTTTTTAATCTATTCTAGAATATAAGTAGTAAGGGTATATTTTCCCATACAATTTAAGCGCTTTTATTTTGGCATATGTTGGAATCAAGTACGGCCCTCAAGTATAAAGATTGCGGGGATAATTGATATTTTCACTTTATTACGTCATCTGTTTTATTTTGGCAAATATTTTTGAAATTCATATATTGTAGTACGGGTAATTTTCTCATAATACATGGGTATATCTTCTAATATTCTGGAATATACATATATATTTCCATACAATGTTATCACTTTCTTTTTGGCACATATTGATTCAATTTCATATTCTTTGTAAATTTGTTTACAAATGAGGCCAGGATGTTTTATTTTTCAGATCTGCCTGTGAAGATAATTTTTGTATAGCAGGAACATATATCCTTAAACTTATTTCTAGGAGCATTAATTTAAATATTTTAAAAGCATACTTTGAATAACAATGTCATTCAGAATATTATAGGAATTTGCACATGATTGTGAATTTTAAGTTTATTCATGTTATTATATATTCCGTACATATGTAATAAAGATTTCACTCCAATGTGCCGTACTTGTGTTTAAATTAAAGCATTGTTTTATTTGTGTTTGAATGAAAGTATTAATTGTATCATGAAAATGTATTTTCGATATGTTTTCCACTCCATTAACGTTTGAGGGAAGCGAGCTTTTAAATTATGAATTTGTTTATGTTCCAGAATAATATCAATAAAATAATTTTGCATTTTTGCTTCTCAGTCGCTAGCTTGGGACTTGCCGGTTTTGCGCACGCGCGGCAGTTTTGAATTTTGTTAGTGAGAATGTGTTGGAATGATATAAGCCGGTGTTGGATTCGCATCTGATCGCGAGTTTTGGAATGAAACGAATTAGTATTGTAAGTCAATAGATTGCAAGTCTAAGAATATCATTTTGTGAGAAGGAAGGAGTGGTTTGGGGCTGGTTATGGCTCAGACAAGGACACGATTTTCGTTTATTTAAATATAGCAGTTCTGTTTTCTATGACATTGAATCTTGTGCGATTGGAATAAAGGTTCTCACCACGGGTCGGCTTTGAAATGCTAATAAAAGCTAAGTGGAGCTAATTTGCAGTGATTGTTATTGCCTTACCCCCTCTTCGTGATTTCCAGTGTAGGTATCGCTGAGTTTTGTGGAATAACTTTTATGGAGTTTGGATTCAGCAGTTCGAGAATACCGCTGAAAGTTCCAGCGGTGTTGTTGTTGAAACCCAGACCGTCCGACCTACCAGAAAGGTGTAAGGTAACTGTTTGGACGGCCGGGAAGTGCCACCCAATTTTGACCGGAACTCAGAGGGGGAGGCATTCACGGGGACCGTACCCTCCTTCCCCTACCACCAACCTCTCGGAAGGACTTTCGGACCCACATGTTTAACGTGATCGTACTCCACACGAACACGGTGGCAGTTTTTGGCAGTGGCTGGAATCGAACCCGGGCCTACCGAGTGCAACTCCAGCACGCTAACCAATGGGCTGCCGCGCCCCAAGTTCCAGCGGTGTGACGAAATTTCGCTATTTCCTCTGAGTAGTTGTTTTCCAAGAAAACTCTGTTTCCTGGTGCCTGATTCGCGAGAAATTCATTGTGACCAGCGGAGACGTCAGATTCTACAGAGATGGAGTTATCAGATTCCATTTTGTTCTCGATTTCACTTTTCAAGAACTGTGCTATTTAAAAAATCCGAAAATTCAACCCGGTGGCCTTTCCATAGTCCAGTAATGTTAATTTATACAAGTTATAAAGAGGAGGAGGTAAACTTTTATTTATATTAATTTTTCCTTCTTGAAGACGTGGAGTATAAAAAAAGACAAATTTTATTAGCAGTTTTGAAATATTGTTAATTGCTTTTAGAACGAAATTAACTCTCTCTAATATGTCATATATGATTTATGTGTTTGCTAAGTGTTAAGGAATGTATGAGTATGCAATCTCTGTTTTTATTCCTCCAGGGGTGTTCTTAATTTTCACTCTACCTAGAGCGATTCTGTGTTATTGCTAATTTGTTTTGAAATGTACTATTACACTATTTTAATCACTGATGTGTTATTTCTGATTTAACAGATGTGTTAACAATTCCAATTTGCATCTTGTCTGTGGTTTCACAAAACCGACGCCTTACGTAGAACTAGTATACTGCTATTAACTAATAAATAAGAACACGGATGTTGCAAAATCGCCCAAACAGTCTCTCTTTTATGTAAACTAATCATTAGTGATTGGTGAAAATTACTTTTAATGAAATAATACATGGACTTTTATTCAAAATCTCGTAACAATAAAACTCAAAAAATATTAAGAAAAATCGCTAAAAAATGTTTCAAAGAAACAAAATTTAGGCTATGTAGAAGCACAGAAGAATGTTACAAAGCAGCATAACTCTTTTTTTCTTTTTTATAATTCGCTTTATAATTTTGAATATAATTTTAATTTTTCATCATTGTTACTGTTTTGTAGAATTTCATTATTTTCAAAGAAGTACAGAAAAAGCAATATAAAAATAATTATTGGCCTCATTTATTTGAATATTATATTAGAGTACTATTTGTTATTTTTAGTTGTTATTTTTAGTTGTTATTTTTGTATTGTATAATATTTTAAAGAAACACAGACAAATAAATTTAATGAAGTATATGAATATTTTCATATATATATTATTTTAAAAGAAAATGTTTTTCTGAAAATATTTGTGATAAAATAATTGGTGAAAAAAGACTTCATCACCGAATAAATGTTTAATAATTAACAAAGAACCAATGGGACAAGTTGGATGCCTGGCAGACTAAATGTCTGCAAAAAATTATGGGAGCATTTTGGCCTTATGTTATTATTCATACTGAACTTTACAAGAATACAGAAACTTTTATTTTCATCTTTATTTTCCCTACTGTATAATTTTTATAGAAACATAGATGAATACATTTCATAAAATACATTTAATAAAATATATGAAGATTTTCAATATAATATTATTTTAAAAGAAAATCTTGCCGATGTGGTGGACAAGCGGTCAAAGAGGCAGGCATTTCCTCGTGATGGCTCGACTGCCATATTGCGGGTTCGAGTCCCGCCTGTGGGCATAAATGTTGTGATGTCTTATTGGGGCAGAAGTCAGACTTCTATCTTCGGGTGCCCCAGGTCTATGACTAAACAGAAGCTGTGCACACATTCTTCCTTAATAAATATGTTAGGGACACGACACCAACCAACCAACCAACCAAAAGAAAATATTTTCTAAATATAGTTGCGATAAAATAATTGGTTAAAACAGAAGACCTAATCACCGAACATAAGTTTAATATCAGAGAACACAATTTAGAAATCACGGAACACAACTTTAAAATCACAAAAAATTTAGTCTATTAATCCAGCAGGCCTGAAAGATTAAAAACTGCAACTGACAATGTGAATTTTAAATAGCTTTTCTGTTTGAAGCTATAATTTTATATAGTCCAAAATTTGAATCTTATATAATCTAAAAATTGCATTTCATACAACTTAAAATTGGAATTTAAAATTTCATATCCCTATAAAAAACTTTTATCAAAACAATTCCATCATTTAATGTCACTTGCATTTGCAAAGTCTTGGTGGGAAAATATATTTGACTAGCAGTATACTCGTTCTTTAATAGGGAATACGATCTTTTAAGCTAAGAGAAAATTGTAAGAAGATTTTGGGAACAATATTTTAAAACTCAATTTTCACAACAAGAAATAACGAAACAAAAGTATGTTTCAGAAACTTAAAAATTTAAAAGTTTTTAAAATTTTGAAAGTATTTTAATATGTAAAAATCTAAAGTTCGTCATGTTTGACGTAGATTGTTGTGATGTCCTGGGTTTCCTTAACTAACCATTCTTTGGCATGAACTCTACTAGGACTACTATTTGTTGGAGTTATATTTCTTAGGATCAATTCCATTAAATACTTGCATTTTGAAGAAGCTTACTTCTAATCTATAAATAACAAAATGTCTTATCTAGTTCTATATTTTCATATAAGGTATCTAAAAATAACATTTTGTAGCGGTACGTGCACTTCTCATTGTTATCGTGTTCACACACACTGATAGATAAGCAGCAGAGAGTATTTTTAAATTGTAAGAGACGTTGTCTTGAAAAGTGTATTTTCGTCAAAATCGCGAATTCGATAATGTTGTAGAATATAATATTTTCTCCACACAATCAAATAAATAGTTAAAAAATGCAATTTAGCGTTCAATACCTATACAATATGCAATGAAATAACTAAATGCCTGACTGATTGAGTGTGTGACAGGGTGACATATCAAATTTATCGAACTAGGAACTTAGTTTTAGTGTAATACGATGCATCTCAGCATAGAGACCACGTGAAATGTTTATAATTTCAAAAATTCGAATTAGGCTGACAGTACAAAGGAAACAAAAAACTCAAAACGAATTTGCTTCCAAAATCCCACGGGTTTTGTGTTTATGGCCATTTTGTTTATTATCGAGCTTTATTTACTCTAGCTAGAATCTCGACTTTGCACACATTCGATCCGTGTTAACTACGATATCAAAGAAAGAATCAAGAATTTCGACAATGCGAATTAAGAGTGGCGATACAAAATATCTTCAAAAACCCCATAACGTTTCCTACCAAAATCAATAAGATAAGATCATCAGATCATATGATAATGAAAACTTGAAAATCGTATTTAAGCAAGCACAAATAAGACAAAAACAGCATACAAATGTTTCGAAGATATGCTGGATACTGGATCTTCTTCGTCAATGTAGGAGAACTAACAACAAAGACCAAAAATAGGAATATTCTGTTGTGTTTGGACGTACGTAAATGTTATATCTTATTTCTCATTTCGGATTGACTGGATTGGTCTTCATTCTGCTATCGAATTGGCTCTCTCAGGTGAGTTTTTAATTCAGGCCGTGCCCTTCTGTTTCTGCTATTTGAGCCCATTTATTCTATAGACTTCAGATTTGTTGGTTTTCTTGCACTGACAAATAGAATCCAATGTATATTCGAAATAACTATATGTTGTCTTATTTGTACTTAAATGAGTTGATCTAGTTTGCCTTATACGTTGCAAGTTTGTCTTATTGCATTTAAATACGTCACTTTAGGTTTGCCTTATCCTTTGCACAAAATGTTTTTACTTCTTGAATAAGTACAGGATTTGATGTTCCTTCTCTGCCAACAATAAATATTGGCTACAAATAATGTAGATTTGGTGTATAAGTTTGTCTTATTTGTATTTAAATCCATCACTTCAAGTTTGCCTTATCCTTTGCACAAAGTGTTTTTACTTATTGAATAAGTACAGGATAAGTATAGGAAATATGTTCCTTCTCTTGCAACAATTAACATTGGCTACCAATTATTTAGATTTGGTGTGTAAGTATTGCATTTAGTAGCATATTTGCATTGAAAACAAGCGAAGCGCGGTGAAATGTCTAGTAAAATATAACAATAATGCTTATACTTTAGAAAAAAAGTTAGTTGCGAATATGATGAAAAAATATTTCCTTTTTGCAATGGCCCCTATGTGTTGTCACATACTTTTCAAAATGCGTCTATAAATTACTAGATTAGAAAGTCGTTTCAGTCTTGAAGCAGTCTTTTATATGCTGTACCGCTGCAGGAGGCATTCTTCCCTTAGTTCATTTGCATTTGTTGGGGAGCGTCTACGAAGTCAGGTGACATTCAAAATGTATGAATGAGGGTGGGAGAAGAATATAAACGACTTTATTTCGGAACATAATACAGAAAAGCGTATCCAATATGCAGCACTTCAAGGTGATATTTTCTTCTTATGATTTGAATGATATTTAACTAGAATATCGTTAAAGTACAATGTGCAATATTTTTCTTTGGATTTCTGAATGTGTATGTATATTTGAGTTAGCTTGGGAGGACTGGGAATACCGCCCAGGGATCTTGGGATTTTGCCGACACGGGAATTTATTTTTATAAGAGCTAGAAAACAAGAAATCTGATGTGGGAAGCATATGATTTTCCTCACAGTCTTAAATTCATTTTCTCTTAACTTCTTTCATAATCCATTGAATTTAGTGTCTGGCGACTTACGTTACAAAGAGTCACCGGCTTTTAAAATACAAGAAAAAAAAATCTCAAAAATGATTCTTCCCAGAGGAATGGGCTTGATCTTATTGCCTTCAAAAATTACGTACAAAACAATAAGTTAATCAACACAATTAAGCATATTACTTTCTTTATATACAATAATGTATAAGGAAGGTATTGTGACGGGGTCGGAAATTGGAATTCGAGTTTTCGACGAGAGAGCACGTTTCAAGCATCCCTGATCACGAATCGAACATTTTTGAGGTGATGTCTGTCTGTGTGTGTGCGTGTGTGTGTGTGTATCATTGAGACTGTGGAGACGATAACTGACGAACGAATGAACCGATTCGAACGAAATTTGGTACAAAAATTAAAATCCGTGAAGACTGGAAGCCTATTGTTTTTACATGCAATCGAATGTTCAGAACCCCCATTAAATTTTCAAGTCAAATTTTGAAAAAAACATTAAAAAATCAAAACCTCTAATAAAGTTACGCAAACAGACATTTCTTATTTTTCATTAGAAAACGATTAAAATAATTTTTAGAACTCTAGTGACCCGTACTCAAGATATTGCACATTTAAAAAATACAAAAAACAGTTATATAAAATAAAAAATTATTTTCTATTGAGAAACATGTGCATTTTTCATATGTAATATCGTGCGATAAATTTGGTGATATCATTCTTGTGGATTTAGCACGTTCTATTCATGAAAAAATATATTTGAGTAATACTTTAGTATTTGAACGCCAATAGTCATTCATATGCTATAAGAATAAATTATTTCTCCATCCATAACGCTTGGCGAGATTTTGGCGACGAAGTTTCTGAAATGTCGCCAACTTGGCGAATTTTTTAAATGTTACCCAATTGAGGAAAATCTCGCGAAATAGGTAAAAATGACACTAAATCAATGAAAATAACGAGTAATTGACGAAAATTCAATATCTTGGAAAAAATGTATCTACTATAAGAAAAACTTATTTTGCTTTTACTGTAAAAATAGTAAACACATCGCATTATATAAAAAGAAAGTCATGTGCTGCCCACATAAGATTTTTTGTTTTGTATTACGGTCTTGAAAATTTTTGTGAGACATTTCGTTAATAAAGGTGTTATTATTTTTCTAATCGTACCAAACCGTAATCAGAAGCAGAACATCCAATAAGTGACTCACTTACTGAATTGTGTGAAATTTAGTCAAATAACTTAGTTAGAGTGAATATATGCATTGCACAAGCACTCACAGATACGCCACGCTAAAATGTTCTTTTTTTTGTTTCGCATTCTAGAGGGCCCGTAATGTGTAGAACATTCAAAAACTCGTTTCCCGATCTTTGACACGATTTCAATATTTTCCCTACACAATTCTATGTATTGTAGGGAAGGTGAAATGGAAATATCTTATGTGTCCCCACTCGTGTTTCTCTGACATTGTGTTTGGATCTCTTTCTTTCGTAATCATCAACATAGTAAAAGAAAAGCTGGTTTATTTTTTTTTCTTTCTCAAAACAATTTTGACTCAAATAACGTCTATGGGTATCCGTTTCTTATCAAAAATTTTCAAAAAAATAGAAACACTTGACGGTTATATCTTCTAACCTAATGCCTAAAACTATTTGTTAGAAATATGGTACCATTTATTAATATGCAAAATACTATTAATATTTTAGTCTATTTTTGTCAAAAGAAATGTTTTGTCTAAGTGAGATTTCGTTTCACTTGACTTGCTTTCATTCAAAATGTCTTCTACTCTATAAAATATGGATATAAACAGGAAGAAAAAACGTGCAGAATTGAAAATTCAATTTCTGGATCAACAATTTTTTTAACAAATCATTTATTGTTTTATCGCAATGTCAATTTGATAAAGTTTTTTTTTCTTTCTAGCTACATAGACCATTTGACATGCCCCAAAGTGTGAGGAACCTGTTTGGACTAACAGAAAAAGTCCCTCAATTTCGACTGGAACCAATTCCGGACAGCATCCACAAATACCGTGCCATTATTCTGCTTACCAACCATGTCTCGAATGGACTTTGGAACACACAGGTTCATCGTGACCATAATTCGCACAGGCATAGGTATTGTTTTCGATAGAATTGATAATCGTAGACGAGACTATCCAGTGTAATCCTCCCTCCTCCTCAAGTTGATTATACAGCCCACCAAGTTGGAGCAGATTGAATGTGTTTCCTTTTTAAAGATTATAATGTTTATGTCTCAAAAATCACACGTGCTAGCTTTAAACAAAACTTGAGTTATTTGTAGCAATTTGAAAACTATATAGGAATACATAATTGAATTCTGTATCGCATTTTTAGTATTCGAAATTTAGTATTTGGACTTTTGATATTTTAATATTTTATTATAAGAGGTGGTATCCATACAAAATCATTCCGGCTCCATCTGACTGGTGTCATCGCCGACAAGTTGTAAAGGTGTTTTTTACTTCTGGGTCTCAGAAGAGACTTCGGTCAAGGCATTTTATACGTTCGTAACAATGGTTTAATATCCATTATCTGCACTTTAATGATAACTTTAAAAAATCAAATGTTTACAGAGTCCACTTTGATAGAAGCTTACAATTTCGCCCCAATAGCTCAACGGTAGAGCGTCGGATGGTCAGTTCGGAGATTCAGGGTTCGATTTATGGTTGGGCATGAAATATCTTTACAATGGCAACCGAATAAATCAACACTGCAGGCAGAGTCAGAGAATATAGACGAACGCGCGAACGTCGTTCACAGAAAAGTTTTCGAATTGCAGAAATTTTAGAGAATTATTAAAAAAAAACATGTGAGCTTTTTTTTGTTTCTTATTATGAGCAATGCGTATGCACTGTTACTTTCATTTTCAAAAAACTATATAGTATATTTAACTCTGGTAAATCATGTTATTCCCTCTTTTTTTCCTTTTACTGATACCCTGAAAATATTACCTGATAAATGAGGTAACCAGAAAATCAATATTTTTGTGTAAGGTGTGTGCGCATATACCGCATATGACTCGTCGGATTTTTGCAGAACATTTTCAGGCAAATACTTTTATTCGCAGACAGTTTTCAATTTTATACCACTCTGCCTGTAAGGTTTGTACAAAGATGCCGGAGGTATGCAGACCCCAGACCGTGCGACTCACATAGTGGGTTTAGAGTAGCTAGCTGCACGGCCGGGAAAGGATACCTCCTGCACTCAGGAGGCCCCATGGTCTACCATCCCACCAAACGAACATTTATTTAGGTATAAAAAGATAACAATTGATGAAAAATATTGTGGTTAAACAGGCAGTTTTACATTATATTTGAACGTGACAAATACGTCCATTTTTCAAAAGTGGGAAGAGTGTTATTGCGAATATAGATAAAAAGATCATTGAAAAATAAAATTTAGAGTGAGGTATATTAACATAATGAAAAATAGACTAAAATTAAAGAAAATAATAAAATTTTAAACGTGAAATTTAGAAAATATATAAAAACAAAATATATGAAAGGAAAATAAATTAGGCACATGAAAAACAAAAACAGAAATTTAGAATAAAATTTAGAAAAGAAAAATTAGAAAAAGTACAAACAAAGAGGGTCAAAAGAAAAAGAAAGAGCCGAGAAAATAAAAAGAGTTAACATAGCTTTTATTATTTCTAGAACGGATTCAGTGGATTCGGGATGATTGAGCTCCGATTTCAAATTGAGTGGATAATGACCCCGCTGAACACTAACCTGGGTAAAAATAGGCTAACCTGATTTTATAAAAGCAAAAGGTGGTCAATCATATTATCAGTTGCACGCCAATCTGACATTAGAGGGTGGAGAATGCAAACTCCACTTCTATGATAAAAGTTTGTAATTTGTCCCAATAGCTCAACAGTAGAGCGTCAGCTACTTCATAGATCTAGGGTTCGATTCCCAGTTGGGACAGCAAGCCTCTTTACAAGTATAAGTATTTAAAAAATAAAATATGAAATAGTGATCCAAGCAACAATGGTCTGTTTCCTCTGAATTCAAAGTAGAAAGACAATCCATACATAAACTAAGTTATTATTTCATACCCAAGATGAAAACTTTGTATCGAAAACATTCAGAATAAATTATTTAGTTCATATATTTCAGAATAAAATCAAATTTCTTCATACCAGAGTTTATTCATGTTTGATAAACACACAAATTTATAAGACTTTTGTAGAGTAATTATTATACTCCCATATTAACATATTTCACAACTACGATGAGAGTTTCACAACTATGGTTGTCATGATCAAAATATAATAATATGATTAATATATGATTATTGATACAATTAACAATTATAGGCCTTGTTGTTTATTCTTACAACAATAAGACATAATAATTAACTAGAGGTTACAATTATGTCTTATTGTTGAATTTTATAAGAAATTAAACAAAATAATAACTAAAACTATTTTTTCATTATCACGATTGTTTGAATGTTTATTATGCTAACTATCTGTTTAATTGATAACAATTTAATCTGTTTATATTAAAAACTACGAGTGTTGTACAATCAATTAAGTTATGACTTATATATTTTCCAGGTTGGAAATAAAAATCGGATTCGATTCCTCACAATATAACATATTACCAATCTTCTTTTCTGCTCCAATTTAATGTAATGATACTCCTATGTAACGCAGTGTTGCATTGGTGTTATAAAATTCCTCTAATGGCCATGGAAAAGAAATATAATGTTTTTGCTTTGAGATTTACTATTCGCATTTTATCTTTCATATTAAAAGCAATTTATAAGCTGTATGGCAAAATATATACGCTTAGGTTAGTATTTATTTTTTAGGTCTAATAAATGCATTTTATAGCAAATGGATAATTGATATCCAACATATTTCTGTCGAAACCAGCAACATAATGCAACAGATGTCTAATGTGTACATGAATCAACAGGGTATTCTGACCAACACTCGATTTCAAAGGATCGATAGACTTTTGATAATTGCCTCTGAACGGTGGCAATGTACATATATATACACAACACACAAGTAGACATAAGTACATAGACGAGCGATCCTTTTAAAATGTTGCTCATGGTCACTGATTTTAAGTTTTTCCAGAAAAGTTAGAAAATAGTTAGGCGTTTCGTTGAAGTGGAGTTTAGAAACCACCTGCTTGTATCAATCGAATGATTTTTAGTAATACCCACTTTTAATATTGTATAAAACTATTTTGCCAATCAATTTTATTCTTGCTTTCAGAATTAAAAATTATGCTTTGAAGAGATATTTGAAAAAGCTTGCATTATTCACACTGACTAAGGAATATAAATCTATTAATTACCTGAAAATATACCAGACGTTGTCTGAGATTTGAGATGCAAACCTCAGACTAAAATTAAACAGCGAAATAGCAAATCCTAGCAAACGGAAGAACATCTTAATAATACACCTCTTATAACAAAAGATACAAAAACACGCTTCCTTATAATAATAAAATGTTATAAATAAAATAACAACAAAAATTAAGAAAAGACCCCGCAAAGTGTACATACTGCATACGGCTACGTTACGACCGTTGCATTTTCTAAAAAGTTCTTAACTGCAGTAGCATCCTTATAGCTGCTCTTGACAACGTAGAGAGTATCCCCGATGTTGCTTGAGATATAAAACAGGAATTTATTTATCTCATTTATATATATCTTTTTTCAAGTCGTCCAGTAAGCAGTCGCTGTACGCTCTAAATAGGAGCATACATACATTGGCTATAAGTGGCGATTTCTGGTTAGAAAGCAAGTCATGTGGAAATGCATATTACATCCTACCGTATATTACTGATAGCAGCACAATACGTAAAGGATTTAATGGCAATAATAGTAATGGTAATAAATATTGTTACTGCAATTGTGTTACATATTGTAACTAGGGTTTTTATCGATAAATTTGATGTAGTGGCACCACATCAAATCCCATGCAAGAATTCGACTCTGCCCTCTACACTGGTGCATAACAAGCATTGAGCCACTATGTATACTTGCAAAATCATATAACAAGGATCTTAATTTTGAAAATTATAATTTTACTATCTATAAATTATCCTTAGTATAATTCATGCAATAAATGCATAATAAATGCATTGGTCTTGCAAAATAATAGTCATCATCACATCTCCTATTAAAAATGTATAATAACATCATCCTACAGAATTCTAAACTAAGAAAGGTTTTAAAACAATTCATTTATCCTTCAATGTTTCAATTTAATCTTTTTAACCGCTAACGAATAATGTTTTCCAATTAAGTGCCTTTGAATTTTTCAAATACCACACCATTTTTAATACTTTATTTAGATAAGGATAAAACACTAGTAAATACACGAATAATAGCTAAATATTTTAGATTTTTTTAAATTTTAATCTTTAATATCCCATGAAACAATGGAGGCAATCTCAATGTTTTTCATACCACTTATTATTTTAATGGATTTAAGTTTCTTTGTTGTTTTGCTTTCTTTAGTATTATAATCATACAAATATGTATTTTTTTATTAACGAGCATCTGAGCACGAATAATCAGATTCTTCACAATATAATGTTTCAATTATTTTTGTATAAAATCTAAACATTAATTATTTTCTGTGCAATACTCAACTAAAACTCCTGTTTCTGGGGAAATGGATTTTGATATTTTTCTCGGTTATTAAACAACGGCATTATTAACGTCGAAGTCGCTGTTACGTACATTGTTACATACGATTAATAACGGGCTATGTTTTGCTTTAGTGGTAAAAATTTTCTATTTATTTAAAATGGTTATTATTTATAAATAATTTTTGAAGACTAATAGTTTTAGATCGCGGAACTTGATACCACCATTAAAAGGTTGAAATCATTAATACCTTAATAAGAGAATTTAAAAAAATCGATATGATGTCATAAATTAATAACAAGAAAGATCAATCATGCATAACGCATTGATTATGAAACACTTTCCAAATACAATGCAATTTATTTAAACATCTCTAATATGCGATACATTCAGCGGTAATATTTTTAAAGTTATCAAAATACTACATTAATTTATTACATTTAAAAACTTCAAACTTCATCGAAGAAAATGAACTTTATTCAAATGACGTCATTGAGATATAAATCGCCTGGCTTTCTCTGTAAAAGTTGTAAATATTTCATTCATACATTTTTATTCCATTCCTTTCAATCATCACATTCCTATAATAATATATTTTATTTGAAAACTTAAAACCATGTAGGTAAACCTAATTTAACTCTATGCTTAAAACTTCATCGAAGAAGTCTGCTATAAAATCGTCTGTTCTCTATGCATAATCAATGAATGTTTCATTCATATCAGCTATATTTCAGACTTAAAGAACTAAAGAAGTTAAAGAAGTTCAGAAATTCTCATACAACTCATCCTACATCTTTATGTGTTTACATTCTCCAGAAGTAAAAATTAGTCTTTGTAGAAATAAATAAAGTTTGATGATCATTTAAACTCAAATATATTGTAATTGCGTTATTTCATAATGTAGATGCACAGAAATTAAACAAAAACAAAAACGGTTTTAAAGGGACGGTGGACGTTGAAATGAGCAAAAATCGACTAAAAAAAGTTTAATATATAACATTATTTTACACATTTAACATTTGCTTACGGGTGGGACAGCGTCCATCCCAAACGAAGAATCTCCCAAAAAGACAGGTATTTGAAATACCCTATCCCAAACAGTTCGATCCCCTTTTGAAAGGCATTGGCGTCCATATTGCACCTGCTGCAGCAGGTGCAATGTTTCTGTCGGCGATTTTCATGGACGCCAATGCCTGCAAAAGGGAATCGAACTGTTTGGGATAGGGTATGTTAAATACCCGTCTTTTTTAAGATTCTTCGTTTGGGATGGACGCTGTCCTACCCGTAAACAAAAGGTTAAATGCATTTCTTTAACGGAATTTTCAAAGGTTTTACATTTTTAAAATGCTCCATGCGTCTTAAATTTTGTCTGAGATGCATGACATTTGGCAAGAAGACACCTCTCATACTTTTCCCTGAAACTGGGTATGCATTTTATATTTAGACTTCATTAAGGTAATTAAAAGTTAATAAAAACCTAATTAAATGATGAAAATTAAGTTTTAATGCAGAAAAATATTTTTAAAAAATTAACTTTCTAAGGGATTTAAAAATGAATACCCAAATTTGTTCATAATGTATTTTTGAGTTACTCTAATGTAAAATTAATCAAAAATGTGAACAAATGGCACGCAAGGAGCATTTTCAAATTTTCGTTAAAAAAATTAAATTAAAAAAAAAAATACAAAATTATAAAAAAATAAAAAAATAATAATAATGGTATTGTATATAGTAATGTTAAGAAGAATATTTATACAAATTTTCACGTTTCTAAGTCAATAAATAAATATTAAAAATTTCAACGTCCACCGCCCCTTAAGACGAATACAACACTAAATATAAATTAAAAAGAACTTTGAAAATCAAGATTTTGACACAAAATGGATGTCATTAATCGTTTAAACTGAAACACATTGTAAATGCGCTATTTCAGAATATGGATGTACAGAAATTAAATAAAAATAAAGCGGTTTTAGGACGGATACAACACTAAATATGAAAGAAAATGAACTTTAAAAATCACGATTTTGACACAAGATGAATGCAATATTTTATTTTGAAGTGGACAACGTGGTCTTATCACATAATATAGGTGTAATTATTATTTTAATTTTTATTTAAAAAACTACCGAGTATAATTTGCAGATTTTTTTCATATTTTTTATGGGATACTTTGAATATTTCCTAAATTTTTCGAAGCAGTTTGTGAATTTTAAATTTGCTTAAAAAATGTTTGAAAAATTAGGTCCCATACGGTTCAATGTATTTCATTTTTCCAACCCGGGTTCAGTCCAAAACGAATTGGGTGATATTATTCATTTATATTCCCGTAGTTCCCACAGACCGTCTGAACAACATTCTAAAATTTCATTTTGATTAAGTCATTTCTACGGCAGTTATCATGTAACGGACAGACATACAGTATGAACAAAGTCATAAACACTTTTAAATTATGTTGCAAAATGTTAAAAACAGTCTTAAAACATTTATTTGTAATGATATACTCAAAAACACTACTTTTCGTTAAGTTGAATGGGTTGATTAAAATACATGCTCCTTCACACCAAAATGATTTTTTCGTCGAAACAAAGTATATGAGCACTTATAAGTGCAGTCTATATCTGGAAAAAGCGTGCAAGTTTCATGTCACTGCTACACTGTTTTAATGCTACGCATTATTTTTTCAATGTGCAGTTATGTTTTATATTTTTCAGTTGGTAATTTCCTACATAAAAATTAGTTAATAAACATACTGGAGTCAGCTATTTATCGAGAAAGGCAACACAGACATTTGTTTTCATAATAACGATTTTCTATTAACAATAATGTGCATTACAGAACGGATGTAAGAAAAAACTGTTGACTGCTATTATCTTTAGAACAATGTTTAGTACAAACTGGTTTCTGCATACGTTGGTTAAATGGAAGCTGAGTATCCGAATGATATTTTTATAATGACTTCAAGAATAGTACTGAGACAGACAGCAAAGAGTTTTTAGCCACGTTTGTCACAGCAAAAGGATCGTTTTATACTATAAAACAAGATATCTGACATTATCGATACCTTAAAAGAAAAATTAATAGGCGGAAACTTGGTGATTGAGATAGAGATAATCTGGTTCATTCCTTTTTGATCCCTGGTTTCAATTTTACACTGGCTACATTCCCCAGCTTTAACCGTATGCAGAATCTCCGTTTGCTATAAAATTCCAATGAGCTGATCAAATTCACTAGAAATACATTTCGTCTGGGCTGGATGTGGAACTTACAATAATTTTTGCATGAATTATGTAGGTATCGTTATCAAAACATTCGAAATTTTCCTCTAGCTAGATGCACTGTAACACTGCAGTCACTTCTATTCAATCCAAAAATCGTCACTTTGCGTACACTTATGGCCCTTTCCCTTCAAAGTTATTGGAATGCTTATGGACTTTACGAGGCCCTGGTATTTATTAACATATAGAGTAAGCAACATCCATTTAATTTGCAGAAAATATAAAACTGATATTGCCAACTATGCAAACAATGTCTATCTCTTGAGGTTCCATTTTATGCCGTAATGGTGTTGGTACACAGGGCAGTTTATATAGCTGGACTTCGACAATTCTGCCAGTCAATCATACTTTAGGCTTCCTCCTCTCTAACAGACCCCTCCTTTCAAATGCCGCCGATTTCATTCCAGGAATCATTCTTTAGTGTCGTTTTCGTATAATTTGGATCTTTTACATCCCACAGGTATCTGCAATTTGGTAAATGTTCTATTATTATTTTTTCCATCTCTAGATTCCGACGTAGTTGATCTCCTTGCGATGTGCTTAAAGTCGTCATCGCCATATTTAATGCAAATGAAGAGAAGAAAAGCGGTGCGAAGTCACGTCCAATCTTATCGTCTTGTGATTGATTCGAGCTCAGAAATTGAGCATTGCTTATTGTCGTGCTCGAAAAAATTGCGGCAATTCGGCGGTAAGATTTCTTCCAACTGAAACGTATGGTGTTGCTGAAAAATTGCTGGAAGGAATTACTCCGCTTAATAAAACCTTAAGACACTTCCATTGCGGATACCAGCATCCATACAGCGGTTTCGTGCTCATTTTGCGCTCGCCAGCATGGGATAACCTATATGTCTACAATGGCAAGAAGGAACTTACTACAAACCACAACTTTTACGAGTTTCTATGGAAACTCAAAGTTCAGTCCTTCCATATGGTCGTCATAAAATTAATTTAGAATTTATATCAGGCTACACGAAATTGCAAAGGCAAAGTTCATAAACACAAAACCCATCTATAAGAGGCGTTCCCAAAATTCGAAAAATAGTCCCACTGCAAATACGGGCATTCATGGATCGGTTTCACCCTAATTATGCGCTCGTTAGCATGGAATAGCCGATATCTGCAGTGGCTTCACAAAAACTTCCTATAATCCACAGTTTTTGCAAATTTTTGGAACCAATGAATATTTCATGTTGACAAGCGCATAAGGAGAGTCAAACTGGTCCATGGATGATGGTGTCTGCAATGTCTGTAATGGGAGGGTCTTCTGAATTTGGGGGTAGGCGGGTTTTGTGTTTATCAATTTGTTCTCTTCGTATGAAATGCATATTAAGCTGACAAAAGTTTTGAATGGATGTGATAAACACAACTTTTACCGTAATCTTTATTATATGGGATGTTTAAACTACGGGTAATTAATGTCTTTTAAAGGATTCTTTCAATTCTGTAAAATATTGAGATAATCATCATAGAACGTTTATATCGCCCGAAAACAATCTTAAAACCAATTTATTTAATGGACTTCATTTTCCAAGTCTTTTTGTTTGCGATTATTCAGAAAATCTTTGCACTTTCTAAAGATCTCATTAAAATAGTCTTTACTAGTTTTAATGGACGAGGAAATAAATAAGTATGGGACACCGATTAATAGAAAGGAATATATTGCATAGTCATAATAAATCTGTGGAGTTTTAATAGGTAATGTGAAAACGTAATTGCTTTAGGCTATTAGTAACATAAGTTTTTTCAGATTTTAAGAAACTCAAAATTTCTCAATCTTATCTATCTGTAAAAATGTATATAAGTCTTTCTCTTAATTTTTGAATGCGTTCACGTAGGTATGGCTTTTAGTGTTTTTATGTAGTCAATTACAAACTGATAATATTTATTTTAATGTACAAAAAGTAAAATGATGAATTTTCATTAACGATTTCTTTTTATCAGCTTTCAAAAGCTGCTATAACCTTTAACAAATTAACAAATAGTCTAATTGAAAATGAACTGAAGAATTATTTGTAATGAAGAATTTTTTGTGTAAATATATGTGATACATTTTCTTTATCTGGCTCTTTATGGATGGGAAGTATTATAACTCTATATTAAGATTCAGCTCAGACCCGGATATGAGATCTGAAATCGATCCAGAAAATCTCTAATGTTCGTCATATTCGAGCTTGATTCAACAACATCTAGCTTTTATTTATCAATTGATCAGTCATGTGCAAGAACTGGTTGCAACTGTAGAACTATTGTTCTTTGTCCTTCATCCGTGAAGGAGTTTTAAAGGCCGCTGGGCCTGAAAAGCTTTAGCAGTATACACATTAGTCTCAGATTGAGAGTAAAATTAAATAAGGAGAGTCTATCATAGAGTCGATTTTCTCCCAGCAAGAGAGACTTTACTGCGTAAATGCTGCTAAATTATAGTTTATTGCTAAGGTTCCACTAGGCAAGTATAGGAAAACTGAACTATATGGTGAAAAGGAAAAGATGGCTTACTCAGGATATTCAGAATTTGCTTTCTCTAAAGACTGAGTATTACTTTTAAAAATTCCAGAAGTTAACGAAAGAGAAAACTAAAGGAATGGTCAATGTTTGGAATGCTTTTTCTTATGGAATGCCTTTTCTTATGGAATGCTTTTCATAGTAGGTACGGTGATGACATTTTATCATTTTCACAGAATATTCCTTTATTGTGATGCATTGATGTTTTCCAGTCAGATGTTTATCGTCTCGGGAATCTTTTGTTTTTGCAAAGGCTGACAGTTGATGTGCTAGGGTTTTTGTCTAAAAATGTCTGGATTGGATAGGGCCCTGGGTAGAGTATTCATCGTTTCTTGTTCGAATTTTGAGATGATTGACTTATCCGCAATATATTCATTTATTAGTTCATCTTCACTCTGAGAGTTGTCTGTATTTGAAAATAAAGTATCACTACACCCTTCCTGATATAGTTGATATTACAATGTTTATTTTCCTTTCTAGCTGACTTATTTTGTTTTGGAGGGTAATTCCACTGTTTTTGATTAGACAAATTTCTTCCACTAGTTCCACATTAGCGTGTTATAAAACAGTCACTATTTTTGCCTGTTCAATTGACTGTTTATTCTGGGTTATTGCTGGACTACTGGGTATGTTATTCGTGGCAATTTTTACTGGTTGTTTTAATTTTCACACGGTTGCGTATTCTGCTTTTCGATTTGTTATTACTTTTTGTTTCGTTGCACGTTATATTGATTCATTTTTAGGTATACATAATTTATGTTTCTCTCTTCTTCACTAAGCACAATTTGCTGGTGGCAGAGTGTGAAAAGCCCATACCACACGACTGACCCGAAGGCTTACAGTAGCTATTTGTGTGGCCGGGCTGGTGGCAGAGTCTAATTATCCGCAGCGAAATCATTTAGAGGAAGTAGTAGTGCTTAATGACACTCCATGTTTTCCTTCACAGTGTTCACACACTATCACTGTGCTTTTATATTATTGTTTTAAATGGTTGAATTGCAGACAGTTTTGACAAATTTTAGTGTTATTTATGAACGGTATTACTTTGTATCTTGAATAGCATATTTTTAATTGGTTTCTCTTCGCTTTAACTAGTTCAACGAAATAGTAATATCGGTATTTCTTCATCACTTTTAGGGTTCGTGGAAAATTCCGGATAGATTCACTACATGCTATTTTCTGTTGGTTTAATTCCTCCATTATCTCCTTGAGTGCCAATAGAATTTTCACGTGACGTATTATATATATATTATTGAGTCCTGCATTATTCTGCCTTTTACAGGAGTGCCACATAGTGTAGTAGTTTTAAGTAGTTTTATAGCATTATTTTTAGTTTTTGCCACAATGGCTAAACTTCCATTTCTAGTAGTAGCCATACTCTCAATGGCATCATCTGTCTTCACAATCGCTATAATTTATTTTTTTATTTTTCAGGATGAATGCTTGGTAGTTTACCATCCACAGCAGTTATGATAACTTTTGCAAAGTCAGCTCCGTATTGAAAAGTTTTTGGTATTTTGTCTTGGGTAGAGAAGCCCCTTCAAGATCTCAATTTCTGTTTATCTTTCTTAAATTTATCACATTACTTTCTTCTTCGATCACCTCACATTTCATTTTACCTATTTTCTCAATCGTTGTCAACGCGAACTCAAAGGCCGATAGACAAGAGACGGCAGAGAAAACGACCGATAACCTTTAGAGGCTACTTACCAGACTACAGATATCTTGAAAATTTGCATTGAACCGCCGGATTTCTCAACTCAACTTCAAGATGGATGATGGTTTTTTAATGGCAAAAAAATTTGAGATTGTTTAATAAATGAAAATACGGTTTTGGGTTTTGAAAGTGCCTAATTATTTTTTATCAAGCTTTACTGATCATTTAGGTATATAATTTATGAATATTGATGGAGATTTAGACGAGATATCAAATTGATAGTCCTGCCGATATGAGATATCAAGTGGTCAGTAGGAGAAAAAACATATGATGTTTAACAGTGCAGTTTTGAGTTTTGAAACTGCTTACTTATCGGACTATTATGTTTTACTCATCATGTAGTGATATGGTTTGCGAATGTTGAGGGAAATTAAGGTGACATATTAAATACGATATACCTTTCGGGATGAGTTAAACTTTTTTAATATCAAAATGTTACGATTGTGCTCTGGTTGTGATTAAACAACGTTTATATAAGCATTCCGATCACATTGAGGCATGTTTTTTCTGTTTTAAATAAAATACATACTGTGTTTCATCAATCTTACATTTATTTGTTTATGTGAAAATATATTGGTGAAATTCCTGTTTCCTTAAATGATACTGTACTTTTCCTTGTGCATTATTACTTTCCTTATATACATAATGTATAAGGAATTATTATGACGGGGTCGAATATCCGAATTCGAGTTTTCAGCGGGAGAGCACGTTTCAAGCATCCCTGATCACTAATCAAATATTTTTGAAGTGATGTCTGTGTGTATGTGCGTGTGTGTGTGAATGTATGTATGTGTGTGTGCGCGTGTGTGTGTCTCTGTGTGTGTGTCTGTGTGTCAGTGAGTCTGTGGAGACGATATCTCACAAACGAATGGAGCGATTCGAATGAAATTTGGTACAGAATTCACAATCCGCGAATACTGGAAGCCTATTGTATTTAAACGTAATTGAATGTTCAAAACCCCTCCCCTACATTTTCGAGTGAAATTTTTAAAAATTCATCAAAAAAACAAAAAAATTAATTAGGTTACGCAAATAGACATTTCTTATGTAATGTTTCCTTATAAAACGATTGGCCTAGAGTTTAGAACGCTAACACGAACCGTTCTCGAGATATTGCACATTTTTCAAAAAAAATTTATTAAAACATCCCATAAATTCAAACAAAAAATTAACTGTTGAGAAACATGTTCACTTTTCATATATAATACCATGCAATAAATTTGGTGACATCATTCTCGTGGATCTAGCTCATTCCATTCATGAGAAAAGATACTTTGAGTAATAATTTTGTATTTGAACGTCAATATTCATTTGCCTGCTATAAGAAAAACTTATTTCTCCGTCCATAACGCTTAGCGAGATTTTGGAGACGAATTTGGAGGAATGTCGCCAACTTGGCGACTTTTATAAATGTTGCCCAATTAACGAAAATCTCGCCAAATGGATAAAAATGTCGCCAAAACAATAAAAATGACGACTAGTTGTCAAAAATTCATTATCTTGGTAAGAATATAAGTATCTACTATAAGAATAATCGATTTTTTTTTACTGTAAAAGTTGTAAATTCATCGCATTATATAAGGAAAGTCATGTGTTGCCCACATCAGATTTTTTAAGTATTGCTTTTTGAAAAAAAATATTGATTGGCTACTCTGATGTCACAGCAGGAGCGTAGTGCCAGTATTTCTAAAATGTTTAAACAACATAAATGATGATATATGTGCTATTATGTTATACAATTTAACTATTACTGCAAGTTACTTCTAGTTTTATACGAAAAAGTTCGAATTAAACCATTATTTATTTTAGTGTCAGGTTGAAGAAATCCGCCATCTTGTGCATATTCTCTTACATCTGCGCAGAAGTTCATTTAGAATTTGGGAAGTCCTGATCTGCTTCTACAGGGACGTTTTTATTTACCATTGAAACTAGATATTTGATTAAATATATATAAGACTACGAGCCATACATTCTGACTGAATAATTTACTTATGCAGAAACCGGGTACATTAGCTCCATAGGGTTTGGGTCCCTCGTCCATCACGGACATCCGTAAGTGCGTCTCGATTGCCAGGGATATAGCTGACAGTGTTCAGCAGTCTGTTTATTTGATTTTTTTTATATTTTCCTTTTACTATGTTAATTTGATTGTGCTATTATTGGGCGTCGTGTGATACTGTGTTAGTGTGTTCCTTTGTTTTTTCAGTTTCCGACTAAATTGACTTTATTACTTTCCTTATATACATAATGTATAAGGAAAGTATTGTGACGGGGTCGAAAATTCGAATTCGAGTTTTCGACGGGAGAGCACGTTTCAAGCATCCCTGATCACGAATCAAACATTTTTGAAGTGATGTCTGTGTGTGTGTGTGTGTGTGCGTGTGTGTGTGTGTGCGTGTGTGAAAGTATGTGTGTGTGTGTGTGAAAGTATGTGTGTGTGTGTGTGAAAGTATGTGTGTGTGTGTGTGAAAGTATGTGTGTGTGTGTGTGTGTGTGTGTCAGTGAGTCTGTGGAGACGATAACTAACGAACGAATGGACCGATTCAAACCAAATTTAGTACAAAAATCACAATCCGTAAGCACTGGAAGTCTATTGCTTTTATATGCAATCGAATGTTAAGAACCCCCCTAAATTTTCGAATGAAATTTTGATAAAATTGTCAAAAAATCAAAACCACTAATACTGTTACGCAAATAGACATTTCTTATGTAATTTTTCATTAGAAAACAATTGACATAAATTTTTGAACGCTAACATGAACCGTTCTCGAGATATTGTTCATTTTTTAAAAAGAAAATTATCAAAAAGTCATATAAAAAAATTCCTATTGAGAAACATGTTCACTTTTCATATGTAATACCATGCGATAAATTGGGTTATATCATTCTCGTGGAACTAGCTCATTCCATTCATGGAAAAATATACTTTTAGTAATACTTTATTGTTTGAACGCCAATAGTCATTTATCTGCTGTAAGAATAACTTATTTCTCAGTGCAAAACGCTTGGCGAGATTTTGGCGACGAATTTGGCGGAATGTCGCCAACTTGGCGACTTTTTGAAATGTTGCCCAATTAACGAAAATCTCGCCAAATGGATAAAAATGACGACTAATTGTCGAAAATTTAATATCTTGGAAATAATATTAGTATCTACTATAAGAAAAACCTACTTTTTGTACTGTAAAAGTAGTAAATTAATTACATTATATAAGGAAAGTCATGTGTTGCCCACATCAGATTTTTTATTATTGTATTGATGGTTCTTGCCCTATAAGTATGTAGGCAGTCGGGAAGGCCTAAAGTTAAGGTTTTTGTTTTTAATTTTGATTTTCAGATTCATAATATTTTATTATTGGATTACTAATGAGTAGATGATTAATGGTTCCATTCTTTAATATTTTAATAATAGTAATATTCAAGATAACTGTAATGGGTTTTATGTTTTTACATTTTTACCTTTTTAAATTCTGTTCAATAAGTACAAGATCATGAATTCATGCTTTTCAACTTTCTTAATTAATGAATATCTGCTTTTGATATTATCATTTAATGAATTAGAGTAATATTTTTTTTAACGCTTTGAAGAACTGTGCTTTATGTTTTGATATGACAATGTAGGACCATTACTTGCAAATTACTTTTATGTTTAAAATAAAAGTATTGTATATAGTTTTTGAAGACTTATCATCTGAATGTGTTTTTTATGCTTATTTGGCTCTTATGTAATTATGTGGTTATTATGATCACTTTTATTTGCGTGTTTTTATTTAATTCTGAGTTTGAAAATATTTTATTTCTGTAATATATGCTTTAAACATTTGCTTTTGTCGATCATTATAAATTAGGAGGATTTCATTTAAAAAAAATAAATGTGTAATAAATTATTGGTTTTAATTTAGCTTTGCGATTATTTAGTTCATTTAATAATTGCAGTTATTTTTTGGTTGATTAATAACTGTTTTATTTAGTTTACAATTAAATGTACATTTTCAATTTTGATTTATTTTTTTTAAACATGGGCTTTGATTATTTGAACTTCCAGGGATTAATGTTGTTTTTTGCGAATTTACATTGAAAAGTTTTAAATTTTGAAACTTTAGACTTTTATAGTTATTTGTATAATATTTTATATAGTTATTTGTATTTAGATGATTAATTGTTATTAATTAGGATATTGTTTTTAAATAATTTTTTATGTGTGTATTATACCCAATTGGAATCTAGTTTGTTTCCGCACCCCCCATCATTTGCATAAGTTTCTGCATGGGGGGTCGATGATTGCTTCTTTGTTTCTTTTATATGATTTTTCTATGATTTAATACTTTATTTTTACTTTCCAGCTGCGTTTAGCAGAAGTGTATCTTTGTGTCACCCTCTGTAACGTGCTGGATTTTTAAGAAAATATGAGTTTTGAGCAGTGCTTGTCTGGCCGTCCTTGTGGTCACGAGGCTTGCCTGATTGGCTCTGATAAGAGCGTGACTCTCGTTTGCCGGTGAGATCCTGGCCGCCCTCTTTGTGATCCTATCGTATTAGTGCGGCGTGACCACTTCACTAATGCACACTGTTAGATGATAACTTCGCTAAAATTAACTAATGCTCTTTAAATTTGGATATTTAGTTTAATATAATGTTTTACAGATCTAATTCGTTTCTGAACGATGTATTAAATATGTTCCTTTGCTTTTGAACGGATAAAAATTCGAAATTAATTTGTGCTGCACTCCCTTCATTAATATATTTTGTTTGCCGATAACTATTTTTAAAATTAATTGGATTTTATTCAAATTAGGTATGTAAGGAAGTTAAAAGTTTTTAACTGAACATCTAATAAAAATCCGCGTAGAGTTTAAAGATATTACATTCGAACAATGCATACATCAGTAAAGAGGAAGTAGCAAACAGAGGGCATAGCTTTTAGCATAAGAATTAGTCAAGCACGTTTATTTAAAAGCTATAAAACGGTCATTTGTACAACATACGCAAATTGTAAATAATTTAATTATGTTTTAAAGTTTTAAAGTTAAATTATGTTTATTTATCATCGGATAATTTAAATCAGTAAAGGTGGAGTTGCGGAGCAGGTAAAATTTTATTCAACCATATTCAGAACCAAACTCCATCTATAAAATGTTGATCTTTACTCCCACATGCAAATTGTATAAAACTAGGTTAAGTTTTTGAATAGTTATCGTCGAACAAAATATATCAGCATAGGGGATAATGTAGCATGTGCAATTTTTATCGGATCACTTTTAATAACAAACTTTTACTAATAAATATTAATGTATACCGTATTTTCAAATTTCAATGAAATTTAAGTTTTAGAGAATTTATGGTCTGACAATGCACATAGGGAACTCAGCACACGCAATAATTAATCGTTCACTTTTAGTAACAAACTCTGCACATAAAACATTAATTTACACTATGTACCAAAGTTTCAATACAATCGTTTAAGTTTTAGAGAATTTATCATTTTACAATGCGCATATCAGTAAAGTGATCAGAGGACACACACTGATTATTCGACGAAAACGTTCACGGAAAATCTCGAACTATAAAAGTTAATTTGTACTACTTACAAATGTTAGAAAAATAGGTTATGTTTTGAAGATTATTGTGGAATAGATGCATTACGTGCAGTTTTTGTCGACTACGTTTCACAACGATTTCGACTTGTACAGTATTTGTCTCCATATACAAATTAAAAAAATGAAAAAAAGGTCTGGTTAATTTTATAGTAGTCATCGCCGAACATAATGTATATCAGCAAAAAGGGCATACCACGTCAAAATATGGATCACGTTCAGCAACAAGCCAGGCCACCTATAATATTTAATACAATGATCGAGGTCTTACCCACATATCCAAAAATAATTCTAGGGAAGTTATTGTCACACAAAATATACATATAGATAGACAAAAGCAAATCCAATCCAACTTAAAAGTAAAAAGCTTGCCAATTCACTCCTTGACTAAGTTAATACCACATATTGAGGATATGTTAAACAACACTAGAATTATTTTACAAATCATTTTCTGTCATTTAACGATATGATATAACCACAGTATATGTCCCTTAGTAATGGTAATATAATATTAGTAATAAAAATATTTAAATTAAAAAAAATTCTCAGGGTAATATTTTCAAATTTGAAACATATATTGATTTACTATTTTTTTACCCAATTGTATTATGCAGTAATGAGGGTTTAGTAATATGCAAACTAAATGTGAGACTGAAAAAATACGTTGATAACATATTATCTAACTAGTCCTTTAATTATATACAACCATGCGAATTGGGAATTTTTATAGGAAGATATGCATTTTATTACGCTGAAAATATTAAACAGATCAAGACCAATTGCATATTATCATCTTGGCAGCTCAAGGGAACGATAAACGAAGATAATGTTTATATTTACTACCTTGTTCCATAAGTAATGGTGCTCATTATAATTAAAGTCGCCGGAAGAAAACAATTAGCTTCATAATTAAATTCTCTTTTGTCTTCCACTTAGGCCATCAAGAAAGGAAAGACTTAAAATTAAAATATTAGAAAATATTTAAGAGCCACTTGAGGTTATTAAAAAATATTGAAGTCATGGGCGAGTTAATTTACCTATAAAATGACGCATTTTTCAAATTTATATATGTTTTTTTGTTTTATAAATTGCTACTTTAGCCTCTAATGGTTTTTATGGTCATTAAATTTCAAGTTTTGATGAACACGTTGGACATCTCAAAGAGTTTTATCTCTAAAGTGGTGACATTAAAAATGTTTATGACATATTTTTAATTTCTGGGCAATAATTTAAGAGGTATAACTGGGAATCAAGGAAAACATACATATGAACTTAGGAAAAAAGTGTTCAAAACATCACGCTAGGTGATCCAACTAAAATATTGCTTTCGCCACATCACATAAAACTTGGACTGATAAAGAACTTTGCCTTAAATAAATAAAAGCTTTGCCTTAAACAAAAGCTTTGCCTTAAACAAAAGCTTTGTTTATAAATACCTTTGCAAAAATACTTCATTCTGTAAAACTAAAGGATGTGATCTTTGTTGGCCTGCAAAAACGTGAAATTATGAAACATGAAAGTTTTTTTTGGAATCATGATTGAAAAAGAACTAGCAGCTTGGGAAAGCTTCACCTGGGTCTGCAAAACCTTCTTGAGAACAAAATGGCGCCTAATTTTAAACATGGCGTTCAAAAAATTTCGGATGCATACCAGGAAAGGAGACATCGAATATATTTAAAGATGCACTTTTTGCATTCTTATATAGATTTCTTTACCGACAATCTTAGATATGTGAGTTATGAACAAGGTGAACGTCTTCATCAAGACATAAAGTCAATAGAATGTCGCATTTTATTATATTTTATGTGTTTTATATTTTATCTTTGTTTTTACAATTGTTTCATTTGATACTGTTGATAAGCATTGTTGATCACTTATTGCATATACTAGAATTGTATCGAACCACCTTATCCTTGAAAAGCGCCACCCCCTTTTTGTTTCTCTAAACATCATGAAAAAATAAAAAAATAATGTTACCGAATGGAATAAATGGATTGATAAAAATCTGATGTGGCACATAACTTTCACTACAGGCTTAAATATATTTCCTCTTTATTTATTTAATATTTCATTAACTTAAGCCTAATTGCACAATATAATACACATAATTATTCGAAATTACACTAAATTTGTAATTTTAATTAAATTTTCGTTTTCATTTGGTAACGGTACTTATTTTCAAACACGGGGTGGAAAAAATGCGAGAAAACTAAAACATCTCGATGAACGACTACTCCTAGAATAATGAGTTTGGTCTTATTCATTATTCATTAAATATTATATTTAAAATAAGAATTTAATTGATATATTTCAGCAAAGATAATATTTTTATTTTAACCATTTATTCGGGACATTTCGCAAAAAAAACCAAAGGTTCCTTCTTCTTTCCCGAATCTTATCAAAATCTAATCACCACCAGGCTAACCCACAAGTTATATCTAAAAGTTTTATAAAAATTTGGCCAATTAGTTTTTGAGTTAGAGTGGATACATACAGTGCACCGGGCAGACATACGCACAGCCATATACATAGATGTCACGCTAAAATAGTTTATTCATGTTCTAGAAGTCCCCAAACGTGTAGATCAGTCGAAAACTCAAGTTGCGATTTCCGACATGATCGCAGTATATACTAAGCATTACCATGTATTGCAGGGAAAGTAAAAAATATTGTTATTTTATTTTATAATTTCGCACATATACTTAATCATTTTTTTCTCTTTCCTTTTATACATCCCCTGCAATGCATGGCAATGTGTAGAGAAAGTATTGGAATCGTGCCAAAAATCAGAACTCGAGTTTTCTACGGATCTTCAAGTTTTGGACTCTCTAGAACACGAAAAAACAATTTTAACGTAACGTACGTATGTGTTTGTTTGTGTGTGTGTGTTTGCTTGTGTATGTGTGTTTGTTTGTGTTTGTGTGTGTGTGTGTGTGTATCGATTTCCCTGTCTGTGCAGATTTTGAACTAACTAAACTCTAACTAACTCTCTAATTAAACTCTATCTCAAACTCTAACTAAACTCTAACTAAACTCTAACTAAAAATCTAATTGTCCGAATTTCATAAAATTTTGTAGAGGATCCTTGTGCTGATTAGAGTTTAGTACGATTCGGAACTTGTCTTGTTTTACGAAATGATCCGCAAAAACGCTAAATTCTAAAATAAAATACTTCATGTGTTCAAATGCATTAATTACACGCCGGTTTTATAAGTAATTTTCGAAGAGTAAAAGAATAAGATCAACTCCATTACTCTAGTACTAACCATCCTCGAGATATATATTAGATTTTTGAATTTTTGTTACGCCGCTTTTGAAAAATCTCCAGTTACCAAATAAAACAAAAATTGAATTAAAAGTGCACATTCTGTGTTATTTTATGCAATTAAAGTCAATTTATTGAATTGTTAATGAAATGAAGACAACGTGAATAATATGAGTTTGCCGGGAAAGCCATGTGCTGCCAACATCAGATATTTTATAACTACTGGCAACGGTTTTAGTATTCCCTATATTCACAAGTAAACTCTAAAGATAGAATGTGGGAGATTAATAGAAAAATAAAGGTTACCGTTTCTTATATTGGCGCACGTGATTTATAAATTTGAGCCATTTAATAAAACTGACTTATCATACAATTGAACATATTTATAAACTAATATTAAGAAATCTGATGTGGGATCATGAATAATATGAGTTTGCCGGGAAAGCTATGTGCTGCCAACATCAGATATTTTATAACTACTGGCAACGGTTTTAGTATTCCCTATATCCACAAGTAAACTCTAAAGATAGAATGTGGGAGATTAATAGAAAAATAAAGGTTACCGTTTCTTATATTGGCGCACGTGATTTATAAATTTGAGCCATTTAATAAAACTGACTTATTATACAATTGAACATATTTATAAACAAATATTAAGAAATCTGATGTGGGATCATGAATAATATGAGTTTGCCGGGAAAGCCATGTGCTGCCAACATCAGATATTTTATAACTACTGGCAACGGTTTTAGTATTCCCTATATCCACAAGTAAACTCTAAAGATAGAATGTGGGAGATTAATAGAAAAATAAAGGTTACCGTTTCTTATATTGGCGCACGTGATTTATAAATTTGAGCCATTTAATAAAACTGACATATTATACAATTGAACATATTTATAAACTAATATTAAAAAATCTGATGTGGGCAGCACATGACTTTCCTTATATAATGCAATGAATTTACTACTTTTAGAGTAAAATAAAAATAGATTATTTTTATAGTAGTTATTTATATTATTTCCAAGATATTGAATTTTCGTCAATGAGTCGTCATTTTCCATGTCGTCATCATCAATGAATATCATTGATTTAACGTCATTTTTATCCATTCGGAGAGTTTTTCGTTAATTTAGCAACATTTAAGAAGTCGCCAAGTTGGCGACATTCCACTAAATTCGTCGCCAAAATCTCGCTAAGCGTTATGGACGAAGAAATAAGTTATTCTTACAGCAGATAAATGACTATTGGCGTTCAAATACAAAATTATTACTCAAAGTATCTTTTTTCATGAATCCAACGAGCTAGATCCACGAGAATGATGTCACCCAATTTATCGCATGGTATTACATATGAAAAGTGAACATGTTTCTCAATAGGAAATATTTTTTTTATTTTATATGACTTTTTGATAATTTTTTGAAGAATGTGCAATATCTCGAGAACGGTTCATGTTAGCGTTCTAAAATGTATGTCAATCGTTTTCTAATAAAAAATTACATAAATGTGTATTTGCGTAACTTTATTAGCGGTTTTGATTTTTTGACGATTATTTCAATACTTCACTCGAAAATTTAGGGGAGTTCTGAACATTCGATTGGGTATAAAAACAATAGGCTTCCAGTGTTTACGGATTGTGATTTTTGTTCCAAATTTCATTTGAATCGGTCCGTTCATTCGTCAGTTATCGTCTCCACAGGCTCACTGACACACACAGACACACAGAGAGACACACATCACTTCAAAAATGTTTGATTCGTGATCAGGGATGCTTGAAACGTGCTCTCCCGTCGAAAATTCAAATTCGAATTTTCGACCCCGTCACAATACTTTCCTTATACATTATGTATATAAGGAAAGTAAAAATAGGTTATTCTTATAGTAAATACTTATATTCTTTCCAAGATACTGAATTTTTTTCAATTAATCTTAATTTTCAATGATTTAGAGTCATTTTCATTGATTTAGCGTCATTTTTATCCATTTGGCGAGATTTTCGTTAATTTGGCAACATTTCAAAAAGTTGCCAAATTGGCGATATTTAGCCAAATTCATCGCAAAATCTCGTTAATCGTTATGGACGGAGAAATAAGTTATTATTATAGCAGATAAATGAATATTGACAATGACTATTGACTGTTATATTTATACTTATTCAAATACAAAAGTTGTACTCAAATTATACTTTCTCATAAACGGAACGAGCTCGATACACGAGAATGATGTCACCAAATTTATCGCATATTGCATATGAAAAGTGAACATGTCTTTCAACAGTTAATATTTTCTTTAATTTATGGGATTTTTTGATAAATTTATTTGAAAAATATGCAATATCTCGAGAACTGGTCTTGCTACCGTTCTAAAATTTATGTCAATCGTTTCCTAAGGAAAAATTGCGCGAGAAATGTCTATTTGCGTAACTTTATTAAAGATTTTGATTTTTTGATGATTTTTTCAAAATTTCACTCGAAAATTTAGGGTGGTTCTGAACATTCGATTGTGTTTAAAAACAATAAGCTTTCAGTATTCACGGATTGTAATTTTTGTACCAAATTTCTTTCGAACCGATCCAATTGTGCGGGAGATATCGTCCAGTTCGTGAAACATACACACACATACTTTCACGCCCCCCCCACACACATATCATCTAAAAATGTTCGATTCGTGATCAGGGATGCCTGAAACGTACTCTTCCGTCGAAAACTCGAATTCACATTTTCGACACCGTCACAATATTGTCCTTATACATTATACTATGAATATAAGGAAAGTAAAAACACCAACAATTTGATTGGGTGACGATTTGAGAGGGCGAATTGACAACAACCGATTTACATCTTCAACAATTTTTTCTTCGTATTTGAAAGGGCGAATCCAGGGAATTCTAATGTATGTTACATATATAAATAACTTTATTTATTCTTATGCCCTATATTTTTATATAATGCAAAAATCTTGTTAACTGCAACGCTGCACAATACACAGCTGTGTATTTCTCGTCAAATGGTGATAAGCACAACACTCTTGCCCCTAGTAGTTTTTCATTTCGCACAATTTCTTTAAATAAACCAATAGCATTATCACCAACCTTTTGGCCGGAAAACTGGAGAAAATTTTATCTCAACAAGTTTGTTGTCCAAAAAGTTGTTGGATGTGAGAGGCGATAGCTACCCTGAACCTATATTTATCACTAAATGGCTTTTATTCTACCGAAGTCAATCCCGTATCCAGTGGAATTACTTATGGTTTATAACCTCATAACCTAAAAATTATATGGGTTTTCTCTTTGGGATATCGTTTATAAGTTATATCCATGACAGTAACCAACCATACGGTTGCCTTTCCGAGATTCTGGCTACGTTTCTGTCTGAAATTGATCGCATTGAAGTATTTTCCGCAGCAAATGTAGACAGCAAATGTACCCTTTTGCTTTCGAATTCAGATTTTATCAGGATGTTGATATGAATAAAAATAGAAAAATGAATATGTAATTATAATTTTAAAATATGTTTTCAGTTACAAAAAATAATATATAAACATTTAAATTTGTTATTTTTTACATCAAAAAGATTCCTTTTTTGCCTTCAGTAAACCAGATATTAATTATGAATACAAAAAACTTATTTTTTTAAATTCAAAACAAATAATGTATGAAATAAATCAACAGCATGACAATGGCTGGAACTATTCCATTCATGTTATATAAGTGTTTTCCACTGATGACTTTTTCTATAAGAATAATGCCTGTAGCTATTGCATTTCTAGCTTTTATTATTTCTGTAAACTGATATTTTATCTCTTTATTGCAATCAGATCGATATAAAACTCATCAACCAGAAATACTTGGTCTGGTTATCAATACCTTTTTCTATTGATCATAGTTTCATTTATTTGGAATGGAATTCGAATTGAGACTTTAATTTTGGGCCTTTCTTTCATTTATATCGAAATGTATTTGAAGCGTCGTATTGATCATACATTATTAAGGTTGTTTGGTGGTATTTTTTTAGAAATTTTGAGCTGAAAAATTCGATTCCCAAAACTTTTAAAAGTTTATTTATGTACTAAAAAAGCTGAGGTTATGATTAGATATTTCAGAAAAAATGGTTGTTCAGGTATGGAACAGAAAAAAATATCAAAAGGTAATAAAATGGAAAATATTTAGGTTGAAAATAAATATTTTTAAAGTTTCTAGACGAAATGCAAAACACATGCATTCGTTGGTGCTTTTTCAGAGCCTAATATGAGCTCTAAATGAAAAAATGGCAAACGTCGCCAATGTACTAAAGTCATTGCTTCTTCATTGTTTCATCATCATTGCTCTATCTATGCCATACGTATGAAATATCTAAATAAAAGAATTTTAGAACAATAAATAGGCACACATACTTGTCCTAAGTACATTATACCATAGTCCAGAAGAAAATACTTTTTTCCACGTCACGATTTTACGGATAAACGGATTAAATCTTGAAAGAAATGTGACAGAGAGGAAACAAATTCATGAAATGAATTTAAAATTGAACCAACTTTTCGAATCTGTGCAATCAAAATTTGACAAGACATACCAAAGCCTACGAAACAGCAGGTACGACAAAATCGCTAGCGTTCATTGTTTTATCATTGTTCAATCTGTGTCATACGTACAAAATACTTAAATAAAAGTATTAAAACAATAAACAAGCAAATCTCCTTACCCTGGTTCATTATACCAAGTCAATCAACACACATCACAATTTTTCCATTCGAAATATGGGAAATGATTGATATCTCATTTGAATGTATTACAAGTAACACGATTTTTTTACAAGAAAATCGAACATACTGTTTTTATATTCACTGATCATGCATATAGGGGGATTCGTAAATTTAGGGTTGAACTCCCTTTGCAGACAACGTCATACATGAACAGATTTCTAAATTACTCCATGGAACTTTTATCTGCAGTGAGATTGAGTTTTAACTTTAAAAGTGCAAATTTCTGAAAAGAATTGGATCATTAAAAATTTGTAGTCATGAAAAAGACTTGAAATTTTGTTAAAGTGCTGTTTACTCAATAAAATTGTATTTTAAAACTTTATTTATGTTCAATATTTTAAATTTTAGAATTATTTAGTTTAATGTTTATTATTTCCAGTTTTACTATTAACATTTTGTTTCTAATAAGTGAATGAAAATATGGCTATTAATTTAATTTTGTTAAACAATTGTATATTTAAACTATTTAAAATGTGAAAAAATTTTGTTTATTTTATATTTATTCGAATATCTTTATATTTGTATTCCATTTCAAATGATTTAAATTATTCATTTCTGTGAGACCAGAAATAGATCTCACACCGATTGTTGTGAGACAGCTTTATTGTACATTATTTATTGCGTCTGACACGTCAGACAATATCTTCAGTCTCAATAACACCAAAGTTTACAACATGCTGACCCAAAGGTCAGCTAAAACCATAAATTTAGGGGCGTCAACATAGTGGGGGTAGAAGGACTCTTAAGAAAATGAAGTAACGATATTGGTTAAAAAGGCTGAACAATGGAGAATATGCTTGTGGCTTCGTTATGAAGGCTGCCAATAAGGACAAACTAGGAGTGTCAGACCTGAGGTAAAACAGCCACAACCTGAAACTTAGAGAACGAGGAGAAGAGAAATAGAGTACATAAAGACATAAGAACGACTACATAGAACGACGATACTTAGAAAACGAGGAGATGAGATATAGAATGAGAGAGCAGTGAAGAAGGTTGAATTAAGCGCTGCAGGACGAAAGTGCCGCAGAGCCATAGCCAGCCTGTGGCCAGTGGAGGATCTCGTAAGAGTATGTGCCACAGAGTAGTCCGGAGATAGTCCACGAAAAGTGTCCTAATATGTAATTTTACGACAGTCAGAGCCCTAGGAGACTTCAACAAAATGTGCAAAATCAGTGCATTTCTACAAGGATGCAAGCGTTGTGGTCAGGTATGTGCTTATTAAATATAGTAGCAGAGCTTAGATCATTTCGATAACAAATAGTGATCTAGCCTCACACGGCAAATCTCTCACATTTTGCTCGATCCTTTGCAAATAAATATGCAAATTGTGTAATGAATTGAATTCAATAGGTTTTTTATGTTGTTAATAAATGATTTATTGTTAAAGTTATAATGGTGCAATCAATTTAGTATTATGTTAATTAGTATTCCTTTACAGAACTCACTTTAAAGAAAATAATGGCGGGTCTTAATAGCGGCAAACAACGCAATGTTTAATTTATTTTAATGAATTCCACTATGTAAGATTTTACGGCTATGTTAACTATATATATAATTTAATAATCCTACTAAATTAATTTGTCTAAAATCCCAACTTTAATTATCTTTCTTTACTGCGCCACAATTTGTTTTTGCTAATTTCAAATAATCATCAAAGAAAAATTTTAACCGAAAATTCAGCGAATTCAAATACATTTTCTTAAAGCGATTTCATATTTATCTAGTTGAACCTACCTCAATTCAACCAGACAAGAATCTAATGGATATAAGCCTATATTTTCTTATTACAATTATTTAAGCATGACGAAAGAAACAAAACAAAAGCAGTTACAGACTAATAAACATTTTCCCGCATATTGCCAAACGAAGTCACAACACATAAAGAGAACGTTACATACTGAATGTACCATCATTGGCAAGCAATATTTTCGGGTACTAATATTTGGATTTCTTCAAATTACAAAGTTGGAAAAAATGCATGTTCTTAATATTACGTATTGAGCAGTATAGAGTAACAGCAATTAAGTACTAATGTTTATAGGAGTAAAAACCTTGACTTTTAATAAGGATACATTGCTTTCAGAAGACGGAATATTGGAGTGCAGACCATCTATCTATACGTACTAACTGCCAAGTATCCGCCTGTCTTTCACGCTTTATTTAGGAACTTCCCAAGTTGATAATGATTTGCAATTTGGTGCACGGGTCGATCGTTCAATAAAAACCCCCGAAAAAAATCTAATTTTTCGAAAATGTTCTCCAGAGAGGTTGCCCCACACCAAAACGTTCGAAAGGTGAACTGATAAAAAAACATGCTTTGTGACAAGATAGAGACTTTAAATTCGTTGTACGAGTAAATCGTTCGAAAGGAAGAAAATCTGCAATTTCAGATATCCAATAATTGCTATTATATGGATTGACGTACACAAAAATGTTCGATTTAACGAGCGAATGAGAAATGCCTCCTTTAAATTTTGAAAGACGCTTGAAGTTTCGTTAATGGGCTAATCATTTTATGAAAACATCTAAGACGAATATAGTTTTCAAACATGCTCGTTTAAAGGGGTGGTCCAGAGACAAACCTCCGAAAGGTGAATTGATAGAAACAAACATGCTTAGGGTGAGATAGAGGTTTAAATTTGGGGTACTGATATATAGTTTAGAAGGAGTGTGCAATTTCAGTGTTTCAATATTTTCTGCTTTAGAGAGTGACGCACACAAAAATGTTCGATTTGCCGAATAAATGTGAAATGCGAATTATTCAAAAATTTACATTTTTCAGGGATTGCTAATTGTGAGATCGTTGATTTTCAACGGATATATGGCTAGCATATACTTATTGCTAAGTGCCTGTCGGTTGGTCTGTCTATCACCCGTTTTTAGGCACATCCCAAGTTGACAGAGACTTGAAATTTGGTACTTGAGTCGATCGTTCCATAATCCCCTGGAAAAATCGAGTGTTTCATATATGTTTTGTACAGGGGGTGCTCCATCCCAAAACGTTCGAAAAGTGAAATGATAGAAAAGCGCACTTTGAGATGAGATAGAGCTTTCACATTTGGAGTATGGGTAAAACATTCGAAAGGAAAAAAGTGGACAATATCAGATTTCAATATTTGCTGCTTTAAAGGGTACCGCAAACCAAAATGTTCGATTCGCAGAACAAAGGAGAAGCGTCCGATTCAAAGTTTGACAGAGTCTTGAAATTTGGTATATGGGCTAATCATTTGATGAAAACACTAAAAAAAAAAGATATTTTTCAAACATGTTAGTTTAAGAGGATGCTCCAGAGAAAAACTTTCAAAAGGTGAAATGACGAAAAATTGTGCTTCGGGATGGGATAGAGACTTCAAATTTGGTGTACGATTAGATAGTTTGAAAGGAAGAGTGTGTGTAATTTCAGTTTTCCAATATTTTCTACTTTAGAGGTTGCATCAAACCCAAATGTTTACATTTCGGAATAAATGAGAAACACCCTTTTTAAAATGTGATAGAGGTTTGTATGTAGTATAGGGGCCAATCATCCCAAACCCAAAAAGAATATAGTTTTTAAAAAATGTTCATTTAAGGGAGTGGGTACTCCACACAAAAACATTCGAAAGGTGAAACTATAGAAAAAGCATCCTTCGCGATAAGATAGAGACTTCAAATTTGGTGTACGGGTAGATAGTTGGAAAGGACGAAAGTGTCCAATTTCAGTTTCCAGCATTTGAAAAGTTTTGGGAGTGCGAACACTAAAATTTTCGATTTTACGAGCAAATGAAAAATCCACTTTTATAATTTGATAGAGGCTTGAAATTAGGTATATGGGCTGTTCATTTAAAAAAAAACCAACATGAATACAGTTTATCAAAAATGTTCATATAAGGGGGGTGCTCCACAGAAAAATGTTCAAAAGTTGGAATGATAGAAAAAGCTTCGCAATAGAATAGACTTCATATTTAGTATACGGATAGATAGTTCGAAAGGGAGAAATTGTGTAATTTCAAATTTCCAATATTTGAAACTTTAAGGGGTGCCGCACAACAAATTTTTCGATTTTCCAAATAAGTAAGTTACGCTTCTTTTTAAATGTGATATAGGCTTGATATTTTGCATATGGGCCAATCATCTGATAAAAACCCAAGGCGAATAAAGGTTTTCAAAGATATTCATTTAACTAAATATTCATTAACATTCTGGGGATACTCCACAGAAAAACGTTTGAAAGGTGAAGTGTTAATATAGCATGCTTCGGGGTGATATAAGCGACTCTAATTTGATGTACAAGCAGATAGCTCGAAAGGAAGAAAGTGTTGAATTTCAGTTTGCCAATATGTTTTTCTTTAGGGGGTTCTGCACACCAAAATTTTTGATTTGCCGAATAAATGTGAAACGCGAATTATTAAAAAAATTACATTATTTAGGGGTTGCTTATTGTGAGTCTGTTGATTTTCAACGGTATTCGGCTAGTATCTTTCTATTTAAGGACTGGGAGAATGAATTCAAAAATCGAAATTTCTCAATTTTTGTTAGAAATTTAAATTGTAAATGTATTTTATTGCATTAGTAATAACTATGGACTTTTTACATACAAATTCAAAAAATGAAAGTATTTTGAAAAGTTGATTTTGTACCTAATAAGAGATTTCGTTTTTTTAAGTAATTGAATGAATTGGCAGTTAATTAGCTTCTATACTGAAACGCGCGACATATAGAGAGTGCATACAGTTTTCAGTGCAATTCTGGTTCTATCGGTTCATATTAAAGAATCTATCTGTCTATCTTAAGTTGTGTGCAAGAACCGTAGTGCCAAGGAAGGCACTACGGTTGGACTGTTCGGTTGGACGGTTGGTTGGTCTTTGGACGGTTCGGCTGTTAAAACGTGAAAGGCGGTTAACGTACTGAAGGAAATGGATGAAGTCATGTATTCCGTGGAGCAACGTGTTTTTCTGGTACTCGAGTATCACCGGTTAAATCTCAACCCTACAGCAATAGGCCGCAGTTTTCAATCCCGATTTGAAGTTGCTAAAGGTCCTCATGTGAAAACAATTCGCCAGCTTTTCGACACATTTCAACTGATAGGCAGTGTAGCTGATGAGTTAGTGGGACATGTTGGTCCCACAAGAAATCTGCAGTTACACCTGAAAATGTCGCGACAGTTGCTGCAGTTAATTCGATGAAATCTATCCTAATAGTTGCAGCTGACTCCAGATAAACGCCATCCAGCAAGTACAGAATTCTGAGGAACACCCTAGACATGTTTCTGTTCAAGATTCAATGTCACCAAGCCATAACAGTTTCATTTGTGTGGAAAAGCGATGAGTTTGCGAACGATATGCTCGCCATGATTGATGGTGATGGGTTTAATGTTGGCTGCACAGATGAGGCTCATTTTCACATGGATGGTGTCGTGAACAGACAAAACTGACGTTTGGTGGATACTGAAAACCTCCATTTGTGTCAAGAACGACCACTATGTTCCAGAAAAGTTGCCGTTTCGGCTGCACATTCGAGCAAGGGCATCATTGGCCATTTTTCTTGCGAGATACGATTACTACTGAACAGTACATTGACGTTTTGGAACAATTTGTCGCCACACTACAAGCGTTGGAGGATATTCCAGGCACTTCGTGCTTCACGTAAGGTGGACCCCGATCACACCGTACCCCAACCGTTTCAGCCTTTCTTGAGGAATACTTTGGTAATAGAGTCATTGCTTTGAACTATTCCACATTTACTAGAACATGCATGGATTGGCCTCCACATTCACCCGATCTTAAGCCCTGCGACTACTTCTTGTGGGAGACATTGAAGGACACTGTTTTCCGCAACAACCCTGCAACGCTGGATAAGCTTGAAGAGTTGATCTGTCAGGCATGTGCGTCCATTTCTGATGACACACTACAGAAGGTGACTGCACTATTTCTGTACTATGCAATGTGTACATTTTGAATCGATTTTGATGTGGTTGCAACGGCTGATTTACCCAAGGTTATTATTGCTGTACCGTGAACAATCTCACCACTATTTATAGCCTATTTCTCGGATTCCGTACTGCGAATACAGCGAACAGCGCCATCTGTCAGCAACATTTGTAACTAATTCTGAAATTTTTGTATCAAATTTTTAGGGCTTTCCCAAAAAACATATAACTTGTGTCAGTCTTCTATCGATTACCGTTTCCGAATTGTTTTATTTCAAAGTTAGGAAATCCTTTGTAAAACACCCTGCATGACTTTTGGAAAAATGACTGCTAAAACGTAGCATGCGTGAAGGTTAATTAGCTACCCTAGTAGCAATTCAATATTGGAAATATTTCACAAATATGTAAAAGTAGACATTTTGACGGAATTGGCCTAGTATTGATTTAAATTATTGGGAAAATATTACGCCAATATTTGCATTTCATTGGAAATATTTCCAATGTAACACAAATATTGGCGTAATATTGTAATGAAAATATTTAGCCTATTTTGGAGGCCAATGTAACCATAATATTTGTCCAATATTAGGTTTACTTTGGATATATTTACAAAGTATGCAAGATATACAATATTGAACCAATATTAAATGCTACTAGGATAATTATTGTATAATTTCGCAAGCTAATCTAAAACTATGCATTGAAATAAATGATTAGTTCTCAAATCATACATATTTAGAAATATAAAAAGATTCTACCTTTTAATTAAATACAGAAAACTACCGTATGCCAAAGAATATCTTTGTGTTTTCTCTAAGCACTGAGCTTAGAGGGGTGCATTCTCAATGTCTGCGCTTGGATTGCCTCTGTTTACAACAGATTTCGCAAATCGCTTTATCTTGACGTAAGTAAAATAAAGGATTAATGTCAACTTAAAATGTGAAGCGCTCTATAACAACGATTTTTAAGTACTTTACGGATAAACAAAAGGAGCATGTAGAACTGAAAGGTAATGCAACTTTATATTATTTTGCGATAATGGGATTTTGATATTTTAATCACGGCTTATTTATGCTTGTTACGTTCAAAGTTTGTTTTCAAACCCATTGTAAAAGCATTACATTTTTTTTTAAAGATTACACTTTTGCGCTTGTATCAATTTTTTTTTAAAGAAATTAATTGCATGACGGAAGACTGTGAAGCATACAAGGTCAAAGCGTGTTCGATAGGAATTTAAAACCAGCGGTTGTTGAAGTGAAGTGTAATATGAAAAATAATATGCACATAGAGGATAAATTAGCTGTAATCGTTGAAGTTCCGCAACTGTTAATTTCATCAACATGTAAAATTGAATTTTTACGGCTTATCAATAAGAAAACAATTAGTAAAATATTTGCTTGGCTTATTGCGAAAGAAATTTTGATTAAAATTCGTGGAAACATTCCAATTTATTGCTATTAGGTATATTTTCTATTGAAAGGAAGAAGCGACAAATAAATAAATTCAAAATCAAATGGTAACAAGTTCCAATTAGCTGTTTTTCTGTTTTCGATAGATATGTTGATGTCATCCATATGTACTACTGTCTACATTTGCAGTTCAGTTAAAATTGAATAAGTCAAGGATTTCGGTTATCGATATGCTAACAGATTTTTCATCCAAAGGTAAATATGTTTTGTCTAAATAAGGCACAGTGAAATTTTAACTAGGAAATTTATTTGATTGAGCTGCAATATAAAATCGTAAATGGTCGATGTACTGCTTATAATTTTATTTTGTTTGTTACGTTTCTGCTTGAAAAGGGTATTGCTGAAAATGCTTGAATTTATCGATTCATTTATTGATTCGGCATAAAACGGTTAAAGAAAAACTCAATTCCAGTTAAAGAAATACTCATCTAGTTAAAGAGTTTTAAAAGCCGGAAAAAACAAAGCTCTTCTACCATGACCAAAATGTCAAATTTTCAAGGAATACTGAAATGCTGTAAATAATATTTATTCACGAGCGTTACCCGCAAATGACTTGAAAAAATCTAGTTGTTATAGTACAGTCAAAATTCCTTCGCATGACCTGAAACCCTTGCCAAGCGCGGGAATGCGAATAAGGATTAAAAAGCATGTATGAAGGCTCTGATAAACGTTCTGCAGGCATACTTCTAAGTCAAAATTTCCAAACAAAGTGTTACAATATTTTATTGAATGCAGATGATTTTATTTTAGATTATATTCCAGCAGTTCGAATGGTCCGGCAGCACCATACTAGCCGTACTGCAGCATTCGCCACTGGCAAGAAATTTTCACTCGGAGAACTCGAGTTCTACACAAGAGCCTGCCCAAAATATTCCCGTGTCTACGTGGAGTTAAATCTGTGAGTCCAAATGTCCTTAAGAGAGGTTGGTGGCAGACGAAGACAGATACTGCCACTTTGGATGTCAACCCTACTGGATTTTGGTATAAATTGGGTGACTAAAGATCGCATTGTATGAAAGCAAAGTGGTTCACTCTTATGTCGCTGTATAATTCAAGTGTCTAAGGCGCGACAGCCCAGTGGTTATCGCGTGGGAATTATACTCGGACAACCTGAGTTTAATTCTCACCTCTTCCCAAACTGTCGCCATGTTCACGCGAAGTACGATCACGTTAAATATGTGGGTCCGCAAGCCCTTCCATGAATTTGGTGGTAGAGGATGGAGGTTACGTTCCCTGTGGATGTCCACCCTACTGGGTTCCGATATAAATTGTGTAGCACTTCCAGGTCGTCCAAACAGATACCTTACACCTTCCGGTAGGTATACAGTTATCACGCTGAAATAGTTTATTCGCATTCTGGAATGCCGAAAGAGTGCCAATGTATTAAAATTTCGACTTTAGAACAACACTTTTCCTTTGCATTAATTTTATACTGTATAAAATGTAACAAACAGGAGACACTGTGGATAACGTAAAATATAGAATGTCAAAAATATTTTATACATTGTCTGATATTTTAATGCATGTCTGAATTGGCACGATATATTCAGAATTCTTCTATTCCTGCATGACCTAAAATTTTCTAAATATGACTTACTGGTGTGATATTTGGCGGACTGATATGACTTTCAAGTGATGTGATTTGACATAAATAGGACAGACGACTAGAGACCATCAATAGGAGAACGTCAATCTGTATGTGAGGATTTTTTAAGGCAGTACTCAAATTTATTCCTTTTAGAAAGGGTTTAATATTCCACGGGGATATTTGATTTTTGGAGCTCAGCGACCGAAACTCTTTTCTCGAGTCACTTTAATGTCAAAATGTTCGAAAGATCATCACTTTAAAACGGCCTATCTGATTTTGGGAAAATTTGATTTCTAATTGGTGGTCAATGCGTAGAGACATTTCAAAAATTCTAAACCGAACAATTTTTACTGGAATTAGCATATTTTGACGACAGCACATCATCACACATATACACACAAAAAGAAACCGTTATTGCTCAAGTTGACCATATCAAACCAAAATCCTTTTTTATTTTCTCATACTATGTAATATATATCGTATAGATAAAGTTCTGTTTTCACTAAAATTTTTGAATTCCAGATTTCAATGCCAGTATATGTTTCAAGACCTCCTGAACAAATTGACTATATTTGTTGACTATTTTTGAAGAACTGTCCGTCTATCTGTCTGTCACTATGTCTGTCTATATGTCTGTGGTCGATTTTTTATGTGCACGATAGCGGCCACAAATATTTATGGATTTTCACGGAACTGTGTATTTTGCTTTGTTATCACAAGATCTAGAACTAGATAGATTTTTTTTAATTCTTTAAAAAACATCGAAATTTCACCTTTTTTAACAGGGCAACATAGGACAAAAATTGACATAGTCATAAATCAAATGGATTATTTACGGCTCAATGATCACAACTTAATAGTCTCAACTATTGTAGTAAAAACATGCTACGAAACATTTTTTGTGTTGGTGACGTAATTTACCACCCTCGGAGGTGGGGGCCCCATTCCCCCGAGGAGCATAAGGTGTACTGTCTTGGGGACTCTATGTGACTATTTTGTCCACGTGTCGTAATTCCTCATGTGAGATTTCTAGTCGAGTCGAATTCGTACTTTGTTTCACACAATATGTGTACCAAATTTCTTTTGTAGGCTTTGAAGCAACGGATTGACAGTTTTTGGGTCCTAAGCGACCGTATAGTCATCATATCGTAAATACTCATCTGAGGTGTCCTGCGGACCAGTTTCTTATTTAATTCTAGAAAATTCAGGACTTCGGATTTCTATAAATTGTTTCCAAGCAACGTATATATATTTACTCACCTGGGGTACTTAAGCGACCCCTTAGTCCGCCTATCGTAAATCCACATGATGCTTCGGCCGGACCGACTTTGAAATTAGTTTTAAAAAATTCGTCAAAATTATTTTGTGCGTAGTTTAAAAGCTGCCTGGTCCCCAGAATTTATGATAATTTTTTTTTCAGCATTGAATTTTCTGTCTTGCGGGATTCATGCGATCATTCAGTCCGCCTTTCGTAAACCTACACGTGAGGTTTCGGGTCCATACAGGCCAAATTCGTATTCAGTGTTAGGAATTAGGGCCCACAGGATATCTAACTAATTATAGATGACAAATTGCATTAGTTTATCACAAAGAAATAAACAGAAAAATATATATTCTCAAATTATTTTTTTTTCAAGAATGTATAATATTTTATATTTCATCACATACTTTAAAATCCCAACTGACTTCCGTCAACTACTTTAAAATCAAATTTAAAATAATGTGATATTAAATTTGTGGATAATGTGATGAATTGCTTTTACAAGAAATTTCAAAATCTTCTATGTCTTTGAGAAATAATAGTGAAAAAAAAAAACGCCCTTTTGTTCTCCATATTAATCTGGTTTTCATTGATAAACTGTTGAAAACCAACTCTCAGAAAAACATAAATTAATGAATATTTCAACTTAAAATAAATGTTATTATCTTTTTAATGCACGAAGACCATTCAATAAAAATTTGCTGATACGCTCCAACATGCAAACCGGAGGGAATTTGCGTCCTAATCTAATAGATGATTAAATATATTCCGGCAATTCTTTGCCGTTTTATAAAGAAATAATGTGACAGTATTTTTAAATGCGTATATGTGGTTTAATGAAACAACTTTAAATACTGTGTATTACTTAAATATTTAATGCAAAATTAGTATCTGATATTAAATCTCGGGTTGTAATCGAATTGTATTTTTAAAAAATCTGATGTGGGCAGCATATGACTTTCCATATATAATGCAATGAATTTACTACTTTTACAGTAAAAAAATAGATTATTTTTATAGTAGTTATTTTTATTCCCTCCAAGATATTGAATTTTCGTCAATGAGTCGTCATTTTCCATATTGTCCTCATCAATGAGTCGTCATTCATTTAGCGTCATTTTTATCCATTTGGCGAGTTGTTCGTTAATTTAACAACATTTAAAAAGTCGCCGAGTTGGCGACATTCCACCAAATTCGTCGCCAAAATCTCGCCAAGCGTTATGGACAAAGAAATAAGTCATTCTTTACTCGAATTCAGATTTTCGACCCCGTCACAATACTTTCCTTATACATTATGTATATAAGGAAAGTAATATTATATTATTATCACGATGTGTTAGAAGATTTTGCAGCATGTTAGACCTAAGAAAGTACTTATCATCCAAGAGCTGACAGCCACTGTATTAACTTGTGTTGTAATTTTAATCTCAAATGACAGTAAACTTACAATAGATTTAATGCCTTACTGTTATTCCAACTAAAAAGAACAATGATGATATAAGTGACTGCAGAAAAAATAACATTTATCTTTAGGTCATTTTCATGCTTTCGTAATTTTCTAGAAAACATGTATAGTTCAAGTTAGTATCTATTATTATTGATGTTTTGCAATTACAATATATTGCACTGATTGTTACACTCGATTAAAACCCCTACAAAGAAATCAAAATATCTCCAAGTTTCATTTAATTGCGAAAAACATCAATCGAAAAATATAGTAAAAAAAAGGAAAAGAAAAATAAAAGTAAATTCTAAAATGAATTTTGCCAATCCATTTGTGCCAAAGTTTTACAATGCATTGATTATACAAGATTGATGTTTATTCATTACTAGCGCCATACCTGTTCTTTGTACGGAGTATATAATATAAAAAACTTAAAATTCACAATCATGTTCTAATTCCTATAACATTCTAAATGACATTGTTATTCAAAGAATTCTATTAAAATATGTAAATCAATGCTCCTAAAAATATATTTAAAAACCTATGTACTACTTACCATACAAAATGTTCGAAAAGTGAAGTGATAGAAAAAGCATGCCTCGCAATAGGATAGAGACTTAAAATTTGGTGTACTGGTAGTTAGTTAAAAGGAAGAACATGTGCAATTTCAGATTTCCAAAATTCCTACTTTAACGGATTCCGCACACCAATATGTTCGATTTTCCGAATAAATGAGACACGCTTCCTTTTAAATGTGATAGAGGATTGATATTTGGTATATGGGCCAATCATCTGATAAAAACCCAAGACGAACACAGTTTTTCAAAAATGTTCATTTATGTGTGTGCTCCACAGTAAAACGTTCGAAAAAGGAAATGTTGAAATAGCATCTTCGGGATGTGATAGAGACTTTAATTTGGTGTACGGGTGGATAGCTCGAAAGGAAGAAGCGTGGAATTTAAATGTTCCAATATTTTCTTCTTTAGGGGTTTCTGTACACCAAAATATTCGTTTTGTAGAATAAATGTGAAATGTAAATTATTCAAAAATTCGCATTATTCGGGGACTGCTTATTGCGAGACCGTTGATTTTCAACGGGTATTCGGTTGTAATTATATCTATTTTCTTTATGATAGATGGACTTTAAGTGCACTTTCAGCTTCATTTACAGATACAAGAGGCTGCATCTGCCATCCTTTAGATATTGCAAATTTTTCATCTAAAATATAAAAATCATAAAAAAGAACTTACTGCTATTAATGAGTAAATGATTTTTAATCATTTTGAAGTTAAAATAGTATTACAAAGAATCAGTAGTTATAAAGGAGATATTGGGAACTTTATCTTTGCTCAGGGAGCACACTATCTATCAAACAAAAGCAGAATTGATTTCCTTGAAGTCTGGTAAGCTCATTTAAAGTGGTAACGGCTTTAAGCCCTTTGGCTTTTGTCAACTTTTATTTTTAAGAAAACTCCAATTTTGTTCATTCATATCTTAAAATATCGAACGGAAAAAAATTCCTCAAGATTTGAAAATAATATTAAATATTGAAAAGTGAGTATAATTCAACTTAAAAATTTTTGTGTAAAAAATTAATTAAATGTGTAACGTTTTTTTAAATTTTGCTTTATCTAAATTGATTTTTGCTTTGAAATATTTGTTTTTAGTTTTTATTTAAATTACATTTACATTGTAAATAATACAATTTTTGATTCACTTACTAATATTTATGTTTCTAATAAGGAAGAATTTGGGAATCTAAGAGAGAAATCTAAAAATAATACATTTATCAGAAATTCAAATTTTGCTTTTCATTCTAGACTATTTCGTGACAGCAGAACTAAGTGTTTTTCCTTTTTAAACAAATTGGAAGCTTTTTCTCCCAGGAATACCCGAATTTCTCAATGTAATTAGATTTTCGAAAAGCACCGTAATTGAATATATTGATTTGTTTAAATTTATCAATATTTCATGGATCAGATTTAATTTAAAACATTTCTTTCTGTGATCAAATGTATTCTATTTCGCAAAAATTCCTGACTTCAGACAATAGTTTATTTTTTTTTGTACATGATTAAATTGTATTCTGGCAGTATTATTTATTTTATCTAATATTTATAAAATATAATGATAGCTATTTTTTATTTAATTTATCTTCTATATGTATATTTTTTCAGAAATATAATCTCATATTTTGCATAATTAATAATATAAGTTCTTCTGTATTTATGTACTAAAGAAACAAAAATTTGATGTGGGCAGCATACGACTTTCGCTACATTATTTCACAGCGAAATAGTTCTATATAAGTGCCTTAGCACAATGTTTTTGGTGGTAAATTTTTACCAGGCAAATTAAAATTGCTGATGGATTTCGACATATCATTGTTGCGACGGTTCCTTCGGAATCATGGGTCTACCTCCAGAATACAAGAATGAGCCTACATTTCTGGATAATCAGCAAATTTATTCACAGGCACAGCGTATACAGGAACATAATACAGTAAAACAACACTTAAATACTTCACTAGTTTTACAAAATAACCGATACTATTCTTAAAGCACTGAGGAAAGTCGTTTCACAAAACAGCTGCTACCATTTTTAAAGATTGACAAAAATCACAGTTCAATGTAATACGTGCACTTCTACTGATCTCCGACTGAGTGATGACTCCTTTTTATAGACTTCCCATAGAAACTTCTGGAAATCTATCATATCACGTAGAATACTGGTTACTTCGAGGTGTTTCTGGATTTTTCGGAATGTCGGCAAATTTCAGCAAATTGGCATTATCTCGCCAAATTGGATAATTACGAACAATATTCAGAATATTATTTATTTTCATATCTGTTGAAGCTCATTCGTTTCGCTTGCATCATATGTATGTTTCCAAATCTATTGCATCAGATGAACTGTAGGTGCTCCGTGTGATTCTCTTTAACTTTCTTTACCATCTTTATGCAAAGTAAAGATTTGTCAAAAACGTATCTTTACGCGATTTGCATGTTTTGATTGTCTTTAATAGGACACATCTGTTTCATAATGTTATTAAAAATATTGATTCGTATTTGGATATTTGTCTATCACTGTCTGCGAAAAGTATATTTCTGTCGACCGTCTTCACGTTCGTCTGGAGAAAAAGAAAATGAAACGTAAGATGGTTGAAACGGCATACGCAACAAATATTTTAAACTTCAGAAATATCGACTCAGAAGAAAATACCAATTTTTCAAATATTATTCTTAAAACTACTTTAAAAAATTGTGATAAATATGTCAAGCAGATAGAAAAATTAAGTTGTTATAACGAAATAACAATAATAACAAAAGAAACAGTAATTATCGAAATAGGATAAAACATAGAATTTACAAATACAGAAGAAAGAACGAATGTTATTTTTCAGGTGGTTTATCCATGTTTGTAATAAGATAGACCCATACCTATCTTTATGAGATTTTGCAGCAACAGAAGTTATACTAACAAATGTACCATCTTTCAATGTATTTTTCCCAAATAACATGCATTTAGGAATGGAATAAATATTTCCACGTTTTTAACAACGATGGTACTTTAACATTTAATCGATATAATTCAGCAACTCTTTCACCATTCGTAAATGAGATTTTTTAATTAATGTGGTATATTCTTATCACAAGAAAACATTCTCAATTAGTTTAAGCATTGTTATTTCTTTTTGTCGAGGTTATCTTTGATAAAATTAATTAATTAAAATTGAATATTTGTCATTATTTAATTTACGATGTTATTTCATATTCACACACAGATGCGGGAATATCACATTGAAGCTAATTTTGTATAGTGTAGGAATTGATTATGGATTGGAAGCAATTTTGATTCTGTCCTTTGAATGTAGAATGTTTATGTCCTATCCTAGATATGTTATCGTAGGATAATTTGGATGAAATGATTAATCTTTAATCTCGGATACTTTATTTTCTGACAAACACACATACATAATTATTTTTTCCTGTTTTATATATCCTTCACAGTTCTGTAGAAATATTGAAATCTGACGATTAAAATCCTTGAATATATCTGAATTATTTTTTCTACAGAAATTTTACAGATACTTCTTACTGAATAAAATGTTTCTTTGGATCGATTTATGATGTTACAGTTTGGAGCAGCGTTTCCAAAACTGTTTTACCCAACGAGCACAATTTACCCTAATAAAACCACCTATCTTATCCTAAAGAAAGAATAATTTCTCTTCATCCGCTACAGCCCGGCCGTCCAATTAGTTGCTCAAGTCTACTGGATGAGTCGAACGGTCTAGGTTTTCTACATCCGATACAGCAACATTGTTACATTTTTAGCTGAGGCTGCATTTTTATCGCTTATAATTGAAGATTGCGGTACAATATTTGTCGATAGTACTAGAATTCCCCCCACCACCAAAAAGAAAATAATATCCTCATTTATAATTTGAAACTGCAGTAATGGGCATAACATATTATTAGTGCATTTTCTTATTATCCTACATCCATTTCTTACTATCCTACAGTTTGCTTTCCATCTTTCATAATGGCCACACATAACAAGCAGCTCTCAATCCCTTATATCTGAAGTAAGAAATCTAGAATTTGGGATTCTCGAAATATCCTACAATATATGGCATCCATTTACAGTATATGATCATTACGGTAGGCAGGATACTATTATGTATTATGTATATAAAAATTAGCTAGTAATACTGTTACTTGTTATAAATTGACGTGAAATATCATATTTTTCACATAGTTCAAATGAAAAAATGTTGATGTGTTGTGTGTAATGATGATACCGGATACCTAGAGAAAGGTGTGAGGCCTTTTAGATAATTGTAATTCAGGTTATACAACAGCCAAAACAAGATGAACAAAAAACTCACCATGGTTGAAAGTTTTGATGGGATGAGTTTACGAACCATAAATATATGACATCATCAGCTGGAAAAATCATAATAGTGACATTGAGTTTGATTTCGATGTATTTTATCTAAAATAATTGTTTTACAGTTTTATACAAGAATTGTACAGGAAATCAGAAGATACAATATATATTGGATTCTATATTTAAGTCGACAGAAATTTTTTGTCATATTACGTCAACAACCCAACTGCATGTTTGCGATCTCTCTGTGAAAGTTCCAGAAAAGCACATAATTTGCGACATTATTACCAAATAAAATAAATTGAGAAGTTTCCAGAACTAGCCAAAGTTTGCCAAATTAGCCATATACTCCGTCGCTAAAGTATCGATTTTGTTGGCCATGGTCTAACTCACTTTTTCGCATTCGCAACAATATAATGCCACTTCCATTATATAGTTCCACTTATCTTTCATCTAAGCCACATTCCGTGCCAGATTTGCTCTACCTCGCGCCCGAGGTTGAGGAGATTGTTCAGATCTGTGGTTTCACTTTTTAATCCGAAATCGGGAAAATGATAACATAGCACTTCAACCAAAGAAGAAAATACTGTAATGCCGAGGTTCAATTTGTTAGTATCTAATGATCAGGAAAACATGATTTAAACTTCATTAGAGGCATAATTTTATTATATTATATAAGTTGTGAGATCAGACAAAGAGTATCCCAGAGATCAAACAATGAGTACTGTAATTATTTAAATTGCAAAAGTTATTAGTTAAGGTTGCATAAATTACGAATTCTGAAATATAACCTCTGTGTAAATATTGTGATTCTTACAATTATAAAGTATTTTTGAAACATTTACATGATTTTAAATACATTATTTGGTAAATGGATAAGAATTAGAAATATAAATAAAATGTATTTTATTATAAAACCACAAACATTTCGACACTGTAATAGATATGAAATGCCTTGAAAATTTAGTTCACTATAATACTTGTATATAAGGATCCGATTTACAAATATTCCTTATAACCCTTTTACAGGAACCTTACAACATGAAAATTTTAGCCTGTTCTGCAGAATATGAAGTGGAAATGACATAAAGCAGACAGTTAAAATGAGGAAAAATGCATGTGAAACCTCTTTTCATTAGCAGCTTTATGTGTTTTCGTAAAAAAAGTCACATATTTAGGGACTTCAATTTACTAGGGAATAAATGTCTATCAAGCAGTTCATAAAATTTTGAGCTGCATCTCACGATCGTTATAGACTGTTGTTTATTTCGGCATTCCCTATATCTCTTACTAACTTCACAGGGTGCATTTGTCCTTTTTATTCATTTTTTTTTATCTTTGGGATTTACGGTTTCGTATCTTCAGATGAAATATTCATATGTTTCAAAGGTGTCGATCCATGTATAATGCAATATAGGTGTCAGACCAGGATTCACGTAGACAGGTTTATATGTGGATTTATGATATCTAGCAGGCCAGACAATGGCACCAGACTGGAAGACTCCAATGTTTCGCAGTCCTGACCGAGAGGTCAGCAATGTTATAAACATGGAGGCTTCAAGTACAGGTTTGGTCGAGCCATGTCAGTTACTTGAGGCTAAAGAAAACCATGCGATTGGTTAAAAAGTTTACCAAAGCGGAAGTCCTACCGCGTCACCCTGAGGTCAACCAATGGTGACCGAAGAAGCGTATGAGACCTCAGGCAAAAAGAGGTGGCAACCGGTAGAAGGATCTATATAGCTACTGCAGAGATAAAAAGACAGTAACAGGCTACCACAGTAAGATGCGACTACAATGATGAGAAAAAAGCAGCAATATGTCGAGATAAGATACAATCGAGTAACAGATCAGAGATGAGTAATAGAAGAGAATATAGAATGCAGAATGAGACACGTTGAGGATATGCATCAAGGTGTTCATCATACAAGTCAGTCAGACAAGTGTCGGTATACACATAAAGCCTTTGTAGCAGCAGTGGCTTCATAAAAGTGAGGCATTGATCTCCAAAGAAGCATGTGTGGACGAATGATCCAGAATGTATAAAACGGTTAGTTTATGTTGGCTTTCAATACCGAAAAGCAATGATCTAGGATCCACAAACAACCAAAAACACAAGAGGAGGTGTGTACCTATCAAATACTATAAAAAATCAAAAAAGTTTGAGAGTAAAGGTTTACCTAGTCTCACATACCTAATCTCCTACTTAAATAAAAGTGCTAATTAATGTTGTAATTAATTTAATAATGAATACAATGATCTTAATAAACAATGTTTATTTAAAGTTAAGATTGTTTCAGTTAGTATTATGTTAATATAATTTATTCCACAGAACTCACATTACAGATTAAATGGTGGGTTTTTAAAGCCGCACAATACAATGTTATACGACTTACGATCAACGACCTCATTAATTATGGATAATTTACTAATTCTAAAATCCAACATAAAGTTGCTCTTTAAATGTGCACCGTGATATGTTTAAAAGTAAATTGCGTCAAAAGTTGAAACTGAAAAGTTAAAAATAAATTGGAATAAGTTTTTCAACATCTTCCCCTGCACAACAGTAGCTCATAGAACATTAGAAAATAAATTTCAATTGCATACGAAATTGAACAGAATTAAGTGTGTTGGTAGATTCAATTTCAAGCAATGCAATACTGTATTAATGATATATTGAAAAACTTGATTTTCTCAGTAACTATAATACTAAAAAAATGTTAGTTAGTATGTTTGTTTCTCTGCCCATGTTTGTCACGTATCGGAAAATCTAAACAAATCACGGTTATGATTATCGGTACAGTGATGCATTAGTTCAAGCCCAAAGACACCATGAGTTTTTTTTAATTATATTTGGTTTTTAGTTATTAAACGTTGAAGTCTATTTTGAGCGAAATTTGCACAAATTGGTTACTTATCATTGAAAAATATTATAGCAGAATTTTCATCTTAACGCCATCAAAAAGGTCAAAAACACTCATGTAAACAAATTTTAAATAAAATCCATACAAATAGACACATTTTACTGATTTGTAAAAATATGTATACTTATCTTTTTTTGAATAATTCCCCAATATTAAAATTACGATATTAAAATTGAATGACAATCAGATCTTTATAATTTAGCAGCAGCACTTTTAATCTTCAACACTGCTTCTGAAAACAAAATTCCTAACGTCATTAATTTAATAATTATAATTTCTATAAGACATTAATGTAATGCTAAATTTCAGCTAACCTTAGCATTCCGCAGAAGGTCAAGTCAATGAATATCCCCTTCGTGCAGACGCATAAACACATTTTTTTTTGTTTACAAGTACTTTAATTTAGTAAACGTGGTGTTGATTTCAAAAAAGTCTAACAACATTCCTCATGTGGATCAGTCTTGCGCATCTATTATTTAGGTCGTATAAAAGTAAATTATTTAGATCGTCTCATAACACATTATTTAGGGCATATCAAAGGATATTATTCTTAATAATAAAGGTTATTATCTAAGGATATAAATTTATGTGCATAGATCATGTTTTTTCACAGTAGGCAAAGGGCGCGGTAGCCCAGTGGTTAGCGCTCGGGAATTGCACTCGGTAGACCCGGGTTCTATTCCCTCCGCTGCCAAAACTGCCGCCGTGTTCACGCGGAGTACGATCACTTAAAACATGTGGGTCCGTAAGTCCTTCCGAGAGGTTTGTGATGGAGAAAGGAGGGTACGGTCCTTGTGGATGTCTCCCCTACTGGGTTCCTGTCTAAATTGGGTGTCTCTTCCCTGCCGTCCAAACAGTTATCTTATTCCGTTTTGGTAGGTCGGACGGTCAGGATCTCAACAACAACAGCGACAGTAGGCAAGATAAAATATCACTTAAAATTTTGCACTGTAGTTCTGAATATAAAGGGTTAGAATGTGAGCAAGAGCTTCTGAAATAAAGTATAATGTCAAGGGCATCTCCCCTAAATGAATCATTTTTTTAGATGCTTGATCTATTTCATATTAGACAGTTCAGAATTATCAATTCGCATCATCTAGGAAAAAACGATCAGCGAAGTCTCCCGTCCAATGGAGTCGAAATGATTCAAAATAAAAATAATTTGTCGAAATTATATCCACATTTTCAAAATATTTCAAAATATTAAAATATCGAAATTATAACTATTATATTTTGTAAACTGAGAACCTAAACTGAAGTCCCATTATATACTGTTTTCAAGGTGCAATAAGTTACTGCATTCAAACTGCAACAAGTTACTGTTTTCAAGGTGCAACAAGTTTCTGTTTTCAAGGTGCAACAAGTTACTGCTTTCAAGGTGCAACAAGTTTCTGTTTTCAAGATGCAACAAGTTACTACTCGCATATCTACAATATCTTATATTTGCTCTTATGTCAGTGGGGCACCGTTACATAGACTTGACGTTAAAATATCAATATATTTTGCTAATTTGCTAGGTGGGATATAAAGTAAACTTTGACAATATCTTTGGTGGGATTTAAGGTTTAGATAAAAATATAATCTTGCCTTTTGGCTTAAATATACGTGTTTAAATTTCATACTACCATTTCTTCTCTTCAAACCTCATTCGTCATTAAACATATTTAGAATCCTCACATTTACTTCCTTTATAATTTCTTTACGAACAAAACATCTCGTTCTTATGCATCAATTCTTCACAAAGGAGTAAACACATTCAGCTGCAACAGTCGTGGCTTCCAGACTACTCCAGACTACTGCAGAAAAATAATTAATTTTAGAAACCCATCCGTTGATTAATTATATATTTTAATCGAACCACATATTACATTTCTATGATGGACTTTGGGTTCCTTCAACAGCCAGTAGATCCTCACTAGAGCTATTCCAACTACTGAGACGACCCAACCCACAGTGGTCGTAGTTTTTCAATGAAAGAATCATTTTTACTTATTGAGACAAATGCACTCATAGGATAAACACGTAGAGTCTTAAATGTAACGGATTTTCTATTTACTTTAAATTTTAAATGCCATTTGTATAATTGAAATGTGTTTGTATTTGTTATTTTTTTATAAATATAAATAATCTGCTATAACTCCCGGACAACGCCGGTTACATTTTCCAGAAATAAATATAGGCAAGTCATAGGAAATTCCATATTATTATTTAAATATCTTATTTGATGTCTTACATAAAAGTACAAGCACGAATGACGTAGTAAAATGTAACATCAAAGCATACAAGTATGAAAATGTTATAAAAAATGAATATTAAATATTTGAAATTCGTTCTTCAAGTACTCCTTGAAAAAGTTATAAATCTATCATCCTCCTTAGACACTTTATTATCTCTTCTGGGATGAATTCTCAGAATCTATTTTACGGCATTTAATGCAAATATCAAGGATTAAATCTTTAAATAAAGTAAATTCGGAGGGATATGAACTTTCTGGAAGAATAAAATAGTCTATTATAATGTAGGTAAAATCAAGAGATTGATTGTTAGCGATTTGCAAAGGGTTTTGAAGATATAGAGACTGCGATAATTTAAGAATTAAGGCATTATGGGTGGATTTGTTTTACGTATAAACCGATTGAAAGTCTTGTTTTCATGTGATGATGAAACATAATTTGTGACAGGATTTTATACTCGATATATAGACAAAAGTAATTAAATTTTACCATCCTGATAAACTTTTAAAATGCAATATATCATTTTTAAAGGCATGTATAGGAATTTAGGGTAATTTAAATTTTCTTCCTTTAGCGAATTAAAAACATACCTACAATTTTTATCAATATACATATAAAAAAATTTTGATGTGAACACCACATGACTTTCCTTATATAATGCAACGAATTTTCTCTTTTGCAGTCAAAAAATAATATATAAGATAAAAAATAATATATAAGACGTGACTTTGTTTTTAAAGTTGAATTGTACATTTGGCGATTTTCCGGATGACAAAATGTAACACTATTTCAATGTATCCAATTAACTTATATTTCGAACTCCTAATAAACAATTATCAATATTGATAACATCCTCAGTAGGCGATATAGTCCATATATTAAAATATTTTAATAATTAATTCATCAATTAGACGTTAGTTTCATTAATTTAGCATCATTTCTGCAATTTTAACGATATTTTCGTCAATATACGGGAGAAATATAGCTAAGTTGGCGAAAATTTGCTAGATTATTCCTCAAGTTAGCCATATGCATCAGCAAGTGTTACAGACAAACGGAAAGCAGAGCATATCTTATATACTAAAAAGTATACGCATCATATGACAGAAATAAGAATTTGAGAAACATTACTTCCCGTTTGGCGTCTCTTTATCCATTTGGCGACATTTTTAGCACTTTGCTAACATTTAAAAGCGTCGCTATGTTTGAGATGTCCGCTAAATTTCTTGCCAAGCGTTAGGGACAAACGGACGAAAAAATTGGTTATTCGTATAGCAGTTTCTTATATTATTTCCAAGATATTGAATTTTCGTCAATTGGTCATCATTTTCAGTGATTTAGTGTCATTTTTATCAATTTGAAGAAATTTTCGTTAATTTTGCAACATATAAAAAAGTCGCTAAGTTGGGATATTCCTCTAAATCCGTCGCCAAAATCTCGTCAAGCGTTATGGACGGAGAAATAAGTTATTCTTATAACAGATAAATGACTATTGGCGTCCGAATACAAAAGTATTACTCAAATAACTTTCCCCATGAATGGAAATATCTTAATACACCAAGTCCAAATACAAAGTATTACTCAAAGTATATTTTCTCGTGAATGGAACGCGTTAGATCCACCAGAATGATGTCACCAAATTTATCGCATAATATTACATGTGAAAATTGAACATATTTCACAATAGTTAATATTTTTTTTTATTTTATGTGGTTTTTTTGATACATTTATTTGAAAAATATTCAACATCTCAAAAACGGTTAATGCTAGCGTCTTAAAGTTTCTATCAATCGTTTTCTAATGAAAATTTACATAAGAAATGACAATCTGCGTAATTGTTATTAAAAGTTTTTATTTTTGATGATTTTTTCAAAATTTCAAATTAAAATTTAGGAGGTTTCTGTAGATTTGATTGCGTTTAGAAACAATAGGCTTCCAGTATTCACGGATTATAAATGTTGTACCAAATTTCATTTGAATCGCTCCATTCGTTCGTTCCATCTCCACACACTCAAACACACACACACACACATGTGGTGAGGTGAATTTTACACATAAATATAATAAAAAGTTACTCACCAAATAGTTCCGCCAGGTTGAAGCGCGTTAAAGTATAGTGGGGTCCGATTGGACCTAAAGTACATTGCGTTTTACTCAATCAATAATCACTCCCATTTTTGTGGCCATCTAACAATTTATTTACAGAACACATGAAATCTCAATTCAACATTAAATAACGAAATACACAATTACAAATGAGTTCCCAATTTACCTAAGCTTGACCTCGGGGTGCACAGTTTATTTTGCATTAATTTGCATATTTTTTTTATTTATCATCCAAACTTGTAATTAATTACTTTTTGTTAAGAACACAATATATATATATATTCAATTTTGCAAATCTCCCATTTAGCATAACTTTGCCCTTACACTATTGGCTCACACAAATTAAGCTTAAACATTCATGTACACATTTTAAAATCAATATATAATTCTGATACCTTCATTACATACGAACTCCACTGAGTGCTGTAGCTGACCTCTGCACGTTGGAATGGGTGGCACGATTAATTGAAGTGTGGTTCATTTATTTGAATAGTTCATGGAAAACACTGCCAGCCTGAGAAACACGGTTGCGTATCATCAGGTGACGAAAATTTTTGCCAAGTATTATTTTGGAGATGGGAACACTGTCCACTTTCCTTCTCCTCCTCTTAACATCGGCTTAGTCCCAGCGGCTCTTGAGTGAGCATGCGTACAGGTTTTACCTAAAGAGTGGAGATCAGATACTTTATTTGTAGAGATTGGCTGCTGCTTAGGAGCCCTGGATTGATGCTCTGCAAATATTCCGTGCACACAGTATTACAGTTACCACGGCTTAAATGCAGCTAAAGGAACAATGTCCTACACCGCGCCGTTTTGGTGGTAGAACTGTGTGTACTGCAACCAATTAAAAACATGACGACATTCTTCCATTTTCTGGTCGCCACCGCCCGAAGAAAATGCGCCCTCGCGCTGAGTTAGGCTCGGCTCGTCTTGGCTACGAGTCGCCTTCTTAACCGGACTCACTACGTCGGCTCCTCGGCAAAGGCATTTGCCGCCCGAGATAGGGACCGCGGATGCCGGGTCAGAGATGCATCACAATGCATGCCGGATCGGACTTCGCAAAACCACAAGTGCCACGCACTTGGAGTGCTCTCTACACGAGCTCAGAAAAGCAACTGATTATTTTTTACATTTCTAAAAACTTCCAGAATTTTAAAACAAGGGGAGCGACAAAAATACAGGGAGGAAGTCCCCCACTTCCAATTCGCTGCTTCCCAAAACGCAATAAAAAAGGCGGTCCAAAAATGCTTCATACCATTGGTTTTTGAAGCGACGCTCATTTTTTATGCGCTCCACTCAAACACAAGAACCAGAGGGCTTCCAAAACCAGGGTGGTCCAAAGGACCGGAGCCCAACGCGAGCCACACCTGACAGGGCTATAAATTTTCAGAGATTTGTAGCTCAACTTTGACATTTATGCTGCAATTAATTCTCCGAATATTTACAATCCATATCAGTGATCACACAACCCAACGGCGCCAAAAAATCCCAATTCCGTCTGTGCAAAAGCCTAGCTATAAACATAAATCACAAAACATAGTATATATTTCAATTACATTACATCTTCCCTTTTTTCCCAGGGCTACGTATCAAAATATGTGATTACAGTATCACAACACACGCACACGCAGTCATGACCTAAAAAATGTTTGATTCGTATTCAAGGATGCTTGAAACATGCTCTCCCGTCGAAAATTCCAATTCGAATTTTCGACTTCGTCACAATACTTTTCTTATTCCTTATAATATGTATATAAGGGAAGTAAAAAAATAAAACTAAATTCAAAATGAAAAGGTAAATCGGTTTCTACCTCATCAAGCAGATTTTTTCTTTTTAAAGAAAGTGCTGTCTGGCATGAGCTACATCAAGTGCGTACAACATTTTAAATTAACTAGTTTACAATGTCATACGAGTAAAATGTAATTATGGAAGTCGAGACTCTCACAGCTTTCCCTGACTTTCAATAAAATATTGGAATGATCGCGACATTTAAAACTATTATCTCTTTCAAGATAGCATCTTTAAGTTGACGCATTGAAAGCATTTACTACATATATTTCCATTATTTTCGTCGTCAAAAATTTAATGTATGGTGCCGTTTGGATCCTATCTGCTCTGGAGTCTTCATATAGAGCATTCGACAAATTCTGGGAAGCCTGGGGCTCAGAAACCTAAGCACTAAAATAGAATCACCTTCGACGGAATGGGCTACTAATTCTTCCGAATGTTATTACTTTCCTTATATACAATAATGTATAAGGAAAGTATTGTGACGGGGTCGAAAATTCGAATTCGAGTTTTCGACGAGCACGTTTCAAGCATCCCCGATCACGAATCGAACATGTGTGTGCGTGCGTGCGTGTGTGTGTGTGTGTGTGTATGTGTGTGTGTGTGTATCAGTGTGGCTGTGGAGACGATAACTGGCAAACGAATGGACCGATTCCAACGAAATTTGGTACAAAACTTACAATCCGTAAACACTGGAAGCCTATTGTTTTTATACGCAATCGAATGTTCAGAACCCCCATAAATTTTCGAGTGAAATTTAAAAAAAATCGTCAAAAAATCAAAACTTCTAATAAAGTTATTCAAATAGATATTTCTTATGTAATTTTTCATTAGAAAACGGTTGATATAAATTTGAGAACGTAAACATGAATCGTTCTGGAGATATTGCACATTTAGAAAAAAATTATCAAAAAGTCATATAAAATTAAAAAAAATATTTCCTATTGAGAAACATGTTCACTTTTCATATGTAATACCATGCGATAAATTGGGTGCCATCATTCTTGTGGATCTAGCTTATTTCATACATGAAAAAATATACTTTGGGTAATACTGTATTTGAACGCCAAAAAAAAAAAAAAAAAAAAGGCGCCGTCCATAACTTTTGCGAGATTTTGATGACGAATTTAGTGGAATGTCGCCAACTTGGCGACTTTCTAAATGTTGCTAATCTAACAAAAATCTCGCCGAAAGGATAAAAATGACGTTAAATCAATGAAAATGACGACTCAATGACGAAAATTCAATATCTTGGAAATAATATAAATATCTACTATAAAAGTATTCTATTTTTTTTACTGAAAAGTAGTAAATTAATTGCATTATATAAGAAAAGTCATGTGCTGCCCCCATCAGATTTTCTTTAATTTAAGGGGACTCAGTACCCTTCATTTGGCGAAAAATGACGAAAATACCGATTTTCAAATTTTTTGCTTAAAATATACCTTGACATCCCTAGTATATCCTGACAAAGTTTCGTGAAGATCCGAGAACTATAAATATATTATAAAGGCTTTTGACTGCAACTGTGTTCCTTTAAATACCACGCTTACTTCTCTGTTTACGCTCTGTTTACATCGTATCTGCAACTGAATACTCCCTGTTTTACAAAATATTTCTACCAGGAAGAAGATGAAAGTGCTTAATCGTAATTTTAATTGATAAAGAAACGTTGTTTACTTTTTCCGATCTAATTTCGTTCGTTAATAACGTGCATAAACTGTGGAACTCAAAATGCAAACGAAAACTTGCACAGTGTTACGTGGGCAAACTGTCCTAAAGAAACATTTGTACATAAAAAACGTGTAAAACTCTGTGTAATGGAAGCTGTGTGTGAATATAATAAAGGTACACTGCGCTGCATAAAATAGAAGCATAAAATGCCTTAGGTGTACTTTTAGGAAAGTGCTCCATGGATCTCGGTCTTGCGCTCGATTTTCGAAAATAAATGTTTCGAAAAAACGACGAAGTGCAAAATATCAACTTGCACGTAAACTGGTTAAAAAGGCAATTTTGAAAAGAGACATATTAGTTAAAAAGAAGGAAGGTGTAACATACAGTGCAGGGTATTTTTAAAAGAAAATTAAGAAATAATGGTAGTTGTGCAGAAATGATATGCATAAGGTTACGATATATTGTGTGTTTTTATGATATGAATATATTTTCAAATCTTGTATTTCTTTTATAATATAAACATCATCATATTTATAGTTAAGCTAAAACCTAATGAAATGAGTCAAATGTATTTCATGGTGTAAAAATGATAATGAATTTGGTAAAATCAATTTTTATTTTTATTTTTTCTCGATTTTCTTTTCAATGTGTGACAACTAAAGTTTCGGCTAATGGTCACTTATATAAAATAAATATAGTTAAATTCAATGAAACAGCTACAGTTTTAAAGGTAAGTGTATAATAAATAATTTAAAATAACATTTAAAGTAATTTAAAATGGATTTGGAATATTTTTTCAAAGTTAAATCCTTTAAAGTGCTTTTTCTCAGTTCGTGTTTTTTCAGTATATCAATATGTTCAAAATGCTAAAACTTAAATATATATTTCTCAATTGACTTGATTTTTTTCTGGATGTTCATTATAGTGCATTTTATGGAATTAAGGATTGGATTTGTAATAAAATCAAAAGTTTTTTTTTTTTAAATAGATATGTACAAAAAATTTAATCTTTTGTTGAATTTTTACATATGTATCAACATTTTATTTTTTTTCTCCCGAACTAATTAACTTTTTAAAAATCCGATCCTTAAAGTTATAGAAGACACTTCAAAGAACCTTATAAAAAAAAGGTTGCAAAAGGTTAGAAATTGTAGGAGAAGATAGGTTTTAAAAATTATTTAAATTTTAAAAAAAAAATTAAATTTTTCAAATTGTATCAGTAGAATTGTCTTTTTTCTTGATAAAATAATTTTCCTTATTAAATTTATTTAATAATATGCAAAAAGAGTATTGTAAAGTGCTAAAACAAAAAAAATTGTTCAAAGGGTACGAGTCCCCTTAAATTGAACTGTCAAATATAACGTAGCTAAAGGTAAATAGTTCGTCTAGAAGGTATGTCTTAGACTGTGCATTCTCTCTAAAGTTCGTGCTTACATTATAACACCATATACGCAGATTTTACTGATTATATTGGTATATATGTCCCTCCTATTGTGGCAAAAACTTCGTATATGAAAAAATCTGATGTGGGCAACACATGACTTTCCTTATATAATGCAATAAATTTACTACTTTTACAGTAAAAAAAAATATGTTTTTCTTATAGTAGATTCTTATAATATTCATTCCAAGATATTGAATTGTCGACAATTAGTCGTCTTTTTCATTGATTTAGCGTGATTTTAATCCGTTTGGCAAGATTTTCGTTAATTTGACAACATTTCAAAAAGTCGCTAAGATGGTGACATTCCGCCAAATTCGTCGCCAAAATCTCGCCAAGCTTTACTGACGGAGAAATAAGTTAATCTTATAGCAGATAAATGATTATCGGCGTTCAAATACAAAAGTATTACTCGAAAAATCTTTTCTCATGACTGGAACGAGCAAAATCCACGAGAATGATGTCACCAAATGTATCGCATGGTATTACATATGAAAAGTGAACATGTTTCTCAATAGGAAATATATTTGTTTTATTTTATATGACATTTTGATAATTTTGTTTGAAAAATGTGCAAAATCTCGTGAACGGTTCATGTTAGCGTTCTACAATTTATGTTAATCATTTTTTAATGAAAAATTGCATAAGAAATGTCTATTTGCGTAACTTTATTAGTGGTTTTGATTTTTTGACGATATTTCAAAATTTCACTCGAAAATTTAGGGGGATTCAACGCATTCGATTGCATTTAAAAACAATAGGCTTCCAGTGTTTACGGATTGTGATTTTTGTTCCAAATTTCGTTCGAATCGGTCCATTCGTTCGTCAGTAATCGTCTCCACAGTCTCACTGACACACACACACATCCTTTCACACACGCACACGCAACACACATACACACACAGAGATCACTTCAAAAATGTTTGATTCGTGATCAGAGATGCTTGAAACGTGCTCTTCCGTCGAAAACTCGTATTCGAATTTTCGATCCTGTCTCAATACTTTCCTTATACATTATGTATATAAGGAAAGTAAAAAGTTTGATATGGCAGCACATGACTTTCTTTGTATAATGCAATGAATTTACTTCTTTAACGGTGAAAATGTGATGAAAAAGTTCACGGCACAGTGCCACCAAATGTATATTTAGAAGCTGCTGTTAAAATATGAACGCTGGGGCACGTCAATTTTTGTATATCGTAATATAAAAATCGAAAAGGTTTAAAATGATACACTGTTTTAAAAAGAAACTGAAATTAGTCTATTAATTATATGGACTGAACAGAGTTCATATAATTAAAAAATCTACTTTTAGTGACATTTTTTATATTTTCGATGGTGTCCAACAAGAAAATCTGTGATAATCTTTAAGGTCGTTAAGGGATCGATTTGTTTGAATATCGCCTAAAATAGGGCTACAACATAAAATATTTAAAAAAAATAATTCGAAATTCTGAAGTACTCGGGTTCTGAATAACCTGTGTATAAAATGGTCGTACGATGCTTAAATTCCCCGCTACAGGCAGCACACACACACACACACACAGACATCGTCCTTTATTATGTAAAATTCGTCCTTACTCAGTTGTATGAATTTGTCCACCGACTTCTACACTCATGGCCAAAAATGAAGCAACAAAAGGAAAAAATAGCATATTCAGCAAAAGAAACAATGTGTAGCCACACAATTTGTATACATGACATGTGTACGCATAAAGTATTGTGCATACCGACATTTTGCAATAATGAAACATATCGTGTAAAGGAAAGGCCTATTTTTTGCAGAGCCTGTATCTCCGCGTTAGGTATTCCAGTAGGAAAATCGAAATAGCCAAATTTTGAATAATAAATAGACGACATAATTTATACTTATAAGTACACTGATTGACGCCAGGCGATGCAGTTAATAGGGCGTCTAAAAGAGGGCTATCGATAATCTGAAATAGCCCGTGCCCAAAATGTCAATCGTTTCGTCATTTGCAATCTATGGAACCTGTATCAATCTAAATGAACAGTGTGGCGACGGCCCGTGAGTGAACATTCAAGGGTCACAACAATTCAAGATGACCGTTTTCTGTGTCTGCAAGCACTTCACCATAAGTCAATCATTGTACATCAGCTTACTTTCGACTTTGAAGCGTCGGTAAGAAGAGGGGTATCTCTGCAAGCTTTTAACAGACAACTACATGCAGGTCAGTTTTATGTAAAACATGGTTTGCGTCCCACTGACGCCCTCGTACAGAGGAGAGAGGGCTTCAGTGGGACCTCTTAAACTGGGCTCGAGGTCACCTGAACAGGACTCAGCAACAATGAGGTACTGTGCTCTTCTCGGATAAGTCGCAGTTTGGTGTGTAAAGGTATTCTGACAATTGCTCCGCTTAAACTCAAAGTACTTTAAACACAGAACACGATATAATTACAAATTATATTAAAACACCGACTGACACAGTCTATGTTTTCCCATAGAACTGAATACTACACGGAGAAACTGGCACTTCTCCTTCTAAACCAGTGACGTCACGAACGGCGATAACGTCTACTCTCTAGAATACTGTCAACAGCGGTATTCTGGTCTTTTGATCTCTGACCCTCCCTGGCTTAAACTGGGTTCGAGGTCACCAGAACTCCGCAAACAATGGGATACTGTACTCTTTACGAATGAGTCACGGTTTGGTATACAGAATGATTCAGACAATTGCTTTTCAATTATTATTTATCTCTGTGCCCAATTTGTTTTGAGCTACTGATATAGAGGAAAATATAAGCTTATTTGCGCGTGTTATGATAAAAGTTTCAAATTTAGGGAAATATTCCATGAATGGTAGTATTTAAAGTCACTATAGCAGTAACGTTTAGGTGTTTCACATAAAAAGTGTACTCATTATAGTGGTTCCGCATAATATTTTTTTAACTTCAACTCTCTGTTTTCTCATTTTCTGTAACTACTTGCAGTTATTCATGCGTACTGTTCTTTCACTTTAAATCGCATTAGAGCTTTTTTCTTTCCCGCCAGAAATGGTTCTTTCCCCCTATTTTATGCCACCTGAATATTTTATCTTCAACACTTTACGACTGTACTACTACATATTATCTACATTTTTGTTTATACATTTCACGAGACTTAAAGCAGTAGTGATCTGTGAGAAACAGCACAAGTACATTATAAAAGATTTCAGTTGATGTTGGACTCTTGTGCTTTCAAGCAATATTTTCAGAATTGAATTTGAATATTATTTATTACGTTCGAAAATATCATTATTTGATTGAAACTTAAAATCACCGTATATAAATACCTATAATTACCGTAAAATACATGAAAGATTCACTTCATCTGCGAAAGGAAAAACTACGGCTCAGTCACTCAACGAAAAACACGCTTTAATAACAGCCAGTGGGCTAAATATCAGTTGGAACACGCAATATTTACTATGGCACACAAACCGTTTAATTACGATTAGATAGAATGGATGATCAAGATCTGAGATATATCGTGCTTCTCTCTTTCTAATGTACCGATTTATGGCAGTGATTTTTAACTTATCACTGCCATAAATCGGCACATCAAAAAAATCGAAAGCTTGTAATAACATTAGTATATATACCTATACAAGTGAAAATTTAAAGTTTCAAGTCGATATAAAATCAGACGTTTTATAATATAGGGTCTTCTTTAACTACATTATCACCCCAGTAGCTCAACAATTAGAGTTCACTTGTCTTCTACGTGGAGTTCCGTGGTTAAAATCATATTTGATACACAGATTCTTTGCAACTTGTGGGTAATAAAAATTAAGTTGGATGAAATATGCATGTGTTTAAATCCAGTCCTAGAAATATCGTCTAGTGTATAGAAACATAATGCTTAAAAATTACATTTTAATATATTTCAACTTTATTTGGTTAATTACTAGACGAATACCCGTTGAATATCAATGGTCTCACAATGAGCAACACCTGAATAATGTGAATTTTAGAATTATTCACCTTTCACATTTATTCAGCAAAACGAATATTTTGGTGTGCAGAACCTGTTAAAGAAGAAGATATTAGAAAACTTGAATTGCGCACTTCTTCTTTTTGATCTATCTACACATACATCAAGTCTCTATCTCATCCCGAAGCAAACTAATTTATCATTTCCCCTTTCGAACGTTTTTCTGTGGAGCACATCCATAATTGAACATTTTTGAAAATCTCTGTTCGTTTTGAGTTTTTAATCAGATGATTGGCCCGTATACTAAATATCAAACAATTATCAGGTTAAAAAAAACGTGTCTAATTTATTCGGAAAATCGAACATATTGATCTGCGGCACTCCCTACAGTAGCAAATATTGGAAATATGAAATTGTACACTTTCTTCTTTCTAAACTATCTACCAGTACACCCAATGTGAAGTCTCTATCCTATCGCGAAGCATGTTTTAAAATCACTTGACCGTTGGAACATTTTCCTGTGTAGCATCCCCTTAAATCAACATTTTTGAGAAACAGTATTCATTTTGGGTTATTTTATCAAATGATTAGCCTATATACGAAATTTCAAGCTTTTATCACATTGAAAAAGATATGTTTTTCATTAGTTCGTCAAATCGAGAATTTTAGTGAGCGGCACCTCATACAATAGCAAATGTTGGAAAACTGAAGCTGCACACGTTCTTCCTTTTCAACTGTTTACCCGAACACCAAATTTGAAGTTCCTATTTCATCCCGAAGGATGTTTTTTCTATCATTTCACCTTTCGAATACATTTGTGTGGAGTACCTACCCTTTTAAATATACATATTTGAAAAACTCCACTTTTTAAATTTTCTATCAAATGATTCGGCCATATGTCAGATATCAAGCCTCTATCACGTTTTAAAAGGGGCGTTTATCCTTTATTCCGAAAATTGAACATTGGGTTGTGCAGTACCCCCTAAGGTAGAAAATAATGGAAAACCCAAATTGTACACTTTCTTCGTTTAAAACTAACTACACTTACATCAAATTTGAAATCTTTATCTCATCCCGAAGCATGTTGCTTTATCAATTCACTTTTCGAACGTTTTTCTTCGTTTAAAAAACTTTATTCCACCTGAGTGTTTTCATCAAATGATTAGCCCATATACCAAATTTCATGCATCTATCAAATTTAAGAGGAGCTGTTTCTCATTTATTCGGCAAATCCAACATTTTGGTATCCGGCATCCCCATAGGTAGAAAATATTGGAAATCTGAAATTGGACATTTTCTTCCTTTCGAATGATTCATCCATATACCAAATTTGAAGTCTCTATCTCATCGCAAAGGATGCTTTTCTATCATTTCACTTTTCGAACGTTTTGGTGGGGAGCATCCTCTCGACGGAACATTTTCGGAAAATATTACTTTTCCAGAGGGTTTTATCGAACCGTTGACCTGTTTACCAAATTACAAACCTTTATCTATTCGGGAAGTGCCTAAAATAAGCGTGACAGACTGATAGACGGACACTTGGCAATTAGTATACTATATAGATTATTTAAGCACAGTCGTTATTGTTTCTGGACAGATTTAAATTTATAATTTAAAAAGAAAATTTTACATGTTTTATCATGGATATTGTGGTCAAATCTATTAATAAAATTATTCATATTCTCGAATTTATTATATGAAGGTTTCCATTAAAGGCACGTCAGAAATCACAGCAAATTGACGAAAATCAATAAACGCATGAATAATTCTCTCGCGTAGAGAAAATAAATAAAATAAAACACCTTCTGCAAACGGCTACTCGACGACCGATACGCTTTTTAAAAGCTCTTAACTTTCAACAACTTACTTTTAGTAGCTCTCAAACCCGTATATGCAATCCACGTACGCCCACAATTCCCATGTGAAATCCATATGTGCTCCTGAAACGGCGTATGTTACCCAGATATGCCATTTGCGCCAGCTTCTGAACTTTCTTCATTTTGAGCTCAAACAATGCTATTTGTACATCACATCCGTTTTTATTCAATCTCTCAAAGAAATACATTCCCTTTTCATTATGTCTATACTTTTACGGCATCCTGGTTTTAAAGGAAATTATCCTTATTTATGCACTTTTACTATTTAATACTTTTAAAAGTCTGCCGCCCAGGCGGTGAAGTGGATAGCGTCTCCGACTGCTGTCTAGTGGGCTTGGGTTCGAATCCCGAGTAAGGCATGGTTGTTTTCTTGAGGATGAAGACAGTCTTCCGCCCTCTGGGTCCTCGCTAAATGAGAAGCTGCACCCCCCTTGACCTTCCTCAGTGATGCTTGTTTGTGTTAATAAACTTTGTGATCTTGTCTTATGTCATTCTTTGTCCGTCTTCTGGCAGCACTGGTCCTGTTTGTGGTTCCACCGAAACAGGAGATTATAAGCAACAACAACAACAACTTTTAAAAGTCTTATTCACATACCTATTAATTTAATAACTTTTCTTTCATAGTAAGTACCTTCATTAATACTATATTTATTTCGTTTCCCACAATTTTAACCACGATCTATAAATTTGAGACATATCTTAGGCACTCACGGATGGAAGATGCTTTTGACAACGTATGCTCCTGGATTATGCTCCTACTTCATCAATTAGTACTGATGGCAATATTAATTCGCTCATATTCGTTTTTGCAATAAGTCAAAATATAACAACTCATTATATAGCACATATAAGAATATAGAATACGTTTATTTAGGAATGCTCAAAGAAACTTATTAGTACTTTAAAATATCTTCCCGAAATTAATAATGCCATTTTAAATTAAAATATTTAGTTTCACATCTTTTGAAACTACTTTCAAATCACCAAAAGTACCTGCCTTTTACTTTAAATAGCATTAGAATCTTTTCATTCAAAATTTCCCTTTTTTTCCCCATTCCGAGCCATCTAAAGATTTAAGCCTGAATGTTGCGGGTTGCTATTCATGACTTAAATCGCCTCTAGTGAACTAGTACGAGGATTATGAAGTTTCAATAGGGATGAAGGATTGATTCCTTAGTTTTTTTAAGAGATTTTCGGTGATGCAATTTTCAGAATTTTAGTATTTTAAGGGGGAAATTTATTATTTCATTCACTCTTGCACTATGTCCTTAAAGACGGGGGGGGGGGGGTATCCCTCCTTACAGCTAAAATTCAATCATTTTTTGTCCAAGTTCAAAAATTTCTACATAAGTTGAGTATAAACGAAATTTTCAAGTCAGAATATCGAAATATTTATCTGTACGTTGTCAAAAAAAATTCTAAAAATGTACTGTATATATATTTTGTTTTACATACAGTTTAATGGAGGATTTTTAAAGAAAATAAATACATTCATATATTTCGCGCATACCAACGGCAAAACTATTGCACGTAGACATAAAATATTTTACACAGATAGTCATATAATATATATTTTTGGTTATGCCTAAATTTGCAAATATGTGTATTAATAAAATGATGTTTTAATATTTCTAATTTTAACAATGGAAGTACCAAAATTTGACAAGAAAATAAATAACTATGTGTTCACAATTTACAGCTAACGTTAGGTGGGTTTTGCACACATAAGCATTGTATAATACCTTGCTAAATTTCAGGATTCTATCTATATTTGATTTTAAACTAGACTATGTTCAGGGGATAAATGCAGTTTTGAAAAAAAATTAGGTTAATAAGTCCAAAATTTTCAATAAATGCTTCATGCATGCATTTCTTCTCCATTTTGGATCTAAAATCCTCAATAATCGGAATATTTAAATATTTATTTCATTAATTATTTAATTTTTAATATAAAGGCAGAAAAACTTTATATTTTAAAACTTTAGATGTGATCTCCTCCCTCAAACACAATGTTTATTATAATTAAATAATTTATGTTCAAAGTTTTTTACAGAAGTATCTTTTGACGAAATTAAACTAAACTATGAAGGTATGTCCAGTATATTGTATCAATAAAGAATATGTGTTTCTGTCAATCTGTGTATATGTGTGTTTGTGGATCTATGCATCTATGTCATGTATAGCAAAAAATTGAATTTCCAACAGACATAACATTCGTACGAGATGCTTTAAAATCCGGATGATATGCTTGTCAAGATTTTTTAACACTTTACAGCATAGTTGAAAAGTGTTTATGACTTTGTTCATTCTGTCTGTCTGTCTGTCCATTAGCACGATAACTGCCGTAAAAATGACTTTATCAAAATGAAATTTTAGTATGTTTTTCAGACGGTTTGTGGGACCTATGGGAATATAAATAAATAATATCACCCAATTAGTTTTTTATTGATCTCGGGTTGAAAAAATGTAATACATTTAACACTATGGAACCTAATTTTTTAAGCAAATTTAAAATTCACAAATTGAATCGAAATTTTTAGGAAATATGCACATTATCCCATAAAATATATAAAAAAAAATCAGTAAAATATGTTAAGTATTTTTTTAATTGAAAATTATTTAATATAGGGAAAAAAACAAATTCAATTAAATTCTAACTTTTGGTATATCCTCCAGAAAGAAAAAAGTGATATATTATATAATGAATATCTTTCCAAGAATTTAATCATTTTGTATATGAAAAAGGCTTCACATTTTAAAATAAATTTGGTAGATAACAATTTTTCAATTTTTTTTTAATTTTATATAACTCTTCATGATATATTTATTTGATGGCATTTTAAAGCACTTTCCTACGTCTTAGAGAGTTAAAATTTGGTACACAGCTTAAATTTGTTAAACATTTTGTTCGGCAATAATTTGGTGGATCTTTAAATATAAATCATGCATTTTTTTCGAAATGGCCTGCAAATAATCCCCGTTCACTTCTATAAATCATTGCCATAAGTATTTTAAATGACATTGAATTTGCACGTTAAACTTAAATTTGGTTCTCATTTGATAGCTGGACTTATTATCAAAGTTGGTGTAGCGAAAACGCGAAAAAACTAGAATATCTCAAGAACGGCTAGTCCTAGAGTAATGGGGTTAGTCTTATTCTTTTTGTTGTCAAAAATCACGTATAAAATGGGAATTTATTTGATATAATTGAGCACACGTAGTCTTTTATTTTTATATTTAACGATTTTTGCGGGCCTTTTCGCAAAAATATCCTGTTCCTTTTTCCCGAATCGTACTAGAATAACCTACAAATGATTTATATACCAAATTTTGTTAAATTTGGTATATAAATCACTTGTAGGTTATTGAAATATTATACACCAAATTTTGTTAAATTTGTTCCATTAGTTTTTAGCTAGAGTAGATAAAGGCAATTTCTGCCGGCCATTTCGCAAAGAAGGCAGATTCTTTTATTACGAATCGTACTATAATCTAATGATCATCAGGATTTCCCACAAAAAACATACCTACCAAATTTTATGCAATTCGGTTCATTAGTTTTTCAATTAGAGTGGACGTTATATCCTCACAGACACACAGAAACATACACAGATACACCCTTACACACACAGACGTCTTCCTAAAAATAATGTTTTCGTGTTCTAGAAGTCCCAAAACGTGTAAATCCTTTGAAAATTCGAGTTCTGATCTTCGGCACGATTACAATATTTTGAAAACATACACACACACACACACATATGTTATCTGTGTATTATCTGTGTATCTAAATTTTGTGCCTATGCAATTGCAATAGTTGTGATTTGATCCCTAAATTTTTATTATTTCTTCAACGAAGCCTAATTTTAACATATGTAGAATGCAAATATCTCAAGCGATTGTAAGGTGAGTTACATAAGAATTGTTGAATTTTTTTCACACAAAATTATTTAGCTCTGGAGTCTGGAATACAAGTTACAAGAATGAAATATTCATTGATTTTGCATAGAGAATCAGATGATTTATATTTCGATACAGTTTTAAATATTTAAGTATAATTAATTACTGTAGTACTGTGATAATGTAAAAGATATCACCACTGAATGTATCACATTTTAGATAATTTTAAATGAAATTGCATTTCAGTTGGGAAGTGTTTCATAATCAATGCTTATGCATGATTGATCTTTCTTGTTTCAACTTGGATTAGTTTAAAATGCATGTTTGGTTTCCGAAAATTATATGTATGTTCCATTGTAAATCTAATCAGATGTTTGCATCTTAAATCTTTGGCAACTCTAGGTACATTTTCTAGTCATTTAACTAATCAAAGCTGCTGAAGGTAGTGAACTTAGGCGTGATGTTGAATTTTGAGATTTTAAGGTAAATCAACCAGAATTTTAAACCCTGGTGTATTATCAACAGCTTTTATTTCTTTACTAAGAGAATTTTTCGAGCACAAGACTTTTAATGTAATTATTTTTAAAAGCAAAATGCTTTGAGAAACGGTTGTAATTGGATTTTATTTTCAGAATTGGATTGTAATTGAATTTTATTACTAAGAATAACATAAAATATCTCTTACAGATTTTCGAATTAATAAATTGGACATTAGACATTTTATCCTTTGTAAATTTTACTACATTTTCCTACATAGAGCTAAATTTACCTGTTGTGAAAAACTTTAAAGGATTAATAATTTTAGTTTATTTTGAGAAATTCGCATCAGCAATTATTGCAAAATTTTCGTATTATGTCCATTTGAATTTTAACTGCTAAATATGTTTTCAGATAGCTCTGAATGCTCGTGCTTTGACAATGATCACTGATTATGCAGTAGATCTTAAAAGTAACCGATCAAAACATTAATAAGTTTTAATTTCGTTCTTGCAAGTTTCCGTAATGGAAAAATTAGAAAACGTTAATTGATGGAAACAAATTTAGTTTATGTTTCTTTAAACAATAATGTGATTACTGGTAATCTCTATTATATAACAATATTCCCGTGTATTTCTTATCAATTGAAGGACAGGATTTATTTTTTTCAAAGTATTGCTAAATAATAAAATAAATAATAATAATAAAGCAAAACCCTTCAAAAATGATAATCAGAAAATCAATAAATCCCAATATGCATAACATAGTGACATATTCAACTATAATCTTATATTTTGTTTACATCTAAGACATATATAAATTGTTTCGAAAAAGAAATGATAATCTTTTATTGTCTTAACAATGGTTTAACAACAATTAAATTTTTAACAACAATTTTCTTAACAGATGCTTAAATAAACTGTCGAGGCGGGGATGTTGATTCATCTCCCGGGAGCATAGGCATTTTTTCCCTAAAGTTATTTCGAAACCCTCTAGCAGCCCTTCGGTAATCTGAATATTTATATATTTAAAGTACTCTTCGTGAGACAGAACATAACAAAGCAGGATTTTTTGCTTACACGAAAAAGGACAAAATGGGAACAAGGGAAATAAATATCTTCTAATACCCCCCCCCCCCCCCCCCCGCCTTCAGAAACCTAATGGCTAAAAGTCTGAAACCTTATGCACATGTCATATAGACTATGGATAAGAGCTCATATGTGCAAATTTTTAATTAAAAAACTATTTTGCGACATTAAGCAATATATTAAATAAAATTAAACTAGAGTCCAAGCTATTTTTTTTAAAAATGCTATATTTCTTGTCTTTAATAAGTTTAAATACTAATTCATGTTTTTTTTTTTTTTTTTTTTTTTTTTTCAGAGAAAAATGCAATTACAAGCATAAAACAGGTAACAATAGAATCAAGAACAGTAAATAATGACCAAAGAAATTTTCCCTACAGTTCCCTTGATTGCCAATATAAGGCGATCTTACAGACACCAGAAGGATCCCCACAATGATGCAAGTGATATCTATTAATAGATTCCATAAAAATGAATACATGTATGGTCATAACTATCAATTTGGTGGAAATGCTCTTCCAGGTAGTCATGACTAGTTGATTGGAGGATTAGAATCACCTGCCTCAAGTCGTGGCCTATTGGGTATGGTAGCGAGATCATCTATTTTTCATTGCTTTGCCTTTGCTCCGTCAGGCAATTCTTGGTATTCCAGATTTATATAATGTTTCATGTATATGTTTATTGAAAGATAAGAGATCTCGTAGTATGTATGTCGTGGTAATTTGGCGTCATTTCGCGCAAGGAAATCTATCCGTTCATTCTTAAAAATTCCAGGAATTCTTTAGAGATTCATTTATTTTTCACTCTCTTATTGTTTAGGCCTAAAAGCCGAAAATGTCAAACATTGGAGGAATTCAATTAATTAGAGAACTTCTAGATAACTAATGGCCTAGATTGTGCCTGCGAATTCAAGAGCAATACAACTGTGCCAAATTTAGGATGTAAAGTAAAAAATCGCACTAATGTAATATGGAAGGCTTCCACCTCTTCATCTAAAGCCGTTCTGCATTTTCCTGCAGAAGCATGAAAAGCGAAGATGCTCCAAAATACCTCTGAACTTGCTGACCTAACAGATATCAGAACGATATCCATACGAATATACGTGCAAACAATTATGTTTCTGGTGTCAATGGTCGCTAAGCCAATACACCTTTGCAGTAAGAATAATAAACTTAACTATTCTTAACTATTTTGGACGATAGTTTGATGAAATTTTCTTATATTTTTAAAATTTCATTGAACGTAATTATATTGACTGAAAAGAGTTCAAAATCTCCACGTATGCAGTTATAGCGAATATTATATTTCAAACGTTTCATTTCTCCTTGACCGCTTTATATTTTACATTAACCGTAGCAAATTTATTAAGTATTTTTTATCGTGCACAATTTTGCATAAAAACAAAACTAACAAACTAATTTCTTATCCTCATTTCCCGCAGGAAATGATAAAAACAGCCACGCACAGCAATTATTGTCGCAATTCATTCGTAATGATATTTATGAAAATTTAGAATGCTGGAACGATGCCACTTTAACTATGCAAAATACTCTCTGTTAGCATAATTGAGAATCATTCCTCATACTACGTAGCAGTAATTTAGAAATATATGCAGTTTCAGATAAAAATATTAGAAGGCATTAAGTGATATTTCTGTAAATTAGGTCACTTAAAGAAAGCGATTTAAAAAAAGAGTATATTTATCTTAACGCCTCTACTTAGTTTTGAAAAACGATGGATAATTGTTTGTAAATTATGGCACTTTTGAAAGATAATATCTTTATTTTATTACTTAAAATTTAATTAAGCACAAAATTTAAGCAGAAATAATGTTGTCCATTTGTTTCACACTAGAGCGGTAAGCGTCAGCCGTTGTAAATACGTAAAATATTTCTTGGTATGCCTTCTATCAACAACAAGAAAATACATTTACAGGCAGCAATGGCTATTGTGTGAAGATATAGGTTTTCTGACCTTAGCGGCATTTAGATTGACCTTGAATTCAAATTTGGCGAAATATGTCAAACTTCGTTAATTTTGGCGAGTTTCGGAAACGCACTGGTGTTTTCTTGAAATCTGTATTATTTTCGAAGATATGCCCTCGTTATAGAGATTTCCATGCAGAGTGTAATAAAATCATCGTTCAGTTGGATATAATTGAAGTAATACAAATAATATGAATGATGAGATACGTTAGTATTTGGAGTACACATTCTGCTGTTTTGTGAATTAGTTCAATATTTAAGTGCTGTTTTATTGTACCTGATAGTTTTTTTATGATCTTGTAAGAAAACTACAGTGTCATTAGCTGTATATAGTTTCATTTTGCGTTTATTGGTGCATTTCAATAAAAGCGTTAGTTATCCAGAAATTCGGATGCATTTTCATATTCTGGGAGTATACTTACGATTTAAAAGGATACACTGTAACAAATATGATCGCAGCTGTGTGGTTTTCATTAAACTCTGCTCGTCTCTTTCAGATTATTATCCTCATAGCGGAATTACAAGGAATTCATCAAGGCTTCGAAGGCAAGACGTTTTATTTCAGGGAAAATCTGAAAAACATTCGCGCCACAAAAAACCCGCCTGAAAATTCATCCAAAAGTTTGGTCCGTTATACGTGGGTCATTTTACTCACATCATGTCGGAACTTATTTATAGTTGTATTGCCCAGGCCGTGCAGTTCATCTGAATGGTGTAGAATAACTTTTGTAGCCGGTGAGGAAACATAAATGACAATAAAGCAGAACAACACAGAAAATAAAACAAAACAGAATAACACAGAAATTATAATAATTTGTAATAAGAATAAGAACACAAATAACAACAGGGTAAACATGCAAAACTTAATAATACAAATCATGCATTATACAAGATGAATGAAACATCTTCATAAAATTAGAAACCATTAATTTAATATGAAATGTTACAAAATTTTACCAAATATCCTAAACATAAAATAAAGTATATATATACATTTTGTGCAAATTTATATCATTTTATAAATACAAACTAAATGCATTATTTATTATGAGTATAGAAATACAGCAGAATTCGAATACTAATATGATCAGGTTATTAGAAAAATTAATAAAATGTGACAATTTTCATGGAATGCAAAATAAATAGAACAATTAATTAATAACTTTAGAATAAAAATACTAGTTAAGCTAAATAACTAGAAAGGAAACAATAAATAAAATAAAACACAAAAATATTAACAGATGCTTTCCGATATTCGATCAGAGATACTTATACACTCCTTAATGCTAGAAAGAGTTGACATTTCCAGTGACTCTAGGAAGCCAAACACTGTTGTTATCATCATTGGACGTAAATAAATAGTAATTAACTAGCCGAACACCCGTTAAAAATCAACTCTTTCATAATAAGCAACCTTGAATAACGTAAATTTTTAAATAATTCGAATTTTCTAGTAGTTCATTTCAAACTGTTCACCCATGCACCAAATTAAAAATATATGTTCCAATCCAGAAGTAACATTTCTAATTTATTCAGCCAGTTAAACATGTGAGTGTGCGGCATCCCTAAATAAGCAAATATTAGAAAGCTAAAATTATGCACTTTATTCCCATCTGGTGATCTATCCTTGCACTGATTAAAAGTCCCTATGTCATAACTCGTTTTACTATCAAATCCGTTTTACTTTCATTTCACATTTTGAACGTTTCGGCGTGGAACACCCATTAAATGAATATTTTTAAAACTGATTTTTTTTTCTGAGGTTTCATCACATGATTTACACTTGCAGAAAATGCCAAGTCGTTATCTCTCATTTCACCTTTCGAAAGTTTTGGTGTAGGACACCCTCGTCTAAACAACATGTTTGAAGAATTGGAGTTTTCTTTATTCTTACTAGTGATCCGAGTGACGAAACTTTATCCAAATCTTACGAATCTTTAAATTTCTTTAATCTCACGTGAGACTAATTTCAAGCCTATATCCCATGCTAAATAATACAATTCTCATTTTTTTCGCAAATAGAACATTTTTGTGTGTGGCACCATTAAAGTAGTAAATATTTGAAAACTGAAATTGTACACTTTCTTCTTTCCGAGCTATATACCCTCGCACTCAATTTATAATCTATATCTGATTGTAAAGCATGTATTTCCCTATCATTTTACGTTTTAAACGTTTTGGTAGAGAACACCGTCCTTTACTAGAAATTTTTGAAATATTCGATATTTCCGGGGATTTTATTGAATAAGTGGCCAGTGTGAATCCATCTCACTTTTAAGAAAAATCTGATGTGGGCAGCACATGACTTTCACTGCAGACTTATATTAACGTTCTCTTTATTTTAACTAAATTTATTTCACTTTTAATTCAATTTTCATTCTCATTCGGTAACCGGGCTTATTTTCAAAGGTGGCGTAGGGAAAGTACGAAAAACTAAAATATCTCGAGAACGGCTAGTCCTAGTGTAATGGGGTTGATCTTATTATTTTCGTCGTTAACAATTACGTATTAAATCAGCATTTAATGGACATATTTGAGTATACCCAGTTCTTTAGTTTAGATTTGGACCATTTTTGCGGGCCATTTTGCAGAAAAAGGCAGGTCATTTTTTTCCGAATCGTACTAAAATCTAATCAGCACCAAGGTAACCCATAAGTGACTCATCTACCGAAATTTGTGAAATTCGGTCCATCAGTTTTTCAGTTAGAGTGGATACAAGCTTTTGCGGGCCATTTCGCAAAAACAGGCGGGTTCTTTTATCCGAATCGTACTCAAAACTAATCAGCACCAGACTCGCTCACAAGTAACTTATCAAATTTTGTGAAATTCGGTCCATTAATTTTTTAGTTAGAGTGGATACAAAATCTGCACAGACAGACAGACACACAGACACACAGACACACAGACAGACACACAGACAGACACACACACAGACGTCACGCTAAAAATAGTTTTTTCGTATTTTAGAGGTCTCGAAACGTGTAGATCCGTCGAAAACTCGAGTTGTGATTTTCGGCATGATTCCAATACTTTCCCTATACATTACCATGCATTGCAGGGAAAGTAAAACAGTGATTATCATTTATTCCTCAAATCGAAAACTTTGGTACCTATTAAACCCTAAAGTAGCAAATATGGAAAAGCTAAAATTGGGCACTTTCTTTCTTTCGAACCCATACCAAAGCGAAAGGTAAATTTATCTGTTCGTCGCGTATTATAGGTGACTCCAGCCCTGCTCGTGTCAGGTTTTAGGTTAGTGTCCCGGACATGTAACGTTAATGCGACGTGTCAATATGTTTTCACCAAAATATGTAAAACGATAAGTGAAAAAATTAAATTGAAATATTAAAAATAAAATAGAAAATAAATTAAATTAATAAAAATAAAATAAAAAATAAATTAAATTAATAAAAATAAAATAGAATATAAAAATATGTGTCTCCTTGTGAGATAATTAAACTCACATATCACTCAGAATTTTGAGGAAAATTATAATTTCGCCTATGTCAATATTTTGATTTAGGATCGAAATTAAAAGCAGAAAATATTGGGCAATGATCATCAAATATGATAGCTTGTTTGCCATGAGTTGGCGCCAGTTGAGAACTTGTTTCCTTCACTGCTGGATAGGATTGTTTTCATTTTTCGACATAGACCCACCGAGCTCCTAGAAGGTATAAGGTATCTGTTTTGGGCGGTGTCACCCAATTTAGATCGAAACCCAGTGGGGGTACAAACATACGCACCGTACCCTCACCCCCAGCAACCAAGTTCGAGGAAGGACTTTCGAACCCACAGATTTAACGTTTCCATACTCCAGCCAGACACAGGGATGATTTGGACAGCACTGAGAATCGAACTCTGGTCCTCCGAGTGCAAATCCACAAGCTTTAACCTCCGGGCTATCTCGCCCAGTAAGGTTGTTGTCGCAGATTCTGGACTGGACATCCGCTGAATTTCTTGGAAGACGTCGTCTTCCTCTGCTACGGTTTCCGCTAAGTACATAGTCAAAATATATGAAGAATCCACACAGGGCATGCAAAATGTATTTGAAACCATGCTTTATTAACATAAAGAAATATATGAACTGCCATACAAAATTAGAGTCTATAAATCAATACAAATAGAAATAAGTTGTTAAAATGGAAATATATTTTCATACATAAAGTGGGTTATTTTATATTTAATATGTAATTTTCTTATAATTTAACATTATGTTGTTAACCCCTAAATTATAGACTTATACGTTACTAATTTCTTTATATTTTGTCAATTGATAATTTTTTTTTCTGCAAAATTACTTTTAGACATCCATTTAGATAACCAGTGCATTTCATTGTTATGATACAATTAAAAAAATAGATTATGCTCCCCCTACTGGTAGAAAAATAAAATTAAAAAATTTGAAAGAGAAATATGGGAATTCGATTATATTTCAATTTATTAAGGTAATTAATCTTGTGCAAAGCGAAGATAAAGTACTTTCTGGAGGAAGTGAAAAGGAAATCATTCAACGTCAATGAAAGGTTTTTCCGGGATTAAAAACTCAATTTATTGAGATCATGAATAATAATCAGACTATTTATTTCATAGGAGCTTGGAAATCAAACGGAAATACATCTGGAAAATTATTGTCAGGAAAAAGTCATGGTAAAGAAGTATTATGTCATTTTGTTGCCTTCGCTACAATTCTCTTGCATGAAAATGGGAAGTATTGTGATTAATGGAAAACGCAACTCTAGAAATTGAAATTCTTTTCACGTTTTGTGCAATACTGAATATAAATCAACAATGCCTCAGAAATGCTGCGTGCACTGTATAAGTCAAACAAATTGAGCATACCACATAATAAACTTTGGTATGATTATTTTTTCTCGTTCAATTCAAGAAGTTTATTGAATTTCGGCAAGATGGGACCATCTCTTAAATATATTTTCGAACATAATATAGTGAACAATTGGAAAATTTGGAACTTTGCTGTCCCAATAATAGAACGGCCTGTAAGTAATAGCCCTACAACTGACTTCAACAACTGACTTAACTTCAAGCAACATTTCTAGCAATTTCTAGGAGCTGACTTTAGCTGCTGTATAACCATAATCATAGACATAAAATAATGTAGGGTATTCAAAACAAAAGTCAAGTTTTTGAACTATAGTTCTGATACCGATGGTTTGAAATGTTGACCTGTACCACTGTTGCAGCTAAATGTATTTCGTCTTGTGTGAAATATTTGTGCACAAGAACGATATTTTGTGTCATTTTGTGTCAAAAAAATAAGGAACTGAATTAAACTTGGGAATTCTAAAGATGCTTAATAATAGCTGAGGTTGGAACAAAAATGAAAGAATGAAATTCTAGCAAGATACATATTTATGTGCTGTAGGAAAGTTTATAGATTCACCTAAATCCTATATTTTAATTTATTAGACTGAAACTACTATCAATTACTTTAACACGATTGTCATAAAATTGCTCGCATAATACTTGATAATCATCTGACGATCAACTTTGCAAATCGCCTTGCAAATTTCACCTGCCAGACCCGCACTGCTTATCACTGCCATTATTTTCATACGGCACTCAAAGTAACGTACAACGATATTTCACCAATGTGTTTTGCAAAATATCCACCATTACCAATTCGCCAATGATCTAACACTTTCTAATTGTCTTTTGGTTCTGTATCTGCAATAGATTCCAATATAGTAATTCTAAATTTTAAATTATGTAGCTGAAGCAATGGTATCAGCCCTATGTGGTACCCGATGTTCACTAAAGTACCCAATATGTCACTTATATTACTTACAATTTTACTTGTACCTGGCCTACTACTCTTTTACCTGACCTACTTACAATTTTACCTGTCATCCTACATATCGTTGTTAGGTAATTATTAAAAACTACCATTGTTGTTGCTAATTGGTTTAAAAGCTTGGAAAATAAAGATTTTGCCCTAGATTTACTTTTCAAATTATTAAAGCAATTTATCTTTTCATGTGCAAAGCAAGGATAAAGTACTTTCATAGAAAGTAGAAATGAAATCTTCCAATGTTTTTCTCAGGATTTATAAAAACTCATTTCATTTCATTGAGATCATGAATATTCAAACTATTTATTTTATGCCAGATTAGAAATCAAGCAGAAATATATTGGGGAAGTTATCGACGGGAAAAAATATCGTGTTAAGGTTTTATTTATTTGTTTTGCAAAAATCCTCGCTTCATTGATTATTATCGAATGAGTCCACATTTATTCTTTCAATGCTTGCGTATTTTCCAATTTAATTGCGCAGTTTGTAATTATGTTAGTATTGAGTTGAATTTTGAACAAACTCATTTCGAAATACTGAAATTATGCGCAAAAGCGTGAATTGAAAAGCGTAGAAATTGGATACAACAAATTATTTCTGAAAGATTAAAAGTGTTGTCACAGTTTTGAAGATAATTACTTGTTCAAGATGTTTTGAAATTCTGCAGAGGATTGGAAATTTACATGTATAGAATTTGTTTATGAAATAAAATTTGGCACTATATAACTCTCTCTGGAGGCTCAAATTCAAATTTTTGATTGTTATATGCATTTTATGAAACGAAATAGTACTTCGAAAATACGTTTTTTTTAAATGCAATCACATTTTCTGTTTTAATAACTTTTGTTTTTAATTTCTCTGGAATACATGGTAATATACAGAGAAAGTATTGGAATCGTGTCAAAAATCGGAAGTCGGGTTTTCAACGGATCCATACGTTTTGGGATCTCTAGAATACGTATATATTTTTAGCGTGACGTCTGTGTGTGTGTCTGTGCGTATGTTTATATGTGTGTCTATGTATGTATATGTGTGTGTCTGTATGGGCAATGTAGTATGTATCCACTCTAACTCAAAAATTAATGAGCCAAATTACATACAATATTGCAGGTAAGTCACTTGTGTGTGTTCCTGGTGTGACTACATCTTGGTATAATTCCGGATAAAATATCCCGTCAGAGAAATGGTGCGCAGAAATCTCATGTATACACTCTAGTTAAAAACTAATTCACCAAATTTCACACAATTTAATAGATAAGTCAACCTGTATCCACTCTAACTCAAAAAATAATAGACCAAATTTTATGAAATGATATAGGTATATCACTTGTGTGTGACCCTGGCACTGATTAGATTTTGGTAGGATTCGAAAGAAAACGAACCTGCATTTATTTACGAAATGGCCCATAAAAATCTAAAATTAATGACTACGTATGCTCAAATGTATCATGCTTGTTTTATACGTAATTTTGGACGATGAAAATAAGGATGAAAAAATCAACCGCATTAGTCTACGAATAGCAGTTCTCGAGATATTTTAGTTTTTTCACATTTTCGCTACGCCACCTTTGAAAATATGTCCAGTAACCAAATGAAAACAAAAATTGGATTAAAAGGCAAATTCAGTGTAATTTAAAATAATTATGGGTGCTATTTTGTGCAATTAAATTTTATGTAATTGATTATTGACGAAAAAAGAAGAACGTGAAAAGGGAGAACGGTTGCAGGGAAAATCATGTGCTGCCCACTTCACTTTTTTTTTCATTTGGCCACTTCACGTGCTCTAACATGATTCCGACTCTAAGATTAAAATAAACTATAATATTATAATAACAATTTATCCTTCTGAAATGGAAATGATGGTAATCGTTTTCATATAAGAATGACGTATAAAAAAACAATAAGTTAATATATGATCTTGATTATATGTGAACTTGATCTTTGTAGTATAATACTTGTACAACTTGCACTCCCAATTACAAATGCCAAGAAAGATAATGAGCAATATAAATGCAGCAGAGGCAACCAATTGGAACGCAATCATAGATAAACAGTGTTCATCCCCTTCTGCATCAACGACAAATGGGAAAAGTGGTATGAAACCAAAGGGGGAAATAAAAAAGTGCCCCAAAAGTTTGTTCCAGAAATTTTGAAGGGTTTGAATTTTGGACAACGAACTGACAACAAGTCTCTTGAGTTTGTGCAAAAAATATCTACTGTGAGTGATAAAAGAAAGCGTGGCTCAGAAGTGTGATGTGCAATAGAATCTTACAGCATAGTGATTGCGCGAATAAGTGTTGAAATGCAAGAAAGCATAGGTATTTATGTATTTCACTTGTCACTAATCATCGCGGAAGGCACACATTTAACGGTTATCTAATAATGAACAATTAGTTCGTACGAATCAATGTCATAATAACGAGTTCTTGTATTTTAAACTAAAAGAACTATTTTGAGTTCCGGTAGATTAAAAGAAAGTGTCTAAATGTATGTGTCAATTATATTATGTGTGTAAATATGTTTATTAATGAAATATTGGTAGCGCTAGATGTATTATAATAATGGATTTATGAATAGTAATAATAATCAAGACATAAATAGATATCTATGAACTTACATATTAAATAAATTGGTCAAATTTAAATAAGTGTGTTTATTTATATCTTGTGTATTTGTCTCTCAGGCTTGAGAACCGGGAGTTTACATGCTCCACCCTTAGTGAAGGCATCAAAGGTAAGTCCCACTATAGTAATTTTGATAAGGACAACTTTACCTTATGACAATCTTCTTTGGAAATAAGATCCTGTTAAATAAGATGACCAATACTATCGCAAACATTCCTATTTAATTTTAAGCAAAACAGACCTTTTTTCCAATTTTAAACACTATTTTCAAATTTATTTTCGAATGCCTTCCCATTTATTATTTTAATGTTAACGTGTTTGCAAATTCACTGTGCAGTTTGTAATTATGTGGGCTCGTAATTATCAAATTCAACTTTTATTGAATGCATATCAAACGCACCGTAGCAAAGAAAATGGTATTCGATACAATCGAAACACATCGGAGAGTTTTCAAAACAATATATGAATGTAGTTTTGGAAATAATTTTTCGTGCTAGATATTTTAACACTGTTATGAGAGAAATGTAGTTTATATATATGTATAATGTTTTCAGAAAATTTATGTCACCTTTAATTTCCGCATAAAGTGTACAGATCAAGTATGCATGTTTATTCACACTATCTTCAATTGATTTAAAATTAAAATAACGTTTAAAATAAGACTGCATCATAAATAAATCTAGATATAAAGTTGTTATTAAGATAGTGTTATTAGATTCAATCTATGTACGGTAGTGTTATTAGATTCAATCTATGTACGGTAGTGTTATTAGATTCAATCTATGCAAGATAGTGTTATTAGATTTAATCGTACTCGATTCTCTTTTTGTAATTGCCCTTTTTTTACTGCTAAATTTATGTCTGGATCTCGTTAAAAAATACTATTGAGATTTGAAGATCCGAAGATATATAATTCTCGATTGCATTAGGTTTACAGTTATAAGTACTATTAGAGCGATACATTCATTGTGATCTAAATATCGAGAACATCGTGTTGTTGTTGTTGTTGTTGTTGTGGCCCAGACCGTCCGATCTATCAGAAAGGTGTAAGGTGACTGTTTGGACGGCCTGGAAATGCCACCAAATTTAGACCGGAACCCAGTGGGGGAGGCATCCAAAGGGACCATACTCTCCTTCCCCTACCACCAACCTCTCTGAAAGACTTACGGACCCACATGTTTAACGTGATCGTACTCCGCGTGAACACGACGGCAGTTTTGGCAGTGGCGGGAATCGAACCCAGGCCTACCGAGTGCAATTACACGCGCGAACAAATGGGCCACCGCTCTCGCCATCCATCTTGCTGTTGTTGTTGAGATCCAGACCGCCGGCCCTACCAGAAAGGTGTAAGGTAAGTGTTTGGACGGCCGGGAAGTGCCACCCAATTTAGACCGGAACCCAGGGGACGGAGGCATCTACAGGGACAGTACCCTACTTCCCCTACCACCAACCTCTCGGAAGGACTTACGGATCCACATGTTTAACGTGATCGTCCTTGGCGTGAACACGGCGGCAATTTTGGCAGTGGCGGGAATGGAACCCGGGCCTACTGAGTGCAATTCCCGCGAGGTAACCACTGGGCTACCACGCCCTACGGACATCCTGTGTAAAAGTTGTATAATGTAACGATAAATTGAAATAATAGAATATTTTCCATTTATGGAGCAGTAACATACTGTCACGACGTATTTTCTGGAATCGTATGTGTGTGCACAGGATACAAGAATAAGTCCACATTTATGGATAACTAACACGTTTGTTCACAAACCTAGCGTAAACAGGAACAATATACAGTAAAACAGCTCTTAACTGCTCCACTAATTTCACAAAACGACGGATACTGTTTTCGTAACATTGACGTATTTCATTTCACAAAACAGCAGACCTTCGCACCATTATGAATCCGATGTACGGTGACATTCCAGCCTGTATCAGTTAATGGTTAATCCTTCCAAGCGCGTCACGGATTCCACGATCTGGCGTCGTCGTCGGACTAAACACACAGGAGTACCGACGCAATACAGGAAACCTATCTCAGGAGTCCTATCCTCATTATCCATCCCACGACAAAAGAACTGCACTCAAAGATTTATACTAAATTCAAAATCTCACCAGATAACCATATGTGGGCATGAGCCGCGCTCATTTGCGAAACTTTTCGGCACTATTCTCAAAACATTGAGGTATGTCACAGTTCAATGTAGCTCGCATCACACCAACTGCTGTCCAACTGAGTGATGTCTTCTTTAATAGACTCTCTATAGGAATTTCTAGAAATCTCTCATATTTCTTAGAATAGTCGTTATTTCGTAGTGTTTCTCCATCCTTTGAAAGGTCTCCAAATGTCGCCAAATTGACGGCAAATTGCTAAATTTGGCAACCCCCTTCGAACTTCAGTATATTGGAACCCTAGATTCACTTCATAGGAAAGTTTGCCTGAACGGATATTTTCTCCGTCTATGTATCGACAGAGACTCCAGTTAGGGTATTTTACACATTCGTGACAATACTTTCAAAAACATATCAGAATTATCGTCTGATGTTTTTAATATGACAAACAATAAGTATAGGCAGTTTTTTATCGATTAGTCAAGAGGGTGAAATACCAGATTTAAGTAATTTTTAAAACTTTCCAACATAATTTAAAAGCGTTTAGGATTGTGTTTATTCTGTCTGTCTGTCCGTTAGCACGATACCTGCCGTAAAAATGACTTTATCAAAATGAAATTTTATAAGGTTGTTGAGACGGTCTGTAAGACATGTGGAAATGCAAATGAATAATATCACATACTTCGTTTTGGACTGAACCCGGGTTGAAAAAGTGAAGTACATTGAACACTATGGGATCTAATTTTTTAAACATTTTTTTTTTCTAGCAAAGTTATAATTCACAAATTGCTTCGAAAATTTTAGGAAATACTAAAATTATCCCATAAAATATATAAAAAAAAATTCACCAAAATATGTTGGGTAGTTTAAATAAAAATTAAAATAGTAATTACACTCATATAATATGACCGGCCGTCCAACTAGTTGCTCTAAGTCCTCTGGACGAGTCGGACGGTCTGGGTCTTCAACACTCATATAATATGAAGATATCACGTGGCCCACTTCAAAATAAAATATGACATCCATCTTTTTTCCCAGTGCAAAAATCGTGATTTATATATTTCTTTTAAATTTATATTTAGTGTTGCTTCCGTCCTAAAACCACTTTATTTTTGCGTATTGCGTGCATCTATATTCTGCGCTAAAGCAATTAGTATATTTTTGACTTTAAATTATCATCCAATTTGATTATTTCTACAACGAAGCCTAATTTTAATGGATGCAGAATAATAGATAACCCTAATAAGCCTAATTTTAATGGATGCGCAAATTAAGCTGTAATATGAGTTGTATAAGAATTGATGAATTTTTTGTAATGTAAAATTATTTAGCTCTGGAGTCTGGAATATAAGTGATATGAATGAAATATCCAGTGATTTTACATATAGAAGAAGACAATTTTATAGCATTGCCTCTTTCGATGAAGTTTTAGGCATGGAGTTGGAAAGTGCTTTTTCCTCCAATGTTTGAAGTTTTTAAGTAAAATAAATTACTGTAGTACTGTAATAATTTAAAATATATTACCGCTGAATGTATTGCATTTTATAGATGTTTAAATAAAATGTATGGGAGATGTATATAAGTATGCATTACATAAATATTCATTGTTCTGGACAGACGTAACACTAAATACAATTTTACGTAAAAATGCCTTTATCAAAATGAAATATTAGTATGTTGTTGAGACTGTCTGTGGAGCTCTAAATGTCACATATGGGAATGTGAAATAATAATATCACCCATTTAGTTTTGGATGTAACCCGGGTTGAAAAAATGAAATACATTGAAAGATATGGGACCTCATTTTTCAAACAATTTTTTAAGCGGAGTTAAAATTCAAAAATTAATTCAAAATTTTAGGAAATATTCAAATTATCACGTAAAATGTGCAAAAAAAAAATTCTTCAAAATATGTTAAGTAGTTCGTTAAATGAAAATTGAAATAATAATTACACCCATATTATATGAAGTGATCACGTGACATTGCAAAATAAAATATGGCATCCATTTTTATTTTCTCTTAGTTAAAATCGGGATTATTACGGAAAGTTTATATTTATATTTTGTGTTGCATCCGCCCTAAAACCATGTTAATTTTTGCGTATTTTCTTTGTATTTAATTTCCGTGCCTACGCAATTACAATATTTTTATTTTAAGCGGTCGTTGAACTTCGATTATTTCTACAACAAAGCCTAATTTTAACATATGTTGAATGCAAATAATGAATTGAGTGCTACATGAGTTATATAAGAATTGCTGTTTTTTTTTTCATGCAAAATTATTTAGCTGTGGCGTCTGGAATATAAGTGATATGAATAAAATATTCATTGGTTTTACATAGAGTAGCAGAAAATTTTATAGCATTGCCCATTTTGATGAAGTTTTAAGTTTCCAAATAAAATAAATTATTGTTGTACTGTGATAATTTAAAAACTACCACCGTTGAATTTATCGCATTTCAGAGATGTTTAAATAAAATTGCATTTCTGTTTGTTTTTTTATTCATACGTTTGAAGCGGTTTCTGATGTAAAGAAATTTTATTAATTTTTAGATGTCACATTTAGTGTAGTATAGGTTTTTCCCATTATATCTTTCGTCTTCACGAAGTGCTGGTAAAAAGACTAGTTATGAATAAACCGGTTATGAATGACTAGTTATGAATAAGAAACAATATAAAACATTATTTTATCAATAAAGCGAATATATATCCTTATGACAGATATCAGAAAAATCCTTATCTATGTATTATCTCTGACAGTTTTGAAAATGGCCAGTTATGGCCAGTTTTGAAAAATGTCACTAAACTTCAATGTCTTTAAAAATTAAATTAAAAGTATGTTAAATTAAAAGTTTTTAATAATCCCAGCTGTTCTGTGAATATTAAAAATGTAATATTCTTCATTCAAACGTACCAAGCTTCACTATTCATAGGACATATGTGTTTCGGTGGTTTTAGAGGGGGGTTTCCAGGGGATTGTAAAATAATTCCGTTTTGTCACTAGGTCATAGAATAACTTTTTGTTATGGGGGTCGTGAAGAATATTTAATAGTATTGATCGGGATACTTGTATTGTGTACGTGTGACTGGAGATTTTAGGATCGCATCCGTTGTAGGCGATCTCTCGTAATCCTCTATGTAACTTTATGAAAACAGTCACATTACGGGTTAACTTGTAGAAAATATCAACACTAGTTAAAAAATCTGATGTGAGCAGCACATGACTTTCCTTATATAATGCAATGAGTTTACTTCTTTTACAGTTAATAGAAATGTTATTCTTATAGTAGATACTTATATTATTTCCAAGATATTGAATTTTCTTCAATTAGTCACCATTTTCATTGATTTAGCGTCATTTTTATCCTTTTGGCAAGATTTTCGTTAACGTGGCAACATTTGAAAATGTCGCCAAGTTGGCGACATTCCGCAAAATTTGTTGCCAAAATCTTGCCCAGCGTTATCGACGGAGAAATAAGTTATTCTTACGGCGGATAAATGACTATTGGTGTTCAAATACAAAAATATTACTTAAAGTATCTTTTCTCGTGAATGGAACGAGTTAGATTCACGAGAATGATGTCACCAAATTTATCACATGATATTACACATGAAAAGTGAACATGTTTCATACTAATTAATATATATATATTTTTAATTTATGGGACTTTTTGATAAATTTATTTGAAAAATGTGCAATATCTCGAGAATGATTCATACTAGCGTTCTAAGGTTTATATCAATCGTTTTCAAATGAAAAATTACATAAGAAATGTCAATTTGCGTAACTTTATGAAAGGTTTTGATTTTTTGATGATTTTTTCAATACTTCACTCGAAAATTTAGGGTGGTTCTGAACATTCGATTGTGTTTTAAAACAATAGGCTTCCAGTATTCATAGTTTGTGATTTTTGTACCAAATTTCATTCGAATCGCACCATTCGTTCGTGAGATATCGTCTCCACAGGCTCACTGACACACACACACACACACTTTCACTCACACACACACATACTTTCACACACATACACAGACATCACTTTAAAAATGTTCGATTCGTGATCAGGGATGCTGGAAACGTGCTCTTCCGTCGAAAACTCGAATTCGAATTTTCGACCCCGTCACAATACTTTCCTTATACATTTTGTATATAAGGAAAGTAATAAACTAGCTGAGTCGCTAAAGATAAACATATGTTCGCCATATATCTATCTAATCATTTCATTTGCAAATTTCAACAAAAGTACTTGTACATTTATTTATCTGACATCGTTTAAAATGCTGCACGAAATTAAACTGACTGCTTCCCATTGTCACCTGGTACATTCACAATATTTATTTGATAGCAGTTCAAAACCAGAAAATATAATTGTAGAAAATTATTAACGAACAAAAGATCTTGTAAGTGTGGAATTCGTTGCAATTGCAATCATTTCCACTTCATAAATAAATTAAAAAAAATGCTTCAATATTTGCGCGTTTCCAAACTAATTGTGAAGTTTGTAAATATTGTATAATGGGATTGGACTTTAAATAAAATATTTTTCAAAATATCTAAAACAACACTTAAAAGGAACGGGCTCTGCATTTGATACAATCTAATGATTTCTGTAAGTTTTCAAATAACATTATATTTAAAATTATTTGTCGTGCAAAATATTCTGTCGTGATTGCATAGGGAATTGTAGTTTATTTATAGAATTGTGTCATTTAAGTGTTTCAAAACATGTTCCCTGTTTAATTTCTAAACTGCTTCTCACTCGCAATTAAAAATTTTTATATGCGAGAACAAAATAACCTCAATGTGCTATGTGATAACTAGATCATGAATTATAATATTTTAGATTTCATTTATTTCAAATCAATACGGTTTTCACAGCAGTAATATATATAATTTTTAAATTTTGGCAATGATTATATTTAATATTAAATAATTGAAATATTTTATATATAACATTTTTTTTTAATATTATTCATTATATTGAAAGTTCTTGTAATTTTTACTATCACGATTTCATGTTATATTTTTAAATTTGAATAGCACTTAAATCTTAATTTCATTCTAAACAAATTAAAGAGCTTATATGCTAAGTGTTATGTTAAAATGCCAGATTAACTGTTGTCTTATTACTTTCTTTATATACATATAATGTATAAGGAAAGTATTGTGGAGGGGGTCGAAAATTCCAATTCGAGTTTGCGACAGGAGAGCAAGTTTGGAGCATCCCTGAACACGAATCAGACGGTTTCAGATGATGTATGTCTTTGTGTGTGTGTGTGTATATGCGTGTGTGAAAGTATGTATGTGTGTGTATGCGTGTGTGAAATTATGTATGTGTGTGTATGCGTGTGTGAAAGTGTGTATGTGTGTCAAAATCTACGCGCGTGTGTGTGCGTGAGTGTATGTGTGTGTGTGTGTGTGTGTGTGTGTGTCAGTGAGAGTTTAGAGACGATAACTGACGAACAAATGGACCGATTCGAACAAAATTTTGTACAAAAATTACAATAAATGAATACTGGAAGCCTATTATTTTTATACGCAATCGAATGTTCAGAACTCCCCTAAATTTTCGAGTGAAATTTTGAAAAAATCATCAAAAATTAAAACATTTAATAAAGTTACGTAAATAGTCATTTCTGGTGTAATTATTCATTAGAAAAGGATTGAGATAAATTTTAGAATGCTAGCATGAGCCACTATCGAGATATTGCAAATTTTTCAAAAAAAATATCAAAAAATCATATCAAAAATATTACCTGTTGTGAAATATCTTCACTTTACATAAGTAATATCATGCGATAAATTTGGTGACATCATTCTTATGGATCTAGCTAGTTCCATTCATGTAAAAAGATACTTTAGGTAATACTTTTGTATTTGGACGCTAATAGTGATTTATCTGCTACAAGAATAACTTATATCTCCGTCCATAACACTTGGCGAGATTTTGGCGGAATGTCGCAAACTTGGCAACTTTTTTAAATGTTGCTAAATAAGCGAAAATATCGCCAAATTTATCAAAATGACGCTAAATCAATGAAAACGACGACTATATGATGAAAGTTCAATATCTTGGAAAGACCATATGCGTAGACTGTAAGAATAACACATTTCTCTGTCCGTCCGTTACGTTTGGCCAGAAATTTAACTGGATGTCCCCAACTTGGCGACTATTTTAAATGTCGCTAAAATGACAAAAATGTCGCCGAATTGATAAAAATGACGCCAAAGGTGAAGTAATGTCTCTCAAATTCTGATTTCATTCATATGACTGGCATGCCTTCTAGTAAAATAAGAAATACTTATTTCTTCGTTTATCTGTAACACATGGTGATGCATTTGGCTTATTGGGGATGCTATCAATATTGATGACTCTTCATTTAGAGTTACGCAAAGTATAATGTAATTGAGCATTTTGAAATAGTTTTACATGTTGTCATCCGGAAAATAGCTAAATGTGCAATTGAACGATTAAAACACAGCACCGTGGATCTTATACATTATTTTTTGACTGTAAAACTATTAAATTCATTGCATTATATAAGGACAGTTATATGTTGAACACATCAGATTTTTTTACTACAATAGTAAATCTTACATTTAGAATGTATTGTTATTCATTAATACCCATATGGTATTACTAGCTTTCCCATCCTCGCTTCGCTGCGGGAGTAAGGACTTGTCACTCAATATGACACATCTATACACATAATAAAATCATATATAGAATGCATTTATAAGTTGAATATCAAACTACGTATCAAACCTAAGTATAAAAATAGTGTATATATATTTTTTATTTCAGTTAACATGGAAGCTGTGGTATGTAAAGCAACATTTTATTTTCAAATTCCTCAGTAACATTAGTTTCAACGTTTTCAGACAGTTTAGCATAAAAGTCAATTAAATAAGGTAAGTGACCCAAATATGGGTACCCCTAAACATTTTAATTATTATAATGTTTGTTTCAGTAGATAAAAATTTGAAAATTGTCAGTGAAAAAATGATAATTGAGTTAAAAACATCAGATAGGTGCTAATAATGGGCAGTGCCCATGTTGGGAACCTATGCCCATATTTGGAACCTTTGCACCTATATGGGCACCCTTAAAATTATGCTAAAAAAACCCTTAAATTAACGTAAAACTTTAATCAGAATCGGCACAGATAGACATACAAAAATATAAAATTTTTCCTTACTTGTAAGACCACAACATTCTTCATGTACCCAAACACGGCCCTCATTACACTGTATCATGTCTAATTGTTTTTCTTGACGACACAGTACAGAATAGCAGGACTCTTTTGAACCGGATACACCACTGCAGAACGGCTGAGCTGCAAAAGTTGATATTACATTTGTCTTGGGTTTAGGATTGGGTGCTGGTTTTGGCTTAGCTGCTCATTTGGATTTGCCAGCTGCTTCATGCTTGGGTACCTTTTTTCTCTGGAAAAAGCGATTTCACTAGTCTTACAGCTCGTTAATTTAAAGCCTTTTTTCTGTTGGTCTTTTTAAAATATCGGAGATAGATAATTGATGAATATCCGTATCTTTTCTTACAGCAGTGCCCGTATTAGGTGTAGTGCCCATATTTGGGTCACTTATAATATTTTTTCAAAAAACAGTCTGAGTAGAAAAAACTGCTAACAAACAATATCGGTACTTGTAACATGACTATGTTACCATAGTTACCGCAATGGAATAAACGCCGAAAAATAAATTCAATGATAAAATACAATTGAAAAATCGGTATCAAGCTTCCAAATGATTACAATTATAACGTCTTACCATTCACTTTAAAGGGCATGAAAAAATAATTCTATTGATACCATACTTTAAAATATACCCAACGGTGGACGGGTTACTTCACCCCTAGAGGGGGAGGGACAAATGACGTCACGGACACAAAATTTTGAATCGCAGCTATTTTTCAGAACAATAATTGAATTTATAAAGTCGGGTGACCATTGAGCCATAAATAAGCCAATTTATGCATGATTATTCAAATTTTGCCCTATGCTGTCATGTTCCCTAACAGCATTGTTTTTCACAGTGACGTAAGATTTACGTCACACTGTGACTTTGGGACGTCACAGGACGTCGCAGTACGTATCGGCAATGTCATATTGAGGTCACAGCGCAGTCATTTTGGTCATTTTAATGGTCCTTTGAGACGTCGCATATTAACTTGTTTGTGACGTCATATTGTAATTACCATTGTAATGTCGTCACATTGTTACGTGTTAATTAAATTGTGAAAACGTCACAGAATATAGTCACAATGAAGTTACGAAGTTATTAATACGTAACGTCGCATAGAAGTCACAAATATGACGTCACATGGTAACCCAAGTGTCACGTGACTACAACGTCACTGTCACAGATGTGACGATCTTTGCTGTGAGGATTAAGACACCAGTATAGAGAAAATATATAGAAGAACACCAGTATAATGAAAATATATAGGAGAGCATTTATGAAAGTGGAAATATAACAAATATTTGCAAAATGCCATACAAACACGAAACTGATTTTGACTGACCCTATTTATAAATGATATCATCCTATGATCAAGAGTACATTATTAAAGCTGCCCTAGTGTTAATCCGATATCGGCTCAATATTGATAGCCACTGTGGGAACTGTAAATAGAAAGAACTGCTATTATTATTTAACATAATAATATTGTTAAATTAAACTTATTATACATAGTCGTAAATTGCTCGTATTAGTGGACATATTTATTGTAGTGCATTGCTGTGTTGTGCCGCAATATAAAACGCTCCAATTATTTAACTTTCGCGCGAGGTCTGCAAAAGAACTATTAATTAATATAATACTAAATTGACTGCACTGCACCATTTTAACTGTAACAATAAAACATTTATAAACAACATAAAATATTTATTCAATTCTATTACAATAATTACTCTGCCTATTAATTATTTAGGGAGATAGATATATTTAGTAAAAATGACGTCACGGATACAAAATTTTGCATCGCAGCTATTTTTCAGAACAACGGTTGATTCAATAAAGTCTTGTGATCATTGAGCCATAAACAATCCCATTTATGCATAATTATCTCAAATTTTGTCCTATGCTGTCATGTTAAGACACCAGTATAAAGAAAATATATAGAAGAACATCAGTATAATGAAAAAAATCTGATGTGGGCAGCACATGACTTTCCTTATATAACGCAATGAATTTACTACTTTTACAGTTAAAAAAAATGTTATTCTTATAGTACATACTTATATTCTTTCCAAGATATTGAATTTTCTTCAATTAGTCGTCATTTTCATTAATTTAGCGTCATTTTTATCCATTTGGCGAGATTTTCGTTAATTTGGCAACATTTAAGAAAGTCGCCAAGTTGGCAACATTCCGCTAAATTCGTCGCCAAAATCTCGCCAAGCGTTCTAGGCGGAGAAATAAGGTATTCTTACAGCGGATAAATGACTATTGGAGTTCAAATACAAACGAATTACTCAAAGTATCTTTTCTCGTGAATAAAAAGAGTTAGATGATGTCACCATGATTATGATGAGAGAGAATGATGTCACCGCGAGAATGATGTGACCAAATTTATCACATGATATTACATATGAAAAGTGAACATGTTCCTTAACAGTTAATATATATTTTTTTAAATTTATGTGATGCTTTGATAAATTTATTTGAAAAATATGCAATATCTCGAGAACGGTTCATGCTAGCGTTCTAAAGTTTATAGTTTATGTCAATCGTTTTCTAAGGAAAAATTACATAAGAAATGTCAATTTGCGAAGCTTTATTAGCGGTTTTGATTTTTTGACGATTTTTTCAAAATTTCACTCGAAAGTTTAGAGGGTTTTAAACATTCGATTGCGTATAAAAACAATAGGCTTCCAGTGTTTACGGATTGTGATGTTTGTACCAAATTTCGTTCGAATCGGGCCATTCATTCGTGAGATATCGTCTCCACAGACTCACTGACACACGCACACACACACACACACACACACACACACATACACACACACACACTCACATCACTTCAAAAATATTTGATTCGAGATCAGGGATGCTTGAAACGTGCTCTCCCGTCGAAAACTCGAATTCGAATTTTCAACCCTGTCACAATACTTTCCTTATACATTATGTTTATAAGGAAAGTAATATATAGAAGACGATCAGTATAATGAAAATATATAGAAGAATATCAGTATAATGAAAATACATAGAAGAGCATTTATGAAAGTGAAAATATAACAAATATTTGCAAAATACCAAACAAACACGAAACTGATTTTGACTGACGCTATTTATAATTGATACCATCCTATGATTAAGAACATATATTATTAAAGCTGCCCTAGTGGCAATCCGATATCGGCCCAATATTGGTAGCCACTATTGGACCGATATGAAAAAGTGGACATTTTGACGGAATTGCAAAATATTGGCTTAAAATATTGGGACAATACTGGCGTTTCATTGGAAATATTTCCAATGTAACACCAATATTGGTGTAATATCATAATGAAAATATTAGCTGATATTGGAGGCTAATGTAACCCCAATATGTGCCCAATAATGAGATTACATTGGAGATATTTCCAACGTAATACAAGATATACAATGTGAGACCAGAAATAGATCTCACATTTGATGAGACACTTTTATTCAGAAATTTATGGTGGCCAAAACGGCAAACAAATCTTGTAGACTGGCTGGCTCCGAATTTTATTACGGCGTGAACCTGAAGGTTAGAAGACCATACATTTAGGGGTGCCATACCAGAGGAGCTGATCTGGGCCTTACGAAATGTGGAATGGTGCCATTGGGTAAAGGAGTAACCAATAATTGCGGCAAATGGAAGAAAAGGAGGAGTTACCTCACACACACACACACACACCGAGGGAACCACAGCCTGTGACCCGAGAATCAAGAGACAACTATGGAATTTTGACTTAGGAGCATACCAACAGACAACTATCACGATTTTGACTTAAGAGCAGACCAGAAGAGAGATATATAGAATTTTGACTTAAGAGCATTCCAGTAGAGACGATCAAGATGTTGACTTAAGAGCACGACTAGATGTTGGGTTGCTTTAGAATTTAGGTAATTTGGAGGTTTGAAAATTTACTTTTATTTCTTTTTCCCTGGCTCAATATTCTTAATTTGGTAATATTTAAATAATATTTATTGGCTTTTTCATTTATTCTTTAATTAGAATATTTTTAATCATCTAAATTAATTTTCTTTATAATATTCTTAGTTAAAAATGTTCCATTCCTTAAATTAATATTACTTTTGATTTGTAAATTTTAAAAATTATTTATTTATTTGATTCCCCTTAAAATTCCCTTTAATTTGATGTCTCATTTTCCCATTTTGGTTAGAAATTCCGTTTGTTCTACAGTTTCAAGTTATTTCCATGTCTCACTGTAATTCAAAAATTTCAGTTGCGGCCATTTTCGGAATTCTGTTTTGCGGGCTTTTTACTGCGATTAAAGGCGCCACCTAAGCGTTTTTCGCGCCCCTTTGGAATTTGGGATTTTTTTAATTGGTTCGCGTTTTTTTCGGATCGTCTGCTCTCGGAATTAAGAGTATTATTTTGGCAATTCTAATTTCGGTAAGCGAATTTTAATTGCTGCCGTTTATCTAAACTCGCCCTTTTGCCGCAAGTATAAATACGCGCGCAGAACTTTTCAGTTTCAGTTTTTGTTGAAATCCTTCGTTGTGGTTAGCGCGAGAAGCGCGTTGTTTATTTTCGAATGGAACTTATGTTCCACGCGACCTTTTAATGGAACGTTAAGTTCCTCGCGTTATTCTTTTTTTTTTTCATTAGTTGTTTTAATTTAAATTATGCATTTATCAAGCTTTTATCGCGGAATTCGCGACGTAACTCTCCAGAAAAGTACGTGGTGAAAATTCCTTATGCGAGCTGCGTGAACGTAGTTTCTGACGAGGACGGCCGTTCTAAAAAGATCCGAGTGTTCCAGAAGTAGTTGTTAGGTCTGATCTCCTGAGTTTGCAATCCTTTTCAAGAAAATGCTGAATCCTCTCCTGTTTCAAGTTTGGGTGAATTCCAGAAAACCAGTGTAGTTTTATTCCTGTCAGCTCAACTATTAGAACTTTTTGTCTCCAACCAGTGCAGCTCTAATGATTGGAACTTCGCCCCCCCCCATGTCTGATGACCCAGCTGGTGAATATTACTGTTATATTTAAACTCCTAATTTCTTAAATTCTCAATATTTTTGAAATGCATTTAATCAAAATTTATTCTGTAAATTTAAAATTCTAAAACTGTATTCTGAGAGCAAATTTCTAAACCTTCATAATTTTTAAGAGCCTGGATTAAATTCTAAAATTATTTAAATTTAATATTTTTGTTAATGATTTTTTGATGGAATTTAAAATAGATTGTTTTGAGTAAAGTTTTATGCTAATTCCTTAATTTTAACCAAGTTGATAAATTCTAAAATTCTAATGTCTAAAATTCTAATGTTAATTCTTCCTGAGTTGCCTGCCTGTGAGCAGTGTTTTTTGTATTTGTTAATTTGAAATAATTGAAGTTACAATTTAATAAACTAATTTTCTTTAAACTAAATATTATGTCTTCATTTATCTTTTTTAAACACAGCAGGTTTTATTCTATCTGTCAAACACAACAGTAGTTTTGGTGCCGTGTACCAGTCTAGAAATTGCTCTCATGTTTTATAATATTTATTAGTAGTATTAAACTTTCAATTGTATTGCAATTATGGATGATGTTAGAGAAAGTAACTGTATGTATATTTCTGTATTTGGGTCAGATGAAACTGAAGATGGCTCTAAAGATAAGCCTTTTGAAACTTTATTATATGCTATGTTCTCTGTTGGTAAAGAGCCATTTCCTTCATTTCTTACTAATTCAAATGATGGTAAAGATTGGGATTTAATTCCCAGAAGTCAGGTTGCTAGTACCAAGAAAACTTGGCTATCCTTATTGGAAAGAAATTTACCTTCTAAAATAAACATTGAGGTAACCTCTGATAATGTAAATTCTGTTGGTAACAAAAATATTGATTCAAATGTTAATAGTAAACAATATGACTTAAATGAACAGGGATTAAAAATAGATTCTTCTAACTGTAATGTAATGAGTAATTTTAAAACAGTCTCTTCAATAGGAGACTTTTTGGATTCAATCCCACTATTTTCAGGAGAGGAATCTGGCCTCCCATTAGAGGATTACATAGATAGAATTAAAATGTTAGCTGACCATGCAAATTGGTCTGAGTCAGACAAGGTCTTAGTTTTAAAGTTAAAACTGTCAGGCATAGCTGCAAGATTTATTAGAGATAATCCTAAGTTAAAAGAAGAGAAATCTTTCTCTCAAATTCTTAAAGCTTTGCGCGACAGATTTTCCTCAATAGAATGTTTACACAGTAACTTGAGAGCATTTCTGCAGAGTTATCAGAGACCAAATGAATCTGTGCGTCAGTTTGCTGCTAGAGTTGAGGCTTCCTCATATAAAACTGTTTCACCTGCCTTACTGAATGACAGAGTGGCAAACCAGCAAAGACTTGATGTCTTGTGCTCGGTTTTCATTGAAGGCTTGAAGCCTCATTTCAAACGGCTAATCCTACCTCAAAACCACAAGAGTTTTGACTCTGCAAAAAGGCATGCTGTGGCGGAGGAAGAGGTGTGGAGCAAGCAACATGGGGATGATCCCCAATATGTTATGAGTCTTGGAGAGTCTGAAAATAAGCAGCTCCATGATGAGCTTAAGAGAAATAAAATGGAGGTAGAGAACCTCACTAAAAGGCTTGCTGAGTTGCAAACTCAGATTAACACTAAACCACAGCTGCCTCAAACTAGAGTGACAAAGGATAGCCGAAGGTGTTTTTCATGTGGTCTATTAGGTCACATAAGTGTGGATTGTAGGAAATTTCCTCAATCACACAGGTTCAACAGAAATTCTAGGTCTCTGCCTACTCGAATGTATCAACAACCTTTTTCTTTTCCACAACCTACACAACCTACAACCAGTAGCGACGATCAAGATGTTGACTTAAGAGCACGACTAGAGAAGAATGAAAAACCTAGCAGACTTGTAGAGTGTTCCAAAATAATGGAGATATATCAATGTGTGAGTGCAATCAGAGTACGAGGAGGAGCCACACACCAAAGAGTTATGGCCAGTACTGAGAACTGATGCAAGCATTTGAGATATGATCAAAGCCCAAGACGAATTGGAAGGTATGTGCTCAATAACAATCACAGGTCATAGACGCGGAAGGCCAGAAAGTATACTAAGCCAGAAAGCCTTCTTTCAAATCAGACGCCAAACTTCATTTTATTGCCAGCGTAATAGGCGAAGGAGCGCTCTCTCTCAAGGTTACTATAGCAGCCACATCAAGAGAAAGGACTCTCGCAGTTTGGTTTATCTTTTTATAGGATATATAACTTATAATTTAGCGATAGAGACACGTTTTAAATGGATTGTGTCTTAGATTGAAATTAAATTAATTCAATATTGATTAGATTAAAGAAGCCGACATATAACTTACAATTAAGGAATATGGGCTTATCGCCGATATATAACTTACAATTAAGCAGTATAGACACTTTTTAAATGCATTATCTTTAAGATTAGAATTAATTAATTCAGTATTGACTCAATTAAAGAATCATTTTATTATTTTCTAATGCTATTGTATACAGGAAGTTCACGGATAATCACGACATTTAGACGAAAAAAAACACTTAAAGACACCATGAACACATTTCGAACATTTTGGGAAATATTTCCATCAGTGTGTGTGTGTGTATCTGTGGGGTGCGAATGAACGTACCACTATGACAATTTATTTGTAGATGCATTCTGTAGAAAATTAGAAACAGGTAGAATATTTTGTAATAAATGGGATTAAAACATTATTCGAAATTAGAGACTTTAAATTAGAGAGAGTACGTACAGCCACGAAATTCTATATGTAGCTACATTCTGAAAAAATTAGAGTTAGGTATATCATCATGTAATTAACGTGATTAAAATACGGGTGAAAAGGAGGGAGGGAGACACAGAGAGCGAGAGAGAAAGAGTGTGGTTGTGTGTGTGTTAAAATATAGTACGATCAAAATATAGTGTGGTAACTGCAGAAGAGGTCGACCTTGTTTCGAACGAGTAGGATTCAAAGGCACCCGTAAAACTTATTCCTGAGATAGCCAAACTCAAGTATGGGAGGTAAATATCTATTAACTTAATACCTACATTTCTGACCTTAAACGTTCGAGGGAGCGAAAGTGCCCCCTCGCGCTCCCCTATGGGCGCCCATAGAGCATTTTCCAGAGGGTAAACTCATGGATGAGAAGTACAATATTGACTAGCTTGATACCTACATTTGTGACTTTGAACGCCCCTATGGGCACCCATGTCTATAAGTGTTGAAGACCCAGACCATTTTACTAGCCCTATAGGGCTTACAGAAGCTGTTTGAGTGGCCGGGATAGATGGCTATAAGCACAGACTAATATAGTATTCTGTGACTATAAGTGTTGCAGACCCAAACCACTCGGCTGACCCAGAGGGCTTACAGCAGCTCTTTGAGTGGCCGGGGTGGCTATAAGTGTGTAAAGCTTTAGACTTCACGGAAACTTTTGTGGGGTCTGGAAAGACTCCATTTTTCCATCCCTGGGGAAATCGAAACTCAACTCCGTTAGGTTCTGTCCTGAGGTTACTAGTATAAGCTGGGAGTGTTTTCAATGAACGCCCATAGGGGAGGGAAAGGAGGCACATCCGCTCCCCTGGACATTCAGTGTCCCAAATGTGGGGATCAAGGTAGTCGATATTGTACATATCATTGAGTTTAACTTCTAAAAAAGTGCTATGGGCGCCCATGCTTATAGTATCGACAACGGGACAGAACCTAACGGAGCTTAATATTTTTGTTTCTCACTCGAGGGCGAATAAAATGGATGGGAGTGTCAAAAAGACTTTATCAATCAATGACTTTTAGTCCTTCACAGCTTAACCGAATTAACTTTTATTTTGTTCAAATATTGTATTTGAAACGATTATAACCGCGAAACTCAACACATGTTAAATCAAGAATATTAATTTCCATAAAGGGAAAGGAATTATCAAATAAATTAAACTTCATTTTCCAAGATATTGACTATCATCAATTTGACATCATTTTTATTAATTTAGTGTCATTTTTGCCAATTTGGAAACATTTTAAATAAAATGTCAAGTTGACGATATTTTGTTAATTTATCGACAAGCATTACAGACATACAGACAAACTAATAAATTACATTTGACAAATTGTTTGATGTCAAAATACAAAACTATTTTGAAACAGTGCCTCGTGAATAAAACCTACCAGAATGATGCTAACACCGTTGTCACATAATATTGTACATGGAATGGAAACATATTACGGTAGTTAGCACTGTTTTAATTTCATGTATTTTTTAAAATTTATTTGAAAAACGTACAATATATCAAGAATGGTTCATGCTATTATCCCAAAGTTTATGTTATTCATTTTCTAATAAAAAATTAAATAAAAAATGATATTTTATGTAACAATATTAAAGGTTCTGATTTTTTATGATTTTTTTCAAAATTTCATTCGAAAGTTTGGAGCTGGTTTCCAAATATTCGATTGTTTATAAAATCAATAGACTTCCAGTATTCACTGATTGTAATAATCGATTTTTTTTTTAAACGTTCCATCCGTTCGTTAGATATCGCATCCACTGACTTAAGGACACACACACTAATATACATGCACACACACTAATACACATACACACACTAATATACATGCACACACACTAATACACATACACACACTAATATACATGCACATATTACATACATTAATATACATGCACACACACACACGCACACACAGATATCACTTTAAAAACATTCGATTCGATTTCAGGGATGTATGAAACAAGCTCTACAGTCGAAAACACAAAGTAGAATTCGAGTTTTCAACCTCGTCATAATACTTTCCCTATACAATATATCAGTGTTTTTCAAATATATTTTGTCACGAACCCTTTTGAAATTTAATTTGATGGTGGAACCCCAAAATAAGAAATATCACCTGTTGTCCAAATTATGCATCAAAATTTTACACGTTTTTAAATTTAAGACAATTTACATGAAACTATCACGTCGCGAAATCCCAAGGGTTCCGAAAGCTTTGAAAAGCCCACCTTGAAAAACGATGCATTATACTAGGTATGTCAGAAAAGTAATATTTATTGCTCTCACAAACCAAAAATGTCACGCAAATTTCCTTAAAATGTTACAAATTTTGCATTTTTAAACTGACAAATATTCCCTCTTTTTAAATAATCTTCAATTTTCATCACTGATCGTACAATATAAGTATTGAACAACATACGAATCCTACACATATATGTACTCCAAAATCTCGCATATAAACGTTTTATTCAAATAATAAATTATAAATGTGGGTGGAACATTTCTTACACTCATTATAAACAATCTTTGTGCAGTACAAAATGGTCTTAAATGCATGTCTTTTCATAGCATTACTTTAAAACCAAAATGTACATAAAACATGATTTAAATAATGGGATACAAATGTATCTAATCTGTCTTCATGAACAATATCGCGGATTAAAAACAATCGTCTTTCTCTCCACTTTTGCAGGAGTTGCAAAAATAGTGGCAAAAATAGTGTACCAGAACTGGCGATAAAACGACGTTTGGCGTAGGATGTGAGAGAAGCTTTCTGAATTGGTATACCTTTGGGCTTATCACGTCATAGACACGATAGTAAGTTTAATAATTCTGGTCGCACATGTCCCCTCCGCTGCAATAATTAATGAAAATAATTGCTGTTAATAAATGTTTTATTGTTTAAGTTTAAATGGTGTGATCAATTTAGCATTTTATTAATTAATTATTCCTTTACAGGACTCACACGAAAGGTAAAATAATTGGAAGGTTTATAGCGGCACAACAAGCAATGTACGATTCAAATAATTAAATCCACTATATGAGAATTAACGGCCATGTCAACTTAATGAATTTAATATTAAAATAATAATTAATAAATGAATTTAATAATTTAAAACTTTAACTAAAAGCTTCCTTTACCTTTTTGTGTCCCACATAAAATATTGGTCCAATATTTGACCAATATTAAACGCTACTAGGGAGATTACTTACAGTTAATGAATAAAATGAAATATATATATGTGATATGAAATGGTGGTCATTTTTTCCAGATGGTGACTGTCACTTTTCGCGGTATGATAGGGAATTATATTCGAATATTTAGAATATATTCACATATATTTAGAATATATTCACATATATTTATAATTATTAATATATTTAGAATTGTGAATATGAAATCTAAGTCAAATATCGTTTTTCTTTTCGAAATTAGCTCCGCCGAAAAATAAAATTGTCCTCACTTTTCACTTTAAAATAATTGATATTCATGTGCAAACGAAGATAAAATGCTTTCAGCACTGAAAAGATAAATATTTGTCGCCAATTTTAATTTCTCCCAATATCGAAAAAAAAAATCCTATTTCATTGAAATCACGAATGTTTGGACCGCTTATATTAAAAGTGAAAAGAGAAACTACTTCAGAAATTCATCGACGGGAAAATATCCTTTTTGAAAGTAATTCATTGTTTTTGAGGGCATCCATACGTCACAGATTTTCGAATGATTTCTCCATTCTTCATTTAATATTTGCGTACTTCCAAATTTATTGCGCAGCTTGCAGAAAAAGTTTAATTCAATTCACATAAATAAATCCTTCGACAGTTTAAATATTTGGTATTATATATATATATATATATATATATATATATATATATATATATATATATATATATATATATATATATATATACCGGGTGGTCAGAATTAAAACACCCCTACTCTGAGCTCTCTATACATCGAACTACTCAGTGTAAAGGCTCCAAAATTGTTGAACCTACTATTCCTGACATGGGGAAAGGGATTACGCGAAAAAAATTAGTTCCAGAAACACCGATAGGTGGCGCTGTACAACAGAAAGTATGCTGGAAAGACACAAAATAATCACAAAAAAACAAACACATGCGATATGGAATTTTTCCTTTTTAATTTCTTTTGCTGATATGAAAAAAAAAGAAGACAAAAAGTGAAGAAACTTAAACTGTCATTGTAACTGCAATTTCGCACTGTAAGCAAAACAATTTACATAAACCCTTGGTTTGCAGCTGCTATGTTCTGGGCATAAAAGGGGATAAAACTGGGAAATTTTCATTCTTATCAGCGATGGCTGTCACACTGCCAGAACGCGCTTTGTTTGTGAAGCTGTTTTATGAAAACAAAGAACATGCTGCAGCTGCACTTCGAGAGCTTCGTCGACTTAATTTGCGCAAAGGCCCATTACTTCCACAAGCTCTCAGGAGAATTATCACTCGATTCGAGAGAACTGGACATCTCGGAGTTCAGCCGGGTCGAGGACGCAAATCGACTCGTTCAGATATCGTTGACGATGTTTCCACCGCTATTGTTGAACAATCAAAGGATAACGTTATAAGCTGTAGTAGTGCGCGTGAAGTATCACGACACTTGAGTGTTCCCTACAGCACAGTGCGGAACGTACTGAAAAACATAGTGCATTTTTTCCCGTACAAAATTAGTCACAATCACTACTTGCTGACCATCGACAGGGAGAAGCGACTGACCTTTGTATTGACATTTCTGGTTAGAGTTGAAGTGGATGCATCTTGGCCATGGCAGATTCTATGGAGCGATGACGCGCATTTTCATCTAAGTGGAACAGTCAAAACCATTAACTGTCGCATTTGGGACACGGAGAACCCTCGTACCTTCCAAGAAATTCCACTTCACTCACCGAAAGTTACAGTCTGGTGTGGATTCACAGCCACATTCATTCTTGGACCTTTCTTTTTCAAAGAGGCTACTCCCAATGGCCCTGTGACTTGCACCGTGACGTCCAGGAGGTACAAAAACATGCTCAAAAATTTTGTTGTACCCCAACTGCAACAGCACCAATGTTTTGATTCAATTACTTTTATGCAAGTTGGAGCGCCTCCACACATTGGACTCTGTGTACAGCAGTTTCTTCGGCAACATTTTTCTAATGGTAGAGTATTTAGTCGTGCGTTTCTGACAACCTGGCCATCTCGTTCTCCAGATCTTAATCCCTGTGATTTTTGGCTGTGGGGATACTTCAAAAGACTTGTTTATTGAGGACGTCTGGCAACCTTGGCAGATTTGAAAGACAGTATCACTCTGCATGTGAGAAGCATCTCAATCGACCAATTACGATCCGCAGTTGAACAAGTTGTCCACAGACTGCAGATTTTACATCTTGAAGAAGGGAATCATATTGAGCAGCATTCCCTGCATCGATAAGGTCCTTGAGATATGAATGTTTGGTACGTTCGATTAAAATGTGTTACAAATGTCTGTTTTGTGACTTTTCAACATATTTTCTGTTGTACAGCGCCACTTATCGGTGTTTCTGGAACTAATTTTTTTCGCTTAATCCCTTTTCCCATGTCTTGAATAGCAGGTTCAACAATTTTGGAGCCTTTACACTGAGTATTTCGATGTATAGAGAGCTCAGAGTAGGGGTGTTTTTAATTCTGACTACCCGGTATATATATATTATGTGTGCAGATGATTTTGTTATTTTTTTAGAGAAATGCAGATCCTATTTGATTCAATGATTGTAAATATGGAACAAGTCATATTTTTCGATTTTATATTTTCTTTTATCATAATAATGTTTTTAGTCATAAACGCATCATTTTATGATAAAAGGGTCAAGCCGAAAGTCAATAATATGTTAAATGTAATAAAAAAAATGATTGTGTCACAAACTTGTACACTCGTTACTGACACTATACCTTTTTAATTTCCTTGTAATACATGCAAATGTATAGGGAAAGTATTGGAATCATGCCGAAAATCGCAACTCGAGTTTTCGACGGATCTACACGTTTCAAGACCTCTAGAATAAGAAAAAACTATTTTTAACGTAACGTCTGTGTGTCTGTCTGTGTGTCTATGAGTCTGTGCAATGTATGTATCCACTCTAACTCAAATACTAATGGCCCGAAATTCATACAATTTGGAAGGTAAGACCCTTGGGGGTGATTCTGGTGCTGATTAGTTTTTTGTATAAATCGGTAAAAAAGAATCCGCCTTTTTTTGCGAAATGGCCCTCAAAAATCTCATGTATTCACGCTAGCTGAAATACAAATTGGTAGATAAATCACATGTGGGATACTCTGGTGCTGATTAGATTATGTTACTATTCAGAAAAGAACAACCTGCCTCTTTTTATGAAAAGGCCCGCAAAAATCGCCAATATTTAAAAAAAGATTACGTATGTTCAAATATGTCAATTAAATGCTTGTTTTATACGTAATGTTTGACGAGGAAAAGAATAAGAACAACTGTATTACTCTAGGACTAACCATTCTCGAGATATTTAAGATTTTTCGCATTTTTTTTATGCCGTCTTTGGAAAAATGTCCAATTACCAAATAAAAGCAGAAATTGAATTAAAAATGCAAATTTAGTGTCATTTTGTGCAAGGGAAAGTCATGTGCTACCCACTTCAGATTTTTAGCGATAACTGGAAAGGGGAAATTTAAAATAATGCATTGCTCTGTTTTCTGGTGTAATTTGCAATGAAGATTTTAATAAGCATGCAATTTGATAACATTAATAAATAATACAGTAAAACTTTATTACTTTACATTATTTCATACCGTGTTATCAAAATTTAAAGCTGATAAAATTAGTTAAAATTGACAAGCCGTAAACAGTATATGAATAGCGTTACTAATGCCTAACAGATAACCATTGCTGGAATGAAAAGTCTAGTGTTCCTACTTCAACACCGCGGAATGATGTGGGTCATCCCATTAGTTAGCTCGCTGGCATACAGGATTCAGACAAATTGAATTCGATTCCCGTCTCTTCCCAAACTGTTCCCGTGTTCACGCGGAGTACGGACAAGTTATATATGTGGATCCGTAAGTCCTTCCGACTGGTTGGTTCAAGGGTAAGGAGGGTACTGCCCCTGTAGATGCCGCCCCCGCTGGTTTCCCGTGTAGATTGGGTTTCACTTTCCTGCTCGACCAGGAACGCACCTTACACTTTCGAATAGGTAGGGGAAAAATATTTCTTTCATTTCTAGCAGCATCACTTGATACAATTCATTCACTGGTGCACAAATACACAACACCAAAAATACAGAAGAAAATCTATAACAAGAAACAAGAAGCATGGATAAGCAACAAAAACAGCAAAAAAACAAATATAGGAGATACATGGACGGTAACCAAAAACACAAATCCAAAACAGTCAGACAGCTTGAAGGGCCTGCATCTTCTACCTTGCGCGCCAATACCTTCTGTACATGTCACCATAGAGTCCTGGGCAGTTCATTAGAAGATCAGCGTCCATAGCTGCGTTGGCGCCACGCACTACACAGTTCGGGCTTTGAATTAGATCTATGAAGACATTTAGCTAAACAGTCGTGACCAGTTTCTAAGATAAACGCTGAAACGGCATGTCATCTCGGAAAACTGGGGATCTTATCAAGCGTAGACTTCCAAGTCTTGTTTCCATTAGCCTGGACTGTACAGATTTGAAATTATTTTTCATAGTATGTTTAATGATTCTTGTGGAGAAGAATATTACGGCATGACTCTATGAAAAATCTTCAAAATTAAAGATACATTAGGTGCAAAGTGTCAAAATTATGGAAAGCATATGACGTCAAAGATTGGGGTGCTAGAACTTTATAGCTTGAAGGTCCTCAGTACAGACAGTTATAAAAAAAATGCACCTTAAGAGAAAACGTTTATTTTAATCTCCTAATTTCACCAATATGAAATTAAAATAATTGAGTCTCCTCAGTCATAAGGCACAACTTAACGTTAATAGAACAGAAAATTTTCAATATGAGCAGGAGACACATTCAAACATCAGATAAGAAAAATTAACGAGATATTGCTAATTTCCTGAGTAACAATGCATGGTTTGAAAAAGATTGCAAAATACGCTTTAGATTAGTGTTTCTCAAACTTTATGAGATAGCGCCCCGGTGAATTATTTTTTTTCACGTCAGGGGCCGGTTCCAACAATTTTATCTGTAATTTTTTTTCTAATTATTTTTAAGTTCATACTTAAACTAACATAAATATTAATAACATTACATTTAAATAAGTTATCATTCACGGGACTAATGAAATTGTGCAGCATATTGCAATTTCCTAAGATCAACATCATTCAATTAATTAATAATTAATCTTGGCATAATCATACAGTGAATCAATGCATTTTTGTATATAATTTGGTTCGATCTTTCAAACAAACAGCATTGCAAAATGCAGTATCTGAATAATTTCGCCAGAAATCAAAAATTGTGCAATATGAAAATGAAAATATTCAGTCTCAAAATTTTACCAATAATTTAAAATTAATTTACTTCTTAAAAAAATTTCTTAACGTTTTACATTTAACCAGTTATTAATATGTTATTTGTTACTCTACAGATAATTGCTGCAATAAAAGTTATTTCAATCAAATTAAGGTTGTTTACTTATTCATTTGCACATAACTTTTTTTTTCCTTTTCACTGAAGATTTTATCTTCACTGTTCCATTTCGATTCGTTAGCAGACACCAGATACGTTCTTGCTGATTAAAGCAAATAATTTAGATTAAGGAGATTTCAAGTGCAATGAACAAAGCCTTTTCTTAGTCATTTAATTCCTTTTGAAAATGATAAGAAACATGCATTTAATTAAAAAAACGTCTTCTAAATTATAGACATCCATGGTTAAACAAATATTATAATAACACATTATATAATATAAACATATATTATAAATAATATATATTTAGAAATTTAATGAATAAATTTTTATTAAGAAAACGTACATTTTAAAAGAATGTTAATAAAATGTATCTATTTTACGGAGTCTAGACTTCTTTTTCTTTGACCGAGACTGTCCGAAGTAACGTATCAGTTTGGATGGTCGGGAAGGGACACCCAATTTAGATCGGAACCCAAAGGGTGAGGGCATGTATAGGAACCGTACCCTTCTTCCACTACCACCAACCTCTCGGAAGGACTTACAGATCCACATATTTAACTTGTCGCTACTCTGCATAAACAAAGGTACAGAGGGTAGAACCCGGAATAGAACTTTGGTCGTCCGAGTAGAATCGCTGTTCGCAAACCACTGGGCTGTTCCATCTGGATAGCCCAGCTTCTGGACAGCCCAGTTTCTGGACAGGACAACATCTCTGTACTTCTTCTTCGACCCAGATCGTCCGACCTACCAGAAAGGTATAAGGTATTTGTTGGGACGACTGGGAAATGCCACCCAATTTAGACCGCAACCAAGGGGGGGGGGAGACATCAACAGGGACCGTATCCTTCTTCCCCTACCACTAACCTCTCAGAAGGACTTACAGATCTACAGGTTTAACGTGATCGAACTCCGTGGGAACACGGCTGATGTTTTGGCAGTGGGGGAAATCGAACTCGGGGCGTCCAAGTTCAATTCCCGCGCGCTAACCATTGGGCTGTCGCGCCCCATCTCTTAAATGAGAGACTTAAATAAAAAGTATTGAATTAGTTATTTCCACAAAACAACAGGATTCATCAGAATGTTACATATATGCAATATTACATAATATTGCATATATGTTACATATGTGCAAGATTATGGAAAAATTTGATATTACATAAAAAACATTACATAAAAATATACAACGTTATGTAAAAATCCATAGAATTTGTTGGTATTCATGTCGGAAGGTGCATTTATTGATGTAAAGCTAAAACATTTAGTTTCAAGCAACATCAAACACAACACTAATAGTATCGACCTGTTTCAAAGGTAATAAACAGGACCAGAAAGCGTCACCTTCACTTTTCAAAGCAAGATCGGCAACATCTTGACGAGTAAATAGTGCTCTGTTTGCCTTGACGAAAATTGCTGTTTCTTGCCCTCGAAATAAATTTTGTATTGGCTGTTGCTTTAAACAAAGCTTAAACAAAGTAGTTATGTTTTATTACATTAGCAGCATTGTGCGTTGTACCTAAATTTAATGTTATCAGACTGGTATGTTCTATACATACTGTTCTTGTCTGTGTTGTCCTATTTCTTCTTTTCGGTAGTACATTTTCATCATATAATAATATATTTCCCCTAAATGCATGGGTGTCTTCCTTGTCCTAAAACGATAACAATAGTTATACCGATCATTAGCTCTGCTCTAGCAATTTTCAAGGAGCATGCAGTCCAACGATACAAAATCAACTTATGTAGTCTACTTTGCAGAGTTCATACCGACGATAAGAGCTTGTAAAAATGTCCTAGTAACTCAACGGTAGAGCGTTGGCTGGCCAGTATGTAGATCTGTGATTCGATTTCCGATAAGGATAGCAAAGTGCTTTACAATGGCGCCCTAACAAATCGACACTATAGGTTTGTGCAAAAATGGTGGAGGTCTGAATGTGACACTAGTAAGACTAGTACAGATTCAGTGAACTCCGCGATATTGAGTGCGATTTTAAATCGGGAGGATAATGAACACACAGGAATTTGACTTGAAGTATAAAATTGGCAGAATGTGGGCAGTCAGATTGTCAGTTCCACGCCAAACCGTCATTAGAAGGTGAATAAAGCAGAGTTCATACTGACGATAAGAACTTGCAAAAACGTCCGGGTGGCTCAACGTGCAGTGTCTGCTGGCCAGTACGAAGATTTTTGGTTCGATTCGCGGTTGGAGCAACAAGGTTCTTTTCAACTTTTGCAACTCAAATCACCTAGATTTATAAACTTTATCATAATCAACCAAAATTTAGGGTTTTTACAATCCGCATGAGCAGTTGCGGAAGCAGTCTTGTTTTACAAGGCAATCTTTTTACATAAAATTAAAGCCATGGACTGATATATCATTTGTTTCATTTCCTTCTATTATTGAGTGTTATTTAACAATTAATTACAACTAAGGATTATTTTATTAAATTGGCCATAGTATTATTACAAATGTTTATACTGATACCTAATTATATTTAAAAATGTGTTCCACAAAATACAATCATAACTCTTAAATAGTGCAATGGCGTCTCACACAACATTTTTCGAAGTTTGATATAGTTTTAAAAGACATATAATTTTCGGACCACAAAATTTTCCCTATGAAATTTCTAGTTTTTACTCGCGGTGGGACAGCTCAGACTTTAGTGCGCGAGTATAGCACTTGGACCACTCGAGTTCGATTCCCGGTTGTGCTCAAACGGTCCCCGTGTTGACTCGGAATACGGACACGTTAAACGTGTTGACCCGAAAGTCCTTTCGAGTGGTTGTTGATAGGAGAAGTTGGGTACGATCCCTGTGGATGCCACCAAAACTGGGTTTTGGTCTAAATTAAGTGGCACTTCCTGGCCTTCCAAATAGATACATTACACCTTCGAGTAGGTCGGATGGACTGTGTCGAAGATGAAGAAGACATTTTAACCACAAAAGACGCGTGCATACTTTCCTCACCTAAATGATAGCGCTGGGTACACAAGGTCTCCAACCAAAAAGGATATCGTTTCTGAATTAAAAGCGTTAGTTACTAAAATATGTTAACACAATGCATCTATTTAGCATTTAAGCATATACATTACTCACAATGAATTGATATGTTTAGTTTTTGCAGTAAGTATCCAAAAATATGCAAAAATATAACATCTTATGCACCAAAATGCTACAAATATATCTAATGTAGAGTACAGCACTGGAAATCTGATGAAAACACTTAAATACATGTAAATTGGCTATTTGCGGCGAAACAAATTCAGAAACAGTGAGACGTTAAGAATGACGAGTTATGCAGATTTCTCAAGTTATGTAAGCTTTTTCCATTATTTAGAACTAAATATTGATAATCCTAGTCACACTTTATCTGACAAAAGATAACAATAAACTCAGCTACTCAAAAAACTAGAAGGACAGGATTGCTACAAGTTTCTGGAAACCTCGATTGCCAAAGCCAGTGTCCCAAGCAGAGATCGAGCTAGAAGTTTTCCAGAAGAGTAATTATACTTCCTGACTTGATTTGAAGGAGTATTTTGCTTTTCAGTGGAGTAATTTTTAACAAATGTACGATTACCCTCAAATTTTTAGGTATTTATTAAATTTATTGTATTTTGTATAAAAAAAGAAATGCGCTACACTATTTATGTGTGTTAATAAACAAAATGCATTGTATATCTGATAGCAAAATTAATATCTCTTTTAAACATTATGAGTTTTAAAATGTTTAATTTGCGATTCGAAAAATATATTTTTTTTTCTTTTTTGTTTACAAAATCGGTTCGTAAAAATACGCACAACTTAATTTATAAAGCGCATTTGTTTATCTTATAGCGTGAAATACGTTTGTAGAGGCGTTATCTCAATTTCTGGTGGTGAGGCATCAAGTACGTACTTTTGCCCCAAGTACTCGAATTAACACGAGTCAAGGCAGATAAAATTATTTAAAGTGCAACTTCATTAAATATTATTGGTAACGTCTAAAATCTACTTTAGGAAACATTTCACAGAATTAATTTTTATTCATATACATTGGTTCAGTAAAAAATTTCATAGTGCGATTTTACAACAAGAAAATTAATTGATCTGAGTATTTATTTTTAAGCTCTTTTTATCGATTAAAAGAAACGCCCTCTTTCTCTCCGTCCACTATTTACTCCTCCATTTCCAGTTAAGATGTTATCTTCACTGCCCCATTTGAATACAATAGCTGTAGAACATCTGGAGTTTTTGGCACTTAATAAGCTGAAAAGGGAATTTAACAGCTCTTGAGCATAGAGAATGTTTTCTAAGACCCAGTGATGTTCATGGAAGTTGAAAGTGACATATTTTCCAGGGTATCATATCGATCGTAATGAATTCTTTAAACTGTGATTTCAGTATTTCTATCCAATATGAAAGAAAAGAAAAAATTCGTTGCTCAATGTATTGAATGTCTTTCTCTTCACTAAATTTTTGAAGCTAGTTATACAATTTTTTTATAACTGAATAATTCATTAAATTTAAGATAAACTGTATTGAAAAAGATTTTCAAAGTTTTGGTAAATATTTTTTATTTAACATTCCTTTTTGTGGACAGGAAATTATGTACTAAAATTGGCAATTTAAAAGCTTAACTTTTTCTACGTTTGATAAAAAGTTTTTTTATTAAGACTTTGAAAATAAGTACACTGGGTAAGAATATCAATATTAATACTGTCAGTCAAGACAATTTTCAAATGAAGATGAGGTTTGGATAAATATGTTTGGCGATCCAATAGACACTGTTTTTAAAATAAAGTATATTTCATCAATATAGGATTATGGATGTATTTTTCTAATTTTATAAATTTCACTGAATGGAATTATTACTCAATTTCTAATTTTATTTTATCAGAATTGATATACTATAAATATTTATATGAGGAGTCACGCGATGCCAGATTTATATTTATTTTAAAATAAAATAGAAGTAATTATTGTAACGGAAATCATTTTAAAGCCTGTGTATTTATTCATTTATACATCTTTTTTCACCGGAAAAGAAAATATACTTATATGGTTTTGCTTATTCTATACATGAATTACCCGTCGATACTCGGATCCTATATAAGTGTCCTCTACGTAAATAATACACGTAAAGAACACCACTAAATTTCTTTATTTGTATACTGTGACTTTTTCAATATTTTTTTGTAAAGCCAATGGAACGACGCTTCTGAATAAAGTAAAAACATACAACTTACGAGAATCGAATTATAATTTGAACGGGGAGGTGAGTCATGACTTGAAGTTCCTCGAATTATAATTAAATAGTCTGAAATGTAAAGCATACATGAAAACGTTTGTAAAGAATTATTTAGAGACTATTAATGTGACCATATTAGAAATGGAAAATAAAGCTGAGCTTGAGAGGTAGCATCGTATTTGGCAGTCTATTTTGTTGATAATCCCTCGACAACATGAATTATTTCTGACTTTCTGCTCTGTCATTCTCATCAGTGTCTTTTATAACTACTTGCAAAACATAATAAAGTTCGAACGAGACGTTTTTACTTTCCTTATATACATAATATATAAGGAAAGTATCGTGACGGGGTCGAAAATTCGAATTTGAGTTTTCGATGGGAGAGTATGTCTCAGGCATCCCTGATCACGAATCAAATATTTTTGAAGTGATGTCTGTGTGTGTGTGTGTGTCAGTGAGTCTTTGGAGACGATATCTCACGAACGAATAGAGCGATTTGAATGAAATTTGGTACAAAAATCTCAATCCGTGAATGCTGGAAGCCTATTGTTTTAAACCATAATCGAATGTTCAGAACCCTCCTAAATTTTTGAGTGAAATTTTAAAAAATCATCAAAAAATCAGAACCTTTAATAAAGTTCCGCAAATTGACATTTCTTATGTAATTTTTCCTTAGAAAACGACTTACATAAACTTTAGAACGCTAGCATGAACCGTTCTCGAGATATTGCACATTTTTGAAATAAATTTATCAAAAAATCCCATAAATTAAAAAAAAATATTAACTGCTGTGAAACATGTTTTACATTTCATGTGTAATATCGTACGATAAATGTGGTAACACCATTCTCGTGGATCTAACTTGTTCCATTCACGAGAAAAGATACTTTGAGTAATACGTTTGCATTTGAATGCCAATAGTCATTTATCTGCTGTAAGAATAACATATTTCTCCGTCCATAACGCTTGGCGAGATTTTGGCAACGTATTTGGCGGAATGTCGCCAACTCGGCGACTTTTTTCAATGTTGCTAAATAACCGAAAATCTTGACAAATGGATAAAAATGACGCTAAATAAAAAAAATGACAACTAATTGAAGAAAATTCAATACCTTGGAAAGGATATAAGTATCTACTATGAGTAACAATTTTTTAACTATAAAAGTAGTAAATTCATTCATTATATAAGTAATGTCATGTGCTGCCCACATCAGATTTTTTGAAGATATATATACAAGTCATCAAATAACCTCTATCTACCGTAGTTCTTGAGGAATAAATGTTTCAGAGAAAAATTGTAAAAACAATAGTATAACAAATTTTTTGCTACCAATTATTGTTGCGAAATGTCTAAAATTCGCATTCTGTTGATTATACCCATTGGAATTTATTTACATTAATATAAATACGGTTTATAAAGTGGAAGCAGTATCCTAACTTGATAATATGCAATTTTTCCAAGCTTTTTATGTAGATACTTCTACATAAATCTACTAAATTAAGAATCTTATTTTCTTCCCGTTCACTATATTTACTCCTTCCATTTTCAGTTGAGATCTTATCTTGACGACCCAATTCTATTCATTAACTACAGAACATCTGGGATTCTTGGGACTTAATAAGCAGAAAATAAGGATTAAAGAGTTCTTGGACATTAAGATTGTTTTCTCGAATCCCCAGAGTGTTGTGCGCAAGACATAAATTCGGGATGTTATTCAATGCATTGAGTTTATCCCAGTGAAATGTTTCTAAAATTGCTTAAATAACGGTATCCAATGTTGGTGAAATTTAACTTGTTTGAAACTTATATTACAAATTTCTCCATTTAGAAAATAAATTACTTAAATTCTAAAATTATGTGTTTTTTAAATGTGTTGCGGTATATGAATTAAATTAATTGAATTGATTTTATTTTATTAGTTATTAGTAGAACTCTGAAGTTGAGGTAAAATTCCTTGAAAGGCTATTTTGTCCTTTTTGTCGCTAATTTGAAGAAAATTATTTTATATGTGAAATGTCTTTTTTTTTTTTTATTGAATGCATAAACAAAATTATAATTCATGAACAATATATTGCTTATAGTGGTTTTGTATATATTTAAAGAAAAGTTATATAAATTTATTTAAATAAAATTATAATTTAACTACGATAAAAAATTTTTAATTGGCTACGACAAAATATGTAATGTGTCATTACGTGAAGTGTTGGAATCATTTAGCAGTGTTATGATATCCGTTGGTCAGAGTACCAATATGTACTGATATGGTCGGTCGGTGTGACAGTACATCATATGCTTCCGATAGCATATCTCCAACAACGAAGGTATAGTGGGAAAGGAGCGAAAGTGGTGCTGGCGGTCAATACCGGAACAGGTCGGAAAAGACAGCAGTTATGCCGGAAAACACTTCGGGACTCCGGATATTTCCAATTAGTTGAGGTTGGAACATCGGTGATGCTATGGAACGAACTCGTATGGAGATAGCGGTGGATGCGTGACATGTTGGCACGGACAATGAACGACGACATTCGAACTATTTAACTCTTCTTTATTAAATGAGATATTTCTTAATCCATATAATTACATCAGGATTTATGACTTCAATATAACTGCAATAATGCTCGAAAAGTAATCAGGAACTTCCAATATACTTGATAACATTTAATTAAGCATAATTGAGAATCGCAATTAGAGATTTATCATACCCTCCAAAATTATCGACAACATATAATTTCCTAAATTAACATCATCTCACCTTGCGACTAGAATACTTTACTCTTTCATTTAATTAATATCACTTATAATCTTTTAAGTATAAACGTTCCATTTCAAGCCTCGCGAGCTAAACGCGTCCTACCGCTGTGGAATTACATCGCCAACTGACTCATTCACCAATTCCACGCCGAAGCGTCTTAGTATACCTGCGCACGTTCATGACGACAGAAAAGGAGTCCCAATGCTTTTCTATATGAAATGCAAATCCGTGGTAAATGTACAACGGCACGGGAATGTAACACTACGCCAAGGTTTATCGAAACTGGCGGGAAAGATCCAAAAAGCCGAATTACAGAATTGACGCGCTTTCAATTTGGAATAAGAACAAGTTTTAGAATCGAAACCAAAATGAAATTGCCGAATATAAAATTCAGAAAGGAAATAATTAATAAACAAGGGTATACATTTCATAACAGCAGGGTATGTATACCTGAGAGCAAGCCCCGATTCTTCAGAAATTTTGGCAAACAGTTTTTAGATCTCATAATGTTTGTGGAGCAGAGAATTGTGGACTGAGAATTATGTATTCATGTTTTCTCAATTTTTGAAGTTCAACATCAAATTTATCTTGAAGTTTAAATACAAAAAGGAGGTAAGCAGTATAACAGTATACATCACATCAGGAAACAGAAAACTAGCTATCACTGATTAATGTCGGTTGTAGATCCGTCGAAATGAAAGAAAATTAAATATGGTGTGGCTGAACTAGAATTTCTCATACCAGAATCCATTTTTAGTAGTTTTTTTTCTCAAATTTTACAAGAAAAAATTTTAAAAATGGGTATCAAGTTTCCAAATAATTACAATTATAGCGTGTTCCCATTCACTTTAAAAGTCATAAAGATCTTTCGATTGATACAATACTTGACACAATGTACCACCCGTGAAGCTGGTAACTTGCCCCCCCCCCCCGAGAAGGGCTAATGACGTCACGATAAAATAAATTGTATCGCGGCTATTATTGTACGACAATGATTGAAACTACAACATCACGTGATGTGTCAGCCGCAATTAAACCCTTTATACAGGATTATGTGAGATTATATCCAGTTGCCATGTTAAAAATTAATTTTATCCTGCTGCCATGGTAAAAAAATGTGTCCATGTTAATAAAGCATAAAACTTTAAATAAGTTTTCACTTGAATTTAATATATATATATATATATATATATATATATATATATATAGATTTTTAATAAGAAAGCAGGATATAAAGTTTTGTGAAACTTCATTAATATTTGTGGCCGCTGTCGTATACACAAAAAATCAACTGCAAATATACAGACAGACTGATATCACTCCAAAAATAGTCAAAACATATATTGGCATCAAATTATCAAAATCGAACATTTTCGTGAAAACAATACTTTCTTAATACTACGTATGAGAAAGAAATAGGTGGCAAATACTATGTCTTTGACAAATACTATGTCTTTGATAAATACTATGTCTTTGATAAATACTATGCCTTTGAAAGCGACAAATACTATGTCTTTGCTAATTTCTGTAGTGTGGTCAACAATATAAGTGTGCAAAGATTCAGTCTCCAATCAGATCCCAGGTGGTTTCTGCAGGGTCTAGAAAGACAAAAACGAGTTTAATAATTATTATATAGATATATAAAATAATATTTAGAAAAAAAAAGATGTTCAGTGGGGAATATGAAAGTATATTTTTAGAATTTCCATCTGTTAAATTCTAAAGATATCATATTTCCATAATCCCACTTCCCACGATGGGTTGCGACAGAACCACACTAGTACCTAAATGATTTTACTTTCTACTCAATTTTCAGGAAATAGGAAATTTTGAAGAACGCTATATATAGACAATATTTTTCAGTGTTATCGGAAAAAACATATGTATTTTTAACATTTTCTAAAAGGTATGAGTTTTTGAATGTAAACAAGATGTATGATATTAAATTCGGATCAATATCGAGTTCAATAAATATATTTCTAAAGAATGATGAAAGAAATAGTTACGCTTATTTTTCTAAGAATCTTGAATTGAAGGAAAAATAATTCTCATAGACAGGAAAGCAAACAATGGTAAATTAAAAATATTTTTAAACCATCACGTTGCGCCCCTTACTATCAACATTTCGTTTTCTTGATGGTGACAAAAATTGTGTCATACTGTTTATTAGATTTCCGATTTTTCCTCTTGAAGCATATATTTCTCAGGATCTGATCTGCTATAAGTAGTGTTTAGGTAATGAAGATATGGATTCAGCATCAAATACCGGAGAAAAATGGGGAATTCACTAAAGATTTCCACCTCCAGTTCTTTATCAATTTCGAGTTTAAAAAGTTTTATTAAAACATCTGTCTCTCAAGCGTGGATATCCAAGGAACTCAGAAGAATGTGAATTCAGCATTAAAATTTAGAGAAAGTAGAGGGGACTCCAAGATTTTTTCATTTCCGATTAAAATAAAATCCTCGAAACTTTAATTTTTTAACATCGCCCATGGATAGCCTCACACGATAACTGATATGAATGCAGCATTGTATTTTAGAGGGGCAGGGGTTCACTAAGAAAGAATTTCTCGTTCCGGTACTAAGGAGCCACTTTTTTTTTTCTTTTTTTAGAAAAATCGTATTACTTTATAAAATACTTACGTAAAAAAAGGAAATGCAAATGTTTGGTAGATCCGTAAAAATTGAAGTGTAAGTATATTTTGCTGCCATGTGAAATCGCCTTCCTAAATTGCTTGTTTATATAATTAATTAGTTCGAGCGTTGATGGGTCATATTTTATGAATATAAATATATATATATATATTTATATATATATATATTTATTGAGTGCGCATTTAATTTGAAGAGTTGCAATGTTTTTACTTTAATTTGACGAATTATCGCTTTTAAAATTATCAATTCTCCAAGCATTTTACTCAGTTTAAAAATATTTGGAAGGATTTAGCAAATTTAAAAGCTACTTTTACTACTGTCTCTGGATATAGGATATAGTATAGGGAAAGTAATGTGTTCATGAAAATTTTCACACAAATACTGCTACAAGATTTCAGCAATCAAACTCTGTTTACGTAAACACAACCAAAACATAGAAACATTTTAATATTTCCGCAAAGATACGAGACTCGCTATTGTTTCTAAAACCAGTAGCCAGTGACTTGAAATCTCCAAATTGTGCTATATTTTAGAAACTCGAGTTGCTGTTTTGTTGATCTCGATTTAGTCTCTGTTTTGTTGAAACTTTGTTGAATTCGACTTAGTCTCTGTTTTGTTGCAGTTATGTTGAACTCGACTTTGTTTTGTTCCTGTTTTGTTGAACTCGACGTAGTCTCTGTTGTGTTGAACTCGACTTGGTCTCTATTTTGTTGCAGTTTTGTTGAACTCGACTTTGTTTTGTTCCTGTTTTGTGTAACTCGACGTAGTCTCTGTTTTGTTGAACTCGACTTATCTCTATTTTGTTAAGCTCGTCTTAGTCTCTGTTTGAACTCTTTTTTTTTTTGCAGTTTTTTCCGTTTAATGAACATCGGCACTGAGAGGAGGATTTCTAGACACACAGATATTTACAATCACGAAAATTGTAGATTCATAAATACAGATACTCTATCCATAGTGTATTTTTAATTGAAAAACCTATGTGTTAATTTCATATCCACAGGAGATGCGTCTAATTTTCGGGTACATCCGGTAAGTCTTGTGCACTATAAATGCTCATAGTGGTATGGAAATCAATTTATACTGTATCTTTCTGCCAAATGAGACGCCAAATGTATTAAAATAAAGCTATAGCTCCAAATAATTACGTAATTTCAATCCGAGAGTATGCAGGCATAGACAGAATAAAGTTTTCTTGTTAAATACTCTCTTTAATATATTATACTCTATTTCTTGAGACAGGTCTTGAAGGACAGTTCGATATCTTCATCTAAAAGGGCTTTCTTGTGTATATATTATACAGTATAGATGTTATACGTATAAAAGTAATTTTCTATTTAAAAAAAAAAACATTTGCGAGTAGCACGTTACTTGCTCTACATAATGCGATGACTTTTCGTATTCCATAGCGTTAGAATGGTGCACCCGATACACCACCCACTTGCATTTAAACTAAAATCATGTAATGCGAAATTTGGGATTTTTAGCAAATTATTAGACCAGAAAATGTCTTATTCATATTCCAGTGCAAAATCCTTATAAAATAGGATTGATATTTAATTAATATCTCATAAAATGAATGTCGATTGGTGAATTCTTTGGCGTCAAAATACAAAATTATTAGAAAAAGTATTTTCTCTCGTGAATGAAATGAACTAGATATACGAGAATGCTGTTAATAGATTTGCCATATGATATTGCATCCAAGAAGTTATCATATTTGACGATACTTACTGATTTTTTTAATTTAATGTAATTTTTATGATTAATTTATTTTTTAAAATCTCAGTATCTCAAAAACTGTTTATTGTACAGTTTCCAAGTTTGTGTCAGTTGTTGTATATTTAAAATTACGTAGTAATCATTATTTAGTAATCAATATTGAAGGTTTCAATTTTTCAATGATTCTGTCCAAAGTGTATTTGGAAATTGGGGAGTCTACCAAATACTCGATTGCACTGGAAATCAAAAATATTCATTGTTAATAATAATCGTACAAAATTATTTTCGAAACGTTTTATTCTTTCATCTTATCGCGCACACACACACACACACACACACACACACACAGAAATCACATCAAAAATGTTTGATTCGTGATCAGGGATGCTTGAAACGTGCTCTCCCGTCGAAAACTCGAATTCGAATTTTCGGCCCCGTCACAATACCTTCCCCGTCACAATACCCCGTCACAATACCTACAAACACACACACACACACATACACACACACACACACACACACATATTCGAGTTCATTTCAATCGAATCGCTCCATTCGTTCGTGAGATATCGTCTCCACAGACTCACTGACACACACACACACTGTCATACATTCACGCACACACACACACATTAATTGAAAAAATTTCGATTCGATTTCAGGGATGCTTAAAACTTGTTCTTACTAATAAAACTCGAATTCTAATTTTCGACTTCTTCACAATACTTTCCCTATGCATTAAACTCTGTATGTCGAAAAAGTAATATTACTGATATACTAAAACATATATATATATATATACTTAAGCCTGCATTGTTCAAGATATCGAATAAAAAGGAAAAACAAAATTAGCAGAAATTGATACTTAAATTTTATAAAAATTCATCAAACAAAAATTTGCATTTGACGTAAAAAAATAAATAAATAAAATATACCCCTTTACTGATGCACAACAAAAATGATTTGCAGATATGCTGATATCGGTGCTCCAATTTGTTCCAGATTAGAAACTTGATATAATAAATTTGCCATCATCCACTTCCCTTATTGAATTTCAGGTAAAAAAAATCACTCATACCGCAATCACCACCTTGGATAAAATGTCATTTTTCCAGAAGATCCCAAGTTTTCCATTTTTTTCCCTTCTTTATAATCTTGCGGTTGACTTCATCCTGACTTATTGATTCCCTTCGAGTGTCACGCATGCGCCACCGAAACCCGTCGATTTGCATCCAGATTTTGTCACTTTGTAAAGTCAATATGCTTGACTGCAAAATTTTCTGTCTTTCATTTTTTTTAACTTTTATCAAATTCTACAAAGGTAGCAAAAATGTATTTCATCGTGGCTCCGATAATAAAATGCGAACTGAAAGTTTCTTCGCTTGTAAATCGATAAAGGAAAAGTTCAATAAATCATTGAGATAGATTTGAGATATGTCAGTTTTTTGGAATTAAAAATATGGAATTTCTTTCTAAATGTGTTTGAAGACGTTTTTATTATTCGAAATGCAAGTATGTATTATTATTTTTTCTTAAATATTGAAATGTATCTTAACGGACAACACACATCGAATGCATAAGTGTCAAACAAGAAATTTGGATGTTTGCACCGTTCTAAAGAAGATATAATATCATTTCATTTCATAACCACTTCATAATTGTACCAAACAATAAATTATCCAAGAACCACAATTATCTTTTAACATATCTTTATGCTGATGTAGATATATAAAGTTCATTATATTTACTTTTGCTCGGATATCAATAAAAATAAAACAAATACAGTTGATTACAGGATTTTTCTCTTAGTTTTTAATGATTAATTGTTATATTTTCAATTATTCTATTTTTAATTATTTTTAATTTTTGTATTTTAATTAATTTTAGTTACACCTTTTCAGTTTTTACATATTTATAAGCATGCTAGAAGGTATGCCCGTCATATGATGGAATTCAAAATTTGCAAAGTATTACCTCCCATTTGGCGTCATTTTTATCAATTTGGCGACATTTGCGACATCCCGCCAAATTATTTGCCAAATTATTTTGCCAAACGACAACGAACAAAGAAATGGTTTTTCCATATATTAGATTCTTATATTCTTTCCAAGATATTGAATTCTCATTGATGCAGTGGTATTTTATTCAATTTTGTGATATTCTGTTCAATTTTGAGACATTCTAAAAACTCGCCAAAATTGTCGCCAAGTGGGACAGTTAGACAGATCAACGCTGCCGAAATATTATTACAATACTACCCCCTTTCAGAACACAATTAATTTATTGATTTGGCGTCATTTTATCAATTTGGCGATATTTTTATGGATGTGTCAACATTTTCGTTAATTTGGCAATATTTTTATCAGTTTGGCGACACTTAAAAATATATCCAAATTTGTCGCCAAATGGGACTGTTGGACTAACAGGCAAGCGATACCGAAATATCATTACAATAACATACCAATTAATTTTATTACTTAAATTTTCATTACATAATAACACTTCATTACATAATGCACAATTAATTTCATTAATTTTGCTTTATATTTAACAATTTGTCGGAAATTTTATCGATTTGACGACATTTTATCAATGTGGTGACATTTGATAAATTTGGCGACATTTTAAAAGTCTCTATATTTGTCGTCAAGTGGGATGGTTTGACTTGACAGTCAAATACTATCGAAACATTATTATAATACTTTTACCGTTCAAAACGCAATTAATTTCTTGATGTGGGGTTATATTTATCAATTTGGAGGCATTTTTTTATCGATCTGAAGACATTTTTATCGATTTGGTGACATTTTTGTCAATTTGGCAATATTTTGATACATTTGGCGACATTTAAAAACTCGCCAAATGTGTCGCCAAGTGGGATGGTTGCACTGACAGATAAATGCTTCCGAAACATTATTGTAATACTATCCCCTTTCAAAACAGAATTAATTTCACTGATTTGGCGTCATATTTATAAATTTGGCAACGTTTTTATCAATTTGGCGACATTTTTATCGATTAGACGATATTTTTATCGATTTGGCGATATTTGATAAATTTGATCTGTTTTTATTGAAATTAAATATGAGTGCAGCTCATACACAGGTAATGAAATGATTCCAAAATTAAGACCGCAGAACCCATCAATGGTTAGCGATTGTTCATTGAATTTTCAAATCAGTAATTGGTGAAACCCTCCTAGGCGGTAATGCGTGCTTGGATACGTCTAGGTAAGGAGTGATAAATTTTCCTAATGGCATCCTGCGATACATTCTGCTAGGCATTCCTCAATTGTTGCTCCAGATCCGCTACATTCCGGCCTAGAATGCGATGGACAGATTTGAACATCCCATACATGCTCAATTGGCGAAAAGTCTGGTGACCTTGCTGGCCAAGCAACAGTATCAACAGCACGGAGATAGTCTATACATATGCGAGGCCCCAGAAGGACGTGCTATGAAGGGTAACGCAAACGGTCGCAGGAATGCATCAACATATCGTTGAGCTGTTAAAATTGTACGCAGAATGACTAGGTGCGACTTGCTGTCATAAGAGATAACACCCCACACCAGGGATAATGGCTGTGTGCCTGTGTAAAATAAAGGCTGATTGGAACCGCTAGCCCTGGCACCACATGTACCTTATGGTCATCTGCTGAAAGACTGAAGCGTGATTCATCTCTAAACACTATGCGATACCAGTCTGCTGGCATCCATGATGCTCGGCTACGACACCACGACAAACGACTCTGTCGATTTTGTGAGGTTTTAGGCAGACATCTTAAAGGACGCAGTGAGCGTAACCCCACATCAGCCAAGCTGTCTGAGATGGTGGGGACCGTTGGGCCAGTTCTGGCCTGTCGCACAATCATCCGATCTTGCGTCGCATTCGTGCACCTTGGTCTTTCAGAGCCATCATTCTGCCGATGAGTTTCTTGCACCAACCATTGCTGCCACCATCTTTGCAGAACAGTGTCCGTTCAGTACAGGTGGCGGCCTATTACTCGGTACGTCCAGTCGGCTTCACGCATACCGACTATACGACCTCTTTCGAACTCGTCTAATTGCTTATGAGGTCTTCGGCAACGTCGTAACGGCATTATTGGGTGTGTTTCCACGAAACTGCAACGTCGATAACGAGCAAAGATAAACCGTTCACATTTTAACCTGTTTTATAGGATGCTAGTTGCGCAGTAGAAACGTGGCTATGACCGAAGCACTCATTGGACTTACAAATTTAATCATTTGCATACTTGGAATAAAGGAAATTTGCATACGAAATTTTGAGATGATCGAAATATTTTTATGGGGTGCTTCGGTTTTAACACTTTACAACAAAGTTGAAAAGTGCTCATGAGTTTGTTTATTCTGTCTGTCTGTCTTTCTGTCTGTCTGCCTGTCCATTAGCACGATAACTGCTGTAAAAATGACTTAATCAAAATTAAATTTTAGTATGTTGTTCAGACGGTCTGTAGGACCTATGGGAATATAAATGAAAAATATCACCCAATTAGTTTTGAATTAAGCCCTGGTTGAAAAAATGAAATACATTGAGTCCTATGGGACCTAATTTTTCAAACATTTTTTAAGCGGATTTAAAATTTACAAAATGCTTTGAAAATTTTAGGTAATATTCAAATTGTTCTATAAAATATATAAAAAAAAATTCAGAGAAATATATTCAGTAGTTTTTTAAATAAAAATTAAAATAATAATTACACATCTTATATGAAGCGATCACGTGACCATAATATGAAGAGATCACGTGACCCACTTCAAAATGATATACAGCATCCATCTTGTCTCATAATCGTGATTTTTAAAGTTCTTTTTAATTCATATTGAGTGTTCTATCCGTCCTAAAACTACTTTATTTTTGTTTAAATTCTGTGCATCTATATACTGAAACAATTACAATATATTTGATTTTAAATGCTCATCCAAATTTGATTATTTCTACAACGAAGCTTATTTTCCACCTATGTAAAATGTAAACAGCAAAATATGTAGAATGAGTTGTATTAGAATTCATGTATTTCTTTAACATAATATCATTTAGTTCATGGAGTCTGCGTAGCTGATATGAATGAAACTTTCATTGATTTTACAAAGAGAAGGACGATTTTTTTTCGATGCAGTTTTACGGATAGAGTTTAATTACTTGTAGATCCATGGTCTTAATTTTTAAATAAAATAAATTATTATAGTATTGTGATGAATGACATGAATGAGAAATTATTTATGAATGAAATGCTGCTTTTATAGAGAGCGCCAGGCGTGTTATTTTTTCTATAACGTCATTTGAATGAATTTCAGTTGTTTTCGATGAAGTTTACAAATATAATAAATTATCGTAGTATTATGATAAGTCTAAAATACTTACCGATGAATGTATCACATTTTAGAGATGTTTAAACCAGGCAATTTATATTTCAATGCCGTCATTTGAATGAAGTTCATTGTTTTCGAGGAATGTATTGCATTTTAGACATGTTTAAATAAAATTGCATTGAAGTTTGAAAGTGTTTCATGATCAATGCTTTAAGCATGATTGATATTTCTTGTTTTTTATTTTTTTTTTCAAAATAGTGTATATCACCACATCAAGACGTACTTTCCAATTAGACAGGCATTTCCTATCGGATTTAGAGTGGAATTGTTGATAAACGTTTCCAGAAAAATTGCAATTTTCTCACACTTGCAATTTTAGGGGAGTTTTACACATAAGTGCAAGATTTTTTTTTTCTAATGCACAAAGTAATTATCGTTTGGCGATGTATAGATTTGAAATTTGGCAGTCGAGTCAAAATTTCAAGACAATTTAAAAATAAGATTCTACGAATAATTACGTATTAATGGAAGCAAACGACGACAGATAATATAATTACAAAACCCACTTCTCAAATAGATAGAGATTATAAATTAGATATAAAGTAATATCATCCATAAACATTATAGGGAAAAAATGCAATTTTTCCAATATTTCGCACCCCAAAAATTTCAATTTTCTAAATGAGTACAAATAAAATGCTGTTTTTAGTCCATAGGATTTTAATTTGGGTTGCAATTTTAAGAAAATTGTAAAATACAATAAGTGATTTCAAATTATTGATTAAGAACGTACTTTCCAAACGGATAGACAGTAACCAATATTGGACCAAACATTTAAATGCTAAATCTGTAATACGAACTTTTCAGAACATATGTTTCAAACTATAAAAGTATATATGTTGCATTAAATATTTTTGTTATGATGATATACTATTTCTAACAAAAATCAGCTTTTCATGATTAGTTGAAAGTAATTTGAGTTTATAAATCATAAAAACGTGACACATTACTTGTGTTAGCATAGGCATAATCCTATATATTTTATGTCTACAAATTATTAAGGAGTATCAAAATTATTATTAACAGTATGAAAATGTAAAACATTTTAAAACATAAAATTTTAATTTAATTATACCCGCATATATGTTGTACGCAATTCTTACAGCCATTTTAACTCAAATTTATTTGTACCTTAATTTTAATCCACTCTAGATGTTAATAAATTTATTAAATTTATAACTCCCCCCCCCCCATTCGTCCTCTTTAATCTTTTGTTTTCTTAATAACTTCGAACTCAAATAGATCACATAATAAAAAAATCTGTTGTGGGCAACACATGACTTTCCTTATATAATGCAATGAATTTACTATTTTTACAGTTTACATAAATGTTATTCTTATAGTAGATACTTATGTTCTTTCAAATATATTGAATTTTCTTGAATTAGTCGTCATTTTTATCCATTTGGCGAGATTTTCGCTAATTTGGCAGCATTTAAAAATGTCGCCAAGTTGGCGACATTCCGCTAAATTCGTCGCCAAAATCTCGCCAAGCGTTATAGATGGAGTAATAAGTTATTCTTACAGCAGATAAATGACTATTGGCGTTCAAATACAAAAGTATTACTCAAAGTATCCTTCTCGTGAATGGAACGAGTTAGATCCACGAGAATGATGTCACCAAATTTACCGCATGATATTACATATGAAAAGTGAACATGTTTCTTAACAGTTACTATATATATTTTTTAATTTATGGGACTTTTTGATAAATTTATTTAAAAAGTGTGCAATATCTCGAGAATGGTTCGTTCTAGCGTTCTAAAATTTATGTCAAGTGTAGCGTTCTAAAATTTATGCTAGCGCTCTAAAATGTATGTCAATTATATTTATATGGAAAAATTACATGAGAGATGTCTATTTGCCTAAGTTTATTAAAGGTATTGATTTTTGGATGATTTTTTCAAAATTTCACTCGAACATTTAGAAGAGTTCTGAACATTCGATTGTGTTTCAAAACAATAGGCTTCCGGTATTCATGGATTGTGAAATTTGTACCAAATTTCATTCGAATCGCTCCATTCGTTCGTGAGATATCGTCTCCACAGACTCGCTGACACACACACACACACACACATACACACAAACACAGACACACACAGAGACATCACCTCAAAAATGTTCGATTCGTGATCAGGGATGCTTGAAACGTGCTCTCCCGTCGAAAACTCGAATTCGAATTTTCGACCCCGTCACAATAATTTCCTTATACATTATGTATATAAGGAAAGTGATAATAAATCGAACTTTAATTCTGAAAAGCAAAACTAACTTTAAAATTAAATGAAAATTTCTGAAGGTAGTAACTTTGTTTAAATAAAACTGTTTTAAAGACTCACAAAATATGATATCATATCTCAGACACCTCATAGAGTATTTAAGTAGTTTTACATTTTTAATTTCTGATACTGGATATAAATGACCTGGAGTAAAAATGGATGGTAAAATCAGGCGTCCTCTATAACTCCTTCCAGTTATTTCGTAAAAAATACTGAATACAAACTGCCAAACACACCATTTCATTACATTCATTAATGTTCCTCTTGAAAATTATTGATAACAAATCCAATTTTCAGGGACTTAAGCACTCTAACAAAAAATAGCTAACGCAGTATATCGTTCAAAAGAATATTTTGTTTCATTAGATTAATACCAACTGATAAACTTTTAATTGCATTAATAGCACATATCCAGTTTCTATTTTTTTTATTACAAGTGCATTTTATCTTCCGTAAGACCACCTAATGAGTTGCAAATTAACACCTCTCTTTTTTCATGACTTTTTTAAAAATTACCTAAGAACAATAATTGTGCAGTTTAATAGATAAGAGGAATTGGAATTTTCTAAACAATATTATCAGAATTTAATTACTTATGTTTAGAAAAGAAAATATTTTTATCTATAAATTAGTTTAGCGGTAATACGTAGTTATACAGGGAATATTTTGGCATCTCTAATATTTGAATATAAATACACTAATATTAGAAAGCAAAACCGAACAAACATAAGTTAAATATTAAATTATACATGAATTAGGATGCAATTATAGTAATTGAGCAGTTGTAATTACAGTACCAGTGCCAAATGTTTATATTTAAACTTGTTAGAATCAAATAATTCGGTTGATGAAATACATTAAAGAATTGAACATAGATGCAGTTAAGGATATAAGTGTACATATAACCATGATAAATAATCATGTTACAGTGGATCCCGCATGAAGTGAAGGTAACGATATTCATTATAACAGATATTCACAAAAATGAAAGTGCGATAGTCATAAATAATGACTTATTTGTCTGCATATTGCGAAATAAAATTATTTTTAATAAGGTTTGGTATTACTCTACTACGTTAAATAATTTCTGTAGCTTTCTTTTAAACATAAGAAATTGCAACACATGTGCATAGCACTTTTCCATAGTACCTAACTTGTTATTTCAATTAACATTGTGGGTTTTGAAATAGCAACGCACATGTTGAACGCTTCTACAGCAAATTTTAATGCTATCTTTTTTCAATTTAAATCAATTTCAAATTTTTCGGATTGTAATTCTTCAGACTTATTATCAGCAACTGTAGCAATAATGGCATTATCGGTATCTCAGCTTCTATTTCAACATAATCATCTGCTTGTAGCAGCAAAATCGTTAAACATAAGCTGTCTTGAAAAAACTCCTTATGAAGGTGTGCTGGATTTCATCTAAAAGGCTAACATGTATCCAGCAGTTTTTATTTGTTTGCCGATGAACATCACACTAGGCATCCTCTAAAAATTTCCAAGCAATCTTCATGTGTTTAATATTTCCTAAAGTATCTGGATTTGTGCTTAGGAAAGTGTTTTAGCTCAATGTTTCTGGGGATGAACTACCTTTTATTAATAAACTAATCGTTGCTTTTGGAATTTTGCTTTAACTCCTATCCTTTACTCTAAGGTCTATGAAAGAACTTTTACTTTACCTCACACTAAAAACTTCTCACACTAAACACTTTTCAGTATCAGATTGAAGGGAATCTAATTGTTCGATATAAACAATGAATATTATAAAAGTATTATAGGTCCAAAGTGATAGACAAAATTAGTAATAACCGATATTTCATTACATTCAATCTCGCTATCTAGAAGTGGGCTCCACTGTATTATTATTTTCCTTATATACATAATGTATAAGGAAAGTATTGTGACGGGGTCGAAAATTCGAATTCGAGTTTTCGATGGGAGAGCACGTTTCAAGCATCCCTGAACACGAAACAAACATTTTTGAAGTGATGTCTGTGTGTGTGTGTCAGTGAGACGGTGGAGACGATAACTGACAAACGAATAGACCGATTCGAACGAAATTTGGTACAAAAATCACAATCCGTAAACACTGGAAGCCTATTGTTTTTATACGCAATCGAATGTTCAGAACCCCCCTAAATTTTCGAGTGAAATTTTGAAAACATCGTCAAAAAATCAAAACCTCTAATAAAGTTACGCAAATAGACATTTCTTATATAAATTTTCATTAGAAAACGATTGACATAAATTTTAGAACGTTAGCATGAGCCGTTCTCGAGATATTGCATATTTTTCAAAAAAATTATCAAAAAGTCATATAAAATAAAAAATATATATTTCCTATTGAGAAACATGTTCACTTGTCATATGGAATACCAGGCGATAAATTGGGTGACATCATTCTCGTGGACCTAGCTCGTTCTATTCATGGAAAAAGATACTTTGAGAACTACTTTTCTATTTGAACGCCAATAGTCATTTATCTGCTGTAAGAATAACTTATTTCGTCGTCCATAACGCTTGGCGAGATTTTGGCGACGAATTTGGTGGAATGTTGCACACTTTGCGAGTTTTTTAAATGTTGCTAAATTAACGAAAACTCGCCAAATGGATAAAAATGACGCTAAATCAATGACGACTCATTGATGATGACAACATGCAAAATGACGACTCGTTGTCAAAAATTCAATATCTTGGAAAGAATATAAATGAATACTATAAAAATAATCTACTTTTATTATTGTAAAAGTAGTAAATTCATTGCATTATATAAGGAAAGTCATGCACTGCCCACATCAGAATTTTTTATATAATATTGTAGAAGGTACTGCAAATTTTTACTTCACAATTCACTACACAGTTTGAACTTTATATACGTGATTCTTTAATTCAGTGCATTATATCCAATCAATTATAACTTACGTTACATAATATAATGTACATGTAAAATTTTGTGCTGGGTTGAAAATACAAATTTAAATTTTCAATATTTTTAATCATCCATACTAAGCTAATTAATTTAAACTTTTAATCATCAGGTCAGGAGCCATTCTTGCTGGATTCAGTTTTGAAATTTTATATCTGTGCTCTTTGTGCTGATATTTAACTATTAAGTTACACATATATTTCGTATTGAAATTAAAATGTTAATTCGTTTGCAACAAATCTGTAGTTTTTATATGTCATCACAAATAAAATGTCATAGTATTCCAAACATTCGGCATTAAGCAATTGTGCCACATGTTCCAGACATATGTACATGCCACAAACATACGCACACAGACGAACATATAATCCAAAGTGTTCGCAATGCGCTCAGGAAGTTTTAAGTACATTTATCCATCAAAATCACAAATGAATATTTTTCGAGGAAAAAAACTTACTCTATACAATTGGATAAGAAAGTAAAAATACAAAATCTGTAAAACTTTCATAGTCTGGTGTATTTATTATTTTGACACTGAGTATTTTTCAATGTCCGCTCTGGAGTAACTGCTAGAAAAGACATTTTCAGAGTATCCTCTCCACGAGACGTTTATTATGGATTCCCAATAATATATTGAGAAACTTTGAATATTGTTTTTTTATTTCAATGGAACAGTTATCAGCTCCGTCTCTCTAACTCCGTGGTTTATCCAAACGAAAAGCTTGAAAATCGTTTGAAAGTGAATTAAAATTTAATCTCTGAGTTTGATGGGAGATTTTTTGCACTAAATAGTCACTTTCTGAAAACATGAATTATTTGAAACATGATTTAATTGCGAAATCTATCTCCATGGTATATTTTAAACAATCTTTTACTGAACAATGAAAAGTATAAAGAAATCTAAATGGTTATTTAATTTCGCAGTTTGTGAGAAGATTCTATCTTATATCATGTTAATCAGAAACGCAATTAAATAAAATTTGTCTGTTAATTTTAATAATTATTTTTCCGATTTGAATAATAAATAAATGGATATAAAAATATATTTTAGAAAAGAACGATTTGATTTTTCTTATAGCATTTTTGAATGGATAATATCAATTACGGTCTTCAGGTTTAAACGTTATTATTATTGATATTTTCGGGGATTGTTGATTCAGGGATTATTGATATTTTCAAGTTATTATGCATTTGTTTTATTATGACAAAAATAGTTTAAACTCATATATTGTACGTTGTACGAGTAATCTTCTACAAATACACGAGTATATCTTTTAATCTACGAGAATATAAGTAGTACAGGCATATTGGCATATGTTTTGATATATATATTGGCATATATTGGAATCAATTACGACCTTCTGGTATAAAGAGTACGGGGATTATTGATATTTTCAATTTATTACGTCATCTCTTTTATTTTTTTATTTTGGCAAATATTTTTGAGACTTATATTGTAATACCGGTAATCTTCTACTAACACACTGGCATATTTTCTAATCTGCGACAATCTAAGTAGTACGGGGTAGCATATATTGATTCAATTCCTTTTTTGTGTAAATTTGCTTACAAAAAGGGCCAGGATGTTTTATTCTTTAGATCTGCCAGTGAAGATAATTTTGCATAGTGAGAACATATATTCTTAAACTTCACTTTAGGAGCAATAAACTTAATATTTTAACAGAATTTGCACGTGATTGCGAATTATAAATTTCTTTATATTATATACTCCGTACGAAGAACGGGTATGCTGCTAGTTTTATTATAAAAACTGCATCATGTGAAATGCTATATTTATTACTTAATAGCTTTCCCCGAATTTTTAGGGAAAAAACTGTTTTTAACGTGCAAAATTTGGCTATTATTGTAAATCTTCGAAATGTATTAGGTGTTTATGCAAATAGAATTAGAAACTAAATAAAACCATGTATTTTTAAAATAACGAACAATTATGTAAATTTATGAGAGACTAATAACGTAAATAAAATATATATTGGATCTTCGAATAAACATGTAATATATAAGGAGGACATTTTCTTATATATTTATTCTGCATTTTTATTGATTTTTGCATAATAATTTTAGTAAGACAGGGTTGATTGGTATAATTTGAAACTTAAATTACGACCATCATCATAATCATTATCATCAAATTTAGTTGTGATTTCAAGCCTTTGTTGCAGTTACTAAAACTTATCTCTCCATCCGACCAATAGTTGTGTCATTACTCTTACGTTTAATTTTACATATAAAATGTTTCATATGTAATTATAAAGTTATAAATAAAAGCTTTTAAAAGCAGCTAAATATTTATTTTACTTTACTTTTAAATTTAGGCAATCAGTAAGGCGCATATTCATTTTTGATAGTATTGTTTTCACTCAAATTGACATAACTATTTTGTTGTCAACTACTTGTCATCAAATAAAAGCTTAAATAAAATTCAAGAGTTAATCTTAAAAGAAATAAAAAACAATTTGACATGATTTTCAATTGACTTGTTGAAAATCCTGACCATTCTGTTCAATTATGGATTGCATTATTTAGAAAATAATTATAAGATACAGATGTGAATAGCTAGTAAATATATGTATGTGTCCACGACCACATTTGTCCAAGTCTATGTTTTGCATTTGCAGATTTTTTGATGCATAACAATAGTGTTTATTCAATAAATTTTAAAAAGGATCTAAATTTAATGTTTAAGCAAACGGTCTCTTTTCAAATCAGTTTTGCTAAATTATCCAAAGGAAAATATGGCAGTGTAATTTACTTTTAGGTGTACATTTCATATTGGAACTAATTCTGCCATTTCAAGTCTGAATTTTGGTTTATTTTGTTTGTAGCACAATAAATTATAGTTAAATTCTTTCGAGTGCCATCATGTGGAAATAGTTTAATTAAGTGTACAAATTGATAACTTTATTCTGTCACACCAAAGAGTGTAGGATATAGCTAAAAATTTAGAGTTGTTGTTGTTGTTGAGACCCAGACCGTCCGACCTACCAGAAAGGTGTAAGGTAACTGAATGGACGGCCGGGAAGTGCCACCCAATTTAGACCGGAACCCAGTGGGGGAGGCATCCACAGGGACCGTACCCTCCTTCCCCTACCACCAACCTCTCGGAAGGACTTACGGACCCACATGTTTAACGTGATCGTACTCCGCATGAACACGGCGGCATTTGTGGTAGCGTGCAAATCTAGCGCGCAAACCACGGGGATACCGCACCCGAGATGGCCAACAGCACGCGGTGTTCCGAGGTGGTCACCCACAAAGTACTAACCGCGCCCGATGCTGCTTGACTTCGGTGATCTAACGAGAACCGGTGTTTTCAGCACGGTACGGCCGTTGGCCCCTAAAAATTTAGAGTGAAATATTTCTGCGTACCGTACATATATATCAATAATATTATAAAATTGCGTTGTATATAAAAATAGATTTAATAATTCCATTCAATCTATAGAAAGCGAACCCTATAGAAAGTTATTGCAAAAAGTTACTGCATTCGGTGTATTTAAACGAGACAAAATGACCCCAGATCATACTTTACAGAAAATCATTGGTTAATTTTCTTGAAGACAGTCATTTGAACATAGTTTAATTCAGTCTAAAACGGATAACATTATTCTATCACCTCAAGGAGTATGGTGTTGTAATTTTGTTCCGTTCACACCAATTCTTCAAATTAATTTCCAGTTATATATTTTTAGTTGAGAAACAATTTTTTAAACATGCCTTCAGGGAAGCCTCCTTCATGAATCTGTGTCGTTTGATTGTGTGTTGAATTGTTCACTTAGTGACACTGCAGTTTAAGGTTTGGGTCTCGTCCATCTTTCTTTTCTTGCGATCGAGACCGTTGGACCCATACGAAGATGTTGGGTCCCGAGGGTCTCGCCCATCTGGCTCATTTCCGTGATTGAGGTTACATAGGAAATGGTGTATTAATTGGTTATAAAATGCTTTCTAGTTTAAAGTCAATATTGTCGCCGTTTCGTTATGAATGTCCAGGCACTTGATTAACTGGTAATTCGCCCAAATATCGGCCGAGACGTGTTAAATTTCGCTCTTCCATGACCTTGCCGTGGTGCACTACAGGAGGGGGTTGGAGCACTCTACATTTTGAATGGGTACCACAATATTCATACCCGCAGGGAGTATTCGAACCCACAACCCGGCAGTCGAGACAACATGAGGCCTTGCCTTGGACCCCTCGGCAAGCGGGTCGGCATAGGCAAATATGTATTTCGCTATATAGCATGCAAATAAATCAGTGTATTCAACAGAGTTGATTATATATTTACAAGTGTGAAGAACAAAAATTATTTAAAAAAAAAAAAATTCTAGTAGCATTTCGAAAGCTACTCCAGGTAATATTGCTACTTATCAGGAGAGTAAATTTTAATGCAATGAGAATAAACTTTTATAGTTTTTTTAATGGTTTGAGTATTTATAGTTTTTTTAATGGTTTTCTATCCCCTGAAGAGCACGGAATTCCTGAGCTTGAACACTGCGAGCAACAAGAGTTTGTGGACCTCTGCTATAGATGAACATTGACACAATAGGTTAAAAGAGTTAATTTGTTGGATATGCTTGTATTAAAACATAACAGTTTTTTTTTTCTAGTTAGAATATGCAAGGTGTTTATGAATTTAAATATGATTATTACTTTCCTTATATACATAATGTATAAGGAAAGTATTGTGACGGGGTCGAAAATTCGAATTCGAGTTTTCGACGGGAGAGCACGTTTCAAGCATCCCTGATCAAGAATCAAACATTTTTGAAGTGTTTTCTGTGTGTGTGTGTGTGTCAGTGAGCCTGTGGAGACGATAACTGACGAACGAAAGGACCGATTCGCACGACATGTGGTGCAAAAATTACATTCATAAACACTGGAAGCCTATTGTTTTTATACGCAATCGAATATTCAGAACTCCCCTAAATTTTCGAGTGAAATTTTTAAAAAATCGTAAAAAAATCAAAACCTCTAATAAAGTTACGTAAATAGACATTTCTTATGTAATTTTTCATTAGAAAACGATTGGCATAAATTTTAGAACGCTAACATGAACCGTTCTTGAGATTTTGCACATTTTTCAAAAAAATTATCAAAAAGTCATATAAAATAACAAATATATATTTCCTATTCAGAAACATGTTCGCTTTTCATATGTAATACCATGCGATAAATTTGGTGACATCATTCTCGTGGATCTAGCTCGTTCTATTCTTGGAAAAAGATACTTTTCTATTTGAACGCCAATAGTCATTTGTCTGGTGTAAGAATAACTTATTTCTTCAATCATAACGCTTGGCGAGATTTTATCAACGAATTTGGTGGAATGTCACCAACTTGGCGACTTTTTGAAATGTTGCTAAATTAGCGAAAAACACGCCAAATGGATAAAAATGGCGCTAAATCAATGACGACTCGTTGATGATGACGACATGAAAAATTACGACTCATTGACGAAAATTCAATATCTTGGAAAGAATACAAATAACTACTATAAAAATAATCTATTTTTTAACTGCAAAAGTAGTAAATCCATTGCATTATATAAGGAAAATCATGTGCTGGCCATATCATATTTTTTTTTTTACATTTAAGCCAGACATTTATTAATTTCCTTATATATATAATGTATAAGGGGAGTATTATGACGGGGTCGAAAATACGAATTCGAGTTTTCGTCGCGAGAGCACGTTTCAAGCATCCCTGATCACGAATCGAACATTTTTGAAGTGATGTCTATGTGTGCGTGTGTGTCACTGAGCCTGTGGAGACGACATCTCACGAACGAATGGAGTGATTCGAATGAAATTTGGTACAAAAATCACAATCCATGTATACTGGAAGCTTAGTGTTGTAAAACGCAATCGAATGTTCAGAACCGCCCTAAATTTTTGAGTGAAATTTTTGAAAAAATCATCAAAAAATCAAAACATTTCATAAAGTTACGCAAATATACATTTGTTATGTAATTTTTCCTTAAAAAACGATTGACGTAAACTTTAGAACGTTGGCATGAACCGTTCTTGAGATATTGCACATTTTTCAAAAAAATTTATCAAAAAATCCCATAAATTAAAAAAATATACATTAACTGTGAAGAAACACGTTCACTTTTCATATGTAATATGAATATCATGCGATAAATTGGGTGACATCATTCTCGTGGATCTAACTCGTTTCATTCACGAGAAAAGATATTTCTGTAATTGAACGCCAATAGTCATTTATCCGCTGTAAGAATAACTTATTTCTCCGTTCATAACGCTTGGCGAGATTTTGGCGACGAATTTAGTGGAATGTTGCCAACTTGGCTACATTTTTAAATGCTGCCAAATTAACGAAAATCTCGCCAACTGGATAAAAATGACGCTAAATCAATGAAATTGAAGAAATTCAATATCTTGGAAAGAATATAAGACAGAATGACAGAATGACATCATCTGAAGACTATCAGAATGACATTTTTTTAACTGTAAAAGTAGTAAATTCATTGCATTATATAAGGAAGGTCATGTACTGTCCACATCAGATTTTTTTTTAATTATTCACCCATATAGCGGCAAAGAAATGAGGCATTTTGGTGTAAAGCACATTGTTTAGAGTGGGTTTAAATTTTTCACTTTTCCTCCATTCACTATCTTGCGCCGCGCTGGCGAATATAATGAAAGTAATGTCGTTTGACGTTACTAAGACTCTAATCTTGATGTACCGATATTCCAATTTCATGTATCGGCTTTGCGTCACGATTTAGTTCAAATTATGTTGATATTTAATATTAAATGCTTTTGTCACAAAAATCAATCATAAAATTATAAAACTGCTGTGGGCATGACATGACTTTCCCTACGATGCACATTTCATTACATTGAGTCTATTTGCACGAAATAACATGGATAATTATTTGAAATTGCGTTGAATTCGCAGTTGTAATTCTCAGTTTTATCTTTCATTTGGATACTGGACATGTTGTTAAAGTTAACGTGGTAAAATGCGAAATACTAAAATATCTCGAGAACAATTAGTCCTAGAGTTATGGGGATGGCCATATTCATTTTGACGTCAATACTTACGTGTAAAACAAATCTTTAGTTAATGCATTTAAACATAAGTAGTATGTCAATTTAGTTTTTGACAATTCTTGTGAGTCGTTTTGCAAGAAAAACAGGTTCTTTATTTCTGAATCATGCACATCAGGATACACACCGATTGTACACAGGATCCAATCTGCACCCGGTACCCACCGAGTGGCTTATCAACTAAATTTTATGAAATTCAATTTATTAGTTTTTCAGCTATAGTGAATACATACAACTTTTAGGGGTCATTTTGGTTCTTTTTTTCCGAAGCGTACCGAAATCTAATCAGCTCCAGGGTTACGTACGAGTGACGTACTTACAAGTTTTGTGAAATCCCTTTAAATAATTTAGAGCTAGAATGGATACCTACATCGTATAGACAGACACAGAGACGTCACGCTAAAATGGTATTTTCGTGTTCTATACGTCCGGAATTTGTAGTTCCGTTAAAAACTGGCAATTTTAGACATGATTTCAGCACTTTCCCCATACATTTATTGTAGGATATGTATAAAATAATCTATAATACACTGCATTTTTATAAAATACTGCTTTGAATCCAATTGAAATTATTTCTTTCCCTAATGTTGTTTTTGTTTCAATAAATATTGTTTCTTTTCCATATTGATGATCAGCAATCCCACATTATGTTGTTCACATTTCACAAAAATGGTATTACTGCAGTTAACCAATACCCAATTCAAATATAGCAGTGCCTTAGATAATAATGGCTAAGTTATTTTAAGCTAAAAAAGCGACCAGAAAGATAATAGAAAATATTTCGTCGTAGCACCACCGGACAGATTGACAAATTTTATTTCAAAAAAGCTTTAAACTGAATACGTACTATTTCTATCAGACGAATTTGTTTGAATTTAAAAATACAGAGGGTGTTCACACATTTTTGTAACGATTTTGAAAAAATATATATATAAATAAAGATATGAATTTTAGTTTCTAATATGTTCAATCTGATACCTCTTTTGTTGACCTATCATATTACATCTTGATTTCCAAGGTAAAAGAAATTTTCTTAAAATATCAAGGTTGATTTTGTTCTATTCCTCCACCAGAATCTTCCAGAGTCCATCCAATGTTTTGGGATGCAGTTTATAAAGAGCTTGTTTTAAAAGTCCAAATGCACAGTAATCCATACACACATCGGGGGACTTGGGTGAGATGCATTTAAATGGCATAGCCTCAATTCCGGTTTGATTTCTCATTTTTCAAAAAATATAGCAGGAGATTTAGAGGTACGGCTGGTAGCCTTATCCTGATGGACTTTAACACAGTGAAGATTGTTTGGGTAAAGTGATGGAATGTATTTTTTGAAAACAGGTGTTAAAACATATTTCTGATAGTAATCCGAGTTTATTTTGACATTTTTTCTACTTTATTTATATTTAGTTTTTCGTTATAAGAGAATCCAGCAATAATCATAAAACCTTTAGCAAAACTTTCCTTGTTTCTCAGAACCAACCTTTGTTGGGTATGCATTTTTTACCTTTTCCCCAATCAAATGTAACCTTTGACGTTTCTTTCATTTTTATTAATTATGTCACTTTTTTTAAGTGTAGAAATATTAAAACCATGTGCTTTCCACATCTTATTTTAATAATCTAATAAGCGTATTATAATTTAATAAGAGTATTTCTGGTCGGAAAGTGCCAAAATATAGCCTTTGATCCATTGTTTATTTTCTGGAGACATTTTAAAGCAAGGAATATTTTTAATGATGCAGACGATAATTAAACCCTATTCCGGCTTGATGCCAGTCAGTTATTTTTATTTAAATGTAATTCTTGGAGAAAGTCAAAATCGTTACAACAATGTGTGCACACCCTCTGTATATATATATAGACGTTCCTTGTTTCGAAGCATAATCTACAGGGTGATCGGAAAATGTCTGGCCAAATTTTAAAGGGGACGAATATAAAAAGATTCGCAGTACAATGCGTGTCCGGAAACGCCGCGTAAAAGCCCTGGAGAGTAAAGAAAGTGGAAAGGTAAAAGGAAAGAGACACAAACAAATGTAACCAGCCCTTTATTAAATCAACGTGTTACAGCAAATGCTCGAAAGAGAGACCACCAACCACTATACAAGCTTCACATCGCCGCTGCATAGAACTGCGTACCTTAGCAAAAACACCAGCCATGTCCTGCACATCTACAGCAGCAACAGCCAATCTGGAGACGATATCGTCGGCGGAATCCACAGGGGTATCGTAGATGATGCTTTTCAAGTGGCCCCACAGAAAGAAATCCAAGCAGGACAGGTCTGGTGACCGTGGCGGCCAGGGAACAAGTCCACCTCGACCAATCCCGCATGCCGGCTTGTTTCGACTGCCCTACACAGCGCAATCTACAACCTTCACGCTGCGTTTCCGGACACGCATTGTACTGGGAATTCTTTTATATTCGTCCCCTCTAACCCCCTTTAAAATTTGGCCAGACATTTTCCGATCATATTGTATATAATAAAAGAATATGTGTGTTTATCTGTCCGTATGGGAAAATCTTGATGATCTACAGCTACTAAATTTGGTACAGTTATAATTCTGTTCAGGTTCAAAGATACGTCAATAATCCGAATACGTACTTTTCGTATATTCATTATATTCGTACTATACGTATACTGACATAATGTTTTCGACTACGCCTTTTGTAAAACTGAATAAATGGACTCAACAATTCCTTGCTTTATATTCTCAGCAACTCCAGGTATAATTTCCAGTATTACTATATATTTATTCAGATGAAAATACTATGAATTTAATCTTTAGGTGTATTTAAAATACATATAATAGTACAGGGACCTAGCTGTTATTTGAGTAAACAAGTAACAAGCACGTATATACATATACAATATTTTATTAGTAACAATTAATATTTATAATGATAAATCCGAAGAAAAAGTTCCTTTAAAGCGATATAAATTACACTGTAATGCCATGACCGTAATTACCGTGGCTCTGGAAGTAAACTAATTTACTTTTGATGTAACGCTTGATGTCGCTGTCCTTTTTTAAATTTACATTCCGAAGACAAAGGACATGGGAAGTTTAATTAAAGTCAAACCCATCATTTAGGGTCTGTTAAAGGAAATAATTTTATAGTTCTTCAACGTTCATTCACTAGTTGTCCAATTATTTAAAAATTACTTTAAACTATGAACGTATTAATACTTTCCTTATATACATAGCATAATGTATAAGGAAAATATTGTGACGAGGTCGAAAATTCGAATTCGCGTTTTCGACGGGAAAGCATGTTCCAATCATTCCTAAACACGAATCAGACGTTCTTGAGGTGATGTATGTATCTGGGTGTAAGTATGTAAGTGTGTGTGTGTGTGTGACATAGAGATAGTCTGTGGAGACGATATCTCATGAACGACTGGTGCGATTCGAAAGAAATTTGGTACCAAAATTGCAATCCGTAAATACTGGGAGCAATAGTTACTTTCCTTATATACATAATGTATAAGGAAAGTATTGTGATGGGGTCGAAAATTCGAATTCGAGTTTTCGACGGGAGAGCACGTTTCAAGCATCCCTGATCACGAATCAAACATTTTTGAAGTGATGTCTGTGTGTGTGTATGTGTGTGTGTGCGTGTGTGTGTGTGTGTGTGTGTGTGTGTGTGTGTGTGTGTGTCAGTGAGACTGTGGAGACGATAACTGGCGAACAAATAGACCGATTCGAACCAAATTTGGTACAAAAATCACAATCTATAAACACTGGAAGCCCATTGTTTTTATACGTAATCGAATGTTCAGAACCCCCCTAAATTTTCGAATGAAATTTTGAAAAAATCGTCAAAAAATCAAAACCGCTAATAAAGTTACACAAATAGACATTTCTTATGTAATTTTTCATTAGAAAGCGATTGGCATAAATTTTAGAACGCTAACATAAACCGTTCTCGAGATATTGTACATTTTTCAAAAAAATTATGAAAAAACCACACAAAAAAAAAATTCCTATTGAGAAACATGTTCACTTTTCATATGTAATACCATGCGATAAATTGAGTGACATATCATTCTCGTGGATCTAGCTCGTTCCATTCATGAAAAAGATACTTTGAGTAATACTTTTGCATTTGAACGCCAATTTATCTGCTGTAAGAACAACTTATTTCTTCGTTCATAACGCTTGGCGAGATTTTCGCGACGAAATTGGCGGAATGTCGCCAACTTGGCGACTCTTTGAAATGTTGCCAAATTATCGAAAATCTCGCCAAATAGATAAAAATGGCGCTAAATCAATGAAAATGACGACTAATTGTGGAAAATTCAATATCTAATAAGTTATATAATATATAAATATATAATAATAGTTATATAATATATGTCGAAAATTCAATATCAAATAAGTTATATATATATATATATATATATATATATATATATATATATATATATAACTTATTTCTTCGTCCATAACGCTTGGCGAGATTTTGGCGACGAAATTGGCGGAATGTCGCCAATTTGGCGACTTTTTTAAATGTTGCCAAATTAACGAAAATCTCTCCAAAAGGATAAAAATGACGCTAAATCAATGAAAATGACGACTAATTGTCGAAAATTCAATATCTTGGAAAGGATATTAGTATCTACTAGAAGAAAAACCTATTTATTTTACTCTAAAAGTAGTAAATTCATTTCATTGTATAAGGAAAGTCATGTGTTGCCCACATCAGATTTTTTTTTACTGTAAATGTAGTAAATTCATTGCATTATATAAGGAAAGTCGTGTGTTGCTCGCATCAGATTTTTTTAATACGTAACCCTGGGAGGAAAAAGGACAATTGTAATGTACTTGAAACGTATATAATGGTTTTGTATGATGTATATAGCTATGCCTCTGCACAGACGAAATTGGGATTTTTGGCGCCTTTGATTTGTATGCGCACTTCACATGGATTGTAAATAGTTAGAGAATTAATTGCGGCAAGATGTCAAAGTTGAGTTACAAATCTCTGAAAATTTATAGCCCTATCAGGTGTGGCTCGTGTCGGGGTCAGTTCCTTGGACCACCCGGTTGTAGAAAGCCCTCTGGTTCTTGAATTTTACTGGAGCGCATAAAAAATGGGCGTCTCTTCGAAAACCCATGGTGTGAAGCAAATTTCAACCGCCTTTTTTACTGCGCTTGGGAAACAGCGAATGGGAATTGGGGGACTTCCTCCCTATTTTTGTCGTTCCCCTCGTTTTAAAATTTCTGGAAATTTTTAGTAAAATGTAAAAATTCAGATGCCTTTCTGATCTCGAGAGTATAGCACTCCAAGTGCGAGGCACTTGTGATTTTGTGAGGCCCGATCAGGCATGCACTTTGATACATTTCAGGCACGGTATCTGTGGCCCTTATCTAGGGCGGCCAATGCTTTCGGCTAGGATCCGACGTCGTGTGTCCGGTGATGTATGTCGACTCGTAGCCAAAACGAGCTAGAGCCTAATTCAGCTCGAGGTCGCAATTCTTCGGGCGGTGGCGACCGGTGAAGTAAAGAAAGTCGTCATTTTTACTTTCCTTATATACATAATGTATAAGGAAAGTATTGTGACGGGGTCGAAAATTCGAATTCGAGTTTTCGACGGGAGAGCACGTTTCAAGCATCCCTGATCACGAATCAAACATTTTTGAAGTGATGTCTGTGTGTGTGTGTGTGTGTGTGTATGTGTGTGTGTGTGTGTGTGTGAATGTGTGTGTGTGTGTGTGTGTCAGTGGGTCTGTGGAGACGATAACTGACGAACGAATGGACCGATTCGAATCAAATTTGGTACAAAAATCACAATTCGTAAACACTGGACGCTTATTGTTTTTATACGCAATCGAATGTTCAAACCTCCCCTAAATTTTCGAATGAAATTTTGAAAAAATCGTCAAAAAATCAAAACCACTAATAAAGTTACGCAAATAGACATTTCTTATGTAATTTTTCATTAGTAAACGATTGACATAAATTTTAGAACGCTAACATGAACCGTTCTCGAGATATTGCACATTTTTAAAAAAAAATATCAAAAAGTCATATAAAATAGAAAAAAAATCCTATTGAGAAACATGTTCACTTTTCGTATGTAATATCCTGCGATAATCTGAGTGACATCATTCTCGTGGATCTAGCTCGTTCCATTCATGAAAAAAGATACTTTGAGTAATACTTTTGTATTTGAACGCCAATAATCATTTATCTGCTGTAGGAATAACTTATTTCTTCGTCCATAACGCTTGGCGAGATTTTGGCGACAAAAATGGCGGAAAGTCGCCAACTTGGCGACTTTTTGAAATGTTGTCAAATTAACGAAAATCTCGCCAAATGGATAAAAATGACGCTAAATCAATGAAAATGACCACTAATTGTTGAAAATTCAATATCTTGGAAAGAATATTAGTACCTACAGCAAGAGAAACCTATTTTTTTTACTGTAAAAGTAGTAAATTCATTACATTATATAAGGAAAGTCATGTGTTGCCTACATCATTTTTTTTTTGGTGTCGCAGTGCAACACAGCTCTGCCTCTAAACGGCGTGGTGTGGGACCTTTGCTCCCTCAGCTGAATTCAAGCCGTGGCCCCTGTGGCACTGCATGGACGGAGTGTTTGCGGAGCATCAATCCCGGGCTCCTATGTAGCAGACGAACGTCAACTGGGTGCCATCGAATGGATTCAGTGAGGTCCGAAAGTGAGGTGAGAGACGAAATCCGAAAGATATGAGGATGCACCATTCCCCTGAAGTAATCTTTGAAGTGAATATTATCAACCAAGTCGCCCAAGAAAAGTTTTTTGGCAAATAATCAAAACAAGAGTCGTCTGATCGAACTTCTGAAAGCCAATTTTGAAAAGTGTGATATTGAAGTCAAGCATGCTCAAGAGGACGCTAACTTACTGATCGTCAACACTGCCATTTCGAAGGCAAAAGAACTTGAAAATGTGATCGTAGTTGGGGAGGATATCGATCTGCTAGTTCTGATGACAGGGTTAGACCAGTCATTCAGCAACTTATTCTTTCTTAAGCCTAGGAGAGGGAATGCTGGCAATGTGTTATTTTCAACTATATCATTTAAGTTCGACCCAGGTAATATCCTGTTCATACATGCATTTAGTGGATGTGATTCCACATCAGCCATCTTTAGTCAAGGCAAAATTAAATTGTGCAAGATTGTCAACAAATCGCCTGAAGTGAAGAAAGTCACTAAAACATTCATGGATCCACTCAGCAGTCACGATGACATAGCTGCAGTTGGAGAAGAAATTCTGAAAACATTATACACAGGCGACATCCATTCCGACCAATCCTTGAACACTTTGCGATTTAATCTGTTTGCAAAATCAGTCTCCAACAGAAAAATAAATCTCGCACGACTACCACCTACGTGCGATGCTGCACGCTACCATTCCTACATGTGCTACTATCAAGTTCAAAGCTGGTTAGGCAATGGCACCAACCCGGAGGAATGGGGTTGGGCGTGCAGCATAGAAGGTCTATTGCCTGTTGACACAAAAAGAAATTCAGCATCTGAGAATCTTATGAAGAGTGTGTCTTGCGCTTGCAAGAAAGGGTGTAGTGGACCCTGCTCCTGTCGCAAGGCATGTTTGAAATGCTCCAGCAAGTGCAAGCACTGCAGTGACATGGGGTGTGACAATGTCGCACCAATTTCACCTTTGGATGATACTGAAGAGGAAAATGACTTACTCCACCAGCTCTTGGAACCACTGCAACACGTGGATGAACAACTTGAGGATGACAACTTCCTTCCACCTCCGACGGTTGCTGAACCCGAAGAAGAACACACATCTTCAAAACGTCTTCGAAGAAGATAAATATGTATGTTTTCAGTTTTACTTATTAATTTCCTTTCTTCAATTATTTCAAACCTGTATGAATCTTCTTGTAATTTGTATATAAATGTTAAATTTCTACAATTTGTGTTTTTGAAGATAATTATTTGTTTTTGTACTTTAAACAGGTTTGGCCATTTGTGGAGATTATTTAAATTTAATTTGGTGCATTGGTATTATTATTCATTATGTTAATGTATTATACCTAGAAAATTAGTTGAATTACAACACACACATCATGAATTTTTGCTTATTAATGCTTTATTATTATTTCGCTTATTATCACCCCCATATTTATTCATTCACATTCAAATATCGCTTCTGTGTAGGTAGAACATCAGAATAAAATGTAGTATGAAGTATAATATATGTTGCAGTTGTACAATATGAACATGTGCTGTTATTGGGATCTGATCGTGTCGTCTGCGAAATGTGAGGGGGAGAACTGTGACTGCGGGATCAGGTGGGCAAGGGGTGTTAATGCGTTTTTTTACTAAGTAGAGAAAAAATGGCAGATTTTAAGAAGCTGTAGTGCGCTTACTATTTGTGCCATAAAATAGTTGTAATAGTAAAAATTGAAGGAAATTTAATTATCTTTAAATTTTATATTGGGAAAGAATCGCAAAAGTCGATCGTTTCTGAGATATTTTGAAAAAACCAAAAAAAGGCATACAATTTCGTGGTTTTTCGGCCGCCAAAAGTTCTCTCGGGGTCGGCCATGTTGGATAACTTGGTTTTTTCATGTTGGCATCAGTATATACAAATGCAAAAAAAATCTTCTACTCCACCTTTTGCAAGGTACAATGTATCTACTGACTGGACTATACACTCTCATACCGCGTTTCCTTCCATTCCGATGTAGATTTCCTGAAATGTTTACATAAACAACAACTATGCTTAACTTTTGGACATGAGTGTACGTTTGACGAATTTTGTGGGTAATCTAGGCGATATTTCTTTACCCCAGATTGGCGAAAATATCGTCAAAATTGCAAAAATTATTCCAATTTAATGGAAATGATGCCTGAATGATAAATTTATTATTAAAATACTCTTATCTTGATATTTTGACTATACTGCATAATGATGATTCTATCAATGTTGATAATTATTAATTTAAAATTAAGTGAAATATAAGTTAATTGGATTCGAAATAGTTTTACATGTCGTTATTCGGAAAAGCGCTAAAAGTACAATTCAACGTTACACACACTGTGCCGTGGATTTGATACATCATTTTATCACTGTGAAAGAAGTAAATCCGTTACATTATACTATAAGGAAAATCATGTGCTGCCCACATCAGATTTTTCATATAGTTTTGGGGTCGAAGTAATTTAAATAATAAAATGTTTAAATATTTTTATTACTATCGCTTGTATTCAGCGTTTCTTAAGGTTTATCAGATACAGCATGGAATATTTAATATCTGCAAGAAAACTTGCAATATGCCACAATTATGTGAACTTCTATGGGGACTGATATATTAAGTACTACCATGCAGCCAGCTTCTAATTTATTAAAGATTAAACTCTTGAGAGAACTTCGCCTATAGAAGATATTCCTAAATCTGGAATCTGGCTTTCATTGCAGATACGCTATCTGCATTCATGAACAGATACAGTTGACATAGATGTTTAAATCAAATCTCAGATTTCCAACAACATTCCTATGAAGTGATGTAGCTTATCAATGCTTTAAGTGATATATTTATCGATGTTAAGGAAATTAATATATGTTTAAAATCAACGATAAGTAATTCAAGCAATCTCTTATGGCAATAGCAATTAGGATTGTTAGATCCATGGAGGAAATAAGATGTTACTAACTAATTATAATATTACAACCGTATTAACCGATAATCACAAAGTTTGCTTACTGAAGTTTGCTGCTAGGGGATTAAGAGCAATTGCCCCGTTTCTGTCAACAACCACCACGTAGAATTTGGAAGTAGACTGGATCCATTAAATATTTTTCCATATTGGCAATACTAAATTTGTCAACTCGACCCCAATAAACCTTTGCTCATAATGGCAATATCGAAATTGTATTAATTAATATTTCGTGACAAAGGCTTGAATAAAAACTTTAAGTCCCTCTTACACATCCACTGATTTATATTAGTATGATGTATGAACTGTACGTTTCCGTCTGAAATAATTCCCAATTTGTGTTTAATATAGAGAATTGCGTACTCGTAGATAACATTCACGCTTACCATCTTTATGCTATTGCCCAAATTATGCGTTCTTAGAAGTGTTGGAATCTTCATAAAAATTGATTGCATTCTTAATTAAATACTCTGATGTGAGAAATCAGATTAGAAAAGTTCCTATGTTGTCAGCAGATGCGTTTCAAAACAAACCATATCCAGAGAAAAGTACGCTTTTTGAAATATCTACCTGTTCTACATATAGACTATTCTAAATGTAGACTAAAATTGAATTTATTCTAGACGATGTAACTGAAATAAATGGATGTACAGAAGTACAGAAAAAATACGAAAATGTACTATCACATCTCACAAAGAAAATAAAAGAATATAAAATACAGTTTTAGATTTATGTCTCATTTTGAACAAATACGTTTTGAAAACCGTCATGATTTCATATAATGAAATTCTAAAAGCACATTTCATGTATTTCAGATGTAGGTGAGAAAAATGCCTATACATACATCTCAAACATGAAAAGGGTGGTGCAATTCGCTAGCGCCAATTTAGTTTTCGAAAACGAAAATCAGCAGTTCAATGTGTAAAAGGATCACTCAAAATTCAGATCAGATCCATAAAATTTCGCAATATAAGAGTAAAATTAAATTCGAGATTTACAGCTTGGTTTCAAGAAATTTATCTTCACAATTTCAAGGATGCCTGGACATTAGCGATTGCTGAATTCTAACAAAAACTGCAATGTCCTATGTTGTTTAAAAAATGAATTTAAGCAGAAACCAAGTTCATACAATGCACTAATTTTCTTCAGACTTAAAATAAGTACAATATATGTTTCTAAATCAGATAAGCATAGTGTGCCTTAGTTTTGCATTATAGGTTGTATGGACCTACCTACGCTCTGCTACATACATACGTGCAATACGAAGAAAGATGGAGATAATCTGTGAGCTATTTTGTTATTAATGTGTTTTATAAACTTTTATAAAAATTATTTAAGATATGGCTATATATATATCAAACAAAATGTCGTAAACATACCATTTTAATACCGTGATAAATTTGCTACCTTTAATCAAGAATGTGAGCGTTAGCAGAAATGTGAGCTGAAGAAAGTATGCCAACTTTAAGCAAGAAAATTTTCAAATTTACTTTGTCATTCTCTCATTTCAGCTAAGAAGACCGTATTTTTTTTCTCTAACTAATAAGAGGTGTAACTGTCAAAGTGGACTCTTATGGTCGATTAGAATTCTTATTACATGCGGCATGATTAAACTATCTTGTCAAAATTATACACTGGTATTTCACAATTTATATAATTGGAAGTTTGTGTCAACAATAAGATACTGATGAAAATAACTTTAGATGCGATGCTTCTGAAAAATACTCTATTCCTGTCAATATATTATTTTGCCATATATCTTTAAAATACACAATTATACTATATTAACCTGACGGTATATATAGTATAATTATTATATATTAATCTGCCAATATATAATTATAATATATATAATTATACTATTTTAATCTGCATCTGAATAATAATTTATATCAAGAATTTTCAATATTGTTTTTATTAATGATATGTTTCTCTATGGAATTTGAAGTATAATAACTTAAGTTACTGCACAATTTATTTTTGAATTGAAACGTTTCATTCTTCACTACATTTATAAAAGAATGAATCTTAAAAAAAATTATTACCGTCTGTTTTGTCTCACAGTCGATCGGTATACCGAAATTTCAAATATGTCATGTTTATAAATTAAATTCATACATTTATTAAAAAATTTGAAGTTACTTTACTTAGTTGCTTCTAAAAGTCTTATTTGCAAACCACATCTCCCGCTAGTGTTCTCATTATCATTATCGTATATATTTTTTCAGTATAAATAATTCTTCAATGCATCTTACCTATAAATTTGATTCATATGTTGTAAAATTTGAAAATTACTTTACTTTGAGAACCTTAAAAATATAACTATTTGAAAACCGAAACTGGTGGTTTTCCACTGGTGATAATAAATGATCTACGATATTTTGGTTTAAAATGTATGGTATAGAAAGATGTATTTTGAGGGTTTATGAATTCTAAAGTTCTAAAGTTGTTTATAAGCACACATTTAGATTACATATGAGATTAGCTTTTAACTAATACATTTGAACATATACAGCATTTTATTTCAGTTATTGACAATTTTTTTCGGAATATTTTTAACATTTTGCTTACGGGTGGGACAGTGTCAATATCAAACGAAGAACCTCTAAAAAAAACAGGTATTTGACATACTCTAATCCAAACAGTTCGATCCCCCTTTCCAGACATTGGCATCCATGGACGCCAATGTCTAGCACGTACAGAGGGAGCATGTACCAAGATGCAATAAACAATGCTTGGATAATTTATATATTTTTAATCAAATGCATTTCAAAAACTAACAGTTGGTTGCAGGGACTACTGTAAGAAAACGATAAACCACAGCGGATCCCTATTAGTTATACACAAATTCTCAATTTATTTCTAGCATGCTTTTCAGAAAATGTGCTACACATATGGCAGTTGTGTAGCTACAATTATCATATAGATTCTTGCTCATCATTCTAGCACGTACAGAGATAACATGTACCAAGATTCGGTAAACAGTGTTTTTATAATTTATATACTTTTAATCAAAGTCATTTCAAAAATTAACAGTTGCTATCAGGGACTACTGTTAGAAAAAGGATAAACCGCAACGGATAACGATTAGATGTACACAATTCCCCCAATATATCTCTAGCATGCTTTTCATAAAATGTGCTACATATATGGCAGATGTGTAGCTGCAATTATCATATAGATACTTTACAGAAAACATGTGGAATTTGCATGTAAATAATCAAAATAATAATTACTAAATATGTTTGTTGAAGAACCAGATCACCAGACTCACACTGGGTTATGAGCAACAGGATGAGTGGACGGACCAAATGTGTTTGTGTATTTCCAAATCCAAGAGAAACAGCCGTTGATCTGTAAGGCCCAAACTTTGCATATATTTAGTATGGACTACTGAACAGAACCTAACGGATTTGGATTTTTGATTTTCTCCAGGTCAGAGAAAAACTAGAAAGATTAATCAAGCATAACGCATTAATTATTAAACACTTTCCAACTGAAATGCAATTTCATTTAAACATCGCTAACATGCGATACATTCAGCGGTTATATTTTTTAAATTATCATAGTAAAATAATTTATTTTATTTGGAAACTTAAAAGTTCATCAAATAAGACAATGCATAAAATTGCTTGCTTCTCTATCTAAGAAAAATACATGAATATTCCGTTCATGTCACGTATATTCCAGAATCCAGAATTTTGCGTTAAAAAACTCAGCAATTCTTATACAACCCATCTTACAATCGTTTGTTTTGTTTCATTTTGCATACGTTAAAACTAGGCTTTGTTGTAGAAATAATCAAAGATTAGTGATTATTTAAAATCAAAAATATTGTAATTGCATAGGCATAGAATTTAGAAACACAGATAATATGCAAAAATAAAGCGGTTTTAAAGCGGATGCAACACTAAATATAAATGCAAGAAAGATCAATCATGCACAAAGCATTGATTATAAAACACATGCCAAATTTCATTTACACATCTCTAAAATATGATACATTCAGCGACGATATTATTTTAGTGATCAGAAAACAACAATAATTTATTTTACTTAGAAAATTAAATCAAGAGTACTTTCTAACTCCATGCCTAAAACTTCATTCAAACTTTATTCAAATGACCTCATCGAAATATAAATCGTCGGGCTCTCTATATAAAACGAGTAAATTTTTTATTCATACACTTTTATTCCAGACTCCAGAGTTAAATAATCGTGTGTCAAAACATTCAGCAATTCTTATACAATTCATCTTACAATCACTTGTTTACATTTTACATTCATTAAAGTTACGCATCGTTGTAGAAATAATGAACATTTGATGATCATTTAAACTCAAAAATATTGTAACTTCGTTGACGCAGAATATACTGTAAATGCACAGAAAAAACGTAAATAGAAAGCGGTTTTATGACGGATTCGACACTGAATTTAAATTTAAAAGAACTTTAAAAAATCACGATTTTTACTGTGGAAAAACGATGTATGCCATATTTCATTTTGAAGTGGATCACGTGACCTCTTCATATTTTATGGGTGTCATTGTTATTTCAATTTGTATTTAAAAAACTACCAAACACATTTTGCTGAATTTTTTTTATATATTTTATGGCATAATTTTATATTTTCGAAAATTTTCGAAGCAATTTGTGAATTTTAACTTCACTTAAAAATATTTGAAGAATTAGGTCCCATAGGGTTTAATGTATTTAAATTTTTCAACCCTGGTTTAATCCAAACCTAATTGGGTGATATTATTCATTTACATTTCCGTATGCACCACAGACCGCCTGAACGACATACTAAAATTTCATTCTGATAAAGTTATTTTTCCAGCAGTTATCGTGCGAACGGACGGACAGACAGACAGACAGACAGACAGACAGAATGAACAAAGTCATAAACACTTTTCAACTATGTTATAAAATGTTAAAAATCAATAACAATTCAGTGCTAGATGCTTAAAATGATATACTTGATTGTAAAATTCCAAATCTCTATGTCACTTACAAAGATCATTTTGTATTAGACAAATATTACCAACATTTTATCTAAAACTGTGAGACCAGAAATTGTTCTCACATGAGACACTTTTATTTGAGTATTTATAGTGGCCAGAACGGCAAAGATAGCGGTAGTCTGGCTGGCACCGGGGATTATTACAACGTGAACTGTAAGGTCATAATACTATAAATTTAGGGGTGCCAGACCAGAGGGGCTGAGAGGGGCCTTTCTAAATGTGAAATGATGCCATTGGGTTGAGAAGAACCAATGAGCGCCAAGGGGAAGAAGGGCGGAGCTACCCCCCCCCCCCCCCGCGCCGAGGGAACCACAGCAGACGAAAGAAAACGAGTTCAGTTGTAGACGAAATCAGATGTAGACAACGAGAAGCAGAGATGGAGATTAGACATGAAAAGAAAAACGATCACGATTTTTGACTGAAGAGCACGGGTTGTTGTTGTTGAAACCCAGACCGTCCGACCTACCAGAAAGGTGTAAGGTAACAGTTTGGACGGTCGGGAAGTGCCACCCAATTTAGACCGGAACCCAGTGGGGGAGGCATCCACAGGGACAGTACCCTCCTTCCCCTACCACCAACCTCTCGGAAGGACTTTCGGACCCACATGTTTAACGTGATCGTACTCCGCATGAACACGGCGGCAGTTTTGGCAGTGGCTGGAATCGAACCCGGGCCTACCGAGTGCAACTCCAGCGCGCTAACCAATGGGCTACCGCGCCCCATGAAGAGCACGGGTAGAGAAGCATAAAAAAATCAACAGATTTGTAGAGTATCCCGTAGAGGTGATCTATGTGCGAGTGCATTAAAAGTACGAGTAGGAGCCACACACCACAGAGTTATGGCCGTACTTCAGCTCTAAGACTGATGCAAGTCTTTGAGAAATGATAAGCCCAAGACTAAACTGGAAGGTATGTGCTCAGATTATCATAGGTTCTAGACACTATCGTATATCTAATAATTCTGGTCGCATATGTCCCCTCGCTAAAATAATTAATGAAAATTGACGTTATTGATAAATTGATGTTGTTAATAAATGATATTGTTTAAGTTTAAATAGTCTAATCTTTTTATAATAATTAATAATTCTTTTCAGGACTTACACCAAAGGCAAAAATAATTGGAGGGTTTATTGCGGCACAACAACGAGCAATGTACGTTTAAATGTTAATTCCACTTTATGAGATCAACGGCCATGTCTTTAATGCTTAATAATAATTAATTTTAATTATAAAGTATATATATATATACATATATATATATATATACATATATATATATATATATATATATATATATATATATATATACATATAAATATATATATATATATATATATATATATATATATATACAATGTATATGTGTGTGTATAAAGTACTTCTGTATAGAATTTCTTCTCTGTCCTTGGCTCCAATTTTCCTTGGCTCCAATATATGTATATATATACATATATACATATATATATATATACACACACATATATATATATATATATATATATATATATATATGGCTTAAAATAATAAAAACGAAAGCGCAGGAGTTCAAATCAGCAAATACAGTATCAAACCGCCGGCTATATAATAATGTGTATGTAATAACAGAAAGTAAAAAGAAACGAAGAAGTGCTTGAATATAGGAACACGGAAAGGCCAGGACAAGGAAAATAGATCAATGAACAGTATATCTGCCAGAAACGTCTTCAGGGGCACATTCTAAGACAGATATACTAAAATCCGTTGTTTCTATGATTGCATAAAAGCACGTGGTTAAAATTTTATACGATCTGTGCCCAGGAGATATAATGTTGAAAATTGAAAAATGAAAAATGGTAGGATAAATTTTAAAATTAAACATTGAAAAAATTGAAAATAAAACATTGATAAATGGATTAAATAAATTAATAAATTAAAAGGGAATATCAATCACATTTGAATGACATTGAGAAAGATATAAGAATAAAAGGGAATATCAAACTGATTAGGAAATGAAATTGAGAAAAAAATAAAAAATAGTGGACACAGTATATTGCAGACTCAATTCTAACACTACAGAAATAAAAAAATGATGAGAAATTTATAATTCCTATATAACTTATAAAGCGCATGTGCAGCTTTGATAAGTTACTAGTAATGTAAAATGAGTAGTTAACTAGACGTGCATTAAAATGGAGTACGACGATCATTATAAAATTAGCGCTACTGCAGTTAGATGTATAATGTGTTGAAAATTATATATATATATATATATATATATGTATATATATATATACATATATATATATATATATATATATATATATATATATATATATATATATATATATATATATATATATATATATATATATATATATATATATATATATATATATATATTGTCATTCACATTCTTATTCTAATAATTTTAGTTTATCTAACTTTTCATTTCTGAACTATCCTAATTCCTTTTGTATGCTTCGTATTAAAGAAACATTCTAGTTGCAATCTATTCAAATTTATGCTGCATTAGCGCTAAATTTAGTAATATAATTTATTTTATTTTAATTTATTTATTAATACGTATTACTTTTAAATCTACTTTCATCCAATGTTAATTGTAGTTTTTTGTGGCTCCTTCTCCTATTTTATTCTTTTCTTTTTTTGCTTAGGTTACTACGTTTTATAGTTTCCTCTTTATGGTTGAATTTCTTGTACTTCATTGTATTTTGTAGGCAAATTTTAAGTTAGTGTTTTATGAGTTACTACTTACATTCTACCATTGGATTTACAATTTTATATTTATATATATATATATATATATATATATATATAAATATCAGAAACCGTACTGCCTATTAGGAAGATCTAAATTCCCTGAAATTTTCAGTAACATGCTTGCAAATGTTTTACAGTGTAATTGATTACAAGTCTTTAAATTTATTGGATATATAATGTTTATCATCAGTCCGATATTCGAAGGTTTATGCTTATGTCATCAAAACTTATTCAAAGAAATAAAAAAATAATTATAAACAAGTATTCAAAGAAATAAAAGTTTCATGTGAAAAAAATATTTATTATGTCTTTGTACTATATTAGCATCCGCTGAAGTTTCAAATTTTGAAAATACAAATTTTTCGAAGTTTTGTTAAGCTATATATTTGTGTTTTAAATTATATGCCCCTTCGACATCTAAAAAGAGTATACTTGAACTTATAGTGTATACTTGAACAGCAAACTAAATATGTAAAATTTTAAAATACATTTTTAACATCATTAAACCTATTAAAGCGTATGTGTCTTCTTCCTAAACTCCAATATACAATATTTATTGTCTTGTTTATTCAACAGATGAAATACGATTGAAATCGGAAATATTGGTGTAAATTTGCATTGTTGCACATACAAATATGGATGCAAACGTTCAGGATCGCAGAATAGAGCTTTACTTTTAATGAAGTACAAATATTGACATATTTCTAAGATATTCAAATAGTTTATAATAAATGCTCCAGATATAATTTGCTTCGTATTTCAAAATAAGAAAATTATAACAACATTTGAACTCCATGAAATACATTTCTTGCTTTCACTTTATTTTCTTTTTTCAGTAATTCATTAGGATCGCTGAAAAATGTGTATATTTGCATATTTGGGCAGATATCCAGACATATATAGAAGGGTATTCAGGATTACACAATATATTAACTTACTCTATATGAAGTACAACCATTAGCATTATTTTAAAATATTCAAATAGTTTGTAATAAAAACTACAGATGCAATTCGCTTCGTGTTCAAAAATAAGAAAATTACTAGCGTTTGAGCTGTACAGAGATAATTGCCTGCTCTTTACAGTTCTTGAATAAATTCAGTGTACATTTGCATAGCTGCACAGGCATACAGCCATGGATGTGAAAACTTAAGTTCACAGAATATATCAGTTTACTTTTTATAAAATACAACTTTTGACATTTTTATAAAATGTTCACATTGTTACTTTCCTTATATACATAATGTATAAGGAAAGTACTATTATGACGGGGTCGAAAATTTGAATTCGAGTTTTCGACGGAAGAGAACGTTTCAAGCATCCCTAATCACGAATCGAACATTTTTGAGGTGATGTCTGTGTGTGTGTGTGTGTGTGTGTGTGTGTGTGTGTGTGTGTGTGTGTGTGTGTGTATGTGTGTGCGTGTGTGGGTGTCAGTGAGTCCGTGGAGACGATATCTCACGAACGAATGGAGCGATTTGAATGAAATTTGGTCCAAAAATCACAATACATGAATACTGGAAGCCTATTGTTTTTAAACGCAATCGAATGTTCAGAACCCCCCTAAATGTCTGAGTGAAATTCTGAAAAAATCATTAAAAACCAAAATCTTTAATAAAGTTACGCACATAGATATTTCTTATGTAATTTTTCCTTAGAAAACGATTGACATAAACTTTAGAACCATGAACCGTTCTCGAGATATTGCAGATTTTTCAATTGAATTTATCAAAAGTCCCATACATTAAAAAATATATATATAATAACTGTTGAAAAACATGTTCACTTTACATATGTAATATCATGCAATTGATTTGGTGGCATCATTCTCGTGGATCTAGCTCGTTCCATTCATGAAAAAAGATACTTTGAATAATAATTTTGCATCTGAACTTCAATAGTCATTTATCTGCCATAAGAATAATTTATTCCGCCGTCCATAACGCTTGGCGAGATTTTGGCGAAGAATTTGGTGGAATGTCGCCAACTTGGTGACTTTTTAAATGTTGTCAAATTAACGAAAATCTCACCAAATGGATAGAAATGACGCTAAATCAATGAAAATGACGACTAGTTGACGAAAATTCAATATCGTGGAAAGAATATACTATAAGAATAACCTATTTCTTTTCCTGTAAAACTAGTAAATTCATTGCATTATATGAGGAAAGTCATGTGCTGCCCACATTAGATTTTTTATATAACATTCTCTAGATATAATTCGCTTCGCAACAAGGTCATAAAAAAACGCATATCTGTATCTTTAAAATTAAGAGAGTTATATTTAATTGAAAATTGAACATTGTGAATGGGGGACCATATATAGAAATGTAAATATGTGACATATCACAAAAAAGATAAATATGGATGATAATACATAGGATACCCAACCGCGTAGTGAACACCACTGCTTTATATGATCTCTGTCTGTGTAATGCTTTATTTAGATACATTTGATAAAAAAATTTTGACACATATTAACGTATTTTTGATCTAAACAATTTCCATCGTCAATTTGTTTATGATCCCTATTTTCACTGATGAAACAGCCATTCACGTGGAACTAAAAAGTGCCATAAGTCAGATTTTTTCCTTTATCATAATTCCGTTGATTTTAAAGACACAGATATGCGGGGTTTTTTTAATGATCTTGCTGCATTAAAAATAAAAATTTTCTGAATGATCTAATTTGTCTAATTGGGCCGTATAAAAATTTAAAAGTGTAAATTTTTGAAAATTAATGAGAGGACTATTTCATTAACGTAGTCTTATTTCTTACCTTATTTTCAACATTTTTGCAATTTACATTGCGCATTTATCTCCAACGGGTAAATAATTAAAGCGCGTTTCAATCTTTTTAGGACAGCCTGTGTACACAGATATATAGACACAGATCTAAAAACTTTCAGGAAGAAATATCAATTTACTATATTTAAAATGCAGCCTTTGACAGTATTCTAAGATGTTAGAATATGAAGTTCTAAGATGTTCACATTTCACAGTATAGATTATTTTACTCTATATCACAAAATACAAGTTTTAATATCATTCAAAGATCATGTTCAATAGTGTATGACTCAAACTCTAGATATAACTTGCTTCGTGTTCAGAAATAAGAAAATTATACCAGTGGTTGTGCTCTACGGAATAAATTACCCGCTTTTTATAATACTTAATTACTCACGCAATCCAATCCATGTTACTTGCTATAACAATAAACAGGAAAACTCAGCATAAATTAACAAAATAGGAAATTCAATTCTTCTGGAGTAAGAGTAGCATGCAAACGCAGCAGAAAATAAATGTTCCGCCACTTTTGTTTTGCAATGTGAAACCTGCACAAAGTCATGTGAGACGACGTGCATTTTGTGACAGATAGAATGGTTAATCTGATTTTCTCTTTGAATAAAATTCATAAAAGACTTATTGTATTCGTGTCACAGGGAGAAATGATAAAATGCATTTTCACTTTTGTCAGTAATTCCATGCTTCAAATTACTTTGAATTGCATACATAGATCAGGTTAAAAAGTGCGATATTAAATAATGTGTTGAATAATTTCACGTCCATCATATCTAAGAAAGCCTTTAGAAAATTACTTTGAATTCATTCACTCTCTTATCAGAACTGCAATTTTTATTACGTCAGGACTAATTTCGTATTCATCATATGTAGGAAAGCTTTAAAAATTGTTAAGTTTGTTTCAGAAATTTTTAGAATCCAGTTTGAACGTGATTTCTTTAAAATGGAACATGAACATCTTAGCTCTACAAGTTAGATTGTTTGGATCTCTTGTATGTCTGTACATGAATTTATAAGACGTGTTTTTCTCCTAAACTTTAGTACTCGTTTGTACTGTAGTTTACTAGTATTCGTATTAGTATTTGTACTAATTTACTTGTATTCGTACATTGATGAAAAAATATAATTATTTATTTTTTAAGGGGTGATTTAAATTGAACTACATTTTATTTAGGTTTACAATATAATATTTTATTTGAATATATTGAATTATGTTTGTGATCATAAAGTATAATTCAGTACATTGTCCGTGGTCGCAAAAACCCACCATATACGCAGTCTGGTACCAATCTGTAAATAATATATTCCTTTAAAATTTCTTTGATGACGACTGTGACAAAGCACGTAATTTAAAGACTCAGGGGCGCTTCATTCAATTCGTTCGTGAGAACTCTCAATATAATGTGATTAATGATGCGCCTTTTAAACTTCTATCTTTTGTGAGTCCATTGGAGTATGTGGAACTTGATGTCAGATTGGACTTGGTTCTGAAAGTGAGAAAAAGTGACCTTTGCCATACAGCACTCCGAGATATTGCTTTAGAAACTATTAGCTCTCGTTTCCCTCCTGATGAATGGCTTCATGTTTACACTGATGGGAATCTGTTGGATTTTTCTGGGGGGTGCTGGTGCCGGTGTTTTTAGTGAACTTTTTTTTTCTTTTTATCTGTATGTTGGATCATTTACAACTCACTTCGATGGAGAACTCGAAGCTATCCATGTAGCTCTCCAACAACTTGCTGTCCGTCATATTCCATTTGAGAAGATAGTAATACTTTCAGATTCTACTTCTACTCTACAGGCTTTGACGGGCATCCAGGAGAATACGAGCTCATGTATACAGAACTGTAGAAAACTTTTGAGAGATTGAGAGAAGAGTTGCTTTTCAATGGGTACCATCTCATTGTGGCCTTCAAAGAAATGAGAAGACGGATTTTCTAGCAAAAAAAGGAAACCGGTATCCTTCAAAAGACTTGCAGAGACTTACCACTCCATTCTGCTAAATTAGAGATTGAAAGAATATTCAAACATTCGTTTCGTAGTGTGGCTTCGCACTCTTCTAGAGACAAACATTGGAATGTGCTTTGCAGGTGTTATTGTGTTCCCGATTCACCTCGTGCTACAGCAGTGGCACTATTTAGACTTTTGACCGGACATGATTGTCTTGGTGCCTATTTGTATCGTTTTAGTTTAACTACTTCTCCTGACTGCGTTCTGTGTACCTCTGGACAACCCATGACTGCTGCTCATCTGGACGAGTGCATTATATAGTGCTCATCTGCACTATATAATTTGAACTGTATTGTTGAAAAGTATTGCAGAGCTCGTAGCCTAATGACCTAGTGGTCAATGGCTGGGCATTTGTTAAATAAAAAAATTAATAAAAAATAAATATTCCTTACAAATAAACACTAAAGTTCAATATTCTAAAATAATACGATATTTTTCTCAATTTAAATATTTATTAAAATTATCATTTCAAATAATTAAAATAATTATCAATTTTGCATTTGCACTTTGCACTAAATATACATATACTTTAACGTCCATTAAGTGAATTTTGAGGCTAGTGTTACAAGTGTGATGGCAAGTAACATATATAATTTTGATCGGCTTAAGAAAGAGCAAAAAACATATTTAGAATTGAAATTCTTCGTGAATGACAAACTACCTGCATGTGGTTATTTTAATCTTATTTTAAGCCGTCTTCGGCCACCGCTGCTACTGACACTTGCATCACGAATTCAACAAGCTGTCAACACCCTCTCTGTATCAAACTATGTAACTACCGTTTCACTTCTATAGGCTTTCATGTGGGTGCCTACAGGTGGTTAATATGTTAATATATATCACATCTGAATTCCAGCAATCGTCGCACTGCGTCTCATTCCTCGGACTGAACTCTGTTTGCACTCATGCCTCAGCCTTAATTATGTCTAAACTCGGTTCGCCTGTTATTACTCCGACTTCATCTGCCCATTGGCTGACGAGCTTGTTTAAGGAGCTTTCTCATTGGCCACATTGTTTAACAGCCCTTGGTCAAGAAAACTTTTGATTGACACATTACGTCACAGCCCGAAGGCCCAAAACACCATGTGACCCATTTTCGTGTGGGGTACCTTTACGTTGCATCTTAAATTTCTGTAGGTCTTGTTTATGTCTCCATCATAAACCACACAGAATTTAACGTGAGGTCTTGGAGTCAGCTGGCTTCAGCAAGTATTAGAACGGGCAAATCTTTTACAGCTGGAATTGACATTTATTTCTTGGTACCCTACTAAAATATACCACCTGTCACCTTCTGTCTTTACACATACTATTTTTCGTTTGAAAAGTTATCACTTGTCGTGGGTGCATGCGCATTTGGCATACATTTCCAATATGTCTGATTACTCAATCAATAAACTTAAATCCAGGATACAAAATAACTTTTTTAAAATCACTTTATATTAGCGGATTTTGATTGTAATTTTATTTTATCTGATTTTTCTTCATACACAACCAATGTTTATACCTCTATGATATCTTGAAGTGACTGACGAAAATTCAGTATATCCTCAAAGTTGCTGTATACTGCATTATCTCATAATTTGTCTGTAATTATGTTGCTTAATTTTCCATTAAATGCTGCTTACTTTTCTAAATCATTTTTAAAATTTTGAAAGACTTCTGCACTATATGTATAAGCAAAAGCTAAAGTATAAGCTATAGTATAAGCAAAAGCTAAATGGATAGCAAAGTCTCAAAAGCTAATGTACCGAAATACTTTCGACGTTTTAAATAATCTATTATTTAATTATTTGTTCAATACATATTATTTAATGATTTGTTCAATATATTATTTAATGATTGTTCAATATATTATTTAATGATTTGTTCAATTTGTTCAATTTGTTCAATGTATTATTTAATGATTTGTTTAATTCATTAAATGAAACAAATTTAATGAATTGAACAAATTCAATTTCATTAAATTTGTTCAATTTATGCGATACATATAATGTTGTCAGATTTACAGGCAGAAATAAAAATAAAAAAACGATATACAGATACCCACAGACACAATTATAGACAAAAATCATTGAAAAATGCATAATTCGTATTCAGGACTAATCAAAGATTCCAAATGCATAATTTGTATGAATCGAAACTTTGCACCCCACTAATACTATACGGTATTTACTATATCCATTGTGCAGAAAGTATAAACCCCGAAAACGTTTTCACAGACATATAACAACATTTACATATGGTTTCCAAAAATGTTAACATAAGATAAAATCCCGCTGCCATCGTGTTTTAATACCTGCAATGGCAGTATTTGCTACAATTTTGCAAACCATTATGGAAACCGATAAATTCAGTCTTAATACATAGTTGAAACAAAATATCATAAAGTCTGAACTCAGATTTCACGATTCTGCACAGGTCAAATTTACACTAGCAAAATTCGCCTAAAGGAAATAATACGGTGACAATCATTTAATGTAATTAATGCAATTTATGTGTTTTAAGAGTCCCATTATTACTTTTTAGATCTCAATTAAAGCGATCAAATATTAAGATCAAAAATTTAATCTCAATTAAAAGATTGAATTTTTAGGTCTTAATTTTTTAGTCTCAAAATATCTAATGTTTTTAAATTGGGGCATTAATTTACGGTTTCTTAAAACACTTTTAAATGATCTCTTGGATATTTTGAACCAATAATGAAACCTCTCTATATTTTTGATTCAGCCAACAATTCTTTTGCTTCAAATATATTCTTCTTCACTACAACGAAGACAGTAATATAAATGTAAAATGTGACAAGCATTATTTCCTTACTTTCAATAGAAATAATACACCACGTAAACTTGAAATGGGTAATGAAAATGTACCAGAAATGTAATTTAGATCTCAAACAAACAAGAACACACATTCTACAGCCAATGGGGAAAAAATTATATTTTTTAGATCTGGGGATGAAATATTGGAAAATTGCAATGATACCAATAAAACACTGAGAGAGGATAGAATTCAGGAAAACCAATAATTTAAAATTCGGTATAGAAAGATTAAACTGAAAAACAAATCGCCGAAAAGTTGACAAGAGGATGTTGAATAATTCACTTCTGATCATAAAATATAATGCTTTTTTCTATTTCACTTTGTTATTAGAAATTTCATTTCGTCAGATATGTATTTCGAATTGTTTATTTGTAATTTTCGACTTCTTTATTTGTAAGTCTATATCTTGTATATTTATCTGTAATTGTTTTTACGTGAATTATGGTAATTTCTGGTAGAGATGCTTTGACAAGAGCGACACCGTAGAATTTATTTTAATTTGGCTAGATTATTAGGATTACTTTTCGAAAGAATTTGCAATAATACTTTAGCATCTAATCCATTAATTCTTTTGGATGACACGTTTTAAATATTAGTGAAACGTTATTTGCCAGGCGCTAAACTGTTGGCGTTATGCTACGAAAAAAGTGATTTTACGAGCGTCTTCTACTCTCTTGTCAATCAAAACTCACAAAAAAATAATGAAGCTAAATCAACACAAATGTTTTCAGAACAATTTTCTATGTCAAACTTCAGTTAAGCATATTGCATCTTCTTCTTTTTCTTCTTATTCTTAAGCACTACAGCCGATTGCTAGCCAAGGCTCTCAGTCAGTTTCTACCATCTCGACCTATCTGTCACCACTGTCCTGCATCTATTGACGCCAGCGTTCCTCAGCCATTTATCCACATTGTTCAGCCACCTTGTACACGGCCTTCCTCTCCTTCTCTTTGATTATGGCTCCTGGAAAGTTATGTTCTTGACTAAGTTATCCTCTCCATATCTATATATATGGCTGAGCCATCTTAGTTGAGCCACTTCAATCACTTTTACTATGTTTTGTTCTATAAATTTATATTGTAGTTCTTGATTATATCTTATTCTCCACACTCCATTTTCCTGTACCGCTCCAAATATTATTCTCAAGATTTTTCGTTCAAAAACCATCAACTTATTATCATCAGTTTTACTCATAGTCCAGCATTCGCTTCCATTTAAAACTATTGGTCTTACTAATGTCTTATATAACCCTATCTTTGTTTCTCTACTTATATATTTTGATTTTTTACGTAAGTCATGCTAGCATCTATTAGCCATACTTATACGATTCGTAATTTCGCTTTTGATATTGTTATTACAATTTACCATTTTGCCTAGGTACTTGAACTGCTCAACCTTCTCAAAAATGTAATCATTTATTTCCAGTGTTAACTGAACTTGGTCTCTACTTTTCACTGCCATGAACTTGGTTTTCTCCACATAGACTGTCATGTCAATATTTTTCCCTGCTGCCTCAAGGGCAAAAAAAGCTTCCACTATTGCTACCTTCGTTCTTCCAACAATGTCAATAAGCATATTGCATCACTTGTACTTAATTCGAAAGTCGAAAATAATTTGAAACCGTCGAATAAGTCGAATAAGTCAAAAAGTACAACGTATTTGCGTGGGAAATACGTATTTCGTATCCTGAAATTTATTGCAATCTTTATTTAATATATTTTAAATTAGATTCAATCAAATTTACTGCCATTTTCTTTTGCAATTTAGAAGTTTCCTGTATTTGCTTTTTGCCTATATACCTATAAATGCGCAAATTTGGTTCGTCAACAGCGCAAACACGATGATGCGATGTCTTCAGATACCGAACTAAAAGTGTTTATAGACAGTTTAGGAAAATTGTTTTTTCTTCCTAGATTTTCTTCTCTTTATAATTCCTGCGAAATGAGATAGCTATAATTTTAATCAATTTAAAATTAGTTAAAATAAAAAAATAAATAAAAAACGACCGTGCCGATAGATAACATTGACCAGCCATATTGGCTCCCATGGTTGTCAATAGCAGTCCCCAACTGGGACATAAAGTATTACCTATGCTACACCATTACTACAATGGCTGTATATATATATATATATATATATATATATATATATATATATATATATATATATATATATATATATATATATATATATATATATATATATATATATATATATATATATGTATATATATACATATATATATATATATATATATATATATATATATATATACTCTAATAAGGAAAACAAGGACGTTTCTAAATTTAATTCGAAATGATATATACAATACTCCACGCAAACATGAAATGGGTGGTAAAAGTGCACCAGAAAGTCAATTTAGTTCTGGAAGAAACAAGAACAGAGTCAAGATAATCGATAGAAAAGAATTTTCCATTTTTCAACTCTTCTAGAGAAATATTGGTAAAATCGTAACGCAATCGATAAATTCCCATAAAGGGCAGAAAAATGAAAACCGATAATTTAAAAGTCAGTATAGTAAGAATAAATTGAATATAATTTGGAGAGAAGATGACAAGTGACTGTTTCATACTTCGGCTTTTAGTCAAGAAACTTATTTATTCATTTCAGTTTGTCATCTCAGATACGTTTTGCTCTATTGAGAGATTAAAATATATTATTGTTTTTTTTTCAATATTATATTTTGGCATTTTTGCCTTGTACTTCTTATGAAATAGTTGATATGGGTATTGATGCGTTTTCATAACATTTAAAAAAATCTGATGTGGGCAGCATATGATTTTTCTACATAATACTGTTACTTTAATTTTTTTTCACAGCTAAATAATGATGAACAAGTTCCATTGTATACTTTTTTGACATCTAATTGTACATTAAAATTTGGCACCTTTCTTTCTGAGAGATATACAAATATTTTAATGTACCAAAAAACGTATTTTTCGTGCAAATGTAATTTAAAAGACAGAAAAATGCCTTGCAAACGCTAAGTAATATAATCTCCGTTTATTAAAATAATTTGATATTTATTAACGCATATTTTTTATAAAAAATACCGATAGTATTAGTTCCAATCAATAGATTATTTTAATTGAAAATCCAAATTTTAATATTGTTATCCATTTCACAGCAATATATTTAACTTTTCGACATTTAATTTAGAAAGTAAAATATCGTTACTATGGCAAGCTTCAAATTAATATCCATAAAGTCGACAAATGTGCGTATGAATAAGTAAAGCCATACCACACTATTGGTTTCAATTTAACATCATGTAAATATAAATTTGGCGATTTTGGCCACTTATTAGTCTAAACAAAATGACTTTTCCATAAGTTCATAATCCTAATCAAAATTAATTGATATGTAATATATATCCAGTTAAATAATGACAGAGTGAATAATTTGGCGTCAAAATAAAAACTACGATAAAATGTATCTTCTTTCGTGAATGAAGGGAACTACTTAACCAAGAGAATGATGTTAACACGTTTTTCGCTTTGTACTGTAAATGGAAATTGAACCAATTTAGTAACACGTACTACCTATTTTTAATTCCCTGTAATTCTTTGATAAATTTATTTGGAAAACGTACAATGTCTTAAAAGGGGTTCATACTTGCGTTCTGCTATTTATATCATTCGTTTTATAATAATTTAACTTTTTTAAATGTCCTAATTTAATATTTACATTTTCAATATTTCATTCCAAAATGTATCTGTCTTCCGGACATTCGATTCCGTTTAATATCAACGAATCCTGGATTTCAATACTGGAAACAGTTCAGTAAATGCTGGAGCCCATGCAGTATTCGTTGAGAGTAAAAATCTTGTCTATTTATTTTTGAAATGTTTGAATGTTTTCGTTTGTGAGATATATCGGTCAAACCCATCCGAATATACGCGCGCACTAACATAAATATATGCACATAACAAACATTATCCCAAACCGTTCTATTTGAGTTAAGGTATGCTTGAAACGTGATCTGCCGTCGACTCGAATTCGACTATTCGACACAGTCACAATACCTCTTTTATACGTTACACTAGGTAAGTAGGGAAAGTAAAACGTGCATTATACTATGCATATCATCATCATAACTCATCGTGCCTAGTGCACATAAGGTCTTCAGCTTTCATCGCCACCCTGGTCGATCAAATGACGCATTCCTTGCTTCTGACCAGCTCGCCCATTCCATCCGATTTCTTTCTTGCTCAATTAGTCTCCTCCAAGTTATCTTGGGTCAACACCGAGATATTTTTGACTCGAACGCCTAAGTAAGCACCATAACAGGGATGTTAGGCTGTGGCTTTCTTAAAACATGTCCAGTCAATATCCATCGGTGTTTTATTTCTATTTCGATTGCTTTCTATCCAGTCCTCCTGTAAAGTTAGATATTAGTAGTGATAGGAAGCCAAAATACTCCCAATATTTCCCTCAGACATTTAGTCAGCCAGGCATCTCACTTGTATACTATGAAAATAGGGAAAATAAAAATCACAATACCTTCTTTATACGTTATACTAGGTAAGTTGGGAAAGTAAAACGTGCATTATACTATATATATATCATCATCGTCACTCATCGTGCCTAGTGCACATAAGATTTTTAGCTTACATCGCCCTCCGGGTCGATCAAGTGACGTATTCCTTGCTTCTGACCAGCTCGCCCATTCCACCTGATTTCTTTCTTGTTCAATTAGTCTCCTCCAAGTTAGCTTGGGTCGACAACGAGATATCTTTCACTCGGGCTCCGAAGTAAGTACCATAACAGGGATGTTGGCTGTGGCATTCTTAAAAAATGTCCAGCCAATATCCATCGGTGTTTTATTTCTATTTTGATTGCTTTCTGTCTAGTCCTCTTGTAAAGTTCGGTATTGATAGTGATATAAAGTCAAAATACTCCCAATATTTTCCTAAGACATTTAGTCACTTGTATACTATGAATATGGGGAAAGTAAAAATAAAGAAGCAGTTTCAATATGGACTGATATAATTGCAATATTGCAAGAATGGTTTATCACATTTCATTTTAGAGATCATTCTAACTTATTTAGTAAACTTATAAATAAAACCGCTTTTCTAATAATAAATCGTTATGGAGTATGACAATGGATGTCGTACAACGCAGTTGACATGACAATTCATAAAGATTAAGCTTATCTGTCATGATAAAGCAATGATCATTGCCTTAGAACGCGCTTAGAACGCGCTTAAAAAAAGCTTTCTTAAATCTAGAATCGGAATCCTGTTAGAGTATACGAGAACCGATTTTTGTTCTTTACATATTAAGTCATATCTTCGTAAAGAATTTTAATGGCCGGCAATTCGGAAAACTTTAAAAATCAGACAGATTCCATTTTACCTCGCTTCCTCACAAACATATCGGATTACACTAGTGTAAACTTGGCCTTTGCAAAAGTGTTTGTAGTCTGTACTTGATGTTACAAATTCAATGCCGACTAAGTGGTAAGACTGAGTGTGTCATAAGTGTTTCGTAAAATTGTAGCAAAATACCAGGTTTTCTTGCTGTCATTTCAAATACCAACACTCAGTGCTGAAGAATACTGAAAGAAGTAAAAAAGGTCCAGATAAGCTTTTATTAAATACCGGATGGTCAGAATTAAAACACCCCTACTCTGAGCTCTCCATACACCGAACTACTCAGTGTAAAGGCCCCAAAATTGTTGAGCCTACTATTCAAGACATGGGGGAAGGGATTACGTGAAAAAAAATAGTTCCAGAAACACTGATAGGTGGCGCTGTACAACAGAAAGTATGCTGAAAAGACACAAAATAATCACAAAAAAACAAACACATGCGATATGGAATTTTTCCTTTTTAATTTCTTTTCCTGATATGAAAAAAAATAAGACAAAAAAGTGAAGAAACTTAAACTGTCATTGTAACTGCAATTTCGCACTGTAAGCACAAAATTTGCATAAACCCTTGGTTTGCAGCTACTATCTTCTGGGCATAAAAAGGAATAAAACTGGGAAATAAAACTAGGAAAATGGGATAAAACTGTATCAAGGACGCAAATCGACTCGTTCAGATGTCGTTGACGATGTTACCACCGCTATTGTTCAACAAGCAATGGATAACGTTATATGCTGTAGTAGTGCACGTGGAGTGTCACGACACTTGGGTGTTCCCTACAGCACAGTGCTGCGGAACGTACTGAGAAACATCGTGCATTTTTTCCCGTACAAAATTAGTCACAATCACCACTTCCTGACCATCGACAGGGAGAAGCAAATGATCTTTGTATTGGAATTTCTGGCTAGAGTTGAAGTGGATGCACCGCGGCCATGGCAGATTCTATGGAGCGATGAAGCGCATTTCCATCAAAGTGGAGCAGTCAACACCCATAACTGTCGCATTTGGGACACGTAAAACCCGCGTACCTTCCAAGAGATTCCACTTCACTCACCAAAAGTTACAGTCTGGTGTGGATTCACAGGCACATTTATTCTTGGACCTTTCTTTTTCGAAGAGGCTACTACTCCCAATGGCCCTGTGACATGCACCGTGATGGCCAGGAGGTACAAAAAAATGCTCGAAAATTGTGTTGCACCCCAACTGCAACAGCACGAATGTATTGATTCAATTTTCTTTATGGAAGATGGAGCGCCTCTTTACATCGGACTCTGTGTACAGCAGTTTCTTCGGCAACATTTTACTAATGGTAGAGTAATGAGTCGTGTGTTTCCGACAACCTGGCCATCTCTTTCTCCAGATCTAAATCCCTGGGATTTTTGGCTGTGGGGATACTTAAAAAGTCTTGTTTATCGAGGACGTCTGGTAACCTTGACAGATTTGAAAGACAGCATCATTCTGCATGTGAGAAGCATCTCAATCGACCAATTACGATCCGCAGTTGAACAAGCTGTGCACAGACTGCAGATTTTACATCTTGAAGAAGGGAACCATATTGAGCAGCATTCCCTGCATCGATAAGATCCTTTTGATATGAATGTTTGGTACGTTCGATTAAAATGTGTTACAAATGGGTGTTTTGTGTCTTTTCAGCATATTTTCTGTTGTACAGCACCACCTATCGGTGTTTCTGGAGCTAGTTTTTTTTCGCGTAATCCCTTTCCCCATATCTTGAATAGTAGGTTCAACAATTTTGGAGCCTTTACACTGAGTAGTTCGATGTATAGAAGCTCAGAGTAGGGCTGTTTTAATTCCGGTATATATATATATATATATATATATATATATATATATATATATATATATATATATATATATATATATATATATATATATATATATATATATATATATATATATATATATATATATATATATATATATATATATATATATATATCCGGTGTTCCTTATGATGAGAAATATATATTGGCCAGCTCAGTTTTTCCCATTTTGTAATTCAGACATTCTCTGGGAGAGTTCCGAAATCTTTAAACTGCCCCCCATATCCTTTGTTTGTGTGTTAAGTGACTGAGCTATTTGTGATATAAAAGTAACGGCAAATTTTCCTCCCCGTAATTTGAGTTCGATACTTATTGACTTTAAATCTAAAACTTATTTTATTTATTCATTGTTTCCTTACATATGATATTCACTTCGTATATTAGCATAATTTAAGCCTGTCAAAGACAGGGAAACAAAGAATCCTGCAAATTATGCTGCAACTTTTGAAATACGTTTTAATTTCTTGAGCAATATATAGAAACCAGCATCCCACGGGAGAAAATCAAAGCACCAGGGGGCTTCTGGAGGATCAGAAAGAACACTTCTGAAAAATCTATTTTCTTCGGCCCAAGGGAGGTAGCTCGAATATCCGGCAAGGTTCTATCCCGCAGCAGATACTATAATTGAGCAACTACTACTGTAATGCTATAAATGTATAACTATTACTGAGATACTATAAAAGTACTAACATATGTGAACATCTAAACTGAAAAATATGAATAAACTGCAGTGTGGCTCAATACGACTTTCTCATACTGGACTCCATTTTTAGTTTTTTTTTTTTTTTAAATTTTCCATGAACATTTTTGAAAAATCGGGCCTAAAGGTTTACAGTTGTAACGTGTTATCCATCACTTGAAACAATCCAGGGCTTGAAACAATCTTTCGGTTGATACCATACTTGACAATGTACTCCAGGGGCGGGTACCTTGCTTCTCAAGGGAGCTAAAAACGTTTCGAAGAAAACTTTGTATTGCCGCAATTGTTCACAACAATAATTGAAACATCCTCAGGATCTTTGAGCCATAAATATACCTTTTTATGCATGGTATGCGTAAAAAGGTATATTTGTGGCAATTCTGTCCAATTTTATCCTATGTTGCCATGTCAAATAATATAAAATTTCAAAGATTTCGCTCGAAATGAAAAAAATTCTATCTAATTTTAGAAATTTTTATATCAAATCCGGATATAATGTGAAAATCCGTAAAAATCCATGGATATCTGTGGCAGCTATTGTGTAGACAAGAAATCGACCACAGACAGACTGGGAAACAGACGAAAATAAATCCAAAAAATAGTTAAGACGTGTTTATGTTTTCTTAAAATATGTATTCGCATCATAATCTTGAAATCGAAAATATCCGGGATTCTTTCAATACTTTCTCAATACTATGTATGAGAAAATAAAAATATGCACAAACGTATTTGAACATATAAAAAAACTGCAATGACATACACTCATGTCTAAAAGTTAAGCACAGTTTCTGTTTATGTGAAAATTTCAGGAAATCTAGATCGGAATGGAAGGAAACGCGGTATGCGGTTGTAATGGGGTTATAGAAGAAGAAAACAATGCAAAACAAGGATAATAACGACTTTTTATTATTCAAAGAAAAGGGTTGAAATAAAAAGGGTCACAATACGAGTGGCAACCTCAGCGAAAAAGAATGATTAAAGCAATGGGATGTTTAATACAATGTGTGGGAACCTCGGGTAGTCACGCATGCTGCACAATGATTTACCATACTTTCGATGAGGGTTTGGATAAGTTGTGAGCTCAATGAGTTCCAAGTCTCACGAAAACCAGTTTTTAATCCCGGAACGGCGCTTGGTGGGTAGCGGAAGACTGCAAGATGTCTCACGAGCATATCTCACACATGCTCTATTGTATTCAGATCAGTAGAGTTGTCATGCCGCTGCATGTGCTGGATATATTCAGTTTCAAAGAAGTCGTCGACCAAGGCCGTACTGTGAGGCGTCGCGTTATCATCCATGAATATGAACTCAGTACCAACAGCACCTCGAAACAATCGAACGGTAGCTCAAGGGCTTTGTCTCTGTATATTTGACCTGTATCCGACCCTGTGTCAAAAGTATGGAGGTCTGTGCTGCCGTCCATCATGATGCCTGCCTAGACCATGACTCCCCGAAACGGAAAACAATGCATTTCCGCGATGTTTTACGGGTGAAACCGCATTCCACCTACTCTCCAGATCGTGGTATGACAAAAATCAGATTGCAGGTTAAACCTGGACTCGTCACTGAACATGGCATTGCCCCACTATTGTCCACTCCATTGCCTATGTTTCAAACTCCAATGTAAACGCGCGCATTTCTGTGCAGACGTCAGGGGGATGCAAACTTCTCGTCACCTGGCTTAGACACCAACGCGTCTGAGTCTCCTGTAAATAGTTTGTCTGGAAACAGTGACTCCTGTGGCGACTGTCGGGGCTGAACCCTGATGTCTGGCAGAACGATTCCTCAGACATCGCGCAGTTATTACACAATATCTGTTTTGCCGAGCGATTGTTACTCTTGGCCAATCTGGTACTGGTCGTCGGGTAACATCTCCAGCAGTTTGGAACCTCTGTCACAGTCTGGAAATCAAACACTGAGAATTCAAGACGCTTCGGTTTGGGATGCACCGGATTCCAACATTCCAATCATTCGTTCCTTCAGAAACATGTCCAGTTGAAATCTTTTTGACGTAATTCGTCCAGTTTTATTGTTAACAACGCTCCGTACCACAGCATTTGAAAAATTCTGCCTCAACTGACCATGCCGCTCACGGCCGTTTTTTACTCGTTCCGACGTGCGCCGGTGCTTTGCGCATGTCGGCGTCAACTGAATTGTTTTGCATATGCACAATGATTTACCTTCGTCCCACGACACGGCACAACTGATTGTGAACCATTGTGTCCATATTAACTCTGAATTTTTTGCATTTTACGAATTATGCTTAACTTTTGGACATAAGTGCACCTGAACATTATATAAGAAATATGCACTAATACTGTATATCCCGAAAAAGATACTAGCATATCTAAGCTCTTGATTTCATATAAGCTCTTCATTTAATGAGTTATTAATTCGTGGAAGGGAACTTTACATTACATCAGTTCTTATGGCAGTTTAAAATACGCCAATAAATAAATAAATTATCTTTAAAAGTAAATAATTTCAAAAAGGGTAATGATATTAAATTCAAATACATTTAAAATAATAAATAGAAAATAATGTTTACGGAATATATTTTTTCATCTACCGTCACGAATATGTAAATTGGAAATAAATATAGATATTTTTTATATCTTATGTAAATAAAACGAAATTTATTCTCTAACGAAAAGCATTCCATGTCGAATTTTCTTCAAAATAAACGAAAAACGCTGAACGAACATGAAATGGGTGGTTGAAATGCTGGAAAAAAGTCAATTTAGATCTGCAAGAAACAATAAAAAGACGAAAGACAATCAATAGAAAAAAAATTCAATTTTACAATTCTGTACAATAGAAATATCGGAAAATTTCAGTAATATTGATAAAGCTCCATAGAATGAGCAAAGCAAAATGAAAACCCGATAGTTTAAAGTCAGTATATCAAGATTAATCTTTAAAAAATTCAGTGAAAAGCTGACAACAGGAAGTATACTAAATTCATTTTCAAACCATAAAATTTCTCATTTGGATTTGAGTGTGTCATTATAAATATCACCAAGTCACTTGTAATACTAGATTACAAAATTGCATTTCTAATTCTGAATACATTATATTAAAAAAATATATATATATAAAATATATATATATATATATATATATATACAGATATATATAATAAACACTGACTTCCAAATGTTAAGTCCGCAATGCAAATTTTCATTTTTCGAAAGCGTATTTGAATTTGAGTGGCTGAAAATCGCTGCGGATGTAGGTGACAGTATGCAAATATCGTATATTACAGTCAATCACGATTGACTGTCCGGATATATACTAATTAGACAGTCGTTGAAGACGCCAGCATTCTGAAGGGTTTGGGGAGGGGCATTTAATACGGAATGTTTATCACTTTTGCAGTATTATTTTGATGATATTCGTATTTCTATGTCTGAAAGAAGACGAATGACAGATAGCGAGCACTGGCGTGCTTTCGGACGCATTGAAGTAGGACGGTCAATCAAAGATGTCGCCAATTTCTTTGGTTGATCATTCGTTAACTTCTCGATTATGGAAACAATTCCAAACAAGTTCAGTTGTCCAGAGACATGTGCCCGGTCTTCTAAGGGTTACCATCCCCTCTGATGATTGGTATATTGTTATTGCAGCCAATCGGAATCGACGAGCGACCTCCACAACTGTTACATCCATGGTTGCAGCGGCACTTGGAAGACTATATCTGCCAGTACTGTAGGCCGAAGGCTCCACGTGAAGGGACTATACGCCCGATTACCACATTTTTGCGTTCCACTAACAGTCCAAGCCAGAGGGGCAAGATTAAAACCGTGTCGTCAACATGTCAATTGGACTGTCTCAGATTGGTGCAACGACCTGTTCACGGACTAATCCAGATTTGCCTTGAAATCAGATGATAAGCGTGTAAGGGTCTGATGAGAACGAGACACACGCAAACAGGCCAAGAACATCATCGAACATCACACATTCAGAGGTATCAACGTCATGGTGTTGGCTGGAACTTCAATGGAATATCACACAGAGCGTCACATCTTTAAATACGGTTCTGTGACAGCTGCGCAGTATCGGGATGAAGTCATATACCCCATTGCGAGACTCTACGCTGCAACATTTAGTTCAAATTTCGCCCGTATAGATGATAATGCCCCTCCCCATCTAGCTAACATTGTTGACGAATACCTGGAATGTCATGGCATTTCTCGTGTGGAGTGACCGGGTTATTACCCCGACTTTAGTCCTACTAAAAACCTTTGGGATGCTCTCGGGCGTGCTGGTTCAACACGTTTACATCCTCCAGTCTGTTTCAGAGAGTTGGAAACGGCCCTATTGGAGGAATAGCCATTGCTCGCATATGCGATTGTTGATCACCTCAATGAAAGTATGGAAAATCGTTGTAAAATTTGTGTGAAGGAACGGGGTGGTCACATACCATATTAATGTAAGTTTTATTTGGTTTGTTTGCCTTTAAACATCATTTTGTTAATGACCCAAATGTGACCTCATCATATAACTTACGAAAAGTAAATATTTTTTTATCTTTGTACATAATTCTTATTTTCTTTAATACTACCTCCATGTACAATTATACACATTTGCTACCTTCATGTAACATTGCTCTACTTTTTCACTTTTGTTGATTTTACCTTCCGTGTTTAACTTTTGGATGCCAGTTTATATATATATACATATACATATATATACATATATATATATATATATATAGATATATATATATATATATATATATATATATATATATATATATATATATATATATATATATATATATATATGTATATATATATTAATATATATATATATATATTTATATATATATATATATATATATATATATATATATATATATATATATATATATATCACATTAGAAACCTTTTTTTCATTTTTGCTATACAGATCTTTTCAATAGATGATCAATCTCAGGTATATATAATGCAAGTAGATTAAAATGCTTCAATTATAGTATATATATATATATATATACAGAGGGTGTTCTTCACACATTTTTGTAGCGATCTTGACTTTCTCCATGGAGTAAATTTATATAAGTAAAAAAAAACTGATTGGCATCAAGTCGGAATAGGGTTTAATTATCGTCTGGACCATTAAAAATATTCTTTGCTTTAAAATGTCGCTAGAAAAAAAAAATGGATCGAAGGCTATATTTTTGCGCTCTCCGAAGAGAAATACTCTTATTAAATTTTAATACTCTTATTCGATTAAAAAAAGATGTGAAAAGCATTGTTTTAATATTTCGACACGTAAATTAATTGGCATAATTAATAAAATCTGATGTGGGCAACACATGACTTTCCTTATATAATACAATGAATTTACTACTTTTGCAGTTAAATAAAATGTTATTCATTTAGTAGATATTTATATTCATTCCTAGATTTTGAATTTTCTTCCATTAGTCGTCATTTTCATTGATTTAGCGTCAGTTTTATCTATTTGGCGAGATTTTCGTTAATTTGCCAACATTTAAAAATGTCGCCAAGTTGGCGACATTCCGCTAAATTCGTCGCCAAAATCTCGCCAAGTATTATGGACGGAGAAATAAGTTATTTTTACAGCAGATAAATGACTACTGGCGTTCAATTACAAAAGTATTACTCAAAGTATCTTTTTTCATAAATGGAACGACCTAGATCCACGAGAATGATGTCACCAAATTTATCGCTTGGTATTACATATGAAAAGTGAACATGTTTCTCAATAGGACATTTTTTTTTATTTTATATAACTTTTTGATAAATTTTATGTCGAAAGCCCAAGCCACCCGACTCGTCCTAGGACTTAGAGTAGCAATTTGGATGGCCTGGAAAATATAAATTGTATGTGTAATATCTTGAGAACGGTTCACGTTAGAGTTCTAAAATTTATGTCAATCGTTTTCTAATAAAAAAATTACATGAAAAATGCCTATTTGTGTAACTTTATTAGCGGTTTTGATTTTTTGACGATTTTTTCAAAATTTCACTCGAAATTTTAAGGTGGTTCTGGACAGTCGATTGCGTATAAAAACAATAGGCTTCTACTGTTTACGGATTGTGATTTTTGTGTCAAATTTCGTTCGAATCGGTCCATTCGTTCGTCAGTTATCGTCTCCACAGACTCACTGACACACACACACACACACACACACACACACACTTTCACACACACACAGACATTTCTTCAAAAATATTTTATTCGTGCTTAGGGATGCTTGAAACATGCTCTCCCGTCGAAAACTTGAATTCGAATTTTCGACTCCGTCACAATACTTTTCTTATATATTTTGTATATAAGGAAAGTAAAAAAGGAAAGAAACGTCAAAGTTTACATTTGAGTGGAAAAAAGATTAAAAATGCATACCCAACAAAGGTCGATTCAGAGAAAAGAAGGAGTTTTTCTAAAGTTTTTATAGTTATTGCTAAATTCTCTTAGAACGGAAAACTTAAAATAAGGCAAGTAGAATGTCTGAATTAACTCGGATTACTATCAGAAATATGTTTTAACACCTGTTTTCATAAACGACAGTCCATCACTTAAACCAAACAATCTTCACTGTGTTAAGTTCCATCAGGATAAGGCTACCAGCCATACCTCTAAATCTTCTGCTATATTTTTTGAAACAATAAGAAATGAAACCGGAATTGAGGCTATTCCATTCAAATGCATCCCACCCAAGTCCTTTGATGTGTCTCCTATGGATTACTGTGCATTTGTACTTGTAAAACAAGCTCTTTATGAACTGCATTCCAAAACATTGGATGTACTCTGAAAGATTGTGGTGGAAGAATGGAACTAAATAAACCTTTATATTTAAAAAATAGCTCTTTTATCTTGGAAATCGAGATATAATATGATAGTTCATCAAAATTGCTATCAGATTGAACATATTAGAAAAAGAAATTCTCTCTCTCTCTCTCTCTCTCTCTCTCTCTCTATATATATATATATATATATATATATATATATATATACATATATATATATATATATATATATATATATATATATATATACATATATATATATATATATATATATATATATATATATATATAAATATATATATATATATATATATATATATATATATATATATATATATATATATAAATATATATATATATATATATATATATATATATATATATATATATATATATATATATATATATATATATATATATACAATGTATATGTGTGTATATAAAGTACTTCTGTGTAGAATTTCTTCTCTGTCCTTGGCTCCAATTTTAGGTACACACAAGCTACACACACTAGCAGACAGACATATCCACATATATGTACACACAGAGACATATTCTTTAATAATGGAAAGCAATACAACTCCCTAATAATACGCAATTACTTTTCGAATATCTGGATCTCCTAGAATTTCCATAAGTGCTCTTCTGTTAAGGATATATCGCATTCTTACAAACTGCAATGTAAAGACCAGCAAATATGCCTGTTTCATATTAAAGCTCTATATATTTTGAATCACGAAAAAATGAATTCCACAAGATGATAACGACAGTTAGAAACGGAAGTTTAATTCTTAGAGATGTTGAAATGATTGGAACGTGGCGGCATATCTCAAATCGTCTAGTTGTTAATATTTCTTCGAATTTGTCGCCAAGCATATCAGACAGATGAACAGGCAAAATTTTGACGATTCCTATACTCTTCTATTCTCTGAAATAATTTGTCATGGGCGGTTTCTGGGGGGTGCTAATTGGACGTGTAATATATTTGTACATAAACTTTAAACTATTTTTTTTATATGTGATTTTTGAAAGTTTTACGAAATATCAAATTGATTGCCAAACATATCGAATTACAAAAAAATAATGATTAAATTGTCTCTTAAATTGTAGCATTTGGACAAGCATGTACTTTGTTTGTAGAGTTCATAGAGATAAATACTAAATTACGGAACATTTTTGATAATCCGCGATTGGTAAAACACAGAGATAGGGACAACGTAGGGACGCGCATTCTTCATGGAGAATGATTGAAATAGATTGGGGAAGGCCTGCAAAATTGAACGAATATATGCACAATGATCGATGAATATATACACAATGAACGAATGTCATCATCAAGTGAGTGAAAGTCCTACCATCCTTCGCCAAAAATGAAGCTATACGAGAAGCGAGTTGTTAGAATTGGCTTAGTTTCACAGATTTGGCTTCTACTATTTATCTCTTAATAAATATTTGGAATGTCTTCTTCTGCTCATAAGTGGCTTTGATATTTTAAATCTATGAGAAAAGAAATGTATTTATCTAATTCTGATTTATTTCAGTTGTTTTAGAACGCTAATAATCTCCTTTGATTCTATTATAAATCTTTAGGAAAAGAAATGAATTTATGTAATTCTCATTTAATTTAGTTATTTTAGAGATCTAGTACTATGTCTTTAGATTCCTGACAAAATATTTTTTTTTAAATATACAAATCCTAAATATAGCGATTAGTTTTTAGTGGCAAACAAGTTTAACATTTACGTTTTTTATCAAACAATTTCCTTAAAGCTTCTATTTCTCAAGATCAGCTATAGATAGAGCTTTGCTGATGACTGATATATATTTACTATCCAATTTGGAGAATACAATAAGGTTCACTAAGTATTTCAATTAGCCGTTTTATTTATTTATTACTTTATTTTATTTACCTTTTCTTTCTTTGTTTTCGAAAATAGGTATGGCTGTTCAGAAGAGGTGAGAGGTGTTTAAAAAAGTAGCAACTGTATCAAAACTTCCGTCGAAATGAAATGTATGAACTCATCACTTGCCCTTATACGATGACTCACTCCTTCGTAAATTTTTTGTTTCCTTTTTCTTTTCACACGATGAAGATACGCATTGATTTACTTTACAATTATAGGTTTGACTACATGCATCTATGCGAATTTAATATTAAAATGTATCTTCGATGGGTGTTAATACCAAATAACTTCCAATTATGTACTGCTTTACGTCAAAATGCAATTCTAAAACTATGAAATCTCATACACACATTTACATTATAATTATAGGTATGCTTACAGATGACTCTATGAATTATGAAAATGTATCTTAGATTTTTTTTAAATCCAAATAACTTCCGATATTTTTAGGCTTTACTACCAAATTCAATTCCAAACCTATGAAATTTGAGAAACCCTTAAAATTTCGTAATACAATTTTAATTAATTATAAAATCCTTTTACTTAATAAGGGAATGAAGAGAAAATTCATTACACAAAATCCAGAGACCGATCATGTTGTGAAGGAGGAAAAATGACATTTATGAGTACCTTGTAATGAAAACTGCGTCGGATGTGTCATAGACCGAAATTTCGGCTTTTAATTTAGCTAATTGGTTGTAAATATTGGCTATAGTCTCTAAACCGCCTGTACGTTTTACCTGGATATACATATTTTTCATGTCATCCACCCCAAAGACACAACTTCTTCTTCAACTAACTATCCTCCCAACTCCAATGTAATATTACAGCTCCTAATTGAACAACTTTGATTCTAATGGTGACTACAGTTTCTACACGATCTATACGCCTCTCCTGGATATAGCCCTGAGCGTAACTTTGTTATCCTCGTGCTGATTAAATTTTGGTTCAATTCGGAAAATCGATCCAGCCATTTTTTTCGAAATGGGGATTAAAAATCGTCAAAATCTGAAATAAAAAACTAAATATGCTTTAATGTATTGATTACATGCTTGTATACGTTTATTTTGAGAAGGAAAATAATAATACCAGCCCTGTTGCGCAATTTTTTACGTCGTTCAAAGTTATTCATTTTCAAATTTTTTCAACGTTTAAATTCTTCCCACATCAGTTGTCAAATACGGCTTAATAATTCAGGCGCCACATAAGAACGAAAATTAAATTAAAACTGCAATGTCGGTCTTAATATAAAAAATTATCCATATAATTTTATGTAATTAAAAGTATTGCATTAAGAAACAAGTAGAAAATTATTTTGAGTCAGGAGAAAAATTCATCGGTTGACAACATTACTTTTTTTGTATAAGACGGTTAACCATGCCCATTATTAGAAATTCCTGGATCAATAACTGTGCTGGTTTCAATTGAAAAGATAATATAGCCATTGTTATAGAAATAGTCTTGTGTAGAAGATATATATCTGATACATAATTTGCAAAAATGAAATGTCATGCTACTGAGCAACACTATTAAAGATTTTGTTGTTCTGAAAAACTGCATGTTCATAAAATATTTTGATAATGCAGACGATTTTACATTTATTTATCATTGATAAACAATAGCTATATTAACTTGCAAAATAACTTGAATAAGAGGAAGATATAATGTGGAATTTAAAAATATTACGATAAATAAGGTTATTTTCTTGTCAGTTTTGGTCTCTAGATCAATCTGTTTTTATTGCATTATCTGCTGCTATTTATTTGAACTTGTTCCTATTGTTTTTAACATTTACATTTCTTCTCAAATATTCTCCTATTTCGATTTCAGAATGACAAAAAATTCCACTCTTCACTATAAATGCCTTGTCTTTTGTGTGTGTGACCCCGTTTCTCCTTTTTACACCCATCCCAAGCAGAAAAAAAATATTAAAACAGTAATGAGCAATATTAATTATAATAGTACTAAGCATTTAAAGGAGGTAAGTACGCGTCTCCCTGTCCCGTCATTAATGGTACAGATAAATAAAATGGTAATAAAAAGTAGTACAGTATACGTTTCAGTATGGCATCTTTGTATTTATTTTGGCAGATATTGACGAAGCTTTGAATATTCTATATTATTGGTTTACAAACAGAAGTACGATGTTTAATTATTTACATTTAACTCGAAATATAACTCTGTGTATCAATCACAAGTATTCTTATACTTTTATATAAGGGAACTAAATTACATATCTTAATTTCATTTTTTGTAAACGTCATACATATCAGCTGAATTTTCACAAATTTTAACTTACAGCCATTGTCGAGTGTATCTGCTAGAAAAAAATCAATAAAGAGCGTATGATTACAGCAAGCGAATAGGACGCTGGATACTCAATGCTTAAGGTAAAGAACATTTAGATTGTGTCTATGGTTAAAAGGTCAATGCGCAATTATTTGTATAAGACATCTTTGCTGGTTACTTATTAAAATGACAATACTTGCCTGTATCGCATTTTGAGATGTTTAAATAAAATTGTATTTCAGTTGTAAAGTGTTTCATAATCAATGTTTTATGCATAATTGATCTTTATTTTTTAAATTCTACATAGTTTCCTTAGACATTTTCGTCTTTATGGAATTGTCTTGTAATGATCTTTTTAAAGCATTATCTGTCCACATTATTTTATACTTCAGCATATACATTAAATAATAAAAACATTCCTTATATATTTTGTAAAAACGTCAACCAGTACTTTCAATATTTACGTGTCATATAATTTATCACATTAATAACCACATACCTCATTTAAATTCTTTTATTACAGAAATTATATATATTGTTAACCAATTAAAATTATGTCTAAATTTAATAAAATACGTTTAAATGTCTGTTTTTAAGGTCCCGAAGTTCGTTAAAAGAAATGCCATTAAGACTGGAAACTTAATTAAGTCTGTAATTACTTTCTTCTCAGAGTGTAAAATTGTGAAAAAAATATCGCTGCTGCTTTTTAAATCGAACGATAATTACACTGATTAGCTCATTTTATTGTTCTCAGGGGGAAATCTGGTCGTAATACTTTTGATAGATCTTCTCTTCTATAATGAGTCCCTCGTACACAGATGCATTAAAATTCTGTACTCTGTAAGAATAAAATTAAACGTAGATATATTAGGATAAGACACATTTACAAACATTGTACATTAAGGATCTTAAAATAAAATCAACATCAAAGCTTCTTTTTCAATGATTAAACAGATTTTCAGTTCATTCAATTTAAACACTTTTACAAAATATCGCTCCTTCATTTACTATTTATTTCACTTTATTATAGAGTATTTTACAACCATTTAGTACATGGACATTTAATGTACCCACAAACTGTTGAACACAAGACTCAATAAATAGCTGCATGGCAGATAATGCTTTTCCCTATTTTTATGAAAACCTATCTGCTCGTACTTTCATAAAACGAGAAATATATGTTTTTCGTAACATTGATGATGATATTTATTGCTTTTACTCACTTCCAGCATTAAAAACATCTGATGTGGGCAGCACATGACTTTCACTGCAGACTTATATCCATGTTCTCTTTATTTTAATTAAATGTAATTCACTTTTAATTCAATTTTCGTTCTCATTTGATAACTGGACTTACTTTCAAAAGTGACGTATCGAAAATAAAAAAACATATATATATCTCGAGAACGGCTAATTCAAATGTAATGGGGTTGGTCTTATTATTTTTTTCGTTAAAAATTACGTATAAAACTAGCATTCAATGAATATATTTCAGCATACGTAGTTTTTATTTTAGATTTTGACGATTTTTGCGGGCCATTGTGCAAAAAAAGGCAGGTTAATTTGTTCCGAATCTTACCAAAATCTAATCAGCACCAGAGTAACCCACAAGCGGCTTATTACAACCAACCCGATTTTGAGAAATTCGGTCCATTAGTTTTTCAGCTAGAGTGGATACAGACAATTTTTGTGGGCCATTTCGCAAAAAATGGCTGGTTCGAATCGTACTAAAAACTAATCAGCACCAGGGTCGCACCCAAGTGACTTACATAGCAAATTTAATATTTTATGAAATTCGGCCCATTAGTTTTGAGTTAGAGTGGATACATACATTGCACAGACACACAGACAGACACACACACCGACGTCACGCTAAAAGTAGTTTTTTCGTATTCTAGAGATCTCGAAACGTGTAGATCCGTCGAAAACTCAAGTTGCGATTTTTGGCATGATTCCAATACTTTCCCTATACACTGCCATGTATTTCAGGGAAAGTAAAGAACCTATTTAGCTTCTACCCATCCCATACTGTCTAGAACTCATGGTCTCACAATACTAGAACAATGGCTAGAACTACTGGCCTCACAATACTAGAACAATGTCTAGAACTACTGGTATCACAATACTAGAACAATATCTAGAACTACTGGTCTCACAATACTTGAACAATGTCTAGAACTACTGGTCTCGCAATACTAGAACAATGTCTAGAACTACTGGTCTCACAATACTCGAACAATGTCTAGAACTACTGGTCTCACAATACTAGAACAATGTCTAGAACTACTGGTCTCACAATACTAGAACAATATCTAGAACTACTGGTCTCACAATACTAGAACAATGCCTAGAACTACTGGTCTCACAATACTAGAACAATGCCTAGAACTACTGGTCTCACATTACTAGAACAATGCCTTGAACTACTGGTCTCACATTGCTAGAACAATGTCTAGAACTACTGGTCTCACAATACTAGACCAATGCCTAGAACTACTGGTCTCACAATACTAGAACAATGTCTAGAACTACAGGTCTCGCAATACTAGAACAATGCCTAGAACTACTGGTCTCGCAATACTAGAACAATGTCTAGAACTACAGGTCTCACAATACTAGAACAATGTCTAGAATTACTGGTCTCACAATACTAGAACAATGTCTAGAACTACTGGTCTCACAATACTAGAACAATGTCTAAAACTGCTGGTCTCACAATACTAGAACAATGTCTAGAACACTACTGATTTCATAATATCAATATTAATACGCACGAAAATCAAATTAAAACCTATTTTTAAAACAAACTAGTAACGGTCTCAATTTCAATTTTATATAAAACAATCGCCGTTTTATTTGCCATGCCTCAGTAACAAGATTTTTAACCATTTAATAATTAACTTTATGTTAAGAATGAAACGCCTTGGTATACAGTTTTAATATGCACACATCAACTGACTTAAGAAATGTAAGTACTATGTACAATTTTCTGTAATCAATGGTAAACATCTAGTTTGTGTCCTTTACCAAAAACAGTAGTAACTTCCACTAGCTTTGCTAGAAAAAAATCCGAGGGAGTAGGGGATAAAGAAATATAGTGTTTCCCATCTATCCAAATATCATTTCTACGAACTTCAATCAAATACTATCAAACATTATTTCCACATGCAATATTATGCAACAAATATCTTAACACTCTTATCATTGATATAGTTCATTACATTCACTTGAGAAGATACTCCATGTACTAGTTTCGCAATCGTCACCCAAGTATTCACAAAGTCATTTATTTAACAGGGAATTCATTAACAGTCAATTGTACACTGAAGAGGATTTTCCGCATGAGTATGAATAATTTGACTCACAAATTGCCAAAAGCGTTGACTTTCTATTTCTTTGCGGTTTTAATTCAATGCTAAAAACATTGTATTAAGAATCTTGTACACTATTAATTCGCGTCCATAGACTCACAGGCACACACAGATACTAACATACATACAGATGTACACACATTAACATACATATGTACACACACAAACATACATACACATACAGACATCGCTTCAAAACATTCGATTCGAGTTTAGGGATGCTAAATAATGATCTTCCTTCGAAAACTTAAATTGGAATTTTTAACTCCAGCACAATATTTTTCCTATACATTATACGAGTACTATGAAAATAAAGCAAAATATGCTCGAATTTTATTTAAAAGCATTTTAAATATTATGCTGAATATTATTGATCTCTCTATTAGAGCATGCGTTTGCTTTTGAATTGTTGAACACTTTTGATTTGCAGATTAAAATTTCTCGTAAAATACGAATAAAATATTTACAAAATATGCATCTCAATCTTTAAGCAATATTAAAGATTCATTGTCATATTCGGATATTACTATTTCCCTAAAGGCATTTTATGCATGGAAATTCTATATAAAACGCTCCTTCTTAAATGTGTAATCTAATTTCGATAGTTTTCTGATTCCAATGGAAATGTTTTATATGTACTTTAACACGATTTATAAGTATAATTTATTCATACTTCTCTACATTGCATGAAATTCAAATAGAAAGTTGTATATTTTGCGTTTTCATATACTGTAGTGTCATTTGATATTAGATTCATGGAATAAGCATATTTGACATTTGGATTGCGTTTTGTTATAAGAAATAAGCATGCATAATGAAATATTTGAAATGTTATATTATTAATCAAAAATGCTTGAATAGAATGGGTTTTCATAGTTGTGTTCTTTGTATTTAAAAGAAGCATGTGCTCTTATTTAAACATATGTCTAAATTCGAAAGTAAATTTCACAGTGCATATAAAAAGATAATATATTCCATTTAGATTCTATCACACAATAGGTTCTATCCAATAATTATTAAGACGTCAAGAGAAGTATACATTACACAGCTCAAAGTTCTGATAATGCAATATATATATATATATATATATATAAAACTAATAAAACTTCATTTAGCACCAAATTGATAGTGTCAATTATTTTCAAATAGAAAATTCAACCTTCTCGTTAGGACAAGCAAGAACCTTCACTTTTCATTCGTCAAGACAAGATCGGTCACTACTGTTAGAATTAAAAATGCGAATGAAGCAGGAAAAGGGTATTGAAAACAGAAGTAGTGGAAAAGAAAGGCAAAAACCATAGAAGAAGGAACGAGTAGAGAGATAAAACGAATGAATGGTAAAGTAGTAAAAAGGTAAGTTAAAGTTCAACAAAAAGATTCAAGCCACTTGTTCAGTGAGTGAAACCGAACACACACTCATCAAATGTGAAATTGCATCACCATGGAGGAATACGCGAAGTGATATGCAAATTACAGTAATGGTAGAAGAGATAATCATATGGAAATGATTAAACGAACAAAAAAATATATGAAAAAAAATATGTTTATTTAATAAAGAATGTGGCCCTCATGGGCAGCTATACAGGCCGCTAAACCCGTAAGACAGACTATCGATGAGGCTATTTATGGCTGCTTGAGGTAATCCTTGCCAAACAGCATCCACTGTGGCACGCAGTTCGTGTACGGTATGTACCGGTGTTCGCTGGTGCACCTGATTTCCGATGAGGACCCACACGTGTTCAATGGGAGAAAGATCCGGCGAGGCTGCTGGTCAGGAGAGGATGTGAATTACGTTCAGGCGCTTGACAGTTCGCCGTTCGGATTGCGGTGTGACATTGTCTTGCCAGAATACCGTACCGGGCACGGCCTGCACCAGTGGCCAAACCATATGCATTACAACTTGTATGACGTACCTGTCCGCTCTCAGATTACCTGAAATGGGCACCAGAACTGTCAGCTGATCGAATACGATTGATTCGAATACGTTTGATTCGCAAAACAGCCTGTACGCAACGGCAAGCGACATCCGAAACAACCTGCCACCATCAACGGTTGCACCTGCATGCAACACAACGTTTTCCAACAGGTTGCATGAAGTATACTTGCACACACGGCAGACAACTACTAGGGTGCCATTAAGTACTCGACACAGGGATGCACGTATGGCATGGTGTCGCCGTTATTGCAACTGGACCCATGAATACCGCCCCAAACCATGATGGCCGGTGCTGTGTTTGGTGATATGGGCTGGTAAGGGACGTTCCCCGCGAAGAGGCGCCACACCCGTCCACAGCTATCTTTCCTACATAGGCAGAAACGAGATTCATCCGTAAACAATATCCGATAGCATTCATTGGTCCAGTTGCAATAACGACGACACCATGTCATACGTGTGTCATACGTGGTCTGGGCTTTCGACCATGTCATACGTGCATCCCTGTGTCGAGTACTTAATGGCACCCTAGTAGTTGTCTGCCGCGTGTGCAGCTGTACTGCATGCAACCTGTTGGAAAACGTTTTGTTGCACGCACGTGCAACCGTTGATGGTGGCAGGTTGTTTCGGATGTCACTTGCCGTTGCGTACAAGCTGTTTTGCGAATCAACCGGTCTGTGCCCTCTGTCGTACGCCTGTTCGATACACTCCCTCTTCGGCGTGTTCTCTGATGTTCCTGAGTCCATCGTGTCACACATCGCTTGATGGCACTCACTTCGTGCCCAACTCGTGTGACAATTGTACGCATCGACAAACCCACGTCAAGCAGCTCCATGGTATGGTTTTCTTCCCCAGTCGTTAACTGCTGGTATACAGGAAATGCTTGCTGACGCCTTCAAGGCATCGCTTCTTCACTTTTTCGAAAGTTCGGCTGCCGCAAATTGTTACTGTTAGTGTGTTAGTGTTTACGAGACGAGCAGTCTGTTGGTCTTTATCACCCAAAACTGGGTGTCACTTGACCCGATACGTACGAAAACTTTATAATAAATATATATATATATATATATATATATATATATATATATATATATATATATATATATATATATATATATATATATATATATATATATATATATATATATATATTAAGTTAATCATGTTAAGAAGAACTTGAACCGGTATCGAGTACAGTAATACACTCCAAACGTAAAATGAGGACAGTGATAACTAAAAAATTATCAAACTATAAGATACTCATATGGATAAAACTACGTGTGGTCAGGAAGTAGATACTCCATAATGAAACATGTGTTTTAGCATTTGTCACATATTTTGAAGATATAGCACATTTTACTTCCATTGTTCTCGTAAATAGATATATTACAAATGTATTCTATATAATACTACAACGAGCTATTTCTATTTGTATTACTAATAACCATTTCACCCGCACTTTGCACATTCTCAATTATTAGTAGTCACTAAATATGACATTTACACACTTAATGAAAGTTCAAAATATCAAAAATCGTTTAAGGTTTAATCATAAAAATAGTCGGACATTTTTGATTTGCTAAGTGGTGTAGGTGTTAAAACATGCTTTTGAAATTTTCAAATATTCGAAATTTTCAAAATGGTTTATTTCTTCGTTGATGTGATTGCTGACAACGATTGCTGATAACGACAGCTGATGATAAAGGCAAAACCAAGATTCTGGATAGAGTACAGACGAACGAAAGTATTTGAAAGTGGTTTTGAATACTTTCATTATTCCTTTGCATTGTCAAACCTAATTCAAATCGTTTTAAATACAACGATTTCTCTTTAAGTTGGACAGCCAAAATGTATTGTACGTTTTAGCGAGAGTCCATTATAGCAGGATTCCATAAATCTGACGTAAAATAGTAATGGAATAGTAAAATGGCAATGAGAATTTTTTATCCTCAATTACATGTAACATATTAGATATATTGAAAAAATACATCCTTAAAACAAAAAAAGTCAAATATGTAATATGTATAATGAGGTAGAACTGAAAAATATTAACATACAAAGCATAAACCAAATATAGATGTATGCATTGCTATTTTAAAATGAAGTAATCTTTATTTGTTTCTTCTGTGTAAACAATCGTATTATGTCATTCTCAATTTTAATCAATTGCTCAAAAATATGTTCTAGAATATCTTTCAATAATTAAAAAATTAAATAAAATTTATCTATTTTAAAGAATGGACGAGCGTAATAAGCGATGTTTATAACATGCAAGATCCATAGAGCTTAACTGTAGAATCCGTATTTGTAAGTAATAGAGAAAAATCCATTTTAAACCAGTGTCGTCTTAACGAAAGTCCACTATATCAGATGTTTTCGTTAACTTCGAAGTTGAGTAGGATCAAATGGAACCAAAACCAAGATTCTACATAGAGCAGCAGTGCTCGATAAGTTATCAAAGTGAATTTGGGGTTTATTTATTATTATTTTGCACCATCACTCCCTATTTGAAGTTTTAAAATTTAGTTTTTCCCTTTGATCTCGATGGTAACACGAAATGCATGACACCAAAACTGAGATTTTAGCTGTAGTCGAAGTGCTCGTTTATTTTGATAGATCACCCACTGACTTACTAGGTTCAGTGCACTTCATATAGATGATGATGAGAATATAATACGAAATCCAAACCGTTACATATACTTGCATGTAAGACCTTAGATTTTTCTATAATTACAGCGTAAATTTAATGTAGTCAATTATGTAATTTATTTTGAGGCCCAATTTTAAATCTACCTTAATGCATTACTGGTGGTTGACGCATTACCGTTTATCCAACGTAACCATAGCAACGACTCAAAGGATACAAATTTAGAATAATGTCACCTTTGAAAGGGGGTAAGATTTGGTAAAGCAAGAACTAATTATAATTATGGCGTAATGAAAACGTACTTAATGGTTTGTCAGAAGTTGTGTAGAGGCTCAGTGCTTAAGCTAGAAAAAATCTGATGTGGGCACCACATGACATTCCTTATATGATGCAATGAATTTACTACTTTTACAGTAAAAAAAAAGGTTATTCTTATAGTTGATACTCATATATTCTTTCCAAGATATTGAATTTTCGTCAATTAGTCGTCGTTTTCATTGATTTAGCATCATTTTTATCTATTTGACGATATTTTAGTAATTTGGCAACATTTAAAAAAGTCGTCAAGTTGGCGACATTTCGCCAAATTCGTCACCAAAATCTTGCCAAGCGTTATGGAGAGAAATAAGTTATTCGTATAGCAGATAAATTACTATTGGCGTCCAAATACAAAAGTATTACTCAAAGTATCTTTCTCATAATTTTAACGAGCTAGATCCACGAGAGTGATGCCACCAAATTTATTGCATGACATTATATATGAAAAGTGAATATGTCTCTCAACAGTTAATATTTTTGTATTAATTTATGGGATTTTTTTATAATTATATTTGAAAATGTGCAATATATCGAGAATGGTTCATGCTAGCGTTCTAAAGTTTATGTCAATCGTTTTCTACGGAAAAATTACATAAGGAATGCCTATTTGCGTAACTTTATTAAAGGTTTCGATTTTTTAATGATTTTTTCAAAATTTCACTCGAAAATTTAGGGGGGTTCTGAACATTCGACGGCGTTTAAAAACAATAAGCTTCCAGTATTGTAATTGTTGTACCAAATTTCATTCGAATCGCTTCATTCGTTCGTGAGATATCGTCTCCACAAACTCACTGACACACACAGTAAAAAAAGACACAGAAAGTAAAAATTTGGACATTCTCATATCCTAAAAGTTAAGTTAGTAGAGTGCATACACAACAGTAAATTGGAACGGATTTAATCTGTTTTTGAACTTTTACTTTATACCGTTGAATGTACCCAAGACAAATAATAACATCTGTTTTTTAAAACATATTTTATTTTATTTAGAAACATATATTTTATACTTTTTCAGAGTATTATCTTTATTTTATCTAAAAAACTCACTACACTTGAAACAGAAATTTAACCATGGGGAAGACAATAACTTTATCCTTGGAAAAAGGCAAAGTTTGCTCTGCGATCATGGAGTAAATCGTGAAATTTACGCAAGCATTTTTCTTTTTCACAGATTTACGCCTTTACGCGGATTTACGGGGGTTTACAATAACAATCGTTCGACGTTGATACTGTTTGGTAAGTATTGATAGGCAACGGATGGCAACTCTGTATGTAGTTAGGAAATTTTTTTTTATATTTTCCAGTATTCAAAAAATCATGCTGACATGAAATGTTTTAATACTCTTTCTACATGAACGAAAAAAACAAACTGTGGGAACTAAAAAGAGATATATAACTTAAAGTTATAATTAACATTCATATTACTATTACTATACTACGTTGTGTTCGCAATAACCTTGCAATTATTTAACCTTTGACTGAGTCGTGTAAAGGAATTATTAATTAATATGTTACCAAAATGATTATACCAATTTAACTTTAACAATAACATATTTATTAAAAACATAAAATACTTATTAAATTCAATTCCAATAATTTCTCTGCTTACTAATTATTTAGGAAGATAGCATGTGAGATATCATGTGAGAGAAGATAGCATGTGAGACCAGTAATACTATGCCTAACGTATTTTTATAAAATGTGAATCTTTAAGGAACACAATGCCTTCAATTTCGACCTTTGCACTGCACACATCATAAGATCTCCATTATTTGGGAACCTCTATGCAACCGTTGCATCTCTAGTATTGTCGATCTATCATAAAGTCGGGCACGTATCAGATAAGTCATCGTTATTATGTCATAATTAAGTTATCTGCACAAGTCATACTCTTGCACGAGTATTAGCACAAGTCTCGACTCCTCTTATTAAGTCATCATTCTGTATCTGCTCTCGTCGTTCTCCATCGATCACAGGTTGTGGTTCACTCTTTCTCGGGGGTGTCATTTTCCCCCTTGCTTTCTTTTGTAGCATTGAGAGTGATGCAACATGCCCCTTTTTCCATTGGTTACTTATTTAACCAATGGAACCATTTCACAATCTCGTAAGGGCCAGCTCGGCCCCCTCTGCCTTGGCGCTCCTAAATTTATGATTTTCTGACTTTTAGGTTCACGTGCCGTAAAACCCGGAGCCATCCAGACTGTCATTATTGTTCGCCGTTTTAGACATAATAAATAAAATGCATAAAACTGTCTCACCAAAATGTGAGATCAATTTCTGGTTTCACACAAACAAATCGTCTTCATCATCTGTAAAGACCAAGGACACCTGATAGGTCCAATTTATTTGATACTAGCGAAATTTCTATAAAACCCCGAAAATTTGTGGAAAAAATCGCGGAAATTCGCAGCACGAAACAAAATTTAAAAAAATATAATAGAAATTAGGCAAAAACAGAAAATAATCTGAAATTTGCGAATACATATAATATTCGCAAAATTTAAGAAAGCTCCCTAAAATTTGCCGAAAAAATTGCGAAAATAATTACTGCCCTAACTGTGGGTGATATACATTTTATCCAATACCTCTACCACCTGCATCATTCCGGAGATATGTGGTATTCCACAAACATTGCAATAATTACTGCCCTAACCGTGGATCATATAAATATAATCCAAAACTTCAACCACTTGCTTTATTTCGGCGATGTGTAGTATTCCATAAACATTGCATAAAGATAATGCAAAAAGGATTTAATATTTATAAACAAGTTATTATCTCAACCAGGATTCAAAACACGGGCTAGACAACAATCTAACCATTGAGCTAGCTATACTGAGTCTGAACTCCCAAGTCCGAAGAGGACTCTGCATATCTCGTCGTAACGGGACTTGCATAAATCATTGTATATTTATTTAAAGTAAACGATTTACCAAAGTTAACCGTGCAATTTCCTTTTCTCTTCACCCAACGTTACGGATTATCCAATTTCACATTCATTTATTTAAATAAATTACAAAACTCGCAAAATAAGCCGTGCATAATTAAGCTTTTACCACTTGCATGATGCCATTTCAGCATTACTCTAATTGTGTTTTTATTTTGCGTATGAAATGTTTCCTGAAATAGGAATTAGGATGTGACGGGAAAATGTTGCATTTTTGCATTGTTGGCATATACGCTGCTTCCGTTTGCATATTTAGAGCGTTACGTTTTCATTTTACTGAATTCTCTGAAACGTGCATTGTATGGTTATTAACTTTGTATGCTTATCTAATACAATTTAAGGCTGCGCAGAGAGGCATTTTTAAGTAAGGATCTTAACTAAGGAATCATTTACGAATGGAAATTTCAAAATGAAACGTACGTAAACTTCGGCATTTGTATTATTCAGAAATTTATATAATACACATTTTCTTTGTCACCGATTTCGCCAGGGTAAGGTAAAAGAATGGTGACAAATTATTTTTTATATAAAACATCTGAGGGCGCGGGGTACAGAGTGACATGACTCGATACATAACTCGATAAAACGGAGGAGTGTACCGAAAGTGACATCATATTGCTACAAACACCTACTGGTAAACCAATGTTATAATTTCAACGTCTGGGTTACTTGACATTACCGTCAAATTCATGGGCCTTTGTGACGAATTTTGGCAAAGTATCGCAAACTTGGCGATTTCTGCCGCGTTTTCGAATTTAGTAGCTTGGCTATGGACGTACTTGCTTCTTCCAAATTTTCCACAAATGGTATATAAGCTCGTCATCTTTCAATTGGCTGTTCACGCGATACGAGTAAAAGTGAACTGTAAATACGTTAGTGACTGAGTAAATTATGAAAGAAAATTTAAAAAGATTAAACGGAATTTTGTGTCGCAAGTGCCACAATATTTTCACTTCCGAGGTCAATACAGAACCCAATATGTAACAAAAGTTCTGAGTTTATCTCTTTAACTTTTATTATCAAGCAATTTTGATAGGAAAATGTAAAAAATAAAAAAATTTAGATCTGCAACTTATGTGCACGCCAGTAGGCGTTAATTGTTTGCTATGATCGCATCTATAGTGAAATAACTGTAAACTTTGCATCCAAACGTTTGTAGTCACTCGAAAAAATAAAGGAAAAAAAAAGAGAAAGAAAACTCAAAATCTATAATCTATGTGGCGAGACTCAATATCACCGGCACATAGAATGCAAGTCTAGATACAAAATGAAAGCAGAGAATACGGAAGTGTCCGTTTAGATCGAAAGGAGAGAATGGATTTTAGAAGGAAGATACAGGATCCACTGCAACAAAAAGGACCTGTAATCATTTCTCCTACTCAACCGTGAGAGCCTGGGCTGGCACGTTTAAAGATCCGGGGATACTTTCACTAGGACATCGATACTTATACACTAGTAAGAGTCCGATATGATAGTTAATGGGTAGAAACAACTAACAGTTAAACTCAAACCTAAAGTCTAGTTAAGCATAATCTGTAAGTGCCAATCTAATAGATAAATGCTTAACTAACGATAAAGAGACTTAAACAATAAATGCCAAGTAGTTATTACACTGCTCACAACTGAAATCGCAGCACCATAAAGTTGTAGTTGTAGCTTTATGTAAATCAGGCAATGGAAACAGCAAGGCGAGATATGAAAATGATCGCAGCTTCGTTACGCATAGTGACGTAACACCTTGCCGAGCAGCATAAAAGCGTCAGGTCAAGGAGGAGCGATACCATAGCTAAATTGTAGAGTTATTGGTTTCAGGTTGAAAAAATCATCACCGTATGCTAAGAGTACGTTGACGTACCGCGTACATTCAGTTACCGTCAACGGAACGGCAACAAATCGTTGTTTTAGGTGAGACTGAAATAAGCCTTCAAAGGATCGCTGAACTATTGGGTCGTGATGTGAGCACAGTTGAACGGTGTGTGTTACGGTTCGTGAGAGACAACGGAACGACACGAATATCAGGTAGTGGAGCTTCCAAGTGTACCACACCACATGAATATCATATGCTTCTGAGAAGCGTTGAGCGGGAGTCATTTACCACAGCAACCGTGTTGTAACGACATTTATCCCACACTACAGGTAACGTGATTTTAACGCAAACAATTCGAAACCGTTTGCATGACGCAAGTCTCCGAGGTAAATGATATTTTCGACACCTACCGTTTTAACGTCTTCACCGGTTACTTCGCCTCCAGTGGTGCCAAATTAGATGCAATTGGTCGACAGAATGGCGAAACATTCTGTTCAAGGATGAATCACTATTCTGTTTTGGTAATTTAATATTCATCTTGTAATATCCCATAATACTTTCATAAATCACTTAATATTCATATATATAATGAAATGATATAAGTGATTTTCCGATTCAAGACAATTTTAGTCGACAGTAAAATTTAAATTTTCTTACTTAACGAAGTTTTGTGTTATCTGAGTTCTTTAAATAATTTACAAAACTTGTCTCAAAATAAGCTTGCATAATGAGAATTTGTCATTTTCGTGTCGCCATTTCAGTGCTACCTAAATTGTTTTAACTTCGTGCATGAAATTTTTCTAAAAATAGATATGATGATGTGACATAAATTGCTACATTTTCACGGAGTTGTCATATATTTATTTGCTTCCGTTTGCGAATTCAGAGTTTTGTGTTTTTTTTTCTTCTTACGTAATCTTCTGAACGTGATTTGTATGATTATTAACTTTTACATTTTCAACCTATATATCCATCTTCAACCTGTATGTTGGTGTGAGATCAATAATGGATTTTGATGTAATTCAGTGAAATTCGTTGCATTTATGTTTTACTCATTTTCATATGTATTAAAAATTGAAGAAGTTCTTCAAAATTATACTTGAAGAATCTCATACATAATAATCAAGTAACATTAATCAAATGGAATTTGTTGTGATAACGGCAGGGGTTCGTAGTCTTTTATTTGGTGTCATGTTTAAAACATGGCATTAAGTTTTACATTTTTACATATGTTGAGAAATCAATAAATCTTCTCAAAAATATTTAAAAATATTTATTTGTTTGTGTTCATTTGACAGAATACAGCAAAAGCTCTATTACGTCGACTCATACAAAAGCTGCTGATGTATAGTAGATTCTGCATGACAACACACTATTTACAATGTCAAAGATCCAGGCCACCCGACTCACCCTAGGGTAAGAGCAGCTGGTTGAGTGGCCAGACTGTTTACAATGTTGTTGCTGTTGAGACCCAGACCGTCCGACCTACCAGAAAGGTGAAAGGTAACTGTTTGGACGACCGGGAATGCCACCCAATTTAGACCGGAACCCAATGGGGAGGCATCCACAGGAACCGTACCCTCCTCCCCTCTACGACCAACCTCTCCCAAGGATTAACGGACCCACATGTTTAACGTGGTCGTACTCCGCGTGAACACGGCGGCAGTTTTGACAGCAGCTAGAATCGAACCCGGGCCTACCGAGTGTAATTCCATCGCGCTAACCAATGGGCTACCGCCCCGGACTATTTACAATGTAATGTTGTTCACTGAATGTTGATGCCACTTGTAAAATACACATTTTTGAATTTCTGCAGACATATACATATCAGGAGACAACATTTGTTTAAATGGAACTGTATCTCCATCATGAAAGTTGGAAGAAGCTGTGTATGCTCTTGAGTAAGCTGGGGAAATTCACGCAAAAACAGAGGATGAAAATAAGAACATCTATGTAGAAATTAGGAAGAATATATAAACATATCACCATGAGACGACAAAGGCAATCCCTTTCTCGTAGCCACACAACCAGCCAGACGAAGGTAAAAGGCCGAAATGATATGACAATTAAAATCACATTGTAAAAGCAGTATTAATGAAAATTGTAAAATAGCTGAATTACAGGCATAGAAAGAAATTAGAGAGAAGAAGAAATTAACAAACCCTTGTAAAATGTTAAGGATAGTATAATGTGAAAGACAGAAAGTAAACAGCAGAAAAATACAATTTAAGTAGACAAAGCATAAAAATAGGCGTAATCATATAAAAAGATGATTTAATATCTAGTATGTAACAAATTGAAGGAAATAATCTTCCTTGTATGCTAAATGAGCCAGCTTCGTCAGAGCACAAATGTTCAAACTATTGTAAAAAATAAAAAAAAAATCCCTATTGCTGCTATTAACTCTAGGATTGCTATGTTTAAAAAATCTCCGGATCTTTCCCCAAATATTAAATCCGTACTTCTTATTCCGTACTTCTCATTTCCGTATTTCTCATTTCCGTACTTCTTATTTCCATACTTCTCATCAATTACTACCAATTTTCGGACGAATTAAACTCCATAAAATTAACTATCCCATACGTCCTATTGTGTCTAAATGTAATGGTCCTACTTATTTTTTTCCCAAATTGCACTTTTCATAGTTTTGACTTCGTGTCCCTGTTACCTAATGTTACCGTTTCTACCGCTATTAATATTATTGCCAAAACATTTCTATGTCAAAATTGTACCATTTCCGCAATATCGGTGCAATAAATTTTGCATTGAACGTTGTCGCAGAGATAAAATATTTTAGTTCACGTAATAATATGTTTTTGAAACAACGGGCGTCCCTATGGGTAGCCCTTTGATTGGTATTTTGGCTGGGGCTGTATTACAGGAGCTCGAGAAAGATATGTTGCCTTTTTTATCCCTTAAATATATTCTTTGGTGCCATTATGTGGATGATATGCTTATTATTTTGAACCATATTTTGAGTGACATCCTTAATCTTTTGAAAAAAGTCAATGATATTTACTCCTCTATAAAATTTACCGTTGAACATGAATGTAATATTTCTTTATCTTTTTCAGATGTTCTTGTTTCTCGTAACTCTCTTAGTTTTCATACTTCTGTTTTACATAAACTTACTTTGTCTAATTTTTGTTTTCCCTCTAACTCCTATTACCCAATTTCTTCTAGAAAAGCCCCTTTTATTGCTTATTTTAATCATGCTTTTAACATATTTTCATCTATATTGGCTTTAGTCACTGAAATTGACTTTATCTTGAACCTTGGCCATGAGGCCGCTTACTGATGGAATTATACGTATAGAATTTATTTAGAATATTTTCCCCTATTGGCTATAATTTTATTTACCCAATTACTAACCTTGTTCCCATTTCTGATCTTATACCGTATAACTCCAGTCTTCCTTTTCATCCGTCGATTTTTCGTCCTCTTATTCATTTTTGCCATGTATTTAAGTTTAAGCCCGCTCATTCTACCGTTACTACGTTATTTAATCATATTCGTTCAGATAAATTTACGGGTAAAAATAACTTTATATTTCAGGCTGGGGTGCACGTTGTCCCCCTTTTATCTCTCAAAAATAACTTCTACATTGGTAATACTAAACGTACTGTCGGTATTCGTTTAGCTGAACATGATCGCGATTTTAAAAATTTGATGTGGGCAGAACATGACTTTCCCTGCAGACTCAAATTCATTTTTTTTATTCTTTAAGAACTCATTAAATTGAGTTTAATTGCACAAAATGACACTAAATTTGCATTTTTAATTCAATTTCGGCTTTTATTTGTAGTTGGAAATTTTTCCAAAAGCGTCATGAGAAAATGCGAAAAATTTCAAATATCTCGAGAACGGTTAGTCCTAGAGTAATAGAGTTGTTCTTATTCTTTTCCTCGACAAAAATTACGTATAAAAGAAGCATTTAATTGATGCATTTGAACATACGTAGTCTTTTTTTAGATATTAGCGATTTTTGTGGGACATTTCGTAAAAAAAGGTAGACTGTTCTTTTCCGAATCGTACCAAAATCTAATCAGCACCAGAGTATTCCAAATGTGATTTATCTACTAAATTTGTGAAATTTGGTCCAGTAGTATTTCAGCTAGAGGAGATACATGAGATTTTTGCTGGCCATTTCGCAAAAAAGGCGAGTCCTTTTTTTACGAATTGTACCAAAAACTAATCAGCACCAGGGTCACACCCAAGGGACTTACCTACCAAATTTTATGAAATTCGGTCCATTAGTTTCTGAGTTAGAGTGGATGCATACATTGCACAGACACACAGACAGACAGACAGACAGACATACACACACAGAGACGTCACGCTAAAATTTTTTTTCGTATTCTAGAGGTCTCGAAACGTGCAAATCCGTCGAAAACTCGAGTTGCGATTTTCGACATGATTCCAATAATTTCCCTATGCATTACCATATATTGCAGGGAAAGTAAAAAGGGTAAACTCTGTCCATGACTCTAGCTTATTGTGTTATTAACGATAATGTTCCTCCTATGCTTGATAATAATTTTCTTTTAATTAGCTGCAATAACCCCCGTAATATTTTACTTTATGTGTCACTTTATATTTATTTCTACCGTAATTTTATTTGCAATTTTGATACCATTCAGACCCTTAGTTATGCTTGGCGTCTCGTTCTCGTCTCTACATATTAAATCTTAATATGTTACTACATATTAAATCTTAATATGTTTTTCTGAATATTTAGCAGTTGCTTTATTTTGTTTTTGACGACATTTGTATTGGTTACCATTTAATTTATGTACCTTTTTTCCCTTTTAATGTATATTTTGCATTTTACAATTAAATAATATTTAAAATGTCTCGTATTTAAAAAGTGAAATGATTAATATGTAAATTTTGTCTGTCGATTGTAGTCTCTATTTAAGCACATGTTTGCGCTTATTTCCAATTTGCCAATGATGAAAGGCATGGTAATGCCCGAAAATGCTATGGCTGAGTAATTTTAGGACTTCGCAAAAGGAGATTTTAATAAAATACTTTTAATTATGACCAATTTTTTGGTTGTCTTTTTTTAAAGTATACACTGTAAAAAAATTTTATTAGAAGTCAACAAAAATTAAGAAATGAGAGCGATAAAAAATTATGCTTCGTAGCGCTAAAACTATTGCATTTAAAAATATGAAATTTAGTGCAGTTGTAGAAAAAGCGTTTAGGAATAGGTTGAAATAAAGCGTTTTGGATATATATTGCAGTTTAAGAAATATTTTATGTCAAAATCAAAGACAAAATTTTTAAGCTGCAAGTTCGGGTCCTGAATAGACTAACAATAGCAAGATCACGAATTTTTGCAAGCAGGTACCTAAATGGGTGAATTTTTACCGAATGGAGCCTATTTTTTTAATTTCGATGTAGTTTTTGAGATATTTTACATTTTATGCACTTCTGAAGTGATTTTTTTTTCGTATCGGCACGTCTAGCGATATCCCTACCGTAAAAACTATAGTGAGTAGAATATCTAGTTCAAGGGGGAAAAAATCGGGAGAATTGTTCAAGAAATGTAACAGTTGGCGCTGCAGATAAAACTCACCCGCTCATAGCAGACATCTATACTTTTCTATGCAAAAAGTGCGTCATTTTAAATTAAAAATTTAATTAAACTAACTGTTTAAAAACTGATTTCACTTCAATATAGGGTTGCAGGAGAAATATTTTTCCTCAGGAATAATTCCTTTTATACTTATTATGGAGATATTAATACAAACTATATATTTTTTTAATTCGTTTCTTCAATTAAACAGACTATTTCATCGGTCTGTGATCCGTTGAATTTTTCTTGTTATTTTTGGTATTATTTTGTAAAACATGTTATTATTATTTGGTAAGCAAACGTTTATTTTTACAATTATATATAATAAATATAAAATCATATAAATTCATCTTACATCTTGAGGAGGGTTACAAAACAACAAAACGAACGTAAGTTTACACTAAATTTGTTTTAAACAATGCATTGGTAGACAGAAATGCATATAAACTTTCTTTTATATAAAAAATTAATTTGAATAGCTCAGATAAAACTTAAATAATTTTATTGAAAATAAATCATTTTGAGAGTTGTGTTTTAGGGAAGTCAGATTTATCTTAGTATAAGTAAATACATAATTAAACTTACCTGGCAGCTCAACTTTTTAGCTTATTACTGTAAATCCTTGAGGACATATACCAAATATCTTTATATAGCACTATTCAGATAAAAATATTTAATTTTGATTGTCTTTTCATTACAATGTTTTTTATTTATTTGTATCTTATATGCATCAGTCCAATTTGTCAATATCAAGATTTACTTGTAGTTTTTAAATGCAAAGAAAATACATCATTGTTATAAGTTACTTTATAGTAATTTACACGCTGTTATCAGCCATATTCATCCTAGCGTAACTATATATATGTATTAAATCAATTTTGCATCAATTAATTTGGCATCGTATTGAGAATTTTTAAATACATTTATTCTTCGTGTTAGAATTCAAACTTCATTGAGTTAATTTTATGATTACAAGAATAAATTTGTACAACTTGAAATAAATTATATGTATAAATTGAACAAAATATTTACAGATAAGATATTATTTCTTACTTTATATTGCATAAGTTTAATATTATACAATGTCTAATAAAAAAACAAAAGTGTAATATAGATATATACATCCTTGCAGAAAAATAAATGTTTAAAGGAAATTATCTTCTTTAGAGGAGACAAAAACTAAATTTAAAAATAGAAAATGTTTCAATAACGAAAAAGTAACATTATTAATTTAATATTTTATATGCATTTTATTCATTCAAATGCATTATTTACATTTACTCGTTTTTGAAAATTTTACTTTGTTTCTGTTTGCACATTTGTCTCTATTGATTCCTTTAATATAAAAAGGAAGTCTCGTCATCTAATAAAGTCTCAACAATGTTTCTCCCAGTTCCAGTTCCACTTTGTTGTTTTCACATCCTATAAAGCTTAGTGTGGAGTTTGACAAATTATCAAATAAGTCACTTATACTATCTATGTGAAGTAAATTTAGAGAATTGCAAATTTGTAAGTTTTTAATAAGATTAAATATATGTATTGATTAAATGAATAATCAAATTGCAATATATAGCAAAATTTAACTAAAAACACAGTCTAATCGATAACTTCCATTGATGTCAACAGATGGCACTACACTCTCTTGCTCCCCATTTTTACCTTATGTATCCTGAATTATTGGAAATAGTTTTTCAACAATTTTCTCTTACGAATGCGACACTAGGTATTCTAGGCACAGTAGCAAAAACTATAGCATACACATATATGAAATTAGGTATATTTATAGAGAAATAATAGGATAACACGTTAAAATAAACTGTTTATCGATTTAAACTTTAGTTTGGCATGAAATAGCTCGCAAAGCGATCTCCGAATCAAGGAATTCATTTTTTGGATACCCTGGGCTAAGAAAAAGCCCTGCTTTAATCTGCTGCAGAAAATAGGTAGGGATAGTAAAAGAGATTTTTGAAAGTATAATTTTTAGGGAAGATAGCTGTGAAGTGAGCTCTGGGAGCGCAACCAGTAGGAGCCAACCCTCTTCGCCTACCAAAAGGGGTTGGGGTGCAGAATCCCCTAGTATGTGACCAAGGGAAAATACGGAAATTGAAATAATTTTTCAGTATGGTTTTCATATTAGTACAATTCTGCCATTTCAAGTCAAAAATATTTATTTTATTTTATTTATAGCTCAACAGGTCATATGCAAATATTTTCGACATCAGCCATTTGGACAGCCGTTAGTTAATCCTAAAATAATTTATTTTTTATCACACCGCAGTTCATGAGATTGCGAAAAATTAAAAGTGAAATATTGTTGTGCACTTAACTCTACGTACCGATAATATTTTAAAAGTGAGTTTTATATAAAAATGATTTCCTATTATCGCCTTGTAGATCAAGGGTGCGCAACCATTTTAAATCTACCGCTCACTTTTGTATCTCTGTTGGTAGTAAAATTTTCTTACCGGTTTCGTAATAACTGTAAAGTACTCGTAATTTTTAAGTAGATGTATAATAAAAATACGTAGTTAAATTTACCGTTTTATTTATATTTGGCATATGTTTATAATTCGCGAAAAATTTAATTTGATTCTGCATCTCCATCGATATATCGCCCACTAGTGCGGAAGCTGCTTAAATTAAAAAAAAAATTAAATATATAAAGTATATTGAAATTACCTTTAATTAATTATTAATGAGATCCTTGAGGTTGATGCTGCGAAACTAAATATTTTATATCCGGTTCAATTTTCGTAAGTAACAAACGAAGGTCTCTTTCGAAAATATTCAGCCATAACGCCATAATCGCCAACTAGTGGACGGTAGGGACCAGGTTGACTACCACTGACGTAGATTATGTCCTGTAAAAACTGCATCGAATAAGGACGTAACAAATTGAAACAGGTAGAACAAAATAATATTGACACGTCCTCTACAGGCAGTAATGGTTAATTGTGCTGAGACGTGTTGCACGTATAGCATAAAAATCATCTGCATGAAGTTGCTTAAAATTTTGTGGCTGTTAAGTTAAAGCAATTGAACGATATTTTGTAAACACCTATTAATTTCAGTATATACCACATATCCCTAACAGCATTTTTTTCACAGTGACGAAAGATTTACTTCACAATGTGACTTTGGGACGTCACAGGACGTCGCAGTACGTCTCGGCAATGTCATATTGAGGACACAGCGGAGTCATTTGGATCAATTTCATAGTCGTTTGTGACGTCGCATATTAACTTGTTTGTAACGTCACATTGTAATTGCCATTGTAATGGCGTCACATTGTTACGTGTTAATTGAATTGCGGAAACGTCACAGAATATAGTCACAATGAAGTTACAAAGTTACTAATACGTAACTTCGCATAGAAGTCACAAATATGATGTCACATTGTGACCCAGGTGACACGTGACTACAACTTCACTGTCACACATGTGACAATCTTTGCTGCGAGGGATATTATATATCGCATCAGTACTGTGAAACAATTTTGCAACGCGTGAAACCAGCATGATTCTAAATAAATATTTCTTTAACAAATGTAATTATTTGAATTTTATACATTTTTGAATTTCTAACATAAATTAAGAGCATTTAAGAGCAGCTTTTAATTAGGGAGTGTTGGTATATTCGTAATTGTAATTAACACATTCTAAAATACGTGAAATCATCCTACATTTTTATTTCTAATACATATATAAAATATGATTTTATATTTACTAGCTACGGTGTTCGCTGATAGCAGTCAATTATTTTTGTTGCCATTTTTCAGCGGTGGCTTGTTTTAGCAGGAAAGTTTTAGCAACTAAATTTAACGACTGATACCCCCGCTGCCCGAGCGTATGAAATCTGAATACGATAACTGCTCAGTTAACAGAATAATTGGCCGTATTTTCAGAAGGACGGTTTTCTACCATACACAAATGCCGGAGGACCGCAAATATTAGGCGCCCTATTTTATTTATCTCATTAGTATTTTCCAAAATATATTTAAATATCCTCTTCTAACAGCACTTTTGGAAATGAGACGGGCGTTTTGTGTTCCCTGTATAGAAAGGAATAAAACATGCTAAATAAGTTTCGAATATTTTGGACCCACATAAAACACGAATGGTTGAGTCTGGAGCTTCAATACCCGAATTATCTTCTCTATTAACTCCTTATTGTATTAGTGGCGCATGTATCGTATAGTAACATATGTATTCATGCGCGGTTTAGAGTACTAGCGTTGGTGGAGTACCTTATCCACCATTGTCTGAAGAATGCCATTAGTTCCCCATAGTGTCCATACTATAGACCGAAATCCAATACTCTAAACTCCACCATTCAATAGTCAACTATTTAGCTTCTACTACCAACATATTGAATACGCTTATTGTTTGGAGAGTTGTGACGAATTACAAGTACAGGTGGCCAATCTTTGCGGTTTTGTAATATTCGTTTCCAATAATTTTGAGATTCCTCTTCTTCGACATCCATATTAAATCTTTTTAAATTTTAACAAAATTAAGATTTGAAATGGTGGCTTGGGATAGAGTAAAAATGCCTAGATTCAATTATTTATACTTATTGAAGTGCTGCTGACTAAAACGTCAGAATTCTGAAATAAATTCAAATAGAAGCTTGGATTTTTCTATAGTAGATTGTTAAGAGTAACTGCAAACAATTTGCACTTTTGGGAAATGAAATATTTTAGGTATAATGCAGACTAAAGAAATCGTATTCGAAATTTCGAGCGAGCGTACAAATTCAATTTCAATATGAGATATAGAAGTTAAATTAAGTTGATGTATTACTCAATAAAATAACAGATAAAATAAATTATTAAAAATATTTATATTTAAAGTAGTGAACGAAGCAAAACTTTTCGAATTCTTCAATGCATTCGAAACGTTTCGTACTTTCAAGCGACATGCATACTTGAAACTGTCACTTATATAGATGATCCGACAAAGCTAACCGAAAATTCGCAGTTATCAAATGTTTGTACCAAAGATATGTTCGGAACAAAATGTTCGAATGAAAACACTAAATATATATACTACAGAAAATTATAAGTTTGAATGTTAAATATCGTGGTTTTGGTTTTCAAATACTTGCATTTCTAGAAGTGCCAATTATAAGTAATGCTCTAATTATCCAGCCAATGTATGAACACAAATTTCAAACTGCGATATATTTAAAAATTTATAATCAGTTGAATCACTCTACAAAATATATTGGTAAAAAATATATTTCAAACTTATTCACCTTATACACTGTTGTGAATATATATAATTTCACAGAACTATGCACGATCTAATACACGCGTTTATAAGCAAAATGAAGCTAAACAAGACACATTGTAATCAATAGGCTGATCGTTGAACATATTAAAGATGAATAAGGATTCGTTTGGGGATATTCTTAATACGTATTATGAGGATGGGGCGTTTCCTAACCTTTGGAATAAAGCTAGAGTTATTCTTATACATAAAGAAAATACAGATAAGAAGAAAGCCGAATTCTACCGCCCTATCTGTCTGAGATCCTCGACAATATAATGACAAAATTTGAGAACAATCGATCAAAATATTTCTATCAATATCAATTCGGGAAACACATAAAAACAGTAAATACCTTGAAATACATAACTTATTATAACTTTTTTTGGGGATGGGGCGTTTTCTAAAGTCTGTAATAGGGCTAGAGTTATACTTAATCATAAAGAAATTGACAAACATAAACATAAGGAAGCACATAAACACTGTAGATGCTCTGAAAGACATGAATAACTCTAAACTTTATTATGAAGATGGGACTTTTCCTAACATTTGGAATAAAGCTAGAGTTATTCTTATTTAAAAAGAAAATAAGGATAAGAAAAAAGTCGAATTCCACCGTTCGATCTTTTTGTGGTAAAATCCTCGACAACATGATAACCACTGTTTAGAACAATCAAATCATTTCTATCAATATGGATTCAGGAAACACATAAGCACTGTGTAGATGCTCTGAAAGACTAAAATAACTTCATTAATACACAGAAGCTCCATGGTAGGATCTGTTGTATGATTTCACTTGACGTCATATTTTTTAGTATAATCTAAATGAAGTTTACGATTTTAACCGAAAATTTAATTTATGATTTTCTAAAAAAACAAGTTAAATTCAGTTCAGGTAATAAAATAATTGAAATGCTGTTGTAAAATCAAGCTAGTTGAATAATTCGTTTAGATATCCATATTTCAAGTGTTTAGGATTATTTAATTTTATATTCAGTCCTTTAAATAAATTATAAAGCAACTCGCAACATAAGCTTTGTCTTAACGAGGCTTTTGGCACTTGCACATCGCCATAACCGTGTTTCGCAAATAGTGCTTTTACTTTGAATATGTAATGCTGTTTATGATGGATATTACGCTGTGATGTAATTTTCTGTGGATGGCACATTTTTATATTTTCCTTTTTGCATATTTAGCGCTTTGAATTTTCCTTCTACGTGAATCTTTACAACGTGCTTTGTATGATTATTAACCTCTGTATCCTTAGATGTCAGTCAATATTCGCCATCATTTTTAAAAGATAACTTTCATGAATAATATTAAACGAGTATATTAGGAATAAATATACTGGCTTATGTTAGGCAAGCTACATAAACGGAATACTTTTATTTTTTAAATAGCAGTATACCCGTTCTTCCTAAGGAAAATATAATATAAAGAAATGCAACACTCACAATTATGTGTAAATTCCTATAGTATTCTAAATAACTTTGTTATTCAAAATATTATATTAACAAAATTAATTTAATTCTCCTAAAAAATGTATAACAATCTTTGGGCTTGATATACAAAATTATTTTCAAAGGTAGATCTGAAGAATAAAGAATACTGGTCCAGTTTGTAAACAAATTTAGAAAAAAATATTTTTATTTCTTACTAAACGATAGAGATTATCTAGATAATCGAACTTAATTATGCAAAATACTGAATTTTCATCGATTCGGTTTCATTTTGATAAATTTTAGCGTCATTTTATCAATTTACCAACAATTTCGTCAATTTAGCGACATTCTAAAAAATAGCCAAATTTATAGGCAAGTGGAACTGTATTACTGACAGTCCCAGTTGGCGAGATATTGACAAAAAATCGTCACAATAATATCCCCTAAGAAAACACAATTAATTTCATTTATTTAGCCCAATTTTATCAATTTCTAGATATTTTTATGGATTTACAAACATTTTTATCAATTTCAAGATATTTTTATGGATTTACAAATATTTTTATCAATTTCAAGATATTTTTATGGATTTACAAACATTTTTATCAATTTGGCGACATTTTAAAAATTCGTTCACATAGTAATTGTGTTACTATGTAGGATGGTGAAATGAGGGACAACTGCTACCGAAATATTATTTCAGTACTCACTTCTAACAAGATAAAATTAATTTCATTAATTTCCGTCAATTTGGCAACGTTTAATAAAAATTGCCAAGATAGCGATATCCGACCAAATTCGTAGATCTGAATTCGTGGATCTAAAGAATAAAACATCCTGATCCCGTTTGTATATTCTGAATGAAAACACTAAAATTGTATTAAAAAATATACCCCTTCCACTCTTATTCTGTTTCAAAAATCGGCTAAATGAATTTATTGCCTAAACACAATATATAAGTTTATTGGCTAAACACTATATATAAGTTTGAAAACGCTTTGCTAAAATAAATGAAAGCAATGTCCGCAGTCTATAATTAATATAATTAAAATAAAAATCAAACCGTTCATTTATAAGATATACGTAGGTAGGTTGATAAATAATGCTCACATGCTTATAGAGCGCGAACGAAATGACCTTCAGAAACGCGCCAGGTGGCATGTGGAAGTAACATTCCCCCTCAATACGTATGCGCAGGTTTGAGGTCGTTGCGTTCATCTACTGTATTTCGAGAAGAGGAAGTATGGAGACGTGTTCTGGTGCTATGTCAAAGCGAGTTAAACAGCGTGTTGTTATCGAAATTTTAACTGCTGAAAAAGTGAGTCCTACTGAGATTCATCGTCGTTTAAAGGCTGTTTATGGTGACGATGCTGTTGATAGGTCTACTGTAAATCGATGGGTAATAAAATTTCGTAGTTGCGAACCTGGAAAAGCCATAATTGTTGATGAAACACGCAGGGGACGTCCGATCACTGCAACGTCCGATCACGTCCGATACACATCGCAAACTCGTCGACGATTTGATTCAAAATGACCTGTGAATCACTCAAAAGCGAATCGCAAACCATACTGGAATAACCAAGGAACATGTCGGCTTCATTATTGAACAATTGGGATACCGTAAAACCAGCCACGATGGGTAGAGCATCATCTCACAGACGAGAACAAACAGCATCGATTGGAATGCTGTGAGCAACTTTTGCAGCTCTACCATGACGAAGGAGACGACTTTCTCGTATTTTTATATCCATTTTTTAAGACTTTCCAACATTGTTGAAAAGTGTTTATGACTTTAGTCATCCTGTCTGTCTGTGTGTCCTTCAGTACGATAACTGCAGTAAAAATGATTTTATTAAAATGAATTTAATATGCTGTTGAGACAGTCTGTGGGACATTACGGGAATGTAAATGAATTATTTCACCCAGTTATTTTTGGATTGAATCCATGTTGAAAAAGTGAAATACATTCAACCCATAATTTTTCGAACATATTTTAAAATAAGTTAAAATTCATAAATTGCTTCGAAATTTTAGAAAATATTCAAATTACCCCATAAATTTTATAAAAAAAAATCAGTAAAACATGTTTGGCAGTTCTTTAAATAAAAATTAAAATATTAATTCCACCCATATTATATAAAGAGATCACGTGACCCAAATAAAAATAAATACGGTATCCATCTTATGTCAAAATCGTAATTTTTAAAGTTTTTTTACATTTATATTTAGTGTTGCATCCGTCCTAAAACCGCTTTACTTTTTGCGTATTTTCTGTGCTTCTATATAATGTGCAACGCAGTTAGAATATTTGAGTTTAAATGATCATCAAACTTTGAATTTTTCTACAATGAAGCCTAATTTTAATGGGTGCAGATTGTAAACAAGAGATTCCAAGATGAGTTGTATAAGAATTGCTGAGTTTTTTTCACTCAAAATTATTTTGCTTTGGAGTCTGGAATAAAAGTTATATGAATGAAATATACATTGCTTTTACATAGAGAGCCACGCAATTTATATTTCGATGACGTCATTTGAATAAAATTCATTTTTTAATGAAGTTTTAAAAGTTTTTACATATAATAAATTATTGTAGAAATGCGATAATTTAAAATATATCAGAGCTGAATGTATCGCGTTTTAGATTTGTTTAAATAAAATTGCATTTCAGTTGGAAAATGTTTCATGATCAATGCTTTATGAATGATTGATTTTTCTTGTTTTACTTTTATTGAGAGCTGGTAAAAACAGCCGTAGTATCGTAGTATAGGCAATATTTTTAAAGGAGAATCTTAAAGAAGGGTCAGTACTACTCTAATACATACAATAGAATGTGTTTCCAGAGATCTTAGAGATGGATAGGTGTGTGGAGGGTGGAGGGTACGTCAGAACTGTCCTGCATACATTACAACGGTATTCGAAGTGCTTTTAAATTGTCCCGTCATATTAACTATTTTCTAAATATATATAAAGGTAGAATTTCTTCATAACAGATAAGTTCTAGCATTCAAAAATCGGCTAATTTATTTTCTTGCTTAAAATATGCATGAAATGAAACGAAATATATCGAAAAAATGAAATGCATTGAACCCTATGGGACGTAACTATTATAACATTTTATAAGCGAATTTAAAATTCAAAAATTGCTTTGAACATTTTAGGAAATATTCAAATCATCCAATAAAATATAAATAAAAAATCAGCAAAATATGTTCGTTTTTTTTAAATAAATATAAAAATAATAATTGCACCTATAATATATAAAGAGATCACGTGACCCACTTCAAAATAAAATATGGTATACAATTTTTTTTCCCAGTGTAAAAATCATAATTTTTAAAGTTCTTTTTAAATGTATATTTAGTGTTGCATCCGTCCTAAAACCACTTTATTTTTGCGTATTGTCTGTGTATCTAAATTCCTTGCCTACGCAATTGCAATATTGTTGTGTTTAAATGATCATCAAACTTTGATTATTTCTACAACGAAGTCTACTTTTAATGGATGCAGAATGTAAACAAATTAATTGCAAGATAAGTTGCATAAGAATTGCTGAATATTTTTGAAGCAATATTATTTAGCTCTGGAGTGTGAAATTTGACATGAACGAAATATTCATTGCTTTTACATAGATAGCCAGACGATATATATTTCGATGACGTCATTTGAATAAAGTTCATTTTGCATTTTGTTTTAGAAGAAGTGTTGAAGATTAAAGTTGTGAGACCAGAAATAGATCTCACACCAGATTTAAGTGAGACAGTTTTATGTTCAATATTTATGGCTGGCTGCAATAGCGAACAATGCTTCAGACAAAACGACGCCAGTTTTTACAACACCCTGACCGAGAGGTCAGCTGAGACCATAAATTTAGGGGCGCCAAGACAGGTGAGTCGAAGGACTCTAAGGAAAAGGTGAGACCACGAGAGTGGTTAAAAAGAATAACCAATTAGAAGATGCCTGAGCTCAGTGTCCTTAGGTCACCCAATCAAAGCCAAAGAGGCGTGTCAGACCTCACGCAAAAAGAGACGGTAACCAAGCGATGAAATTACACAACTTCTACGTGAATAATGATTTAGTAGTTGAAAAAGGATGAAGTAGTTTGTAAAATCCGAAGGAAGAGGTCAGAATGCCAAGCCGATTCCCGAGTATGTCCATCAGACCGCACAGTAGAGAGATGCAGTAGAGAAGTGTTACGCAAGTGTTTTAGATCGCTCCGTAGAGATTCCAAAGAAATGGCTGGATCAATTGCAGTACAATTAGCAATAAGAAATGGAGCCAAACACGTACAGTTACGGCCAGTACGATATACTGATGCGATAATTGTGATCTATGGTCAAAGCCGAAAGGGAAGGTATGTGCCCATTAATAATTGCAGAAGGTCGGTAATGCATTTAGGAAATATTGAGAAAATGGTCTCACACTTGCTCTCTCCGCGGCAAGTAAAATGAATGATTATTGTAACTAATTTAATATTAATAGAATATTTATAATAAATTATTTTATGTTAAGTTTAAATGGTGCAGTTAATTATAGTCTTATATTAATTAATATTATATTCCAGGACTCGCGCTAAAGATAAAAATGGAAGGTTATCAGCGGCACACAAAGCAATGTGTAATAATGTTCCACGAATTTGATAATTTCGGCTATGTTAATTATGTATAATTTAAAATCCAAACTTTAAATGCCATCATTTTACTGCGCCACAAGGTGTTTGAAGTATAATAAATTACTGTAGTACTGTGGTAATTTAAAACATGTCAGAGCAGAATGCATTACATTTTAGAGACGTTTAAATATGTTTTTGTGAGATACAAAGATTTGTGTAGTTTCATTACTATTCCAATATAAATATGTACTGAAGATTTTGAAGTTGAGTGACTTTTAAAAGACTCATACGAGTCTTTTAAAAGTTTTTAAGTTTTCTCTTTTTATGGAGCGTTCGGAAACACTCACTTCAGGACTGAAATATTAGTTACAGAACTCTTGATACTGCTTATCTTTTCTGCCATTCTTCAAATCTGGTTCATTGATTTTAATATCAATACAAAAAAATTTTACAAAGCAAATATTCACATTTTAATTATTAAAAATATTTTGAAATAGTTAAACATTGATAAAAATGTAGCTAAATAAGATTAGAGATTTTAATATTTTTTTATTAGAGAAACAAATTTGGCCATCAATGAGAAAATGAAAGTATATTCGTTTAAATAACACGAAAGATCAATCATGCATAAAGCATTGATTATGAAACACTTTCCAACTGAAATGCAATTTTATTTAAACATATATGAAATGCGGTAGATTTAGAGTGATACTGTTTTAATTAGCTCAGAACTTTAATAATTTATTTTACTTGAAAATTTAAAACTTCATCGAAAAAAATGAACTTTATTCAAATGACGTCATTGAAATATAAAATTTTAAAATTCTGTCATTTGTACATTTTTATTCTGCTACCTGTTTCAGTATTCAAACTGGAATGGGCGTTAACCTTTAACTGATTTGTATATATCGAGGACAGCTGAAATAGTTTGCAGTTTTACTTGCAATAATATATATTATACAGGGTGAGTCAGAATTGTTTTTACAAAAACAGAGGGGTGATAGTACCCCACCAGCCGAGCAATAATTACCATGGAACATAGGGTCGCATTACACTCTGAGAGGCAGAAAAGAGGCACGTCGAACCGCGTCGAGCATGACGCAGTCAGCGCCTCATTGTGTACCTGCCTACGTAGTATCTCCTACGCCAGACACGAACGCAGTTACCGTATGCAAATGCCCAGGGAACAGAATCAGCATAACTGGCTCCTAGGAAGCTCCGGCGATAGCCAATCAGAGCACACGTTGCCCTTTAAAAACCGGCACAACTTCAAAGCAAGTTATTCCCACTGGACTTTTTCTTCTGGGGCCACATGGAATCTTTAGTGTACAAGACGCCTGTGGACTTGGCGGAATATCTCGTCGCTCGCATCGTTGTTGCCGCAGACCGCATTAACACAACACCCGGTATCTTCGATAGGGCGCGTCAGTCATTCCTTCCCCGGTGTGAACGGTGCAAAGACACGCGTGGTCGCCACTTTGAGCACTTGTTGTGAGTTTGTCGCTGCACAATAAATATGTTTGTGCAACGTTTGGGATCGCTCATTCGCATTCCCAACACTGGTGTACGTGCAGGTTCGTATTCAAATTTTACTCTTTTCTGTCTCTCTGAGTGCAACGCGACCCTATGTTCCATGGTAATTATTGCTCATCTGGTGGGGTACTATCACACCTCTGCTTTTGTAAAAACAATTCCGACTCACACTGTATATATTATACATTCATTTTGTGCATATATGGATATATATATATATATATATATATATATATAGTGTGGTCATAAGAAAACTTCCCTGATATATGAGCCCCTAGTGGCATATCCGCTCAACCAATCAAAATGAAATTTCAGATATTGTAATTTGAAGGTATGTGCTCGAGATTGTGATGATTTCAAACAATAGAGATCTCACGGTTACGATTACAGTGAAAAAATTTTGAAATTTTCGAAGGGCAACACCCACTTTTTCATGCGCAAATTGGTCAGCTCTTTGAAAAACCATAAATGGCGTTGGAAAGACACACACATGATGAAAATTGGCGGTGTAAAACATTTGCAAGGAATAGCATTGTAGAGGACAGTTGACACCACAAGAGAGGAGAGGGGAAAAAACTTTTATTGGAATTACAAGTTTTGAACGTGCCCACCATTGCAGACGATAGCGCATTGCATGCGGGAGATTGTTGACAACAATGACGAACGTAACATCGCAGGAGGAATCTGTATAAATTCACGTTTTATGGCATCTTTCAATTCTGAAAAATCACTTGGATTTGATGTGTACACCTTAGATTTCGGATAACCCCAGAACCAGAAATTCATCTTAGTGAGATCAGGGGATCGCTGTAACCACGAAACTGCAAAGTTACGGACGATGGCTCTATCACCAAAGTTCTGTTGCAGCACTTGCGTACACATGCAGCGTATGGAGGAGCACCATCTTGCATCCATACAATGCCATTAGCGACATTTCGCTGCTGCAATTCTGAAATTACGTAATTCTGAAACATTGTTTTATACCTAGAACCTGTGTAGAGCAGGTTTGCATACCATTGGAAGTGACCTCTTCGAAGAAGTACGGACCGAGAACGAATGTGCATGCGATGCTGCACCACACAGTCACTTTAGCTTCGTGTGAAGGCACTTGTGCCACATTGTGAGGATTTTCAACAGCCCAGTGAAAGCAGTTCTTGGAGTTTACGTTCCCAGTTCAGGAGAAATGTGCCTCATACGTCCATAATATGCTTAGCGGCCATCTGCTAACTTCATCATATCTGATGAGGAAAAAAATTCGCAAAGTCGACACGCTGTGTCTCGTCTCCAGGTTGCAACATCTGCACGCGCTGGAATCGATAAGGAAACATCCGGAGAACAGAGCGCAGAAGCTTGAGTACTGTGGTTTTCGGTACATCCAAATTGCGGGCAACACTTCTTGCAGTACGCAATGGACCTGCAGTTATCGTATTATGCACTTCCGCAGCAACTTCAACAGGAACAGATGGTCGTCCGGATCGCGGTCTATCACATGTTCATACAGTTTCAAATCACGTACAGTTCGTACGGAACATGGGCCTCGTCTTAGCTTATGATTTCGCCGATAAACTGACACAGCTTCGGCAGCATTTTCCCCTTTCAGATAAAATAGCTTTATCAATTCACCTCGTTGTTTCCCTGTAAGTGTCATCTTGTTGCCACGTTCAAACACCTGATTGAAGAAACAATCTTCCCACACTACTTATTAAATGTTTTCGATAAGCAATGCTTTGCACATGGTGTTCTGTGATTGGTTTCACCTCCTCTCTGTGTTGTCATTGGTCCTTTACAATGATCTTCTTTGCAAATGTTTTACGCCGCCAATTTTCATCATACATGTATCGTTCCAACGCCATTTATGGTTTTTCAATGCGCTGATCAATTTGCGCAGGATCGATTGCGAATAATCTCAAAATTACCAGCATTTCATATAAATATCCCTCTTATTTAGCAAATGGTATTGTTAAAAAATTTAGAAAAGCCGGATTTTTATAATTATTTTCATAATATCTTATAATTATATTCATAGTATCTTATATTAGTCAGACATCTCCATTCTCTTGTATATTTAATACTTTTATTTTTACATCCTCTTCCATGTCAGCATTACTATTATTAGCCCCTCCTTTTAGTAGCTCTTTTTGTATATTATTACATTTTTTTACCATTTCGCTTTACTTTTTTCAATTCTTATGAATGGCAACAGTAGATCGTTTTTTATTTTTTCTTTGCGAATGGCAACACTGGTCTCTTCAATCAGAGTTCCCCGTTTTGACTAGTTTGTACATATGCTGTGCGTTTTCCAGGAATTCATTTTTTCTTTTTTATTCCTTCTTTATGTATGTCGTCCAAGTAGAAATAGTTTATAGATATAATCTATCTATTTCTTCAGAAACATACATATTTTATGTCTGCTTCGTCAAAATACTTGGACTTGAGAACGAATTTTACGAAGTGAACATTTCCATTTTTTTAGGGTTAGCCCTTTTTCCACGTGTATAGCGATATAGCTTGATTTTTTAAGTTTTTCTATATTCGTTTCCATACCTTTGAATTTTGTTGATTTTCTGTAACTTGATAACTCGTGTTCTGTATTTTTCCATTTGATTGATGATTTGCTGTTTTATATTTTATTCTGTGGGTGTTTTAGAAAGTTAGGTTTATCGTGTTGCAGCTTCTTACTTTTCGTTCATTGGATTTTCAATGTACTATTATATATATATATATATATATATATATATATATATATATATATATATATATATATATATATATATATTATTATTATTATTATTATGATAATGGACTTGAATATTATATTCATTGAAAAACGTTGTGTTTCAATACATTTAAGATTAATTTTGGTGATGGAACATTTAAAAGTAGCTTAAAATGTAAATGAAATTGAATTTTAGTTGGAAAGTGATTCATAAGCAATGCTTTATGCATGATTGATCTATTTTGTTTATTATTCAAATCGAAAAAATAATAATAAAAATTGACAAACACGTTTGATTTAATTGCGGTGCTGATCAACATGATACAAGAAATATTATTCCTCATAAAATGTTGATAATTAAATAACCATTTTGATTTCGTAATACTTTTCATTGTTGAGTAAGAGCATGCGAAAAATAAACCATGGTTATAGAGTTTCCATTTAAATTCATGTTTCAAACCTGCGATTTTTAAAAGTAACTCATAAGCGCAATAAAGTACAACCAAACTCAGATATAGAATTTTAATTCACTTTCACGTTTTAAACCAGCGATTTCCAACCTTTTTCGTTTGGAGGAACTAAGAAGTTATAGAGGAGAACTCCCATGAAAGTCCGTTTTTCATTAGTATCTCGACATCTACTGGTCTTAGGAACTCGAAAAACATGGACTAAATTTTAAGTGCGGCTATTTCAAGTCTACCCACAAAATATCTTTAAATTTGGTTCAAGCGTTCTTCCGAGTTGATGACACAAACATACATACATGCATACATACATACATATAGATAGCTTTTCAATTTTATTTATATAGATGTAAGGAGAAATGGGGTTTCTATATTGCAACTTTTCATTTATGTGAAGCGTAGTAACATTAACGCATTTTTCCCGTTACATTCATGTCAATCTTACATAGAAAGAAATATTCATGGAATTAAACATGTAAAGATTAGTAATTGATTACCTATTTTTATTTTAAATCTCACATTCTGTGAGATTTCCTTCCAAACTACAGTATTTCAGTCAGTAGATCAGTGGTTATGAGGATGCATATATCTGATTGGGATACAAAACCATAAAAAATAAGAATGATGAATTTTGAAATATAAGTGAGAACAATTAGAAACATAAACATAGTTTTTCCTAAGTACATTATTTCATTGTTTGTATGTTACTTAATTGTGTAAAAGAAGTATTTATTAGAATGCATATGAAAGCCAACGAAATACTAGTTTTATTAATACCATTTTAGCGCTTTCATTTTAGCATATATAATGATCAAATTTCATAGCGTTTTCATTTTGACATATATGGATCAAATTTCATAGCGCTTTCATTTTGGCATATATTGATAACATTTCATATATTTTGCAAATTTGTTTACAAACTGGACTATTTTATTCTTCAGCTCTAACTTTGAAGCTCATTGTGTATAGAGAGTACAGGTTTTTTATATTTCATTTTAGGCGAATTGAATTAAAAATTTAATTGATTGTTACTTTCCTTATATACATAATGTATAAGGAAAGTATTGTGACGGGGTCGAAAATTCGAATTCGAGTTTTCGACCGGAGAGCACGTTTCAAGCATCCCTGATCACGAATCAAACATTTTTGGAGTGATGTCTGTGTGTGTGTGTGTGTGTGTGTGTGTGTGTGTGTGAAAGTATGTGTGTGTGGGCGTATGGTGGGAAGTGGGGACATTCATATGTTTACACACCTTCCAAGTGGGGACGCACCGGCAAGTGGGGACGTCCTCGCTTTGGATTTTCGCAGAAATGTGCTATTTCATGACAGATAATATTCTGAAAAAAGTTTGGTTGACTTTTGGCATAGGTCCCCAGTTAGGTTGTATATGTATATAGTCTGTGTATAACTGTGTATAGCTCGCGAATATCTGTGTGTGTCATGCAAAAAGACACGTCCGCGGTTTATCAGAATTGCAACATATTGTGTGTATGCGGAACTGGTTTTCAGAGGGAAGGCGTTAACTGCCCTCTAGCTAAATCTGCGAAACACCCGTGTTGGTCTTTGAGGGAAACCGAGGACAACCCATAGAACTATGAAATTGAGGTATTAACTTCTTGGGAGCCCCTAGAACCACTAGAGCCCCCCCCCCCCTAAAAGCAAAGATATATGCATACATTTTTTTAGCAGGCACAATCCCCTCCGCAAATTGTTGTAATTTTGATTTTGATTTTGAAATATATTTCTATCTCGCTCGTCAAAAGAGAAAAATATTACACTTCTGAAACTAATGTAATTTTTTTTTCTTTTGAGGTCCCATTTATAGTTTGGGAGCCAATGTTATAAGAAACAGATTCTAGCTTGACTGTCTTTTATTTTTTCTCATATGTCAAGAAATATTCCCGTCCAGGAAGCTGAAAATGTTTAGAAATTAAGTATATACAACCATCTTCACAGGATATTTTTGCATAGCATTTATAGAAATACAGTGTGATTCAGTTTTTGAAGAGTTGTGTGTAATTGTAAAATACAGTCTTTCTCTCTGTATGTATATTCTGTATCTGTGTAAGCATTTGCCTGGTAATAAATGGAGCACAGGTTCGGAATTCAAAACACGGATAAACTCAAACCGCGAAGCGCACTGTTTTTTTTTTTAATTCAATTAAAACTTATATTTCATATGCTTTTTTTTATTTTCTTTTAATCCTTAGACTCTTGGCACGGCATTTTCTCTTCAGTGAGTTAGAAAAACATCTCTCCTGAGATGGTTCAACAGTTTAATTCTTGCTGCTAATGCGAGTTTTAAAAAGACTTCGTAAAATCGGGAAAATGGATGTACTTTATTTTAAATATAAGCAGTCTGAGAGCAAAAATTTTGTTCTGACTTTAATATATACACTTTTAAACTTGCTTATACACTTTTAAAACACGGACCATGCATATACACCTTTAAAACGCGGACCATGCGAATACACCTTTGAAACGTGGACGATGCATATACACTATTAAAACGCGGACCGTGCGTATACACCTTTAAAACGCGGACAATGCATATACACCGTTAAAACGCGGGCTATGCGTATACACCTTTAAAACGCGGACGATGCATATACACCGTTAAAACGCGGACGATGCATATACACCGTTAAAACGCGGACCATGCGTATACACCTTTAAAACGCGGACCATGCGTATACACCTTTAAAACGCGGACAATGCATATATACTTTTAAAACGCGGACCATACGTTTATACCTTTTAAATGTGAATTATTTTTCAAAAAAAGATAAAACAAAATATCTTTAGTGGGGCGCATATTATCATCTTGTGGTTTTATATTATTTATTTGATTTTCTAAAATAAATATTCAGAACTAGATTACTTTCTATTTGGTTCGTTTCCTCCGAAAATTAATAGGTCTCTGAGTGATGTTCATCGATTGAAAAATACTCACCAAACTTTATTCGATTTATTCAATTTGTTCGAAAGATATGGCATTACATTAAAAAAATATAGATGAATAAATGTTTTAATATCTCGAGAGCAGATCGGGATAATTTCTAAATAATGATGTCCATTCATTTCGGATTTAAGCTGTTTATTTATAAAGCATTCACTCATTTGATAATAGGGAATTTATATTTTTTTTTCCGAATTGTTCCATTTTTGACCAAAACCATAAACTATCTCAAGAACCTCATGTAAATGATGACATTCGTGTTAAAAAGCTGACATTATAAATACATAAATATTTCTGTAACATTTTCATATGTTTAAGCATACTTATTTTTCCGAATTTGAAAAGCATGATAAAAAAATAAGATCTATTCTTTGATCCGTTTACCCCAACAGGTAATAGACTTTTAACATTTACCGATTGAAATAATCGTACCAAATTTTTTTCTGTATTATCAACTTGTTCGATACTATTGTGCCCACAAAGAAATAGACAGATGGTTAAAATTGGTTAATTCGTATTCAGGGTTGCTCCAAAACGCGTGTAACCTATAACCTTCAAAATAAATACAAGATGTTGATTTTTGACTCATCAAAATTATTTTTACATATAGTCGTATACTGTGTGCTGAAAGGAAAAAAATAGTCATATGGGATTAATTGATTTTAATGAATGGAAGGGTAGATATGGACATACAAATAAGGGAAAAATTACTTAATAAGAGAATATGCACCACGCTCATGCTCCATACTAATAAAACCACAGAAACTCAATGGGCACAGTCTTTTAATGCCATCTGAGTTGAGCCCCTTCCCAAAAGTTTGCATATCTGTTTAATTCGAAAAGTATCTATGCTTTAACAATGGAAGCCAAAATATAGAACGCTAAACGAAAAATACATATGTTTTAATATGCGGAAAAAGTACAAATATTGCTAAATTCCCCTGTATAGATATTTAAAGACACCATATGTACAAATTTGTTATGGCAATTCTGTCCACAATAGAACAGAATATAGAAATACGTATGCAGAGCAAATAGCTGAGGTTTGAGAAGTTAGTCGGTATGAGTAGAACTGCCTATTGCACGATAATTTATATGAGTATTCTACCAACTAACCAAAAAACTACTTTCTGACAAGCGAATATGATAAAACTGCATACATTTGACACAAGCACATTCTCCTGATAGTTTAGAGTGCTTGTCTCGAGATCAACAGGCTAGGGTTCTAAATCTTTATAGTCCGTACAAGACTTCATACAGACTCATGCTCGTTATTGTCGACTTTGGTATATTAAATGAATATAAGTGCAAGTATGTGATAATTTTTAAAAAATTTATTCATTTGTTAAGGCCAAGAAGTATTTTCATCGAATTAGTAGGAATATATTCTGAAGTGTTCGCTATGCGGTCAGGATAGCGCAGGCAGAGGCATATATGAAAAATATTTTTAAAAAACTGAGTCACATTACGTGTCCTCAATTTTTGCGTAATATATCCAAATAAAACATGCTTTTCTGGAAAAGTTTGCTTCCTACTGTAAACATATAGCATATATATATAATTATTGTATAGGAGTGGAGAAAATTTTAGTCTCTAGTTCCAAACAAATATACCGATTGATTGGAGTAGTACAATGTACCCCAGTTTTTTTCCAGTTAAAATTGAGACGGAATTGCTCTGATCTCAATTCATTTTTGGTTCGAAGTACTTAAAAAACATCGACTTATTTTATAATACCGAAAGTATTTTAAAAACATCCATTTATTTTGTAATACTGATCATTTAATTATATGATCTTCTCATTTTAGAACAAAAAACGTGCAATCTTTTAAGAACGAAACATCTTTACATCCCCCCTAAATGATATTCACTTATAAATGAATAATTTCATATAAAATGACTAGTTGCAAAAAGTTTTCAATACAAATATTTTTATAATGTTATTTTAATTATCGAAAACAAAACATGTTTGAAAGATTGAGTATACCCCTTGTCTAATCTCTCTGAATGTCAATAGTCTAAATGTATCCATATCTGTTACTATTTAGATTATATGTTTATTCAATTTATGAAAATCAGAGTTAAATAGAAATATTTGATCTTGTTTACCTGATACTGGAACAAAAGATTTTATGAAAATTTTGGAAAACTAGAGTAAAATAACTTTTTCTTACTATTTTTTTATATAAAAAGAAAAAGAAAAGTGCAAAATCATAAAAGATACAAATTATTGTGTAAAATTAGTTGATCAGTAAAATAAATAGGCCACTAAGTTTACTGCTTAAAATAACAGTACGAAACTTTGTTTGGAGCACATAATTTGTTTGAGAGATATCGTGTCTACAGGAAGACATCGTTTAAAAATGATTGATTTGTATTCAGGAAGGCTCGAAATGTTTAAATTCATCCAAATCGAAGAGTCGAATTACTTACCAGTACGTTTTGTATAGTAGGATAAGTGAAAACAAAGAAAAATTTGATAGATTCTGTGGAGAATCACTACCTTGAATTTTCATACATAAGCGAGAACTACTTCTCTATACAAGAAATGCTGTGTAGCCTCGATTGTACAAGTAAAACTATTTGATTCATAAAAATGCTAAATACCATTTTCATTTAAGTGTCCAAATTTAGTTTACTTATTGGACTCTAAAAATGCGCTCAATATTAATGCTCAGAATTTTTCCAAAGAAGCTTTAATAGTTAGAAATGTAAACATTTTGCGAGTTTGTTTCTTGCTAAGCCAGCGAGGTATTTTAACTACAAAGAGAGATATAGTGTTCAAATTTTTGTATTGTGAACAATGAACTTGGTTTGAGGGTGATGGCCCTTTCTTCTATCACGATTCATATGGTGCTTTAAATGTGTGAAAGTTTAATCATTTTTTTCGAGCAATATTAATTTTTATTTCTATCTCTCATTGCACCTTAAATTGAAAGGAAAACGGTATCCTTTAAATGAATCTGTTGCCTGAAATCTGGTATTAATTCTTGGTGCTTTAATTTATGTTCTTGAATCGAGGAAAAGGGCAATTTACAAAAGTTATAATTTCTTAAAGGATTACCTTTTTTATAATTATTTAATTACCTAATTCAAGTTGAATCCCAGTTGTTAGAGGAAATGCTGTTAAAATTATGTTTATATTTTCTTATTACTAAAGCACTATATTTCTGTTGACGTTCCGGTTTCAGAACTAGAGAAAGTACAGTGCTTTGTTTAAAAACAATTTTTAGTTTTTTTAACTAATAATAAAAATTTCAATTTCGGCGCCCCTGTGATACGGCGCCCGAGGACGTCGCCTCGCCGTCTTATCTCTTGTCACAGCCCTGGCTATTAACGCAGAAGTAGACTGAAACATCTAACTTTAAAATCAGTATAAAGTTATAAATTTCCATATTTGTTTTTTGTCTGGGTGTGTGAGTGGGGGAGAGTTACATACAATCGCATTTTACAGAAAGGTTCGGGAGTTCTGAGGACAGTTTGTTGCCGTCGATTTCATGTTTAAGAATTTTTTCATCTAATCTAAAATATTCCATGTGTGGGAAACTTTGAGTATTACAAAAGCAAAATTTGGAAATAAGAGTATTATTTTATTATTGATTCATGGATCTACGAGAAAAAATTCTGACGTACAAAATAAATAATTAATAATTTTATTTTGTTTCATTTTCACTGATTATAAATACCCATGGTTCATATATTCTTATCTCACGTAGTAAAATAAATTGTCTTGTCTCATGTGCGTGTCGTCTGTAACCGAAAATCGAAGTTTCGGACAACGGCGAAACTTTGTGCGGTACTGAAGTTCTCTGAATAATACGGTTCGACGAGATTTTTTTAAATTCAAATTAGCTTAACATTAGGTGGCTGGACAACCTAGTGGTTAAAATATAGTGAGTACACTTAGAGGATCCACGTTCGATTCCTGTCTCTGACCAAACTGTTCCCGTGTTCAGAGTACATACTTGTATAAGTGCTTTGTGCAGTCGCGCATAAGTAACATTCAAAAATACTCTAAATACCGCCGTTTTAAATGTCAGCAAAAATCAACGAATATCCATACAAATCCTTCTTTCAGATCCTTCTTGAAGCATTCTATGGTATGTTTAAAAGCGTGCTAATCATTTTTTAAGATATTCACAGAAAAAAATGGAATATATTTCACAAATGGCGTCACCGCATCAAAATCAAAAATGGCCTGACCGCATCAAAATAAAAAAAATAAAAATTAATAAAAAAAAAGCTGGATTATTCTATGTAACACGTGAATATTAACTTTATGCTTATTTTTATGTAAAAAGATAATGTATTAGACGATTTTTGGAATGCTAGAAATATCTGTTTTCAAGAAAATCTACATTTATAGACATTTAGGAAAATAGTTAATTGATGGGATCTTTCGAAAGTCCTCCGTACCGTCGATATATTTGTGGGAAGGATGAAGAACTCCACAGGCCTGTCCTTCTCTCAGATTTTTGGGAACAAATTATTGTATGTATTAGAGAGTGTTGTCCTTTCTTAAAGATGTTTCCAGAAGAATGAGATTAGCTATGCTACCAAAATGGTATTTGTTTGAGCCGGCCCATCGCAGAATAAAAACAAAATTGCCTTAGTATTATATGTAATCCGTGAATATTCACTCTATGCATATTTTTACACAAAACAAAATAAATAGTCGATTTTTAGAATGCTACAACTATCTGTTTTCAATTATAGACATTTAGAAATATAGTTAATGTGATGGGATCTTTCAAAAGCCTTCCGTACCGTAGTAATATATGACGGAAAAATATGGAGGCTCCACACGCGTGTCCTTCTCTCAAATTATTTTCATCTATTACACTATTCATGCACTTACAACATGTATGTTAATGCAAGGAAAAAGGGGTTGTTGTTGTTGTTGTTGTTGAAACCCAGACCGTCCGACCTACCAGAAAGGTGTAAGGTAACTGTTTGGACGGCCGGGAAGTGCCACCCAATTTAGACCGGAACCCAGTGGGGGAGGCATCCACAGGGACCGTACCCTCCTTCCCCTACCACCAACCTCTCGGAAGGACTTTCGGACCCACATGTTTAACGTGATCGTACTCCGCATGAACACGGCGGCAGTTTTGGCAGTGGCTGGAATCGAACCCGGGCCTACCGAGTGCAACTCCAGCGCGCTAACCAATGGGCATAGTACCTTTAGTGCCTGTATTGCATATATGATGTATAATACTTAATTTTTGGGTGTTGTTACAGGCCTATTTTTACCAGACATTCACACCATGAAATCCAATTTTCAATTGCTTACATTATATGTGGAACAGGGAAATAGGGGTATTTAATACATATTTAGTACCTGATTTATATATAAAGGAATATTTTTCCAGCCTAAAGGGATTTTTCTCCAGCCCAACATTAAGTCTATTTTATTTTTACAAATGCTATTCAGACTATTTTCCATCACATATAAGTCACTGGTATTTAAAATATAAGTAATTAAATTTCTTTAAAAAAAGGATATATATATATATATTATATATATATATAGTTTATTCTAGGATTTCAAAAGGGCTGGGAGCTACCTTCGGAGAAAGGGCACATTACGTATGATAAGGCCAAATATTTTTAGAAGGGCCTAATTAAACATTTTAGCTAAAGGATACATTGTATAATGTAGCCCACACGTAGAATGTAAAACAGATACAGGCAATTTATCTATTTCATATATTTATATAAAAGTTAATTGTGAGGCACTCCTATGTCTATTAGTAAAGAAAACACTCCTTAGTGGATCTACTTTTTTAAAATCTATAATTTGACTGTTGAGGCCGAGGGGGAGATTTTTAAAAATTAAAGAAAATTTAAGAGATTGGCAAAATACAAAATTTATTTTTTCTGATAAGATAGACAAATTATCAGAAACATGTTTATTTTTGAATGAGCAATATTGCCAGCATGCCTTTATTATTGCTGTATTATCATTTTTGAAATTAAATAATTTTTCAAAACTTTAGGTGTTTTTCCTAAATCTAAGTCATTGTCAGTTTCCCCTTTCCATTTCTTATAAGTTATCAAAATTTAGATTATTCATTTATCCAGTTTCTGAATATTTTAAACATTTATTATTACTCATTTCTTTAATCTTATTCTAAATCATATCAATGTTATTGTTATAGGTCTTTATAAGTGTTATACAATTGTTTTCAAGGTCATCATAGAAAAATTAATTTACCATGAAGAATTCAAATACTTTTTGTGACAAATTTAAAAGCACTCCCCCCCCCCCACATAACACTTTAATTTTTCAAGAATATTTCAGCTTTAATTGTATGATTAAAATTACAGATTATTTCCGAATATGGCAGTTTCTTGAATTTTCTCATCTTGATTTTTTTTACCTGTTCGAGCTAAAGCAGTTACTATTATACATTCCTTTTTAATTTTTAAGAAAGCCGGCCACTACTTTTTCTTTAATTTATGGGATTTTATCAATGAGTATTGGCGATTTTTAATTAATTTCTATTCTTGTTTCTACCTTTTGATCACTTACTCTATAACTTTTAAAACATCGCGATCCCGATATTTCGGTCATTTTCCCCGTCATATTATCAGACGTTATGAATTGAGCCAACCCTTTTTATTGTAAAAATTCCCCAATATGTTTATTTCATAACAATTAAATTCTTTATTCTTTTGAATGAATTGTATTTTTCTTAATATTTCGACGTTTATGAATTTAAAGAGTATCACTCTGTATCACTAAACACATATGACATTTTGCTAATTTTACTGATCAAAAGAATGAGAGAGGGGGAGGAGGGCATAAACCAACTTTATCCGGGTCAGCAAGTAAGTTGAAAATCGATCGAATTTAACATTGAATTGCTGAAATTGCTCTGAGAGAGAAACTGTCGCGCACCGAAACTTAAAAAAAATGCGAAATTCTTACGATCTATAGCTTTAAAATGAATATAAAGTAAAACTGGGCGGAATAGTAGCATATAAACGCACTATTTTTGTCACTGTCCTTCATATTTACCGTATAGTAGTTTATAGACAGTACATATGTAGGTTAAAGTAGAACAACAATACGTCGTCGTAATATCAGCAATATGACTCGGTTGATGCCCTTTATTTGCTTTCGGCTCCTAAAGATGCAGCGTATACCCGAAACTAAGCAGCATTATTCGAATATGAGTCTTACCAGAAACTATTGCATATAGATTATTATTTTTTTAATTTGTCATGATGCAAAATATGTTATAATGAATATTTAACCAATAGAGTTTTGAACATCATTTTAATTTTGATGTACAACTTTAATTCCGGTTATACATCCGCTTTCGGAAACCCTTTAAAATTTGAGGCAGTTGTAAAAATGATGAAAACCCTTAGTGCAGCGTGTAAAGTTCGGCAGGGCGCTGGTAGGGTCAAAGGATAGAATCACCACTTCCGCGCCAGATCATGTATCAAGACACATCCTATATATCTAAGGAATTAAACGGCTATAAAATATAAAACGGATATATTAGACGAAATATCTAAGTATAGGATATCTACGGGGTTTGGTCGGTCATTTCCCTAATCGCTAGGTTTTCAAATTGAATCGCCGATGTGGGAATTTTAATACCTGGTACAAGGTACTTTAAACATTGGGAAGAATGAATGTTCACCCCAGGCACGGGGAACAATGAAAACCCTTTACGGTAACGGAGATTATCGCCCTTCCGCCTATCTTGTGTGGTCAAGCTCAGAGGGATGTGATACCTTGATTTCACCCTGCGGAGCAGTGAAAACCGACAAAGGGCGAAGGATAACGCTAATGGTGTCCCGCTATATTAGTTCACACGAGTTCACACACCACTCATTTGGTTGTAAATATTGTTGTGACTTTGAGTCTGTTTAAAGTACCTTGACTTTGAGTGGCTTTAAGCGATCGATATGTATACATACAATTCTTTCTCCCAGATACTTGTGAATGCATTCTATTGTAAGTCCTAAAAGTGTGGATCATTTTTAAAGATATTCACAGAAAAAAAAAATTGACTAAACTACAAATGTGGCGTCCACTTTAGCCGGTTCACATCAAAATTAAAAAAATCGATTATTCTTATATTTAGCTCATGAAAATGTACTTTATGCATAATTTTATGCAAGAAAATAAATGTGCCGATTTTTAGAATACTAGAAGTGGTTGTTTTGTAGGAATTTTACACTTATAGACATTTAGAAAAATAGCTAATATGATGGGATCCTTCAAAAGCAAAATTCGGCAACTATTAATTTATTTCTGCAGTGCGCATTCTTTAAAAAAATGTGATAGTTTGAACTAAATGTCTTATTAAAAGTCCATTTAAAAATATATTTACAAACACGTTTTAAAAACAATCACAGTCAAAAAAATTTATAAAAATATTGATTTATAAAAGTAATATATTGATTAAGATTATGACTAAAACTCAAATTATATGAAATTCCATATCTGTATATGCAATTGCATATTTGAACACTTAATTATAGAGCATGTAAATGCATAAAAGGCCTTTATATGCATATTTCAAGTACTTTATTTTTTTAGCTTGCATTTTTTATATTTTAACTATTTTTTTACCTTTTTAAAATAGCTATATAAGTTAACATTGTACAAAGCTAAACATATTTCACATTCAACACCCAAATTACATGAGGTACTAAAATTATAAAAATATCATAAGAAATGGTAAAATCTTTCCAAGGTAAAATAACAAGTGACAGGTTTGGTAAAAGAAATGGAAAGCAACTTATACGAGTACCTGACGTTTTACATACGTTTTTTTCAAAGAGCTGTTGTGTAAAATTTTCTGTATAAGCATTATGATTAAAAATGCCTAAAATTAAATCTAGTAAATCAAACCGAATAAAATCATGCATTTATAATCATAGAAAAAGCTGTTTGCAGGTGGTATTATTATATATAGTGTAAATGCGAGAAAAAATTATTCAGAAAAAATATCAGATCAGCTTGTAAAATCTGCTATCCACATTTCAGAGGGGAAAAAAAAAGGAGAGTGAATACGCAGTTATAACTAAATCGTTTTCAGCATAAAATATTGAAAAACTAAATATCACTTTTAGTTCTAAAGATTACGAGTATTGTCCAATAATATCAGTTAATATTAAAAGAACATTTTTGGCATTAAAATGTTTTTAGATGATAAACAACAAAGTCTACGTGTCAAGAACTTAGAAAAGCACATTAGTTGGTTACAGCAATAACATTTACTCACTATATGAAAATTTTAACTGCATTTGAATAATGATATAAAAACTTTTGATTTGCAATAATAGTTTGCTTGAGTTTGGGTGAAATTCCCTGTTTTTAAATGCTTTCCGATGCGTAAATGATATTCGAACAAAATATATAAATACATGTATTTTATTTTATGTGATTATTTCTTGAATTTTTGATGCATAGTTGCATGCATATTTTAACAAATTTTAGTTCATGTTATGACATTAATGTAGTATCGAAGGAGACATATCGTGCAACTGCAGTTATGTAGGAGGCGTCATAACCATACATTGATAATGATTACGTTAGTTCTTCATATGTAATTGCATTAAGTTCTATATAGAGTCTATATTGGAGTATTAAATCCAGCACTGTAAACAACCACATTTGATCTTCGACCTCCCTCCCCTGTTCGAGATCCTGACGGCACCTATATACCAATCTTGAGACTTTTTTAAAAAATTTAAAATTATTGATTTTCATAAATTGCATTGAACTGTCAGCAAAACCATATCAATATTTTCCCTCAAACGGCTCTCTTTGGTTTGTCCCAAGGATGCCTTATCAGCAAGCACTATTGAGAGGGAAATTATACACTCTTATAAAACATCGAATTTTTGCAATAAACTAATTTTTAGCATTTGGCAACAGAAGTTTAGATCCTTTAATTTATGTTGTTAAATTATTACAAGATGTGTTTAGCTATATTTAAAAACTGTAAACATAGACAATAGTCATGATTTCGGAAACGTAAGGGTGACAATCAAAACTCTCATAATGCAGGATTTGGTTTTCCATTTGGACCCTATAGTACAGAGAACTAAATTATTTAGAAATCGTTTTCGAATTTTTTTTATGTTTATGGTTTTAAGCTTCAAATTAGGGAATTCTTTTAACATAACTAGGGATAATTGTGTCATTTTGATTGGATTATAAATTCCTTTTTTAACAGACATATCCTTAAAATAACATTTAAAAACTACCCATAAAATAATTATTGTGTCCTTTGAATATCCCTCACTTAAACAAAAATCATTTCTATCATATCGAAACTAGTTCACCATAGATTACATATGATGGGGCACTTTCATTTGTCGAGTCGAGATTCTGAATACTTTGACAGAAACATTTAATTTATTAACAACCCAGATTTTACATAACTAATGATTATTATTGCAATAGTTTGATAAAATATGTGCTTTTAAATTTAAATTGTAAACAAATTATTGGTTATCTTTAGAAATTTCAAAAGTTTCTTGATTTTTTCTCAAATCCGTTTTTTTTCTAAAATATGTAATGACTTTTTGTATGTGATATTATTATCGTTAAATCTACTTCCTGTCATCCATCATTTTAGAGGTGGTAAAATAAAATTGCATTTCAGTTAGAAAGTGTTTCATAATCAATGCTTTATGCATGATTAATTTTTCTTGTTTAGTAATAACACAAGAACCGGAGCAGCTAGAAAACTCAAATTTAGCTTGTCGTTGACTTTTGTAATATACATTAATTCTTTTTATTTTAAACCTTATTGGATTGTATTATATTTTAACCTTTGTATTTATATTTTTGGGTGTACCAAAAATATTGGATTGTGCCCCGCCTCAGAATATGATGAAATGACACATCTGAGCATGTCAAAAGTAAGAGATGTGTTTACAAATGAATAACACAAGATAACTCGGGCGTGCTAAACTGACATGCATTTACTTTCCGTGCATTCATTAAGAATCATGTTGTTTTATGTGCTAAAATTGCTTAAACTATGAAATTTACTTACTCAGAAATGCATAGCTAATCATATTTTAATGATTTTCTTATCATGCAGCTGAATGATCCCCAATAGCTACAAAACTGTCTGCCATGTTGGTAGTATACAGCTACATGGGAACATCCTTCAAAATGTTGTGTCTCTCAAAGGTATAAAAAAGTCGTGACACTTAATCAAAATGATTCTGTATTTTAAATCCAAGCATAAGCAGCTGGTGTTAAAAGACCCAGTATGTTTCGTTGTCGTATACAAGCCGTTCTCATAGGCATTGCCAGAATCTCAGATGGGAGCGGGGGTCCGGTGTTCAAAGATCAAATGGATCTACAATGCTGGATACTTTATAGCCGATATGGACACCAATAAGCAAAATATTCTTTGTGCAAATGATAAGGTAAACTTGAACAACGTATTCAATCGATAATTAAAGGGAAAAGCAGCGTGAAACTGTTTCGAGGATATGCTGGATCCCCTTTGTTAGTGCTATAGAACCAACAAGTCAAAAAGATAAAATGGACACAAACAGAGGTGTGCATATATATCCAAGTCATGGATTGAATAATGCTCAAAATTAATGATAAAAATTACATCAATGCAAAGCTGAAATATTTTATTTTTGTATTTACATTTTTTTATAAAGCTTACAACCATATTACTGAAAATTCTTACTTCAAAATTTTCTCTATCTCAGGTAAACTTATTATAATAGGAGAATAGTAAGGATCTTAGAGTGTTGTTATTGAGACCCAGACTGTCTGACCTACCAGAAAGGTGTAAGGTAACTGTTTGGACGGCCGGGCAGAGCCACCCAATTTAGACCGGGACAACAGGGACCCTACTCTCCTTCCTCTACCACTAACTTCTCGGAAGGACTTACGGACCCACATCTTTATCGGATCTTAAAGTGTGTGCGTGTGTGTTGGGGGGTTGACAATCAAATGGAGGATACAATGCTGAAAATAATCTTTCGGTTACATTCTAATAAATTAACCTAAAAGAGCATTCATTTATATCCATCATCTAACTGCAGTAATATAAATGTTATAAACAGAGAATCAGTATTATGTAAACCGGTGGTGTCAACTTTTTATGCTTGTGACCTACAACATTGAAGCACAACTATACTGACCTAATGTGTTTATGAATCGCATTTCATGACCAATAAAATATAGCTTACGACCCTACAAGAATAATTTATACTTTTATAATTCGAGGATAGATCAAATTCAGAAGTGTAACCCATATTTGATCATCTACACCTCCACACACTATTTTTGGGATTCCAACTATGCCCATGATAGGAGGTCTGCATATGAAAGAAACACATTGCAGTAAGAGTTTTCAGGAATCTGGTTGTAAGTTTCATAAAAGACAACAGGTTTCTTTCAAATACAAAATGAAACTTTGTCATATTTGCCCTGATGCACGTTTAAGCATTAATGTTTGGTATTATTCAATCCACGATTTGGGCATATATACCATTCTGTTTCTTCTCTTTGAGTCAGATTTTGTCCTTTCGATTTCAGGTTTGTTGGTTCTTTAGCACTGACGAAGGAGATTTCGCGTATTCTCGAAACAGTTGTTAGCCACAATTATATTTATTTTTTGCTTGAATATCTTGGCCTTGTTTTCCAAATCCTTAGCACAATGTGTTTTCGTTTTCGTATTTGTATAAGGAAGAACTGAGAATAAAAATTCAAAAAGTAAAAATTTATAAAAGAAAAGCAATTTTTTTTTAAAGTTAAAAATAAAATATTAAAAATATTTCCTAATTTGTTATTAAAGCTATTTCATTACTTAAACGATTACATTTGAAAGGCAGAATTCCCTATACTCCTTTCTACGGAACTCGCACATTATTGAAAAATTAACTTGTATGGAACTTGCTCGTTGTTGTAAAATTTTACTTCATATATACATAAATGGCACAAAATTTCAGTTGCACGGAAGTCGCACGTACGGAAGTAAAATTTACCCTTTTGCTCATTGCTTTTTCAAAGAGAAGATCTCTTTAAAAAATCAGTGTAGATTACGAGTGGGACAACGGTAATCTCAAAGGGAGAGTCTCTCAAAAGGACAGGTGTATAGCATAATACTATCCCAAACATCTTGAACCCAATTCCTCTGAGAGTTGCTCTTTGCCCATTTCAGATTCTATTACTTTACGAACCTTGGTTGAAGTTCACCCTCTAGGTCTCCCTTCGAGGAGTAATACAGCACAATAGATCAAAAGTAACGCCTTTGGCCAGCTGGCTGTCGACTGTCCGTCAAAGAAAGAATAGAGGACTCCTTGGTACAGGAAAGAAAATACCTCCAGAAAAAGGGTTTTTATATTTTAAACTCGCTATATATGATAATCTTGATTCATCTAATATACTTCAGAATATGTTTCAAATCAGGCGTTTCTTCTTTCAAATAAATAAAGAAATAAATAAAACAAAAGAATAAAAAATGATGTATTTAGTTTATGATGTATTAATTTTATTTCTTCCACTTCAATGAATTCATCTTATGAGGAAATAGTGATAGAAACAAGAAAGATTAAACTTGCATAAAGCATTGTTTATGAAACACTTTCCAACGGAAATGCAATGTTATTTAAACATCTCTAAAATTCCATACACTCAGTGGTGATATTTTTATATTTTCATAGTACAATAATTTGTTTACTTGGAAACTTAAAACTTCAACGAAAAAGACAATGCTATAAAATCGCTTGTTTCTCCATCTAAGTAAAATCAATGAATATTTCATTCATATCACTTAAATTCCAGACTTCAGACCTAAATAATTTTGCTTTGAAAAATTCAGCAATTCTTATACAACTCATCTTACAATCGAGTTTACACTTATTTAAAATTAGCATATTTTAAAATTAGGCTTCGTTGTAGAAATAATCAAAGTTTCATGATAATTTAAACTCAAAAATATTGTAATTGTAAAGACGTAGAATTTAGAAACACAGATAATATGCAAAAATAAAGCGGTTTTAGGACGAATGCAACACTAAATATAAATACAAGAAAGATCAATCATGCATAAAGCATTGATTATAATATGATTTCCAACTGTAATTTTATTTAAACATCTCTAAAATACGATACATTCGGAGACTACATTTATAACACTTTACAACATAGTTGAAAAGTGTTTATTACTTTGTCATTCTGTCTATCAGTCTGTCCGTTCGCACGATAACTGCCATAAATATGACTTTGTCAAAATGAAATTTTAGTATGTTGTTCAGATGGTCTGTAGGACCTATGGGAATGTAAATGAATAATATCACCCGATTAGTTTTGGATTGAACTCGGCTTAATAAAATGAAATATATTGAACTCTATGGAACCTAATTTTTCAAATATTTAAGTGAATTTAAAATTCACAAATTGCTTCTAAAGTTTTAGGAAATAATTAAATTATCCCATAAATATATTAAAAAGATAAGCAAAATATATTCTGTAGTTTTTAAAGTAAAAATTAAAATAATAATTACACCCATATTACAGGAAAAAACCACGGGGCATACTTCAAAATAAAATATGGCATCCATGCTGTGTCAAAATCTTGACTTTTAAAAGTCTTTTTAATTTATATTTAGTGTTGCATTCGTCCTAAAACAGCTGTCTTTTTGCGTTTTTCTGTGCATCTATATTCTGCACCAACGCAATTACAATATTTTTCTAGCTTAAATGATCATCAAATTTTGATTATTTCTACACCGGAGCCTAATTTTAACGTATGCAGAATATAAACACATCAAACTGTAAGATGAGTTGTATACGAATTGCTGAATCTTTTTAACGCAAAATTTAGCTCGGTATAAAGATGATGAAAAATGAATAAAACTGAATAAAGATGATGAATGAAATAATTATTGATTTTACATAGAGAAGCAGACGATTTTTTATCATTGCTTTTTTTTTTATAAATTTCAAGCATAAGTTTTAAGCATAGTAGAGTTAGAAAGTACTTTTACTTCCATGGTTTTATTTTTTAAGTAAAAAAATATATTATGGTATTGTGATGAATAAAAGGAATGGAATAAAAGAGTTTGAATGAAATATTTACTACATTTACATGGAGAACCAAGGCGATTTATATTTCGAAGACGCTATTTGAATAAAGTTCTTTTTTTTTATGAAGTTTTAAGTTTTTAAATATTATAAATTATTGTAGTATTGTGATAATTTAAAAAATATTGCCGCTGAATTATAGCATTTTATAGATGTTTAAATAAAATTGCATTGTAGTTGGAATGTGTTTCATAATCAATGCTTTATGTATGATTGATCTTACTTGTCTTAATTGTCACAGAACTACAATCATTTATTTCACTTGGAAAATTAAACCATGGAGGTAAAAGTATTTTCTAACTCCGTGCTTAAAACTTTATTTCAAACTTTATTCAAATGACATCATCGAAATATAAGTCGTCTGGCCTTCTATGTAAAAGCAGCGAATATTTCACTCAAACACTTTTATTCCAGACTCAAGGGTTAAATAATTTTGCTTGAAAAAATCAGCAATTCTTATACAAATCATCTTAATTGTTTACATTTTACATTTATTAAAGTTAGGCCTCGTTGTAAAAATAAACAAAGTTTGATGATCATTTAAACTAATAAATGTTGTAATTGCGTTGGCGCATAATATGCACAGAAAAAACGCAAAAAAAAAAAAAAAAAAAAAAAAAAATAGCGGTTTTAGGACGGATGTCACACTAAATATAAATTAAAAAGAACTTAAAAATCACGATTTTAACACAAGGTGGATGCCATATTTTATTTTGAAGTGGGTCACGTTATCTCTTCATGATTTTAATTTTTATTTAAAAAACTACCGAACATATTCTATTGGAATTTTTTTTTGTATATCTTATGGAATAATTTGAATATTTTCTAAAATTTTCGAAGCAATTTGTGAATTTTAACTTCGCTTAAAAAATGTTTGGAAAATTAGGTCCCATAGGGTTCAATGTATTTCATTTCTTCAATCCGGGTTCAATCCAAAACTAATTAAGTGATATTATTCATTTACATTCCCTTGTGTTCCACAGACTGTCTCAACAACCGACTAAAATTTCATTTTGATAAAGTTCTTTTTACGGCAGTTGTTGCGTAAACGGACAGACAGAATGAACAAAGTCATAAGCACTGTTCAACTATGTTGTAAAGTATTAATAAAAATAATTTCTTATTTGAATGTTGCATACTATTTTATATCTACTTATAGTGTGATTGTAAAAGAAACTTGCGCAATAGAATATTGCGCACTATACACGCAGACCAACATTAGTAGATGGTAGTTTCATTTTATGAAGGATGCATGGCTTAAAACTTTCTGGTGTTCACAGAGCGAACAAACAGGTTTCGGATTCCTTTGAAGCCTGGTATTATCAGCAGTATTGTTCAAGCAGACATCTTCTACTAAGGGGACTATGGCCTGAAGGCATGATCTACCTTGTGGCAGGGCTACAGAAGTAATGGGTTAGTTAGCACCTGTGGGTCTTAGCGCCTTCTCCCTTGAAACCGGAAATGCTTGTTAAAGACGTCACGACATTGCATGATGAAAATTGGCATTCATAGGATTTAATGGAAAGCTTGCAATTTCAAACTAAATATAAACTCATGTAGAACACAGAAAATAAAAATCAAACATTTGAAACTAGAGCTCCAATTGAATTTTAATGTTATAGCAATGTCACTTGCGTTTTCTTGACACGAAAAAATATTTTTAATTGTTTCTTTTGAAACATTTTCAAAAATTTTTTCAATCTGGTTGTTACAATTGAAAAGCAAGTTACAATTAAAAAATATCTAGAAAGTGGATATATATTGATGTACGTAAATAAAAAAAAATATATTTGAAATTTTGTATTCAAGTTATTCTTCTAAAATATAACGTAGAAATACCACATTAAAAGTAATTTTTTGTTTAATTAGCTACAGCTTAATCACGCTGATAAATGTACGTTTATCTGTGTTATACAACTTATACATTTAGTATAATTTCGGGAATAAAAATTATATTGAAAACAAAATATTGCTATAAAATCTGAAAGTCCTAAAAAGTTGAGTTCTTATTAGGAAAATTAAAAAAGCATGCTATCAGATTCCACATAATAATTTGATATTAGTAGATGCATTCCTTATTATCGTGTTCTTATCTCACATATTCAATAGTATTCGAGGTGGGCTCAAAAAGTTTTGAAACCTGCTTATTTGTTAATATCTCGAATTCGAATAATTTCGAGGGTAGAAATTCCTTTTATACAATTAGTACGAGAAAGTAAGAATATGTCATTTAAAAGGAAAATTATTTTAAATAGAAGATTCGTTCCGTTTTTTAAATATAAGGGATCTGGAGTTTAAGTATCCACTGGACTTTTTTATATATTCGTTATACCCCATTGGTTAAGTCTACTTCTGTCACAATCGTCATCAGAATATAAAAAATATATATTTTATTTTCACATACTATTGTATAGAATAGGTATTGTTTTCTTGAGAAATTTCGAATTCAAAATTTTGATGGAAGATATCCTGACGGAAGACAGTTATTGAATTTCATAATTTGATTAGATAATTTTTGAGAATAAATAATATATTAATACTAATCAATTTGTTTCTGGCCAAAATATAATTTTGAAAAATATATAAAAGAAAAGAGGACAAAATAAAATATTCTTTATATATAAATCTAGAAAAATGGAATGCTTTAATGACATATATTAAAATAGATTTTATTAATTTTATGCTATTCTGTAAAAGAAACCGAAAATATACAATTGCTTAAAAAATACGATAACCCATATGGATGAAGCAGAGGCTATGGTATTTAAATGACAGGTGTTATAATGGCGTGGAATATAAATAGAATACAGTGTCTGATTACATACGCAAGTATATAATTTTATCTGTTGCTATATTAGCTTCAAATATTCAGTGGAACGGTCTGTTTGGACATCAGGGATAGTGCCACCCAATTAAAACCATAACCCAGTGGGAGCGACATCCACAGGGACAGTGTCCTCCTTCCTCTAACATCAACTTCTCGGAAGAACTTTCAAACCCACATATTAAACGTGCCCGTATTCAGCGTGAACAGAGGGTCGTCAGTTTAGGTAGAGCTAGAAATCGAATTCGGGTCCTCCAAGTGCAATCCCCGTGCCTTAACCACTGGACTATCCCACCCCAAAGTTCATCCATCTGTCCTTCAGACCGTATGCAATAGAGCAAAATCCACCGGGTTCATGAATAATAATTTAGTATATAGAGCATTTGGCGAAAATGTTATCGTGCCCAAATAACATTTTTAAATAAGTTATTTTTAAAACATTTTATATAAAATATACTTCTCATTGCAGATACTATCTTCCATGGACAGGTTTCGCTCTTATTCTGCGCTTGTCAGCAGGGAATAGCAGAAATCTGTAATGATAGTAAGAAACATGTTACAATTTTTTGCGAGCTTCTATGGGAACTGACAATTTCAGTCCTTCCACGCGGTTGGTATAACATTTGCTTACAATTTAACTCAGGCCACACGGAGCTGCAAAGGCAAATTTCATAAAACACAAGTCCGCTTATAAGGGACGTCTCCCAAAAATATGAAAGATATCCCAGCCACACTTTTTAATCAATTTTATGCCGGTCATATAGAAGGATTTAAATTGTCATTTTCCATAAAAGCTTGTAAAAATTGCGGATTTTAGCAAGTTTTGTACTACCTTTGCAGCTGACGAGCTGTATCTTCCATGCTAACGAGCGCATAATAAACACGAAACCGGTCCATGGATGTTGATATCTGCAATGGGAGAGCCATTCTTATTTTGGGGGGCGCCCTTTATAAGTGGGTTTTGTGTATAATACACTTTTATATGTTTAATAATTTTTTCTCAATTTTGCATTCATTCGGTTATGTGTTAGGGCATGTGTTACAGAATGTATAATTTCTTATGTTTCTTCTCTTCTAACTACGAACGCATCTTTTATTTATGTAATTTTAGTTCACTTTTCAACTAGTTTCGAATGAAAGAAGTTGCAGCACATATAGCGTATATATATAAATATTACACAGTTATCAGTTTTAAATAGTGTCCTCAGTAAAAATGTGTATTCACGATCCTTAGTTAATAGATATACGTACCCTTGTTTTGAGATATTAGATATACGTACGTTTACTCTCGGTAAGAACTTATATATCTAATGCCAGGCATTGCCCTCATTCTAACGGTGTATACACATGGCCTCATTCTAACGGTGTATATGCATCGTCCGCATTCTAACGGTGTATATGCATTGTCCGCATTCTAACGGTGTATATGCATTGTCCGCATTCTGACGGTGTATATGCATGGTCCGCATTCTAACGGTGTATAAACATGGTCCTCGTTTACCTTGCAAAAATACATACTTGAAATAAAACTATTTTTAAAATTTTCTTGCCACATATATCATTAACTTCCTTCCAGGATGCCTAAAATGTGAAAATTATATCAGAAAAATCATTGTTTCTGGAGGTCCTCAGTTTGGTGGGTTCCCCGCAGCGTCCTCGTTTTCCACCAAAAACCAACCTGTGTGTATGTGTGTGTGTCAGTGAGTCTGTGGAGACGATAACAGACGAACGAATGGACCGATTCGAACCAAATTTGGTACAAAAATCACAATCCGTAAACACTGGAAGCCTATTGTTTTTATACGTAATCGAATGTTCAGAACCTCCCTAAATTTTCGAATGAAATTTTGAAAAAATCGTCAAAAAATCAAAACCGCTAATAAAGTTACGCAAATAGACATTTCTTATGTAATTTTTCATTAGAAAACGATTGGCATAAATTTTAGAAGGCTAACATGAACCGTTCTCGAGATATTGTACATTTTTCAAAAAAATTATGAAAAAGTCACATAAAAAAAATTCCTATTGAGAAACATGTTCACTTTTCATATGTAATACCATGCGATAAATTGAGTGACATCATTCTCGTGGATCTAGCTCGTTCCATTCATGAAAAAATATACTTTGAATAATACTTTTGTATTTGAACGCCAATAGTCATTTATCTGCTGTAAGAATAACTTTTTTCTTAGTGCATAACTCTTGGCGAGATTTTGGCGACGAATTTGGCGAAATGTCGCCAACTTGGCGACTTTTTGAAATGTTGCCAAATTAACGTAAATCTCGTCAAATGGATAAAAATGACGCTAAATCAATGAAAATGACAACTAATTGTCGAAAATTCAATATCTTGGAAAGAATATTAGTATCTACTATAAGAAAAACCTATTTTTTTACTGTAAAAGTAGTAAATTCATTACATTATATAAGGAAAGTCATGTGTTGCCCACATCAGATTTTTTTGAATAATAATGTTATTTAGGAAGTTTCACATATTTCTGAATTTTAAATTACATATCTCGCACCAAGAACGGGTATACTGCTAGTTCATGAACATGATATTCCGCCATTTAGTTTTTTTTCACTGCCAACATAAAAATCATCCGCTCGTTTAATTGTTTGTTTGATAATTTGAAACAAAAATCGATGTTTTGAAAGAATAAAAGACATAGACGAAAATATTAATTTTCATCACTTTTCTGCTATCTTTTTCCACAGCGACGCAATGAATCTTTTGGAAACAACAAAAATTATTTGCAATGAGAAACACGAATTTTGTTGTCACAAAGTATTGTTTCGTGAAAAATGCAAATCACGAATTTCCATAATTCTGTCATTACGGTGAAGTTCTTTCGCAAAAATGAATTAGAAAGTAATGCAAAATAAAAATGATCATGATGTAGTCAAATAGATTGACTTTTGTATATTAATTCATGAATAAAATTAGAAACTATGAAACAGAGAATTAAATGTAACATACAAAATTTAAGGTTTGAGTTAGAAATATAAATCTTAGAAAGTTGTCTTCTTAGAATTATTGTTTGATTTCCGTAGAATTCATAATCGAACTGTTAAAATCAATTATCTTGGAAATAGACTTTTCTTTTCGAAATTACTGCACTTTCACATTTAAATCGGTATTTGGCCTTTCTATATGGATTTATATTATCTATCCATTTTTATGGGAATATTCATGGTATGACAATAGTCGTCTTTAGTATATCGAGTTCTTCCAAAGTCATGTAACAGATTTTTTTATACCAATTTACTGGGTGATAATTGTGCTTGCCTAAATGCTGTATTAATTTTTTATCTAAAAAAACTAGGAGTTATGTCCCCTGTTTGTTGCTCATACCAACCTTCGATTTAGATTTTTATGCATCAATATTTTAAAACGCATTTGTTTACGATAAATTTGGAACACGCTAAACAACATTATTTTCATAGCCAAAGCAACGTACATTGGTTACAGTTTAGTTCATGGTACGGTTCGGCTGTTTCGTTAGAGGAACAATTGGTGTGGGTCCTAGAAGGCATGAATTGTTTAATTACGTATGAGACACGATTGGTTCAAGTTTCGTACGAGGTACACATTCAAATGAAAGCGTCTGAAACAACGTAATTCACTACACATAAATTTAATTTTCATCTCAGAATTGAATAATAAATATAAAATTAAATCCATTTGTAACTAAAATCGAGTGAACACATGGCACAGTAATCTAAACGTCATTCAAAATTGTAAATTATTATATTTCTACAAAATATTTTTACAATCTTTTGTCAGCAGCAGCTAGGTTTATTCGATTATTTTTATTATTATTTATTTTAGAGACAAAACACTGCAATCTGCATAAGTTACAATGTGCGTATGATAATTCTTAACAAATTAATAGTATTTTTATCTTATATTGATCAAATAGTTTGCATTGATTTAGGTATAACCAGTAGATTATTGACATTTATAAATATTATATATACATAATTTAACATGTTATAATCACCAACTTTTTTAAACAATATTAGAAGTAACTAAATATGAAATCTTCAGCTTATTTGGATCAACAAATATTGAATACTGCTAACAGAAACTCAATACGTGCGTACGATAATACACCAGTATTACTATGTGTTTTTCACCAAGAAGGTTTAAGAAGGTTCGATGAAGTTTTTTTTCCGACGAAAAAATAAAATATTCTAAACTGCTAAAGTACCTGCGTTTTGCGTTTCAAACTTGAAGTGAAACTCTATGCAGATATTTTGGAAAACTGCTACTGCATAAAGAATTTTGAATGAATATATCCGTTCAAAGGACACGACTTTTCAAAGTAAATATCTATCTTCTTTTGAACTCTCGAGAAGACTGCAGTTTTGGGCTTTCAAAGCTGCATTTCTTCTGAAGTTAACTAGTTGAAAATAAATACGAGTTTATACACTCGTTTCGAGTGTACACGTCTTTTGTATGCGTTGAAGTAGATGCAATATTGTTTAAAACAAATAAATGTTACATTTAATTACATTTTTGCAGTATTATTATTTCTTTTCGAGACATTTTTAAATTACCATTCAGAGTTTGGGAACACTTTAGAAACAATAAATTTTTAATGTGATACTAAACGTTTCAGTGAAACTTTCTCATGACGAAATGGCTGAACAAACAGAAATATATAAACAGAAATATCATAATTTATATTTATTGCATGTGTTATGTGTATTTGTGCAATGCTTATAGCACTGGTAAAACGTCCAATATTGGCTCAAAGTAATATACCAAAATAAGTGTTCTGTGTTCTGTTTGGTTATCATCTATTTAAGCAGTTTATGTACATTCATTCTTCTATCATAAATAAATTCACTGTCTTTTAAACAATAAATTAATTGCGCTTCACAAACATATTTTTTCTTCTACTAAAAAATAAAATATTCTAAACTGCTAAAGTACCTGCGTTTTGCGTTTCGAACTTGAAGTGAAACTCTATGCAGATATTTTGGAAAACTGCTACTGCGTAAAGAATTTTGAATGAATATATCCGTTCAAAGGACACGACTTTTCAAAGTAAATATCTATCTTCTTTTGAACTCTCGAGAGGCTGCAGTTTTGGGCTTTCAAAGCTGCATTTCTTCTGAAGTTAACTAGTTGAAAATAAATACGAGTTTATACACTCGTTTCGAGTGTACAGTTCTTTTGTATGCGTTGAAGTAGATGTAATATGGTTTAGAACAAATAAATGTTACATTTAATTACATTTTCGCAGTATTATTGTTTCTTTTCGAGACATTTTCAAATTACCATTCAGAGTTTGGGAACACTTTAGAAACAATGAATTTTTAATGTGATACTATACGTTTCAGTGAAATTTTCTTATGACGAAATGGCTGAGATATTTTTTATAACATGTTGAAGTTTGGAAGACGTAAATTAATGTGGCAGTTGCAGAAAACTTGTGAATCAGACAGAAATGGAATCAAATCAGAGAAGCCTCCAACTAGTCTAACTTCACACTATCTAATGAGCTACTAAGGTTCGTATCTTTATTTCCAAACTCGAACTGTACTCAACATAATCAAGATTAGTATCACGTCTGCATTCAATAGATGAAATCAAGGACAAAGCGTTTTTTAAAAAACGAAAGGTATTTTATTTAACACATCCTAAAAGACGTACAAAATATGTTAAAAACTGCCAGAGCGCTTTCGGACGTATATACGTCCATCATCAGTGGCTACATGAATAATAAAAACATAGAATGTTTATATATAGAGAGACTGGTTTAAAGCAAATTTGCATAAAATATAAAATGGTAAATGAACTTACTAAAAATAATACAAGAAATATACACGGAAATTACAAAATATGTTTAAACGCTTACGAATTTAAAAATATTACAAGAAAAGAACTAAAATAAATTTTAGAAAAACGTCAAGCATGAAATTTCTGAGAATGACGTCACAAATAACTTTTAAGAGGTTTGAATTGCATAGAGTCGAGAATGAGTCGCCAAACATAACTTAAAATTTGAACAGGATCAAAATTACAATTATGGATTCACGGTAAATATAAATAAACAGGGATTCATAAAGAAGAATACAAAGTGGATTGTTACAACGACCAAAAGGAAAGTTTTTTAAAAAACGGCAATATGTATATTTCTTGTATTATTTTTAGTAAGTTCATTTACCATTTCATATTTTATGCAAATTTGCTTTAAACTCGTTCAAATTTGCTTTAAACATTCCATGTTTTTATTATTCATGTAGCCACTGATGAAGGGCTTATATACGTCCAAAAGCGCTCTGGCAGTTTTTAACATATTTTGTACGTCTTTTAGGATGTGTTAAATTAAAGACATTTCGTTTTAATTAAATACGCTTTGTTCTTGATTTTATGTACTCAACATTCTCTTTCCTGAAATTTCAAATCGAATTGATAATTTTACTTAATACGTCCTTCATTTTCATCTGTTTTGTGTACAAGATATAAAAGTTTTCAACGTGAAACTGTTGTTAAAGTTCTAAAAAAATTCCAAATTCGAAAATTTTGTGACCTCTGTTTTCGATTGTATAGAACGTGTACGCGTCAGGGAAAATTCAAACAACATAATTAAGCACAAATTAATAAAACGCAGCATGCAGCTGTTTCGAGTATATGTTGGAGTCTGGTTGTTCGCCTTGTAATGCTATCCTTTTCCGTTATTTTTGTTCCATTTTTGCCTATTTCTTCTCTACTCCTGTGTGATTTTATTTTAACTTCGGCATATTTGTACTCTCTTAATCTTGTTTTACCTTGTCACTTCTTCTTGAAACATTTTTGCCGTGGTTTGTGGCCGTCCAATCTTGTGCATTTGTTCAGATTATCTGCTGGGTGTTCTTCATTCTGTTTTCTGATTGGCTCTCTCAGATGGATTGTAAATCCATAACTTGTGTATTTTTAGTATTTTTACTTATAGGGATCAGTTCCAGCAAGAGTGGAACTGTAAAGTACTCATATCTGAGTAGTGAATTGAACGAACTTTCTTCGGGTAAATAGAGAATTCTATATCCATTCAGCTGTTAAAATGACGTTTTTTCCTTTATTAGAACTTGACCTTATATCATTTTAAACATTTTATGTGTAGCCAGGACCTTACTTTCCCCAAACATTTTATTTTTCTATCTCTATTTGTTTTCTATTTTATTCTTTTGTAATATCGCTCAAAATTTAAATGATTAATTATAATTTAAAACTAACGAACTCGTTACACATTCGTCAGCAAATTCCGTCGGTTTAAATTTAATGCTATTTAAGTCATCCTTCCAACTTGAAATTAATCACATTGATTTAGGGAGAATCTGAAAAAAAAACTTTTATATTATTTTATTCGATTTATTATAGTGGAGGATATGGATATGGCAATTTTGATAATTCAGAGAGATGAAATTGAACATCATATATTGTAGTTTTAGAAATATATTTAGCTTGTGACGCTTTAGCTGAAAATATTGAACATAGGATTTAGCATAAGGTTATAAGAAAATATCTTATACTTTATATATACTTTAATGTTGTTGTTGAAACCCAGACCGTCCGATCTACCAGAAAGGATATACTTTAATGTTGTTGTTGAGACCCAGACCGTCCGACCTACCAGAAAGGTGTAAGGTAACTGTATGGACGGCCGGGAAGTGCCACCCAATTTAGACCGGAACCCAGTGGGGGAGGCATCCACAGGGACCGTACCCTCCTTCCCCTACCACCAACCTCTCGGAAGTACATACGGACCCACATGTTTAACGTGATCGTACTCCGTATGAACACGGCGGCATTTGTGGTAGCGTGCAAAGGGATATACTTTAATGTGAACTTTTAGATATGAACGTTGCATTAACACATTCTGAGCACACATTTCGCAAAGTGAGAACGGATTTTACAGTACTTTCCAGTGATCTAAGAAAAACTATAATAGAACTATGGTAAGTGAATATCAGAATATATTTCATTAATTAAAAACATTTCTTTAAATTGTGGCATTTTAGACAGACAACGATACTTATTGTTTACTAGCTGTATACCTGTTCTTCGTATGGTATATACATTATAAAGAAACTTAAAATTCACAATCATGTGCAAATTCCTATAGTATTCTAAATGATATTGCCATTCGAAACATCCTATTAAAATATTTAAATCAATGCTCTTAAAAGAAGTTTAACAAACTCTGTTCTATAGAAAATAACTGTTCTATAAAATAACTGTTTGAAATAACAATATTTGTTATAAAAAATAACTTTAAGGGCAGACTTGAAAAATGAAACATCCTAGTACTGTTTGTATACAAATTTACAAACAAATATGAAATTGAATCAATATATATGCCAAAATGAAAGCGCTAAAATTGAATGGTAAGTTACACCCGTATTACTTACATTCTCGTAGATTGGAAGATATACCCGTGTATTAGTAAAAGATTATCCGTACTACAATATATGAGTTTCAGAAATCTCTGCCAAAATAAAACAGATGGCGCAATAAATTGTGAATATCAATAATCCCCGTGATTTTTAAACCAGAAGGCTATAATTGAGATAATCTAGACAAAAATGCAATTTCGATAAAACTTATTTTTATTATTTATTATTATATTTCTTTATTATTTAAATCTAAAAAGACTTAATAAAAATCGTCTTCCGTATAAGCACATTGGATTTAAATCCATTTCTAAGAGACATGATATCATTTTCTGCACATAAATTGGCGAAGCACATTGGCACATATCGTCTGCATAATGCTATCTCTATAGAAGACTTAATTGTGGGATTTTCATTAATATCTCGACAACCCCTGGTCCTAGAAACCCTAAATATGAGTCATATTTTAAGTATGACTATATCACTGCTACCTACCAAATTTCATAAAATTTGGTGCGGCTGTTCTTCCATGATGATGAGACAAAAACACACATACAGACACATATATATTTTCAATTTTATTAACACTTTACAACAAAGTTGAAGTGTTTATGGCTTAATCAAAATGAAATTTTAGTATGTTGTTCAGACGGTCTGTAGGACCTATTGGAATATAAATGAATAATATCACCCAATTAGTTTTGGATTGAACCCGGGTTGAAAAAATGAAATACATTGAGCCTTATGGCACCTATTTCTTCAAACATTTTTTAAGCGGATTTAAAATTCACAAATTGCGTCGAAAATTTTAGGTAATATTCAAATTGTTCCATAAAATATATAAAAAAAAATTCAGCGAAATTTTTAAATAAAAAGTTTTTTAAATAAAAATAATAATAATAATAACACCTCCTATATAAAACGATCACGTGACCATGATATGAAAAGATCACGTGACCCACTTCAAAATGATATATGGCATACATCTTGTCTCAAAATCGTGATTTTTAAAGTTATTTTTAATTCATATTGAGTGTTGTATCTGTCCTAAAATCACTTTATTTTTGCTTAAATTATGTGCATCTAGATACTGAAACAACGCAATTACAATATATTTGAGTTTAAAAGCTGATCCAAATTTCATTATTTCTACAACGAAGCCTATTTTTCACCTATGTAAAATGTAAACAGCAAAATATGTAGAATGAGTTGCATTAGAATTGCTGTATTTCTTTAACACTAAATCATTTAGTTCATGGAGTCTGCATAGCTGATATGAATGAAATATTCATTGATTTTACAAAGAGAAGGACGATTTTTTTCGATGAAGTTTTACGCATAGAGTTTAATTACTTGTAGCTCCATGGTCTTAATTTTTAAATAAAATAAATTATTATAGTAGTGTGATGAATGACATGAATGGGAAATTATTTATGAATGAAATGCTGCTTTTAGAGAGAGAGCCAGGCGTGTTATTTTTTCTATGACGTCATTTGAATGAATTTCAGTTGTTTTCGATGAAGTTTTCAAATATAATAAATTATCGTAGTGTTAAGATAATTCTAAAATTGTTATCGAGGAATGTATCACATTTTAGAGATGTTTAAACCAGGCAATTTATATTTCAATGCCGTCATTTGAAAGAAGTTCATTTTTTTCGATGATGATTTAAGTTTTCAAATATAATAAATTAATGTAGTATTGTGATAAGTTTTAAAATATTACCGAGGAATGTAATGCATTTTAGACATGTTTAAATAAAATTGCATTGGAGTTGGAAAGTGTTTCATAATCAATGCTTTAAGCATGATTGATATTTCTTGTTTATATAGATTCTTCCAGGGGATACGCTGGATATACTGATATAATATCATGATTGGTTTCTTTTTAATTATACAGTAAGTTATATATACTATAAGTTCAAAAAGTAATTCTTCTAATTTATGTGTTGAGTATAATAGTGACGGTAAAAAAGAATGAAGTTGCTATGTGTGATCAGTAAATATGGGTATTTTTGTCGTTGCCAAACCCGAAATTTGGTCAAAGTGAAAAATGTGTTCACGTTAATTAAAAATACATTCTTTTTTAATTTCAAAGTTTATCATTTGGTCATAATATGTCTGAAATAAATACACATCAGAAAGAAAATAAATATAATATGGTTAAAATGAACAAAAATCTATCCCCCCCCCCCTTCCTCCCATCCTTAACATCAATATTCCACAAAGTAGAAATATACGTGAACTTCCTCATAATTTTCTGTTTAGAATCATAGAATTATTTGAATATAATTCTTATTGATTTATTTGCTTCTCTGTACAGAAATAACTGCAATTTTTTTTAAACCACAAAAAGATAAACTGAAAAGGATGACGTATTCTTTGTTTCAACTGTAAACAACAAAGCCGTTCGTTCCCAAAGCAAATTATAAACAAATTATTATATAGAGTATAAATTGATGCTGTCATTTCGAGCTTTACGCAAGAGTTTAATTTCTGAACAAATGTTATCTGTTCCAAGCAATTTTATAATTTTTCTCTTTTTTGATTTTCAGCGCCTACGATAGATGGCGCAATATGTTCCAAATCCTTAATTTTTCTCTCGGATTACAGGAGAGAGTAAAATTAAAGATCATTCAACAAAATCGAATGTAATTTTCAGAATCATCAAAACGAACTTTATATTAAAAAAGTCCGAATATGTCATTATACAGTAATAACACCGAATATATCATAGATATATTCGGTGTTATTACGATCAATTATGTGTGAATAACCAATGAACGTTAAATGTTCCGGGATCATGAATGCGAATTTTAATGAATGCAAATATATTAAACAACATATATACAGTGGCTCCCAAAAGTGTTCGTACACTAATATCTATAACATGTTCTTAACAAAACTACATAAAAAATTTTAAAAACATAGTAAAACTTTTTTTTTTGAATAATTAATAATCAAAAAGTAACCAAAAAGATACGTCACAAAAGTAATAGCACAATTTAAAAAAAAAATCTCTACATACAGTAAATATTGTAATATTTCGGTAAATTAGTACTTAGTAAGATATCCTCTAGCATCCACAACACCTTTTAAGCGTCTGTAAATAGAGTTTACTAGTTTTTTTGTAATTTCTGCATCAATGTTCCTCCATTCTTCGATCATTATAGTTTTTAATTCGCTTTTTATTTTAATGTCTTGTCTTCGTACTCAAACCTCCAGTTCTCTCCAAATGTGTTCTATTGAGTTTAAATCCGGTGACGGAGGTGGTGTTTTCAGAACTTGTGGACAATTATGGATACACCAGAGGCGAACATTGAGAGCTGTCTCCTTAGAATCGTTATCTTGATAAAAAAAGTTGTTTCCAATACCGAAATTTTGGGCTGATAATGTCTTTTAAAATATTTAAATAAATAGCATGATTCATTATGCCACCAATAAATACGAAATTATCTAGCTCTGATACTGACATGCACCCCCACATAAGGACAGCACCACCATTCTTAACTGTTCCAACTAAGTTCTTGGGATTACGTTCCTCATTTTTTCTTCTCCATATAACTAATTATGCGCCCACAGGGACCAAAAATGTTAAATTTGCTTTCACCTATAAATAAGACATGATTCCAATACGTTTCGGGTTTATTTATCATTGATTTTGCGAAGGAAAGTCTAAGTTTTCAATTTTTTTACACTTACAAAACATTTTCTTCGGGCAGAAAGTCTATATAATCCAGCTGATCTGAGCACTCGTCGAACAGCTTCAGGTGAAATTGAAGTAGAAAATTTTTCAGTAAATTCTATAGAAATTTATACAGCACTCAAATTTGGATTTTTCACAAATTTTCTAACTACAAATCTCTGATCAAGTTGAGTTAACTTTGCCGGACGACCTTTCCTTACCTTGTTTTCGATCCAATTTTCTTCTTTAAAGCGTTTTATCACATACTACACCTTAGAATGGGATAAATTTACTAATTAAACGAACTGATTTACCACTACTATGATGAAAAGTAATCAGTTTTCGAATTCTGTTCGTTGTTTCCATACGGCTACGAGCCATTTTTAAATAATACTAAATATTACTAAGTAAGCAAGCAAAGATTAAAGCCAAACACTTTTTTAAATGCCACTATAATGCAAAAATAAATAAAAGCGCCAGACAATAATTTTAGTTATAAATTTATCCGAAAATGTGTCGTTGTACGATCATTTTTGTGACGAATTCTTTCTCTTCCTCCATGCATTTTCATTTTTATAAAGAAAAATGAGTGAATATTTAAAAAAAATATTAGGTATTATTCAAAATCACATGGAGATGAAATGACAAAATATTGAACTTTATATTCCAATTCAATTCCAGGCGACATCGCTTTTACTACAAATTTCAATAACTAACCAGATTAAGCTCAAGAGAATGCCATTCATAAACAAGAATACCTAGAAAACTACCCTTATAATTTAAAGCAAATATTCCAAAGCAAAATGGAATGGCGATCAATGGAATGAAGGTGTTGTAACAGTAAAATCATCAGGGGGCTTCTACTGTACATCAGTTTCATATTAGCAGATTTCTTTAAATGGCCTATTACTGTGAATAAAAGATCATTAGATGTCCCAATGTGCTATACATTGAAATAGATTGAGGAAATTGAAAAACTAAAAAGAAAAGAATTGACTTACTGTTGATGTTGAACCACCTAAACTAACCCAACGTGATGTGCAAAGAAGTTGTTGCCAATCCTAAAGTGTAATATTCAATGTCCAATTTGTCATTCGTAAAAATTGTAAATACTAATTCCATTCTAAAGTATAAGAAGGGAAAGTGAACAAATAGACTGCATTCACAATACAACGAGTTTTTATTAATACATATAGATAAAAATTATAATCCTTATTAACCCTGTAAAATAATTTAAGTAATTAATAAATAATGAATCGAATAGACAATCGAATGTATTAATCGATTATAAAATTTTGGACTAGGCATACCACTGACACTTTGCAAATATCTCCTGGCAAAATGCTTTGTTAAATGATGCAAGTGTATCATGATGAGTAATAATATAAACTATAATAATAAGCAGAAGTAAGTTAATATTAAGAATTGGGCAAGAATGAATGAATGGGGAATGATTATAATTCTATGGTGATTTAGCCATAATAAAAGGCTTTAACGCTGGTTACCCTAATGGTGCATTAGTTTTGGTCACATAGTATAAGTTATTAATTACCGTTAACTTTATTTTGGGTGCAAGAAAAACTTAATAAGATCTGCATTTTCCCCAGTTCATGGCAACTAAACAGACAGTTCTTCGAACATTGGATTAGAATGTCAAGCAAATCAAGTTCCATTTACATCAGATGACGATGCCAGTTTTCGAGTTTGAGAGCATGCTAAAAATTCATTCCATACATTTAAATCAATAGACATCATTTGTATTTTATTTATTATCTAAAGCTTGTTTCAGCAATACCAGGTGCAGAACATTTAAATTTTTGTATAAAGAACCTTTATTTACGTTTTGAACATTATTATCATCTGAGTTAAGATTACGCGTTTTATGTTCCATCTGTTATGCAAAGGAGGAAACATATTAATTAAAAACGGTGATGATCTAATTAATTTCTTTATTACTCTCTCCAGTTATTAAATATCTCTCTGAAGAGTTTACATTTAATTAGCTATGCAGATACAGTAGTAATTAAAATACTCTTTCAGTGAGAATTTTATAGCGAAAAAATATTTCATGAAACATATTCAGATGTTATACATTTTAATTAAAAATAAATAATTATCAAGATTTTTCAAAATTTTTAATGCACACAAAGGGTTTAGGCATACATTTGTTAATTAGAAAAATATACAATAGGATATCTTCTAGCGTTGAAAAGAATGTATTTTAAAGTTCATTGCATTTAATGTTTCGAAACCGAAATTATCTAAAGTATGTGTATTTCTTTCAGATACATTAAAAATAGACGAATATTTTATTGCACTTGTACGTATATTTGAAAATTCAAGTACATAACAGAGTTTTCTTTTTCGTTATTTTATTGCGGTATTCAAAATGAAAGTTCGATAATATTATTAACTTATTCAGATAAATAATTAAAATCTAGAGTGCGGTGTTACTTACACATACAACTCATTATTTAGAGAAACATGAAATATAACCAATCATCATTTGAATGTAAAAATACACTAAAACTCTTTTAATCCGAACCCATGAGATCTGAAACTTCGGATAATTTAAAATGTTCAGCGCCTTAAATATCAGAGCTTTTTCACAGATAAGTGGAAACGCAATTGCGACAAATCCATCTTCAGTTATGCATTTTATAATAACTTTTCTGTGGATTTCAAACACTCAATGTACTTACAGTGAATAATATAATTAAATAATGTTGTATAGAAAAGATGTGACAGAAAGAAAAGATAGCACATTAATAGCAAAAAATATTTTAAATTTACTTACGCATTAATGGAATAATTTATTTCCGTAAAATTATCCATCTATTTTTTTTTTCTGACGAGTGGCAGAATTCCGAGATGAAGCCATTATATTTATTCGACTAGCGCTTTATAACCATAGCATCACTCAACGTGGCCTTGCCTTGTTGGCCCACATGTTTTAGATTAATTTCCAGAGCGGCTGTCCTTCTGTATGAGAGAGACACTACAGAAACAGTCAGTATACCTTTCATCAGAAACACTTTGATTTTCTCTGGTCTCTAAAGACATCCCAATGTCACTGTCAGCATAGTTTTAAATACCATGTTCATTTTGATCAGAAGTTATCCATTTTGTTCTGTTAGATCGAATTATTTTCTTTCTGCAGAGTATTTATTACATAACTATCTGGTTTATAGGTTGAAGTAAGAGGGTCATATTTGGAGGCAAAAGTGTTATAATGTTGTGAACAGCCTTGCTACCCGAACAACTTTGCCCCTGTGGCGTGGCTCCGCTGAAATCTTACAATTACACATTGGCCGTTAATCGTACTTCTGCACGCCACTTGCTCGATTACCGAGCATATCTCCAGGTTCTGATTAATTAGAAAATGCATCACGAGAACACACAATAAATACTAATTAAAAGTTAATAAAGCTTTTATTTTAAAATACTTATATTCAAAACTTGTTACTTAAAATTTAAAAAACCACAAAATGTCATCTTAATTACATAGAACATATTTACATTCGCTAAGTAGGTATTGGATAATGATCGATCTGATCATTTCCCCCTCTCTAGTTAAATTAAATATCATAATAGCCCTCAAGTTAGGCAGTTAACTTCCTTATTAAATAATATATATTCTCTGATACTCAGTCTGCAGTGGGAGAGGACAAAAGGACTTACCCCTTTTAGGTACGGCAGGACGGCATCGAGGTGGCACTCATCCGTCGGTTATTAGACGACCCAGTCTAAACTCTGAAAATTACCAACTGAGTTCTCTCTCAACTCTTCTTCTCCTCGTCGGGATCTCGGACGGCCCCCTGGCCGGGCTCCATAACTGACGCTTGGCCGCTATAGGTTCGAAAACCCATAAATTCAGTGACGCGGCCGGGCTCCCTCGAATCACTGGATTTGGCCCCTTCCAAAGGGTTGGCTAAAAATTGGGGGGCCCTAGCCCTCTTGCAGGTGTCCATTTTATTTAAAAACAAGATAGCGTCCTTTGCCATTTTCTCACCACTGCAGCTGGTCTCTTACTCATAGCCATGGAATGTCAACCGTTTCCAAAGAGAGAGGGGGGGGGGTAATACTTTCTAGAAGTGAAGTGGCGACAGGAAAATTCCAATACTGTCCCACGACACTGGCTTCCCCCAAACAAGGGAAAAGAAACCAAGTTTCTTTTTCAAATGCTTAAACTACCAATAAAATAAAGGGTTACAAATTATGCACAGTATACATATAAAAAGAGATAACAATAACCTTTAACAATAAAATTATACATTAAATTATATACATAATGACACGCCCTATAGGTATGGAGATATTCTGTCTCTCCAAGTATGTCCAAAGCCTAATTAAGGTGCAATATTGTCACTGTCCGTATGGCGTAAATATTGTCACTGTCCGTTGGCGTAAATATTATCACTGTCTAATGTAGCATACTGATTGTACTTTCCAGTCTGTTACTTGTGTTCACAAAATATGAAAGTTTGTCATGAGAACACATGAATTGGGAACAATTGTTCGTTCACATTATACACTAAAGGATTGATATTGTTCTGTAGGCTGTGACAAAATTAGTGATATTCCATATGGAAGGAATATTCTCTGAGCAGGATCAGCTGTGACATCACTTTATACAAAGAATTTGCACTAACTGTGTAAATGACGTTGAACTTAACACTGCGAACATGGAGTTGCACTAAGACGTTGCATTAAAATGATAAAAATGCAGTTGCATTACAACGTTGCACTAAACGATGAAAATGAAGTTGCATTGTTTGGTACCCTTTGGTCCAAGGAAGGCATGATTTCGTTTTCGGTTAATGATGCTGCATACATGTGCTGGTAAAGGCTTATGTGAGCTGTAAAACTACGCCTTTGTTGCTGCAAAAGTCTTTATAATGGCAACTTTCGTTTTTTGAAGACCAGATCCGTGTCTGCAAACTTCTGCAGTAATCATAGTTAGGGTATGTAAATGCACATAGTTTTTTTCCACAATGTACTTTATCAATATAAAAAAGCTGATGTAATTTCAGATTAGACATTCTATTCGTACTTTAATATACAACTAGACTTAGGAGGTTTAGAGTCCTTGAACTCTGTCCACTGCATTGTACCAGAGAACATTTTACTTTTAATGTTTTCTACATTCTTACCCTACTTATTTTACATTAAATACATTTATTTTATCTTAATTACATTTATTTTACATTAATCATTTATATACATATTCTTTATAGAAATTCTTATTGAACCAGGAATTTTTGTTTTCTTAAGAATTATTTATTCTTATTTTCAAGAGCCCTCTTAAATGTCTTATTTCATTCCAGATCTTAATCAATCACTTCAATCTATCCTCTAACCATTACTCTACTTAATTCAGTCTTAAACAATTACTTTACTCCATCCTCTAATCATTTCTCTACCCATTTCTCTCTTCATTTCTAATCATTTTTCTGCTAATTTCTACTTACTTCTCTAACCATTTCTTTATTTATTTCTAATTAATTTCTACTAATTTGTACTTAATTCTCTAGCCATTTCTCTATTCATTTCTAATTAAATCTCTAATTACTACTTAATTCTCTAACCATTTCCAATTAATTTTTGATTCCCCTCCTTACGTAACACCCGGCTGTCCGGTTTAAAAGCAATCCCTGGCAAAGGCCTGTACCGCAATATACTTTCTATGCTAGCAGCGGACAAAAACTTTTTGGCCTAATTCTAGTTTTCTAAATTTTGCTTTTTGTAAATATTTTTCCTCCTGTATCTCTTGTGTGCGGATTAAATTTTCGTAGGCTTGTTTGTATGCTACGGCCATAGTTTCCAGCTTTTGAGGTTGATTTCGTATATAATTTTGAGTCTCTTCCGCGTTATTTGGTACGATGTCCATAAATAATGGTAAGTCCCGTGAAAAGAACAAGAAGTTCGGTGACATACCTGTGGCTGGGTGGTCTACTGCATTATAACATGCTTTATGAATTCCTACGGCTGTTTCCCAATCGTCTTGTTTGTAACACTCGATTGCACGTTTTATGGCTGAATTAATTCTTTCTGAGATTCCGTTTGTTCTCGGATTCGCTGCTGAAGTTAATTTTGCATGTATATCTAGTTTATCAAGTATAGCTTTGAATAATTGGCTAGTAAATTGGCTCCCACGGTCCGTCAACACAAATTCACTTTTGCCGTAAGTAGTTACATACGTAATTAATTTTGTTGCAATGGTGTCCGCCGTAATATTATCTATCGGATAAAGTTCCGCGTGCCTGCTAAAATGACATACCACAGTCAAAATGTACCGGTTCCCATATTTACTTCTTCTTAGAGGTCCCAGAATATCAAGAGACACCAAATTTCCAGGATAATGCGGTATTACATTCCTACCTAATGGGAAGGGGGGGTGAACTCCTTTGAGTCCCCTACAGTCCTCACAAGAATTTACATAATTCTTTGTGTCTCCATAAATTCCAACCCAAAAATAGCGTTTGCTAACCAAATCGTACAGTTTTCCAACTCCCTGATGAGGGCTATGCAAATGTAGTAAAATTCTACTTTGTAATGTCTTCGGAACCACTACCCGTTCTATTGCGCTATCGCGGATGCTATTTTTATCTTGCGAGACATACATCAATAAATCCGTTTCTGGGTCAATAAAATATTGTTCGAAATCCCTAGTTTTGCTATGCTGTTGTTCTCTAATATTATTCCTAAGTTTATTTAAAATTTCGTCTTTAATTTGCTCTGTGTGTATTTCTTTGATATTTGGAAGTTGGGATTTATTTTCTAAGCTGTTTACTGTTTCAATATTATTTTTATTCCCTACAATTTCTATGTTACCGAGGTTGTTCTCGAAATTTTCTCTGGAGAGATAGTCTGCTAAGATGTTGGAGTTTCCGTCTATGTGTATAAAGTCATAATCATATTCAGATAGTTTTAATAGCCAGCGGGCTTCTAAATTAGCCGGGTTAGAAATTTTTAAGTGATATTTAAGGGGTCTGTGGTCGGAAATAATATAGAATTTTTTTCCGTAAAGGTAATTGTGGAAATTTTTGACTCCATAGAATATAGCCATGAGCTCTGTTTTTACTGCGGGATATCTTTGCTCGTGTGGTTTAAGTTTTTTACTGTAGTAAAGTACAGGTTGTAAGCGTTCATTATTCTTTTGTAATAGAACTGAAGAAATAGAGGTCGAGCTTCCGTCTGTATTAAGGTAGAATGGTTTGTCTAAATCCGGTTGTAGCACTAAAGGATGTTGGAAAAATTTATTTTGTAGTTCTTGAAATGCGTCATTGCATTGCGGAGACCATGAAAATTTATTCCGCTTAGCCGTTAGCTCAACTAGTGGAGCGGTGAGTTGCGCATAGTCTGGGATTAATGTTCGATAAAAATTACATAGGCCTAAAAATTTTTTAAGTTTTCGAACAGTGTTTGGTCTGGGAAAAGAAACAATTTTTTTTGTATTATTATCAGTTGGACTTAATCCCTGTTTAGTCACTGTAAACCCTAAATATTCCATTTTCTCTCTAGAGAATTCACATTTGGTCGGTGTCAATGTTAAATTAAAATCTCTTAGCCTTTGAAAAACAAGCTCTAATTTCTCTTTTAATCCTTCATATGTGTGTGCCGCTAAAACCACATCATCAAAATATGCGTAAATGTCATGTTCGTGTAAATCTCTAAGAACGATATCTATAGCTTTTTGAAACCACGCGCCGCTAGTTTTATGTCCAAATATTAATCTGTTGTATTCGAATCTTCCATATGGGCTTGTGAATGCCATCTTATGTCTTTCTTCCTCTGGTAATAAAATTTGTGAAAATGCGCTCTGGAAATCTAATTTTGCGTAAAATTCGAAACCTGCTAGTTTTGTCATAATATTTTGAATTTTTGGTACTGGATAATTAAAGTTCTGTGAGATACTGTTTAAGAGTCGTATATCCAAGCAAATTCTGAATTTATCTGTATTTTGTTTTTTCACTAGAACCATTCCTGCGCTATAATTAGAGTCGCTATGCCTAATTATGTTTGCTTGCAACATTTCATCAATTTGTCTTTTTAATTCTTTTCTCAAAGCGTAGGGCACGTCATAAGCTCTAATTTCTATCGGATTCTGGTGCGATAAAATAAATTTAGGTTTTATTACTTCAGTACATCCTAAAGTGTTTAAATTTTTGGAAAATACGTCTCCGTAATCCATTAATAATTTCAATAAATCTTTCCTCTGATCGACTGGCATGTGGTCTAAGTTAAAGTCTGTTTCCAGTAATTCGTTCCGTCTAATTTCTCTTATTTTATTTATTCTATCTTCCAATTCTATTTTATTCCTATTAGTATCTGTAAGGTGAATTTCCTCATTAGCCTGTTTAATGTTGTGTTTTAATTTCCCTATCAAAGTGTTTTTATTAAGTGTAATTTTATGTGACCCTTCATTCTTAATTGATATGAATTTATTTGGGTTAGTCTCTTCGGTTTCTAAGTGGAAAATCGTTGGGTTGATGTTTAAAGGCTGTTTTAAAATTTTTGGTTCAAAATTATAATTTTCTAATTTATTTTCTGTGTAAGTGCAATTAATTTCAACTAGTTTAGATTCTTGCGGGTCTATTTTAATTTTCTTGCGCGTTCTAATTGCTGTATCTGAATTTATATTTAGCACGCTTTCTTGCTCTCCTAAAGGGATTATTATATTATCTATTTTTATTATGTTTTGTTTAGTATCGATGATGGCGTTATGAAGTTTCAAAAAATCAAAACCGATTATCCCAGCATAATTATGCGGAAATTTGGCGGTAGTAACGTAGAATATGTGTTTAAAGATTTTATTTTCAATTTTAAATGACGTTTGTATAACGTTTATATAATTTAGTCTTTCTCCTGCCAACGTTTTAATTGTGACTGATCTAGATAAATATTTGACGTGACATATTTCCCTTATTTTTTGGAATTCTTCTTTTCCGATTATACTAATCGTCGCTCCACTGTCTACCATCATTGCAACGGGCCTTTTATTAAACATAACTTGTATTGTAGGTAATTTTATAGATTTTTCTCCTAATTTTTCGTCTAAAGCAGAAATCACTTCGTATTTACACACCTTCCTATCCTTATGAATTTGTACATTCTTTATTTCTCCCTGGTTATCAACATAACCAAATCCATCGTAACTTAACTGGGGCGGGTTTTTTGGGAGCTTATGATAATTGCCGCCCCTCTCTAGTTTAAAGCAGCTCTTCTGGGGAATGTATTTTCTCTCTCATTGTATCTGTTTCCTCTAAATGTACGTGAAAACCCCGGATTTCGCCTTGCGTATTCTCCGCGGGGGAAATTGTTAGCTGGCCCCTGCCTTTCTCTTTGCGTATATTGCCTTTCGCTCTGGTTGTTAAACTGCTGTGGGCGTGAACTCTGGGATCTACGCATTTCATTTTCCCGGTTATATAGTCTACAATTTATCATCAGATGGTTTGTGCGTCCGCAAAATAGACAAAACATATCATTAGGGATATTATTATTAGAAGTTCTAGCTTTAGGTGTGTTTTGTTCCAATCTAAGTGCGTTAATTTGTTCGCCTAATGTTTCTAACAAATATCTGTTAGCATTTTCCTGTTCTTTTCGTAGTTTTTCGATTTCCGTTTGTAAAGCCGGTGGTCCAGGGTGCGCGAAAATATTGTTTACAGCTTCTGTTTCAGGTGGAGAAATTGCTATTGCGTTTTCAATATTTTCTGCTATTACAATCGCCGCTTCGAAGGATAACGGGTTTGCTTTTAGCACCTCTCTCTTAATTTGCGTGTTTAGTGCGTCCAAAAATTTTCCTAGTCTTAATTGGTCAATGATTTTTTTCGACTCCTCGCTACTCAAATCACCTGCACTTTCTAGATAAGTCAGCGTGATACATTTGATTCTGTGTGCTAATGCCTTAACGCTCTCACCTTCAAATTGTTTAGTTAGAGTAAATTGTATTTGGCGGGTCGTTATGCTAGTCCTCTGTGAAAAAAATTCTAGTAGCCTTTCCTTTAGTACTTCGTACGAATTTTCTTTACGTAATTCCGGCGAACTCGCTAGGAATTTTAGTGCATTTCCCTTTAAACGCGACTTTAATACTACGAGTTTTTCTGGTTCGGTCCATTTTCCTAGCTTGGCTATCGAATCAAATTGATCGAAAAATATTTTACAGTCTGTTTCAGCATTTCCTTCGAATACCCCAAGTAAAAAGGTTAACCCCTGTAAACGACTTTGATTTTCGCCTCCCTGCTCGGGCGCTTCTGTACTATTTGTATCCGGCATCTTGTACAATTTTTATATCTACTTTCAAATTATTAAATATTAACTCACTTATTATTTACAATATTACAAAGATCTTCCCATGATGCATATTCATTTCACAAAAAAAAATTTCTCTGAATTTTGAATTTTGAATAATTACATTATCCAGTCAAATATTAATCGAGGCACTTTGATAACTGTGCACAAGACTGGTCTCGGCGCCATATTATGTGGCGTGGCTCCGCTGAAATCTTACAATTACACATTGGCCGTTAATCGTACTTCTGCACGCCACTTGCTCGATTACCGAGCATATCTCCAGGTTCTGATTAATTAGAAAATGCATCACGAGAACACACAATAAATACTAATTAAAAGTTAATAAAGCTTTTATTTTAAAATACTTATATTCAAAACTTGTTACTTAAAATTTAAAAAACCACAAAATGTCATCTTAATTACATAGAACATATTTACATTCGCTAAGTAGGTATTGGATAATGATCGATCTGATCATTTCCCCCTCTCTAGTTAAATTAAATATCATAATAGCCCTCAAGTTAGGCAGTTAACTTCCTTATTAAATAATATATATTCTCTGATACTCAGTCTGCAGTGGGAGAGGACAAAAGGACTTACCCCTTTTAGGTACGGCAGGACGGCATCGAGGTGGCACTCATCCGTCGGTTATTAGACGACCCAGTCTAAACTCTGAAAATTACCAACTGAGTTCTCTCTCAACTCTTCTTCTCCTCGTCGGGATCTCGGACGGCCCCCTGGCCGGGCTCCATAACTGACGCTTGGCCGCTATAGGTTCGAAAACCCATAAATTCAGTGACGCGGCCGGGCTCCCTCGAATCACTGGATTTGGCCCCTTCCAAAGGGTTGGCTAAATATTGGGGGGCCCTAGCCCTCTTGCAGGTGTCCATTTTATTTAAAAACAAGATAGCGTCCTTTGCCATTTTCTCACCACTGCAGCTGGTCTCTTACTCATAGCCATGGAATGTCAACCGTTTCCAAAGAGAGAGGGGGGGGGGGTAATACTTTCTAGAAGTGAAGTGGCGACAGGAAAATTCCAATACTGTCCCACGACAGCCCCTTACTGGTATTGTGAACAACCTTGCTAAAATCAAACTCAGGATCTTCGAACTGGCCAGACGACGCACACTGGTGCCATGGCGGAAAAAACCCCGAAACCCGAAAATAATATTTTTCGATACCAACTACTATTTTTTGATAGGCAATGCACCGAAGTATCTTGCCATGTAAATAAATGTATTTTATTCAGTATAACTAGAAGGAAAAACTGATCTTAAACAAGACTTCCACATTCTAATTGAAATCTCGTTTATTCTAACTAAAATTTCAATATTTTTTCCAAATTTTTGTGGATATTTATAATTATATGTCTCACGTATTTTCAATATATGTAACCTCAGCTTATTTCTGACATAAATACATTTCGTAAAAACATAGCCAAAATCATAATATAAAGCGTAAAATATAGATATATCAATTTTTTTGTTTTCCTTCATTTCTTTAAGCCTATAAAAAAAGCTACACGTTCCTACACGCTCTGGATGAGTTATTTCGAAAGCAGATACTATTATGCAACTGTTCTGTGAATTCAGCTGCAACTTTTTGCAACCTTCGCTGTTTCGGCATGCATATAAAATATTACTTTTAACTTATCTACATGCGCAAAAAGTATGCAAAACTATTAAGAAATGCATAAGTTGTGAGGTTTTTACCGCAAATTCCTCATTTGGTACAACTGTGCGACGCTCTACCTTTGAGCTATTGGGACGAAATTGCAAGCTCTTACTGTCGAAGTGGACACTGCATTCTCCCCTCTCTACTGTCAGTTTGGTAACGAACTGACAATCTGACTGACCACCTCCTGCTATTTTTACCACATCACTGGTAAAAATAGCAGGAGGTACCTGATACTATTTTTTTCCTCCACGTTTCTTGCGGGTAGTTTTTCTCTCTATTTGAAATCATCAGCTCTCAATATCCCAGATACCACTGAAACCGTGCTAGTCGTACAAGGGCCACATTCAGATTTTCGACTTCTTTGTGCCAACCTACAGGGTTCATTTGTTCCGGCGCTATTGTAAAGAACCTTTCTGCCCCAACAGGGAATCGAACTCTGGACCTTCGAACTGGCCAGCCGACGCTCTACGGTTAAGTTATTGGGACGAAATTGCAAGTTCCTTTTTTCGAAGTGAACTCTGCAGTGTCACAGTTGGCTGATTCGAATTCAAGAGAAGGATTACTCAGATGGATAAATATTAAGGCTTATTCAGGCAGTCCATTAGTATTTGAGTAACAATTAACTCGGAATAGGTCATCATAACTCTGAGTAACTAAAAACAAGTATTGATAGGCACATGACTTCTTAGTCAAGTGATAAGTTCTCTTGTAAGGTTCATTTTCGGTGGAAATGACTGCGCAATAGAAGACAAATATGCCAACTGACATCCCTCTAAGAAGCAAAAACCCAACATTGCTTTTATGTCATGAAATCTCGACACCCCTGTTAAACCGAACAACTTGCTAATTCGAACATACTTCGATTACAATTTATTCGGATTACAGGGGCTTTGTTGTACATAATTTCATGAAATTTCGTTTGTAAGTTATTTTTTTAGAGAATTACTAAATATTTTTAGTTTGAAACATTGTGATTATGGCATATGATTGTCAAACTCTTTACAGACTTAGAATATTCCTGACTACAATTTTCCTCTATACAAAACCGATAGATTGAGCTCCAATCAATGGATTTCTAAAATTCCAAATCCAAATTGTGCTTACATTTCTCAGTGTCAATAATGTAATTAACTTATTATTTAATTTGAAAAGAGATATATTTTAATAGCGCAAAGATCTAATAATCGTACATAAAGTAACCAAATGTACATGCAAATAAACAAAATTATTACACAATTTTAGTAACATTTAAATAATATCACATACATGGAAGTTCGGTGCTTTTGATTACTACTTTATTTTTCAAAATAAAATAATTCATAAATACTCATGTGCAGAATATACATCAAAATGCAAGTGATATTTAATTATTGTCCCTTAAAATAAATGACAATTGAACCATTTTTTTTTTACTTTTAGTGTCAAAAAATTAAAATTATTGGAGCGAGAAACAACCACGAGAATGGTGTTTTTGATTTTAGATTGATCGCATAATATTGCACATTAAATACCAACATATATGACAACATTTTCTACCTTCTTAATTTTATGTTATTTTTTTAATAAATGTACTTATAAAATATGCAATATCTCTAGAAAAAAAATTATGCTGGAATTTTAAAATGAATTTAATTCATTTTCTAATGATAAATTATGTATAATTTGTTCATTTATTAAACATTATTGAATGTTCTGTTGTTATATTAAAATATTGTTTTAATTCATTTGACAATTTGTAGGTATACTGTACTTTTTAATGTCTTTAAAATCAATAGGATTCCCTAATAGTAATAATCACACCAAATTATTAAGATGCACTTGTACGCTTTACTTGTTAATGAAATATTACGTACACACACATACGAACAAGCACATATACCCCTCGAAATTGTTGATATTAATTCAGAGATGCTTAAAACGTGTATATTCGTCTGTAGCACGAATTTTCGTCCCTGTCACAATACTTTAATATATCTCTATGATATTTTCACTATGATTTGTATATAAAGACAGTATTAAGATGCAATAAGCAAAGATCTTGACGATCTTAGGTTAACACTATAATATAAATAATTCATTTTTATTGAACCAGATAAATGTTCCATTTATTTTTTAAATGGAAATACTAAAAATGTTATCCTATGGAAAGAAAAAGAAATAAAACTTCTCAAACGTATATTTAGACTGAATTCTTTAAAAAGAAAATATTCTCAAAAGAAACGAATAGAAATCAGTATCCCAAATACGTCTAATTTAAAAATCTTATTCATAATACCGAATTTCTAGAAATATCCTTTGTGGCACAAACGTGAGCAAATGAATTTTACTTGATGCATCGACAGACGAGAAAGCATGAATATAATGATTATAATTATTTCTAACACATTAATGAAATTTATTTTTTATGTCTTTCAAGCTCTCTGTAAAGATTAAGATAAAATTAAGAGCTAAGAATTTAAAAATAAAATATATTTTCTAATAGAATAATAGACATCGAAACATTCCACAAATATCTGTCTTTAAAAAGATAGAAATGAATTCTTAAATAGTATCTGAAGTGGAAATCCTATGGGTGACAGATACAAAGCTATTAATCCACCATCCAGGAAGAAACTAGATAGTGGACTCTGTATTTTATGTTTTTCACTAGTTGCAGGTTGCAAGCAGAATGCTCTGTAACTTATTTAATTAACATTCAAAATTATTTCCTAGTTCTGGCGTTTTTATTTCCTTGACAAATACTAGAGACGATATAGTTCCTTCCCCAATGTATTCAAGGTCCATGGTCTGTTTGCTCATATCAGTAAAGAAGATAGCCAATAGTGTACTCAACAAGGGTCATTGGTTTTATCTAATTAGACAAAATTGTCAATGTTTTAAAATAATTTGGTCACAACAAACTATTCTGAACAAAAGTTTAGTGCTAAGTAAAATGTGCCAAAAGTTGAGAAACACTGGCAACATCTAATTATCTACTTTTTAAAATGCCACACATGTAAACATTATATAATTGTAACACAAAATCCGAAAAATAGGATATCCGTTAGACCAGTAGAAAAATTCAGTAGTATTCTATAAATCTGCAAACGAAAGCTAGATTCGTATCACATATTCTACAATCTATCAGTAATTAGGTAACCAATTAAAATCAGGAAATTAGTAAGAGTCAAAATCAGTAGGTTAGTAGAAGTCCGAATCAGTGTATTATTAGCAGTCAAAATAAATATATTAGTAGGAATAAAAATCAAATAGATCAGTAAAGGTCACAATCAGTCTGTTAGTCGAAGTCAAAATCAGTAAATTTGAGGATACACGGATAGCATCATAAATTATCATTTGCCCATTGAACATTAACTAAGTATTGAATAATAGCTAAATATATAACAATATATTAATTGACGTATATTGAAACAATATATAATTTTGTCTTTATTTTGTCGCGCAGTGTATTTACAAACGCATAAATTTATCTACAGAGATTTTAAGCTGTTAAGTATGTGCTCCCTTTACAGATACCAGCATTCGTAGTCCAGTTTCGAAATGTTTCCCTCTTTAGTAAGATTTGGCCAATTTCCACAATAGAAGCAATAAACCTGGTTATGTGCAGCTATTTTTAAAACGTTGTAGTGATCGACAAATTCACTCTTACCTTGTATTCTTGCTGCAGTCAAAACTGCCATCAAATTTAATGCAGATTGAGCCAAGACTGCACACTTTGGAAATGAATAAATTCATACTCACAGAATACGGTTCTTTTTAACTGGTTCTGTGAGGTTTACATATTTTAAGAAAATGTATTTGGCTAGACGTCTATAGAGTTTAAAATATCCTTAGACTATGTCCTTTTTTTCACCATGGATACTATTTTGTTTCAAACAGCTTTTCGCAGTTATACTCAAAGAACATAAATGACAAATATACTTATAAATTACAATGATACGTTAAAGTTAAATGAAATATGCATGGAGAGACGGTAAAAATGAGCATTGATTTAAAACAACTATCATTCCTTTTTATTACATTTCCGTTCACATCTAGCAGAAGGAAATTATAAAATATCGTTTATTAAAAGGGGGAGAAAAACATCAAAAAGTCATCAAATTTTAAGCAAGATTCGTTAAAAATAATGAATATATTCGTCAAAGAAAAGAATAAAAACACATTTATTTGATAAGTTTAATTTAAAAAATCCTAAATATGGTATTAAATGGCGAGAATTCCAGAACTTCATCAAACCTTAGCAAGTGAACTTGGTGTATCGATAGAAAGCAGTGAATGCAATGTAATGATTATCATTATTTCTACGAAGTCGGTGATATCGAAATTTATATTTTTCTTATTTTTATTCTATAAAGTAAAAAAATATTCTGAAATATAAGCTAAAAACGCTTTTATTTCTTTACAATATCAGGTATATATGTTACAAATGTTTAATTTTGAAAAGAGAGAAGGGATTTTTATAAACTATTGTAACCATGTGTATAAACTATTGTACCATACTTTATAAAGTTTGTGTATAAACTATTGTACCATATGTAATTACCATATTTTAACTTTATATATTACCATATTTATACTTTATAAAGTATATTCCATCACATTTATGGAGAAATTGATTGGCTGACTGTGTTCAGGTGTGAATTCCAGGCTTCGAAATGCATTAGTCCGATAATATACAGTTAGGCCAAAATATATTTTTGTTCACCGCACACTCCCTCTCTTAGAGAAAAACGATTCCATCAAGCCTGTAAGAATTGTATGAGTCTACCACTTAAAGTCCTCTAATTGCCACGCGAAGAACACGGTTGCCACCTTCTTACTGAAAAGAGTGTTTTGCTGCATTTTGTGGTGCTGCCATCTCGTGAGTGGTATTACGATCATCGTCAAGAAAAGTTGACTATTTCAATTTGTTATCCGGCTCACCACTGATGGGGACTCTCTGACTGGTCCTGTTTAGGTGTACATCCGAGTCCTGGAATGTATTAGTCCGATACTATGGGGAATAGACCAAATGGTATTTTTGAACCCGAAACAAGGGGAAATGCTGCGTAGCAGTGAATGACGCAAGAGCCAAGCACCACTTTCCCAAGAAATGCAAGAAACAATAACAACCTATCTAATGATATTCTAACTTGAATCTTTAATCATTTACTTGAATCAATATCAGTGGTTTCCAATCATTTTCTCCAGCGAACAAAGATTCTAATGATACTTGCTTGGTCACCTGACACACATACATTGTAAATATGCACCATACATTACAGTGTTACACTTTAACCTATCAAAAATTCCCTTTACGTTTTTTACAAATTTGGATGAAGGTCTATAGATTGCAACACAATGAATTTGATACAAACTGCATAGAATGATTTCACACTCCTGGGATATCTGTTCTCTGAGGCACAGTTTGCAAACCTGTGCAATGACTTTTAGGAATTCTTCGTAGAGATTTCTCATGCTATGAGATATAACAAGTTTTATTCTTGATACTGCAGTAACGTCTGCTATTGATACTCAAATACCAGTTGCTGCACAAAGAGTATGAAACCACACAATGAAATATAGTTTATTCGCAAAATTACATAAATAATTAGTTTTAATCTATCTTTAAAATATCTTCCATTTTTAATATTGTGATATTTTATTGCTATTAAGAAATTTTATTTGATTAGTGTGGTAAAAATCAAGGAATTATATTTAAACTTCGCTTTGGCTTAAAAGGATTCGTGCGTTATTAAGGAAATCATACCAAAATATTTTTGAATTTTTAATGCACTAACTGCAAGCGTACTTAATTATACGTATCTGTTAGTATGTTGTTAAAAATATCCAAATATCCTCCAGTAAAACCTCTAAGTTTTATCTTTAATAAACAATCTATCTATCTATCTATCTGTGCTAACGTTGATTGCTCTGCAATTCAAAGGAATTGCTTTTCACTAATTTCGTTTTAAACCAAAATCAAATGAAATATTATGGAAAAATTATACAAAAAATTATACAATTATACAAATAAAATATAAATTGATTACGTCTATGCAAGTAGACTGGAATTTTATTTTATTTAAGTTCCTTTTTATTCTAAATAATCTTCACCTCGACTTTAACCAGCCACTCATATTAATAGGTTATTTTATTGCCCCAGAAAAACAGTTTATGATAGGCCTATTAAGTTAAGGGGACCAGCATCGACCAATCTTGTATATGTAAAATATTCTCACCTCCACACCTCTGCGTTTTGGAAGCCTCGGCGATTTGGACTCGGGCTTTTTAGCCTTTGATCCGCTTCCTCAAAAGCGATAACCTAATTTGTGGACCCAGTTAAAAAGAATACGGTTCTTTTTAACTGGTTCTGTGAGGTTTACATATTTTAAGAAAATGTATTTGGCTAGACGTCTATAGAGTTTAAAATATCCTTAGACTATGTCCTTTTTTTCACCATGGATACTATTTTGTTTCAAACAGCTTTTCGCAGTTATACTCAAAGAACATAAATGACAAATATACTTATAAATTACAATGATACGTTAAAGTTAAATGAAATATGCATGGAGAGACGGTAAAAATGAGCATTGATTTAAAACAACTATCATTCCTTTTTATTACATTTCCGTTCACATCTAGCAGAAGGAAATTATAAAATATCGTTTATTAAAAGGGGGAGAAAAACATCAAAAAGTCATCAAATTTTAAGCAAGATTCGTTAAAAATAATGAATATATTCGTCAAAGAAAAGAATAAAAACACATTTATTTGATAAGTTTAATTTAAAAAATCCTAAATATGGTATTAAATGGCGAGAATTCCAGAACTTCATCAAACCTTAGCAAGTGAACTTGGTGTATCGATAGAAAGCAGTGAATGCAATGTAATGATTATCATTATTTCTACGAAGTCGGTGATATCGAAATTTATATTTTTCTTATTTTTATTCTATAAAGTAAAAAAATATTCTGAAATATAAGCTAAAAACGCTTTTATTTCTTTACAATATCAGGTATATATGTTACAAATGTTTAATTTTGAAAAGAGAGAAGGGATTTTTATAAACTATTGTAACCATGTGTATAAACTATTGTACCATACTTTATAAAGTTTGTGTATAAACTATTGTACCATATGTAATTACCATATTTTAACTTTATATATTACCATATTTATACTTTATAAAGTATATTCCATCACATTTATGGAGAAATTGATTGGCTGACTGTGTTCAGGTGTGAATTCCAGGCTTCGAAATGCATTAGTCCGATAATATACAGTTAGGCCAAAATATATTTTTGTTCACCGCACACTCCCTCTCTTAGAGAAAAACGATTCCATCAAGCCTGTAAGAATTGTATGAGTCTACCACTTAAAGTCCTCTAATTGCCACGCGAAGAACACGGTTGCCACCTTCTTACTGAAAAGAGTGTTTTGCTGCATTTTGTGGTGCTGCCATCTCGTGAGTGGTATTACGATCATCGTCAAGAAAAGTTGACTATTTCAATTTGTTATCCGGCTCACCACTGATGGGGACTCTCTGACTGGTCCTGTTTAGGTGTACATCCGAGTCCTGGAATGTATTAGTCCGATACTATGGGGAATAGACCAAATGGTATTTTTGAACCCGAAACAAGGGGAAATGCTGCGTAGCAGTGAATGACGCAAGAGCCAAGCACCACTTTCCCAAGAAATGCAAGAAACAATAACAACCTATCTAATGATATTCTAACTTGAATCTTTAATCATTTACTTGAATCAATATCAGTGGTTTCCAATCATTTTCTCCAGCGAACAAAGATTCTAATGATACTTGCTTGGTCACCTGACACACATACATTGTAAATATGCACCATACATTACAGTGTTACACTTTAACCTATCAAAAATTCCCTTTACGTTTTTTACAAATTTGGATGAAGGTCTATAGATTGCAACACAATGAATTTGATACAAACTGCATAGAATGATTTCACACTCCTGGGATATCTGTTCTCTGAGGCACAGTTTGCAAACCTGTGCAATGACTTTTAGGAATTCTTCGTAGAGATTTCTCATGCTATGAGATATAACAAGTTTTATTCTTGATACTGCAGTAACGTCTGCTATTGATACTCAAATACCAGTTGCTGCACAAAGAGTATGAAACCACACAATGAAATATAGTTTATTCGCAAAATTACATAAATAATTAGTTTTAATCTATCTTTAAAATATCTTCCATTTTTAATATTGTGATATTTTATTGCTATTAAGAAATTTTATTTGATTAGTGTGGTAAAAATCAAGGAATTATATTTAAACTTCGCTTTGGCTTAAAAGGATTCGTGCGTTATTAAGGAAATCATACCAAAATATTTTTGAATTTTTAATGCACTAACTGCAAGCGTACTTAATTATACGTATCTGTTAGTATGTTGTTAAAAATATCCAAATATCCTCCAGTAAAACCTCTAAGTTTTATCTTTAATAAACAATCTATCTATCTATCTGTGCTAACGTTGATTGCTCTGCAATTCAAAGGAATTGCTTTTCACTAATTTCGTTTTAAACCAAAATCAAATGAAATATTATGGAAAAATTATACAAAAAATTATACAATTATACAAATAAAATATAAATTGATTACGTCTATGCAAGTAGACTGGAATTTTATTTTATTTAAGTTCCTTTTTATTCTAAATAATCTTCACCTCGACTTTAACCAGCCACTCATATTAATAGGTTATTTTATTGCCCCAGAAAAACAGTTTATGATAGGCCTATTAAGTTAAGGGGACCAGCATCGACCAATCTTGTATATGTAAAATATTCTCACCTCCACACCTCTGCGTTTTGGAAGCCTCGGCGATTTGGACTCGGGCTTTTTAGCCTTTGATCCGCTTCCTCAAAAGCGATAACCTAATTTGTGGAGGGTTCTACCCGAGTTTCCACTCGCGTTCACGAAGCGACTCTTCTAGGTAGCGGGGGGGGGGACTGGGCATTATGATCATATTCCTAGATCCGTAGGCGACTGGAGTCGAGACTTGATGAGATCATCTTTCGATCTCCTTCCAGTGAATGGTTTTGCTGCTTTCGCACCTTGGATGGCGATCTCACTCGGTTGCGGATAATCCCCTTTGACCTCCTTTTCTCCCTCGACGTAAACCTTACGGTTGCCGTGGAGGCTAGAATTGAATCTGCCCATGCTAAATTTGATAAGTTCATCTTCCTTGTTCTCAGAAAATATAAATGCTATCAATAAGAAATTTTTACAGCTGAAAGATGTAATACTTTTACATACACCTCATTTTTATTTACTTCGATTTATTTACTTTATTTAGTCGATATCTACTTACAGAAAATTTTTGAACTGGGATACTTTCCAAGGCCGTAATTTTTTAATACAATGCTTGCAGCATTAATTTTTTTTTTTTTTGCAAGATAAAGTAAACAACTTATTTTCAAAATTTCGTGTTTAAATATGCAAACATGTGGTCTTAATACACCATACAAATTTCACGGTGTTGTACTTAGTACTTGAAAAAAAAAGGCGCATAAACAGTAAGAAAACATATTCTGGGAAAAACAGTGAGACAATTTTTAAGCCCCAAACTCTGCAGATAGTATTTTCGTTTCGTAAACAAAGAATGTTTTCTATTTTGCGGATTAACAAATGGGATATAGTTAAAAAGAGAATATTTTGAACCATTTAAATTATCAATAAAAATAATTTTGAATTTTTTGCTAATTCTCCTGTTTCTTAAATAAATTTCAACATTGTTAAAAAAACTCCCCGTGTAAATCCCAATTGCTCTCTTAAATTATTTAGATTTAAAGGTTTTTTTTTTGGGGGGGGGGGGGGTTAATAATTTTAACATGTCAGAAATTATTTTAGAATATATATTTTAAGGATGCGATTGAAAACAGAGAAATTAGTACTTGGAATAAACATTAAATTTCAGTTTTCTTGCAAATAATTATTTAAATTTAATTTACGTTTCAGAGCAAAAAATAAATACGGATAAAATAACAATACGTATAAGATATCGTAAATAAATACAGATAAGATCTCATATAAAAAAGGATAAACTAACAACAACAATTATGAACAATCTGGCTCATGCGCCGAGCTGAAAAACAGTTTTCCATCTAAAAAAACTAGTAATGAAATAAACAAAAAATATTGTTACTGTCCAGTTAGATGTATCTTTATAATCTTATTATATTTCTGAATTTTAAAATGAGGTATAAAATAAAGTGTAAAAATACTACACCAAATTTTTCAGAAATAGTTCATCTTATTCAAAATATTAATGCAATTTTCAGATTGGGCTTAACTTTTACAAAACTTACATATTTGTGATCTTCTAAAATTAATGTAACACGGTATTCTTGAAACTTTCTATACCTTGCGTAGTTTTCACTTTATAAATTATAAGGATTGATAACCAAATAAAGCGTCATTGAACCTAGCGCAATGTAGTAACTTTTCATAGCACTTGCAGGCGCATAAATGCAGAAGCATATAAAAGAAGACTATCGAAATATGAAATCAGAAGTAAGAGTTACAGCAATTTATAATTATATAACCTAATGCAAACATCAAATATAGAACAGCTTGCAGGGATATATTTCTAACTGCACAAAAGAATGACACGGCTGAATGCATCATCGAGTGCAATAAGTTGCATCCTGTGGTGCATTTCCTCCTCTTGAACTTCATAGATCCTCTTTCCTCTATAATATAATGCTGAATTCATATTAGTCATCATCTTAGCTCTATGTATAGCACATGGATTGAAATAGATATTTCAAAGAAAAAGTTTGAATCGGAAGTACAAAACCTTAGTCAACTCCAACCCCTTGCGAAATTTGATAATAAATCCAAGGAAGTTTCCATCTAAGTTCTTTCTATAGGCAATCCTGAAAAATAGATGTTGAAAGAAAAATGTAAATTTTTGAATCGAAAGTGACATCACAAGAACCTTATGTAAATATTTTGTGAGCCATCTTTCCCTATTCAATATGAAATGTTGAATCCATATCAGTCAGTATCTAAGCTTTACCTATAGTCTAAGTTGCAAAATATATGTTGCAATTTTTTTTTCTTAAATGGAAATAGAAAAGGAACCGGAAGTGGTCGGTCATTAAAAAACCCCTCTACCTCCTTAAACATTTGATGATGAATTTATATTAGACATAATCTAAGCCCTATCTGTCGAACTCCTGAGAAATAGATACTTAAAACTCGGTGAAACCATAGATAGCATCTTTGCCATCCATCCTTGATGGCAAGGATTGCTATCTATAACGGAAGAAGTCATTTGATTCAAACTCCGTTCGTAATTTAATCAAGAAACGAATACAACAATTTTAATTGACAAATTAAATCTTTGCAACACTCATCAGACATTTCCCTATGAATAGTAAATTAACAATTCACTTCTTATTCGCAGCTGGAATAAAATTTATGATACCTATTAAATTGTTCAGATCGCTATCAGTGTTGAATTCGGATTCTGCATTCAAGATACTGTAATTGTCCTTTATATCAGCGACACTTAATTCATTCGTCTTAATTATTTTCTGCTCGAATTAGCCATGACATAAAATATTTTCGCTCTCGTATTCCTTTTAAATATTTCCCTTTCTTCTTACAAGCAGGGATTTCTACAGAATACGAACTATGACTAAATATAACCAAAATATTTTCAATATTTAAATATTAAGTGAATTGAACAATTGCGTCTTCGTCCAAGTATCAATAAGGACTACGTAGTTTCGGTACAGACTATCATTATTTTCCCAATTATTATTTTCCTACAGTCCCCCAATTATTTTCCCAACAACAGGAAGATTGTGTTATGTTCAAAATCTCGACTCTTGGATTTAGATGAATGAGTACATTTTGTGAATACCTGGATATGTATTAGATTGTTAATTATCACGGAACTTGGACCAGAGATGGCTGCAACATCTTAATTTGTATTTCGAAAATAATTAATAGCATCAAAATATGTTGGAAAATGTTACACAAACACTCACTATATGTTGAAGACCCAGATCGTCCAACTCGTTCGAGGACATGAGCAACCGTTTGGAAGACCGGTCACTATATGTGAAAGACCCAGGCCACCCGACTCACCTAAGGGTATGAGCAGCTGTTTAAGTGGCAGGAGGTCACTATATGTGAAAGCCCCAGGCCGTCCGGCTCGTCCAGAGGACTTAGAGCAACAGTTTGGACGACCGTGAGGTCACTATATGTATAATTTTTTTGTTGAACCACAAATGGCATCCTTTGTAGCACGCTAATACGGAAAATAAAATGGAAAATATCATAATATTTAATATGCTTCCTAAAATTAATGAAAAATTTATTCTTAAACTCTTCATAATAACTCCTAAACGGTTAATGGCAACTCTTATCACTAATGATGACAAATCACTCCATGATAACTTTTAAATAATAGCATCTGCCACACATACGACGATGTTTACGTATGCCTTGGTCCGGCCTCAAGGAGCAGCCCTGTATGGGCGCGATCTATGCCCTCGATCTTCACTTAGATGGTTAGTATGTAGTAAGTATTTTTACGTCATTTTAGTGGCCGCCGATTAGTTCAACTTTATAAAAAATATCTCAAATTAGAGAGTCAGATCTGAAAATATAATTTCATTTGTTTAATTTAGGTTAGTTACTGGGAGACCAGAAATAGATCTGACATTTGTTTTGATGTGACAGTTTTATGTACAATATTTGTGTGTCTGAAATGGCAAACAATACTTCCAGTCTGGATGACGTCAGGCTTTACAGCATGTGAACCCAGAGGTCAGATAAAACCAAAAACCAGAAGTGTCAAGACAGAGAAGGCCGAGCGGGCCCTTACGAAAATGGAAATAACGACATTGGATAAAAGGTTAACCAATGGTGAAGGTGCCTGTTGCGTTACCTGAATGCTGCAAATCAGAGAAATGGGGGAGTAACACCTTCGAGGAAAAAGAGCCACAGCCTGTGACTGAAGAACGACACTTGTTCTTATATATAGATACTGGTGCGACATTATGATAGAACGACGATACTGAAGAATACGAGTTCGACATTATGACTAGAACGATATAACTTGGCGAATACAGAAATGACTGCGAGAATGACATAAGTGGAGTGTTTGAGTCAGCAGTGCAGTATGATCGACAAAGTTATGGGCGATGCATTACACTTGGAGTTAATGCTAGTAATAAGGACGACATCAAGTACGTGTTGCTAATAAAGTCCAAGACAGACTTGAAGGTATGTGTTCCCCAAACAGATATCTGGGTCTAAACATATTTTAGGCAATTTAAGTGATCTCACATGTTCCCTCCGCCGAAATAATATAATTAATTGTGTAATGAATTTAATATGTATTTTATGTTGTTAATAAATATTTTATTGTTAAAGTTTAAATGGTGTGATCCATTTAGTATTATATTAATTAATAATTATTTTACAGAACTCGCGCGAAAGATAAATAATTGGAAGGTTTTAATAGCGGCGCAACAAAGCAACATACAATAATAATAAGTCCACTATGTACGAGTTTACGACCATGTAGTATATTAAACGTTAAGTATTACTTTAAGTTCCTTTTTTATCCCTTTCCCACAGTAACTTATAGGCAGCAGTATCTGTCCATACAGCTGGAATAAACACTATAGTCAACATATCAAAGAGTTGGACATTGGACAATCGTGATAATTTCTAAGCATTCGAAATTGTTCTTTTTCTCAGGATGAGTCAGTTACATTGAGTGATAAATATTAATGAAATAAATCCTTTTAAGTTTGTCTCTTCTAATTTTGAATGTCCTTTTAATATTTTGTGAGAAAATTTAAAAATTATTTGCTTCTTTTTTTATCATTTAAAAAAAATTGTACTTTTGAACAAATTCTACGGACATAAGTACAAGTATAATCATGTCCATAAAACTGTACAATAACACTAATTTGTAAATAATTAATAGTAAACACCTCATGGATGTCCTTTTTTTTTGATTGTCTAGAATTCCGTTAATTATTAGTAACACTAAAACCATTAATCGATGTTTTTCAGAATCTTAAGACAGAAAAGTAACACTGAATTTTATTGTTACTTATTAGGATGATGACTTGTTAATTATGTTTCATTAAAATTATTAATGTAGAAATAACAATTACATATTTCATACACAGAGTTTATATCCTCCCATTGATACAAAAATTAATTAAATTGTAAGTCAAATTGAACTTTAAATCAACGAAATATTTTCAAATACATACTAATTGCTTTTGTCATAAGAGTATAAGATTTAGAAACGCGGTAACATTACGTGCCAAGTGATAAAAAGTAAACAGTACTTTTACATGAGTAATGTGCGATCGGTGCCAAGTGTATATTTACTTCACGCCACAAGGATATTACTAAAATCATCCTTGTCTCCAAATTGCCCCTGTACTAGTACGTTAAATCTATGGGTCCGAACGTTATTCCGAGAGGTTGGTGGCAGGGAAAGGAGGGTCCAAGAGGTTGGTGGCAGGGTGGTACAGTCCCTATGAATGTCACCCCACTGGGTACCGCCCTATATTGAGCTGCTCTCCCGACCGTCCAAACCGTTACCTTAAACCTTTAAACCTTCCAGTAGGTCCTAACAAGAACTTATTGCATTGCGTACAACACAGTAAACATACTCCACAAGATGGGGTAGAAGAAGTACAGAGAAAAGAAGTACGAAGGCAAAAAATACAGAGATACAAATGTTGAATCTCTAAATGCATATATCAGGTCTGCAGGTTCTCTTAAAAGAAAATTGCCTAACAACAGGCTTGGGTATTTCCCGATCGAACTTCACATTAGAAATTGCTACAGATACAATGCGTGTGAAGCATCCACTGACAAAAGTATTACATTGCAAAAATTTTAACCACGCGTAAACCGCAATTAAATACAGAGCAAAGAATGCAAGCGCACGGATTTTACTTTAATTTCAACAAAAATATATTCTCCACAAAAGTATATGAAAGACCCAGGCCACCCGACTCACCCTAGGTTATGAACAGCTGGTTGAGTGGCCGGCCACAGAAATATGTGATATATCTAAACAAAAACAGCAGTATTGTACAAAATTCGTTCAGTAATGACAAACGTTGGCCAACATAAGAAATGAAATCATATATTTTGACGCCAAGTACAATTCCATCCAGATGGGAGCAAGTGTTCTCTTTCAGCATTCATATGTAAGTCAATTTCTTTCTTTTTTTTCCCTGCAATACATGGTAACGTATAGGGAAAGTATTGGAATCATGCTGAAAATCGCAATTCGAGTTTTCGACGGATCTTCACGTTTTGGAACCTCTAGAATACGAAAAAAACTATTTTTCGCGTGACATCTGTGTGTGTATCTGTATGTCTGTCTGTGTATCTGTGTGTCTGTCTGTGCAATGTATGTATCCACTTCAAAAATTATGGACCAAATTTCATGAAATTTGGTAGGTAAGTCACTTGTGCATGACCCTGGTGCTGATTAGTTTTTGATATAATTCGGGAAAAAATAACTCGCCTCTTTTTGCGAAGTGGCTCTCAAAACTTATCTGTATCCACGCTAGCTGAAAAACTAATGGATCAGATTTTACAAAATTTGGTATAAGTCTGTGGGTTACTCTGGTGCTGATTAGATTTGGGTACGATTCGAAAAAAAATAGCCTGCCTTTTTTTGCGAAATGGCCCGCAAAAATAGTCAAAATCTAAACTAAAAAACTACGTATGCTCAAATACATCTGTTAAATGCTCGTTTTATAATTAATTTTTGACGAGTGCAGAGTACAATCAACCCCATTACTCTAGAACTAATCGTTCTCTAGATATTTGAGTGTTTTCGCATATTTACTACATCGCATTTGGGAAAAATATCCAATTAACAAATAAAAACAAACATTGAATTAAAAGAGCAAATTCAGTGCTGTTTTCTGCAATTAGATTCAATTTAATGAATTATTAAAAAAATAAAGAGGAACTGAATTTGAGTCTGCAGAAAAAGTCATGTGCTGCCCACATCATATTTTTTATTTTGTTTTTAGTTACCTCCTCCCCCCTTTTTTTTGCTGACGTTTTTCATTGCTTATCGAATTTTTGTTTTTTTACAATACTGTTGTTTTGTTTAGAGATGTTTTAATATTACTCGAATTACTGTTTTATTTAATCTTAAATACGTGGGCGTTACTCAGTTATGAATTTAATTTCCTGAAGTATATTCATAATTATGAATTTAATTTATGAAGAATGATTTTTATATTTCCTCCTAAGACCTCCAGTAAGTTATTTCCATTTAATTAATTGTCTAGACAATTATATGTTTTTTTTGCTATTTATTAAGACTTTTATAATCCGAAACTTTTATCAATTTCCACACTTTAAACAATATTTATCGCCACCGTTCATATAAATATAAATAACAGCTGTACTTAATACTTAATTACTAAACTCAATGTAACTGCATATCATTTCAATTACTTCAGATCATGTCAGAAAATGGTAAAGAAATTATTCGAAAGAACGTTGATGTAGTTAATCTGTCAAGAGATTTTTTTGTAAAGAAACTAGTTTTAACATATGACTCGTATCAATGATTAAAATAGTTGAATTTATCGGTTTATTTTATGTTTTAACATAAAACAAATTAATATTAGATTATTATATTTATAGTAATGCTTATAGAAATAATGGGGGCAGAGGTGAAAACTTGAATTGTTTAGCTTTACTGAATTCGAATCAACGTTTTTGAGCTGGTGTATGTGTACGTGTATGTTCAAGACTTTATGAATAATATATCAATAAATCTGATGTGGGTAGTACATGACTTTCCTTACATATTACAATGGCTTTGCATTTTTACAACGAAATAATAATAAATATTTACAATATCGACGGGACAATATTTTTGGAGTTAAATCGTGCATGGATATTTGGGGCTTTCTTATGACGCAACGGAAAACTATTTCGTACCTATTCAATATTTATTTTGCGCAAATGTAAATTATTAAACGAAATCACTAAATAATATAGTCCATATTTTAGGCAATTTTAATAACTATTTATTTAAATTGTTTAAAATTACTTGAGTTGCAGTTTTCGACACGATTCCAATACTTTCCCTATACATAACCATGTACTGTAGGGAAAGTAAAAAGTCCGTTGACTTTGGATTTTAAAGTCTTTATTTAAAAGGCGAACATTCTGAGTGTTAATGATATAGATTTGTCTGAAATGGTTAAGTATGGATCTCGGAGTGAAATTTATGAAAACAACGAAATAAATAAAAAAATAGTATTCAACTGATATTTTCATTTTGGCATACATTGGAATTAATTACTGCTTTCAGGTTTAAAGGTTACTGGTTGATATTTTCAATTTATACATGTAATCTACTAATACAGGTTGTATTTTCTAACATTCGTGTATATAAGTAGTACGGATCCCATACAATTTGAATGCTTTTATTTTGCATATATTGATTCGATTTCATATTTTTGTAAATTTGCTTACAAAAGTGGACAGGATGTTTTATTCTTCAGATCTGCTCGTGAAGATAATTTTGATAAGTGAGAACATATATTCTTAAACTTCTTTTTAGGAGCAATAAATTAAATATTTTAACAGAATAATTTGATTAACAATGTCATTTAGTATACTGTAGGAATTTACACATGATTGTGGATTTTAAGTTCCTTTACACTCCGAAGAACGGGTGTGCTGCTAGTTATTAATAAAAATGCTTTAATAGTCAAACACCCTTGGATTTCCTTCTTTCTAACAATACCCATCGCGACATTTATTTGCATAGAAAACAATAGGATTTAACTTCAAAAATGTCATTAAAGATAATTTTAAATGGCATATTTAATTACGTCTGATCATGAATAATTTAAATTGCTTGCATACTTCTTCTTTAAACAATGTCAAGGAATGATAAAGAAAATTAACAAAATTAATGTAGTGTTAAGATTAATAAGATTCTTTCAGTTTAAATTAGATTCAATAAATGACCTACATCCGTAGTTTAAACAGTTGCATTCTTCAGATTTTTCGTAATTTTGAGATTTAGTGTAAAATATTCGAAAAGGTAAGATTGTTTTATTATTAACTATTTTTATTCGGAATTCTAAGTTTTGTACTCATTTCAAAATAATGTGGAGATGTATAAAAAGTTGTGTGTGTATAATTGCAATACACACCTACATGAGCTTTGCCGAGTATTGTTTTTAAATATTCATTGGTTTCTCATGTATTAAATATTTAAAAGCTAAAATAATTCCAGCATGTATCTGCAGTCATAAATATATTAGTACATGCACTACATTGATTAATATTATACCTATAACATATGAAAAATTATAATACTCTTTGTGTAAAGTATAATAAAAACTTGAAGAATGTATAAAAGAACAAATAACATAATATTGAAGCATACAGCTGCTTTGAGGATAGGCTGGAAACCCTTTGTCTGTAGAAGAGACCGACAAATTCGAAATCTAAAAGAGGAAGAATGGGAGCGAAATTAAGAAGCGGGGGTTCCTTATTGATAGGCCACACTCTTATTCTCACCACATGACAGCCCTTTATTTATATACAATTATGGTTTACATTTGTGCCCATTTCGTCCTTTTGACCAGATTTGTTAGTATTCGTGCCAATCAGAAAGCATCATACAAAACCAACCAGGCAATCCGAAACGACATGTATTGCCTAAGATTGGCGTATGCCAAAACACAATATGAATATCCTAGCAAGACGAGTAAAGTCAGAAGAAGATAAATGATTCCCAGAAAGACGACAAAAAAGTTAAATGACACCTACTAACCCTAAAGTTTTTTCCGATAACATATGTTCTCTTTATATATTGATTCTATAAGAAAATCTAGATTTGCATTTCGTGAAAAGTTTTTCATGTGTGAGAAAATACACTTTTTAATAAAATGTCATCTTCTCTACTCTCCATAAAATTCCTAGAATGAAGAAGTGTTATATACTATAAGCACATGGTATCCAGCCTATATTACTACACTGAGTTTTCTTCAGCAAAGATCATACAAGAATGTACGTTTATCTATGATCTTACTTCTCTGAAGCCTTCCATATCCAGAAAAATTCGAATAACCATATATGGCTTGTCCAGTACTCAATTTTTGTCCGTGGTCTGACGGAGTGCTCTGTAAAATTTTCCATTTTCTGAGTTCTATTCCTTTGGCACTCTTATGCGTCGTTTTACCCTATTTTACGTCTTGTTAGTTCTCATTTATTCTTATTTAGATTTGACTCTTCTTGTCGGGATATTCTTGTTACGATTTGGCGCATTACTAATTCCAATTTTGTGCATTACTTCTCGTTTTGACTTAGATAACCCTTTTTTCATGCTGCCTTCTGATTGGCTCTCTCTTAATGCAGTTTCTGGGTATAGAATCCTCTCTCTTTCTTCCTTTAGTGCCCATAATCTTTTGAACTTCGAGTTTGCTGGTTTTCTTGCTCTGACGAAGATGATCCAACGTATCCTCGAAACAGCTGTATACTACAATATTGTGCTATTTATGCTTATATACATTGTTTAAGTTTTCATTTTCCTTATTATACTGTGATTCATTCTGTTTTTATACACAATGATTTTCCTTTATTGATCAGCAAATAGACTTACAACGATTATATTGCATATGCTGTTTAAATTGCAGTGTGTACATATAGTGTGTTTAACTAAAATCGATTTATCTTGGAAGTCTAAGCTAAGTCATTACCGTTGAGGTTCTATTCGTACTCAGCAGGTCAAATAATTTAGAAATATCTTATTCTGTTTCTGAAGTAAACATCAGTTTAAAATTCCAGTGTTTTTTTTTCAGTGTCATATGAGATCTTTAGCATATATAAACAGAGTCGTTTGCTCTTAATAGCTCATGGGATCCCTTCTCCTCCCCACTAAAAAAACAATTCTGGAAACGTACTTGATAAACACTGTCAGATAAAAAAATGTGTTCTCTGCAGCTATCTGTAGCAACTTAAAAATAATCTGATGTGGGCAACACATGACTTTCCTTATATAATGAAATGGATTTACTACTTTTACTGTAAAAAAATAGGTTATTCTTATAGTAGAAACTTATATTCTTTCCAAGATACTGAATTTTCGTCAATTAGTCGTTGTTTTCACTGATTCAGCGTTATTTTATCCGTTTGGCGAGTTTTTCGTTAATTTGGGAACATTCTAAAAAGTAGCCAAGTTGGCGACACTCCGCCAAATTCGTCGCCAAAATCTCGCCAAGCATTATGCACTGGGAAATAAGTTATTCTTTTAACAGATAAATGACTATTGGCGTACAAATACAAAAGTATTACTCAAAGTACCATGTCTCATGAATGGAAAGAGCTAGATCAAAGAGAATGATGTCACCAAATTTATGGCATGCTATTACATATAACAAGTGAACATATTTCGCAACAGTTAATATTTCATTTTAATTTATGGGATTTTTTGATAAATTTATTTGAAAAATGTGCAATATTTCAAGAACTGTTTATACTATCATTCCAAGGTTCATGTCAATCGATTTCTAAATTGCATAAGATAAAAAATTGCATACGATATGTCTATTTGCATAACTTTATTAAATGTTTTGACTTTTTGATGATTTTTTCAAAATTTTACTCCAAAATTAGGGGGGTTCTGAACATTCGACTGTGTTTACAGACAATAGGCTACCAGTATCTACGAATTGTAATTTTGTACCAAATTTCATTCGAATCGCTCCATTCGTTCGGGAGATATCGTCTCCACAGACTCACACACACATATACATGCACAAACACACACATAGACATCACCTTAAAAATGTTCGATTCGTGATAAGGGATGCTTGGAAACGTGCTCTCTCATCGAAAACTCGAATTCGAATTTTCAACCACCCCATCACAATACTTTCCTGATGCATTATACTTTGTGCATAAGGAAAGTTATAATGAATCGCATTAAAAAGAATAAGCACTGAAAACTGAATGAAAAATACCTCTTATTATTATAAATACTGATTATTAATAATTAAAAATAAAGGCTTTTTTCATTATAAATATCTATGATAAGTTAGAATTTAATATAAAATTAAACTACTTTTTTCTTAAAACATTATTTTTTGCAATCATTGCAGCTTCGAAACGTTCTTGGAGTCGTATCTTTTGCTGAATTGGATTCAAATATTTTTTCTAATATTTTCTTATTTAATTTAGAATATATACTGGAATAGCTTTCCTTTTGCTTTTTCCTGTGTTGTCAAGCATATATTAAATTCAAATATGTTGGTTTTAACTACAGTTTTTTTAAGAAATAAGGTAAGATTAGAGAAAAAAAAACAATCTCCCTAAATTATTTTTGAATATTTACGGTGAATTCTAATCTTTGATTACTAATACTATCTTTAGAAAAACAAAAGCCAATTTGGCAGAGATTTATTGCGCCGGGAGCAAAATAAATATAACTTGCAATCTAAATTATTAAATAAGTTAAAATTATATAATATTATTAAGACGCATCCTCTGAAACCATAGGTTTGCTTTCAGAATACAAGAATTAGTCCAAACTTCTGGATAAGTAACAAGTTTATTCACAAACACAGCTTAAACACGAGCAATAGATAATAAAACAGCATTTAAACGCTCCCGTAATTTCACAAAACAACCGATACAATTCGCGAAACATTGATTTATTTCATTTCACAAAATAGCAGTTGCTATTCTCAACTCATTGACGATTACCACAGTCCAATGTAGCTCGTATCACGTCAACTGATCTCCAACTGCGTGATGACTCCTTTTATAAACTCTCCGTAGAAACTTCTAGAAATCTCTTATATCTCGTAGAATATCGGTTATATTTAAGTGTTTCTCAAACTTTCAAAAATTCTCTAAATGTCGTCAAATTGACGATAAATCTCCAAATTTGGCAATCCCAATTCGAATTTCAGGGCGTGGGAACCCTAGATTCACGTCATAAGAAATGATGTCGGTATGGGTGTGCACTCCGACTGCCTTTCATAAGAAGCTCCAGTGAGAGATTTTGCACATTCGTAACAATATTTAATAACCAAATGTTGCATATTTTCAACCAGTTGCATAATATTGGTATCTGACAAATTTCAAATGAATCCATTAAGAATTGAATAAAAAACTATCGTCCATTGTGGTCCAATTAAACATCCAATAAAAATGTGGTCCAATTAACGCCCATTTTAACTGGATTTTTTTTTTCAGATTCAGTTAAACCTGTTTGAAATGGCAGCTGCAGGAAACAAAACACTGTAATAAGCGGAAAATATGCTTAGTCCCATCTAAAAGTATAGGAAATTTATATTATTTCCTCTGCGTAAAATGAAACCTGCATAACGTGGAAACGGACGGCCAATTTAAAATAATTTGTTAATGAAGCACATGTTGTAAAGAAAAGAGGACGTAAAAATCATCCAACTATTTCAGCCGTTTATTTCTAGCATACCCAATTATCATAACATTTTCTATTAAATTATATATAACGATTTTAATAAAGTTGTATCAGAACTCAAGGATTTTCAGTTAATTTAGGGGATTCTGAAATGCTATAAATATTAATCAATGCATGGTTTTTAATTGAAAGTCGCATCATTAGAAAGATATATGTCCAAGAAAGCATGATGGATTATTTTAAAAGTTTATCTCAATAAAAAATACTGTCTTTATTTTTTTTTATTTTTATGGAAAGCAGTAATATTTTGCCGGTACGTCAATTCATCTAAGTTTTACGTTATTGTAATAAGCTAACACTACAAGACATGGGGTGCGCTATATTTTTATTTACATATATGCCTGTGATCGCAGTATACAAAAATCTGATGTGTGCAGCATGTGACTTTCCTTATATAACTCAATGAATTTACTACTTTTACAGTTAAAAAAATGTTATTCTTATAGTTGGTACTCATATTCATTCACTCGAATTTTCTTCAATTAGTCGTCATTTTCATTGATTTAGCGCCATTTTTATCCATTTGTCTAGATTTTTGTTAATTTGGCAACATTTAAAAATGCCGCCAAGTTGGCGACATTCCGCCAAATTCGTCGCTAAAATCTCGCCAAGCGTTATGGAAGGAGAAATAAGTTATTCTTACAGCGGATAAATGACTATTGGCGTTCAAATACAAAAGTATTACTCAAAGTATATTTTCTCGTGAATGGAACGAGTTAGATCCACGAGAATGATGTCACCCAATTTATCGCATGATATTACATATGAAAATTGAACATGTTCCTCAACAGTTAATATTTTTTTTCATTTATGGAATATTTTAATAAATTTGTTTGAAAAATGTGCAATATCTCGAGAACGGTTCATGCCAGCGTTCTAAAGTTTATGTCAATCGTTTTCTAAGGAAAAATTACATACGAAATGTCTATTTGCGTAACTTTATTAAATGTTTTGATTCTTTAATGATTTTTTCAAAATTTCACTCGAAAATTTAGTGGGGTTCTGAACATTCGATTATATTTTAAAACAATAGGCTTCCAGTATTCATGGATTGTGATTTTTGTACCAAATTTCATTCGGATCGCTCTATTCGTTCGTGAGATATCGTCCTCCAAAGACTCACTGACACACACACACACACATACTTTCACATACACACACACATACAGACATCACTTCATAAATGTTCAATTCGTGATCCGGGATGCTTGAAGCGTGCTCTCCCGTTGAAAACCCGAATTCGAATTTTCGTCCCCGTTACAATACTTTCCTTATACATTATGTATATAGGGAAAGTAATAATGCACGTATATACATACTTAAAATGATTAAATTATCTATTATGCTATAACACAGTGTTAATCAGGTGTATCTAAACGAACTTTTATATAGAATATTCACAGTCTGGTGTATAGGTAAGCAATGGACCATCCGCATTTCCAGCTAAACATTAAACTTCGCTTTTTCTGAAATAACCTGCCAAAAACGGAACTCTTTTAAAACCGGAAAATTCTCTTGGTTCCCTGAAATTCCGTTTAAGGCAGGTTCGACAGGTAATAGCTTTTGCCATGGACTATGGTAGACAATTTCATATAATTTTTCTTGAGTGTGTGTCTTTCTGTCTGTGTGTGCGCGTGTGTGCGTGCGTGTGTGTGTGTGTATTTTATTTTATAGATTCTCTGCGATGGAATAAGCTCGTTTTGATGGAGCAGACGCGCTTCAATGACGTCACAGCCATGATTTTTTTCTCACTCCCCTTGCGCTTAGGGCAATTCAGTGGCAGGGGATTGAGTGTAAAATCGGATATTCGAAAACGACAAAACCGCGACGATGTGGCGTTCTTCTTTTTCCTGTGTAAAGACGAACACTTGCGTGATACGAAGTTACCCAAGACAGCATGAGGTCCTTTCATTGGGGAAAGGAATGCTTTAACGGTTTAATTGATAATTAGCACTCAGGCAGCGAATAATATGTACAGTACATAGACCTCAGTTTCTTACTCTGTTGATCACTCACTTTGCTTTTCTAAGATTTATGGCGTCTGTTTCAATTCTCTTGGATCTATGACCATCCCGTATAAAAAAAATCTGATGTGGACAGCACATGACTTTCCATGCAGACTTGAATTCATATGTTCTTTATTTCTTTAATAATTCATTAGATTGAGTTTAATTGAAACAAATAACACTAAATTTGCATTTTTAATTCAATTTTTGTTTTTAATTGGTAATTGGATATTTTTCTAAAAGTGGCATAACTAAATGCGAAAAATCTCAAATATCTGGAGAATGGTTAGTCCTAGAGTAATAGAGTTGTTCTTATTCTTTTTCTCATCAGAAATTACGTATAAAACACGCATTTAATTGATATATTTGAACATACATAGCTTTTTTAAGATTTTGGCGATTTTAGAGGAGCATTTCGTAGAAAAGGCCGGTTCTTTTCCGAATCATACCAAAATCTAATCAGCACCAGAGTATCCCACAAGTAACTTATCTACCGAATTTAGTGAAATTTGGTCAATTAGTATTTTACCTAGAGTGGATACATGACATTTTTACGGGCCATTTCGCACAAAAAGGCAGGTTTTGTTTTTACGAATCGTACCGAAAACTAATCAGCACCAGGGTCATACCCAAGTGACTTACGTACCAAATTTTATGAAAATTGGTCCGTAAGTTTGTGAGTTATAGCGGATACATACATTGCACATTCACACAGACAGACATACATACAGACGTCACTCTAAAAATAGTTTTTTCGTATTCTAGAGGTCTCGAAACATGTAGATCCGTCGAAAACTCGAGTTGCGATTTTCGACATGATTCCAATACTTTTCCTATACATTACCATGTATTGCAGGGAAAGTAATGAGAAGGGTAATAAATAACTGAAGTCATACAATAAGAAGTTAATATGAAATCAGAAGCAAGCGCATGTATGATATATATCAAATACAGAAAATAATAAAAACCGTTTCTCAGTAGCACCATGAATAGAATCTTCTCTAGTCAGCTGGAAATTGCCGATTCAATCCCCAGCTTATGAGCTATTTACGAACGATCTTCACCTTAAATACTACTTTTAACAAAGCGTATTACACGTTTGCTTATATCCACACAACTGTTCAGCTTAGAGATAAAAATATCAATAAATATGTCTTCAAAAGGCAATGTTAATTACTTCTGGTCGTGAGCACTTTAAATTGATCACATACTCTTCATTAAAATTAAGACAGGGAATTATGATTGAAAATTGACAAAATTAGAAGAAATTTAATATTTGTAATAAGAACCTTTATAAATGAAATTAATTTCACTCAGTATGCATCAGCGATTTCAATATCTGAATTCATTGCTTTGTTTATTTTACGCTTCAGTTAAGAAAACTGTTTTATTTAATATCTGTTCCTGAAGGAATGCACTTACATATTAGTCCTCACATCAGTGGTGCTTAACCATTTCAAAGTCGCGGAATATTTTTTTAATTATAAGAAAAATTTGCGGAATTCCAACATCATTAGAGTCATAAATCTAACAATAAAAGCATGTATAAACAAATCTTTGATTAAAATTTATAGATTGCAGATTACATAACAGTGGAAACCATTAATTAAAAAGTACTATATTTGTAAAGTATGTAATTAAAATACCTATTTTATAAAAATGAAACTTCTTTAAATAAAGCATCAATGTGATACTTGGGCTTGAAATTTTTTACAGATTTCAAGACTATCGAGTCTAATATCTAGAGCTGGTGGGGGAAAAAACACATAAGTCAAAAACAAGGATTTTGAACTATCGAGGAATGAAAATTTCGATGCTTTCAGGAGAAAATCTTTTTAATTTTATTTTTTTATTTTCAGAATACAAATTTATATTTTATGGAATTTGTTATGCATTTATGAGATAAATAAATAATAACTTATATTAATTTATATTTTTAAACTACAGCTATTTAATAAGTGGTTAAAGATTTTATGTTTATAACATTTTAGAAGCCTAGTTGATTTATGTGCTTTTCCCACAACAAAGATCATAAATTTTTTAAATCAAATATGTTATAAAAAAATAGGAATTTTTGACTTATGTATTTTGTCCCGCCACCTCTAGATATATGATATTGCTTGAAGACGATAAACAATTCCGTCCTACCAGGGCAATGATAGAGCGTCAATTGGCCAGTATGAAGATTCGTGGTGGGATTCCCGGTTGGGACAGCAATGTTCTTTAGAATGGCGCCCGAACATGAAAGACGAAATATATATATTATTTTAACATAAAATACAAAATATTTAATATTTTAACATTAGATATAAAAACTGCTGTTAAGGTTGATAAAGCCAACATTACAAAGCCGTCTAAGTGTATACTCAGTATATTGCCATATATAAGCAGAATTTCATAAGACTGAACTCAATAGTACACAAAAAATAGTACTTTCAATTATTTAAATTAAAAAATAAATAATTAAATAAAAGTGCCTAAAATGTTCATTATTTCTTAAAGACTTTCTATATTATTAAAATGTGTGCTGCCATCTATTTATCTATATCGGGCGTCACACAAATATAAGGTTGAAAACTGTAACATAATTTTCAATCCTCTAGTGGAGGGAGTTGTGTATTCGATTTGGACAAAAATCCAAAATTTCTCGGTCATTTCATAGAATTTCATGTATAGAATATGATCCGTAAATAGTATTCTAGTCATAATTTTATATATTTAAGGAAGGAAAATAACTTGCAAATTTTTCTTCCAACAGAGTTAAATGTTCTGTTATAACGGAAATAATTCTCTCGATATTTTTATTATGAAATAAAGAACTGTATTTTGATCTACTGCATTTTTTTAAATTAAAAAGATTATTTAGTATTCTATAAACGTTCATTTATCTAAAGATCATAAAAATTCTGATCATGCATTAATCACGTATATATTTTTAATTGATATATCCAAATGATGATAAGGAATATTAGCAAAACTAACAATATAATAAAAATAAAAGTAAATTTAGGAAAAAATTGATTTCAATGACTAATCTAGATAATCAATTCATGACATTATATTCTTCGGTTTATTTGATATGTTTCTGAATATAACAAATAAAGAAGATTAGTAAACTTCATATGTAAAAAATTCTTGAAATTTTATACATCTCAAAAATATTATTACTTAAAAATATTATTCTATTGCTGACTACTAATTAAAATTCCTGCTTTTAGTGAGGTGTAATTTTAAAATATTTTTAACTGAAGACATTTTAAAGGTAAATTACATATATATTTTAACAAGAACTAATTTGCATTCCCGACTAATTAATCTAAAATATAATAAATATGGTTTTTATCTATGCATCTCGGTGAAGAAAATCTGATTTTCAAATTTTCTCAATAACTATACATTTTCAAGAAATCTAAATTCTAAATAAATGACTTTTTTCGTTTTTTATTAGAATGTTATAGCCTAAGACTTTCTTCAAGCTCTTTACTCTTAATAAACTCCTTTAATTATACTATATTTACTTAATAATAGATAACTGTTGAATTAAACAATAACTAAATAATTAACATACCTTTTTTCGAAAGCAAGTTTTAATTTTACCTTATTTTGAATAATTTAAATAATCCATATATTTCCTTAAAATTAAGGTGTGAAACTATACCGAAAGTAATAAAAATGTATTTGTGTAGTTTGAATTCATCTTTGTAACAGGAATACCTGTAAAATCTTGCAAATGACGAGCAATATAAAAAGTATTTTCGATGAAACGAACATGGAAAATCGAAACTGGTTCAACCAATTTTGCAAAAATAAAATTTGACAATAATAAGATAATATTATTATCCTAATATAATAACATTTTGTATTAATAATCCAATAATAAGAAATTACTTTGTTCGTTGAAATTTTCTTTATATAATAAGAATACTTAATTTCGATAAGAATACATAATTTCGATAAATGACGAGCAATATAAAAACGATTATCGATAAATAAACATATCAGGTCAAAACTAATTTTGTTTTGACACAAAATTTCCACAACAAATTTACACTTCACATTTTATTATTTTCATATTTTCTATGATTAACTTTGAAATGACTATATGACAGAAATGTATCAATATATTGCAATCAACACACACAATAGTATATCAGAACATACTTTTACGATATAAACTACTCCTTCCTTGCAAATTTAATGTATGTTTTAATAGTAATAATTATTTCCATGAAAGCAGCGTTAAAAGACAAGGAACACTAAAGATTTAAAGTAAAAATGATTTCTTAGAATTCATGAGAAAAAATTTTGACTTTGCTACTACAGGAATATTTTCAGCTATATTAAAATACCAATGTTCTATGTATATTGCTTATTTTCTCTTATTTTGCTTCTTTTAAATATAAACGTATATAACAATGTATCCGCTTTGATGCTAAATAAAAAGTAAGATATATATTAAATTTGATGTCTTATATTGTAAAATTAAATTTTGAGATTTATTTTCTGCCTATAAATTTAGAGAATAAGTTATTTTCCTTTAGTACTTGAGGCTCTATCCCTGTTCGCTATGCTCATCTACTTGGGGGAGCTCTCATAATATTCTTATAATGTTCTTATAATAGTTTGCACATTACCTGGGTAAGAACATGAGTGTTCAGACATTCCTGCATCTATTTTAAACTGAGCAGCTTTTCAATTTTGACATTTGGCAACAACATTTCAATACTTTTAATAGTGAACCTCAATACATTTAAATAAACTTCAGATGCCTTCTGCTTATATTTCTGACGGCCTACCAGCAGCTGTAGAGCATTTTCGAATTTTATTCCTGGAGAGATGAGATTGCTTTTGCTTTGGCGGCATTTTCTATAATAATATATAAATATGACTGCATCGAAAATTATAAACGTTCTATCAGTATGAAAATGTGTACGGCATCTTGGCTCTAGATGGAAAACACCTCATAGAGATTTTTTTAATTCAAATATTTTTCTTTTTTTTAAAACGTTGAAGCGGCATTTTGAACGATTTTCGCACAATGTGGTTCCTTAGTTTTCTAAAATATTATTGAAGAGTTTACATCTTTAAACTATTAGAAAAATCAAAGTATTCACACTCAAGCAAACTGTAAACAGAATTGGTACTATTAATCGACACATTTTCGTGAATTTAAAAAGAAATATATACTTTTCGTGTTTTGAATACGTGATCTATTTTTAACTTGCTGTATATATATATACATATAAGAAAAAAAGGTTTGAAGATCCAATGAAAGAAAAGTAACAATCTGTAATACGAAAATTCAAATATATAAAAGGCTTACGAAATAAAAGTATAAGTCAACAAATCCTCAAGCAAATGGAAAAAAAATAAATAAAATAAATATCGAATCAACAAGTCAATGAAAAGTGTCAAAATACAAAGGTATGGAATCGAAAAAAGAATAACAATCGAAATCAAGCACAAACGCTATACACGTGGACAAGACTCTAAGCCTAAATCCTGAATTGTTCACTTCCACAAAAATCGTATTCATGCCCAAGTTTTTTGTAGAAGCAAACACAAAACTGTATGTTTCTGAAGAAATAGACAGATTATATCTATAAACTATTTCTACTTGGACGACATACATAAAAAAGAAAAATAAGAGGAAAAATGCATACCAAAAACGGACTGAAAACACACTAATCTAGTAAGCATGGGAACACAGAAAGAAGTGACAAGTGTTGCCATTCACAAAGGAATAAGATATACTGTTGCCATTCGTAAGAAATAAATAACAGTAATTCGAAAAGACATGTACAAGAGATAATATACCATCAGGAGGTGCAATAAAAGAAAGGCTAATGTCTAAGTGGACGTATAAATAAAATATTAAAACAAGGGAAGGGAGAAGTCAGGCTAAAATTTAAAGCAATATTAAATAAATAAAATGCAAGAAAATCCAGCTATTCTAAATTTTTTAACAATTCCATTTACAAAATAAGAGGGATATTTATAAAAATTGCTGGTAATTTTTAGATTATCAATATGTAAAGCAGGGAATTATGTATCAGATAATCTACATATTCTAAAAAGCTGATTAAGAATAATATTTCTAAACAATTGAAACGAGTTGCAGGAATTAAATGGTAAGATTTTATTAATTTTAAAATTAAAAGAGTCTTTTTTATCATATAAATTAGTAACAATTCTATTAGAAGGTTCAACAAGAATACTTAAATCCAAAAAAATTAATATTTTTACTGATAGTAGCTTCATTAGGAATAAATTTCAAATTATCAATATAGAAATCTATATTAATGACACAATTTTCAGTATGTACTAAGCAAATCAGATCATCAACATATCTGTATATTGTATAATCTATTGAAGTAAAGGACTGTTCAAAATGATAAAGATGTAAATTAGATAACATACTGCTACTGCAGCCACCCTGTGGAACTCCTGAGACTTGTAGGTATAATTTATTTCCTTGAAAAATATAATTATTGAAAATAACAAAGTGAAGAAGTTTAGGAAAATTAACAAAACTAGCATGAGTTGTAAGATTAATAATATAATCATTGTATGGGGCCAAAATTACATCAAACAGGTCAGAGATCTTGATATTATTGAAAATATCTTTAAAATCAAAAGTTTGAAATCCTATTAAATTTTTAAGGAATGTTAATCTATTCTTTAATTATTTACTATTATTACGAATAAGGTAATTAATGCTAGACTGACGTAAACTACCATTTATTTGATTTAAAGAATTTAGAAGTAATTTACTCGCAGTAGTAGAGTTAGTATTATGCCCACTAGTTACTGTTCGAAATTTAATGGGATTTATATGAAATTTTTGAATAAGCACAATATATGGAAATTTAAGAAATTCATATTTAATATTTAAGTCACTATACATACTGATAGTTTTTAATTTAATACTATTAATGGAATGTAAATTAAATTTAAAAAGACTATTATTTTTTAAATAATCTAACAGAAATTGTATATAAAATTTTTTACAGATAATAGCATAACTATTAGAGGCTTTATCAACATATTTGATAACAAAAGATTTTTGTAAATCAATAATGGATGGTTTAATATTATCAAAATTATATAAGGATCTAGACAATTTAATACTACTAATAGCATTTTTAATAGATTCTAATAAAGTAAATTTCCACATATTAAATGCCTCTAAAGGCATAGCATATTTAGAAGCTAATTTATATATATATATATTTATCAAGATTAATGGATTTTAAAACGTTAATAGAATGACAAGAAGGTAACCTGAATTTAGCGCCAAAAGACATAATGGTTCTTAACGAAATGTTTTTAACAATACCTAAGTCTCCTGTAACTACATGCCCCAGGTCCGGATTGAGAAATTTAACATAATCTTTTACTGTACAATTATATTTATTTTCTAAAATTGACTTAGAATACTGATCTAAACAGAGAGATCGTGAAATTTCATTATAATTAAATATTGATCTACCAAAAGGCCGGTTGTATTTAAAAGTCTTTGATACACTCAAACCTCCAATAGGCATTAAATGCTTGCACATGTTAAAAAGATGACCAAAATTTATAGAATTATAAATGGGATGCTTGAAAGAAATAACACAATATGAATTAGTAGAAAAATTATTAAGATGATTTTGATTAAGTTTTAAATTTAAATACTGTGATCTTGTAATAAGTAAGTCATAGAAAATATGATTAAAGTCTTCATTAGCAAGATTTAATTTTAAGAAAATTCCATAAACTCTATTTTGTTTTTTCTTTACCGCGAAAACCCAGGATTTAATTAATTTTCACTGAAAAGTGCTATTAAATTTATTATGTAAACATATTATGTCAGCTTTATGATTAAAAATTGATGAACTTCCATTGCCACAATTAAATCTTTTAAATTTAACAGATTTACTATTATATAAAGGAGGTTTCAAGAACAGGTGATTAAAAATAGAGTATTTATTATCTACAAAATTATTCTTCACAATATTACCATTAAGATATAGTTGATTTAATTCATATGGAAAAAGAGTACAATTTGATTTTATATAATAGTTTATTAAAATAAATTATATATATATCTATATATATATATATATATATATATATATATATATATATATATATATATATATATATATATATATATATATATATATATATATATCTGTATATATATATATATATATATATATATATATATATAAATATATATATATATAAATTCTAAGATTTTAATCGAAAATATGCATAAACTACTGTATGTACAAAAAAAACCCACCTCTGGCATATCTGTTACAAATAAGTAACTATAGACCAAGGCTAAGGATAAAAATAGAAGGATAAAAATCAATATACTTATCACTACAATGGAAAGGGGGATAAGAAGAATATAAGTATATGAAAATCGCAATTAAAAAGGTATATGTAAAAATATAAATATATATATAAAAAGAAAACACGGCAAAAATGAGAAAAGGCAATAATAATTAGCTCAAAATATAAGGTTAAGACATTGAGAACAATCAATTGAAACTACACAAAAAATGGCGGTTAATTCGAAATTGCATTCTCGTCAGGACAGCCATACAATTCGAATTAAAACCGATAGAAGAGCCAGTTTCTGACAATGGTGATAGTATTTAACTATAGACACCATTGGAACTGTATATATATATATATATATATATATATATATATATATATATATACATGTGTGTGTGTGTGTGTGTGTAAATTGACTAACAATCCGATCTCAATAATTTAAAAGCACTTCCTTATATTATACACTGTTCTATAAAAATACTTCTGAAACCAGACGCGTATTAATTATAATTTTTATAAGGTATGGCTCATTTCATTACAAATCTATTAATTTTGCAAAACAGATCTCTCCTTCGCGCACGCCCATAAACATATATATGCGGAGATTACGATGTTTCTCCCAAACTTAGAAACTCCATCTTTTGGTCAATGAATTAATGTAATAATACTATGAGGATCAGTGCCTGATATTGAGACCGGATATTAAAGGCGCTTTGCGATTGGTGTTCTGTCCTGAACGTCAAACCCGTACGACTTCTTTCCTTGGATTACGACAGGAAACCATCTATGATATGATGGTCAACACAGTAATTTTGTGATTCTTATGCCGAATATAGCACCGGTTTTACTAAACTGTACTTTTTGAGATAATGGATGCCGTCATTGAAAAACATAAAAACAATTATCTCTCTCTAAGCGAATTATGGCATTATTTAGAAAATCCACAAGTAAACACATGGTCAACGCCGGTTTTACTAGACAGTACTTTTTGAAATAACGGATGCCTTAAAAAAACATAAAATCTCTATCTCTCTCTCCCTCAATAAGGGAAATAAGGCCTTATTTAGAAATTACACAAGTAAACACACCAGTCCCTGTGGATGCCTCCCCCACTGGGTTCCGGTTTAAATTGGGTGGCTCTTCCCGGCCGTTCAAACAGTTACCTTACATCTTTCTGGTAGGTCGGACGGTCTGGGACTCAACAACAAGTAAACACACATCAACACCGGTCAACTCCTGTTTTACTAGACTGTACTTTTTGAGATAACGGATGTCTCCATTGAGAAACAAAAAAAAAATATTTCGTCTGTGTCTCAAACTTATGTGATGACTTATATGGATTTAGGATCAAATTCCAAAATAATAGGGTGTTTGTTCATAAAGGATTAAAATAATTAAAAAAATTATGCATGATAGATTTTAACCTGTAATCTGATTCTCAAGTTCAATCAACTTAATTATTTTTTTCGGAAATGTTATTTAATTTCGAACCAAAATATTTTTAATCAGTTTATTAATAAGAATATTTTAAAACGAAACTGTGGAATTTTTCTACTTTCAATAATACTTACATATTTGTCCTGAAATCTAGATAACTGTTGAATTGAACATAAAAAATGCATAAAACTGCTTTTAAAAAATGACTTTAATTACTTCTAACCATGAATGATTAAAATTAATCACATACCTTTAATTAAACTATGCCTGGAAACTGGAAAGGAAATTAGTTAAATGGACATTAAATTAATCCTTATAAGCTTCTTCGGAGAAGAATAAATTGTTTTACAATACATTTCTAAATTTGTTTTATTTAAATCTTTGCATAATCACATGTTCTTTTATTTGAGAGTAAATTATACTGGGGATCAGGTGATTTGATTATTAGCTAAATTACTAGGGAATTAAAATATTTATTTAAAAATGAGAAGGATCGGCATTTTATTCTGTACTAGAATACATTTCCTAGGTCCTAGATAAAAGATCGCCTACATAAATAATGCATATACAGATAACACCACTCAATTTCTGAATTGACTGATTTGAACCAAAATCATTCTCACTTTCGTTTCAGTCAAAATGCTTTAGTTTCAACACATGTGTAGCGACACGAAATCATCTGTCTGGTATAAGCACGAACTCCACTTCAACCCATAGCAACGTCCATAATGCCGGAGAGAAAATGAGATCAAAATTTCGATGTTTATGCATTTGGTTGAAAATTAACATAAAATCAAAAATATAGATATATTACTTTTTTATGGAATGCAAAATATACACTTCAAATTATAGAATTGTTAGTAGAAGAGAAATAAGAGTTGAAGGGCTCCAGGCGCAGCTGCTGCGCCTGGAGGAGGAGGAGGATCCCTCTTTGGGAGGGTCTTCCCTCTTTTGAGAGGAAGCTTCCCTCTTTTGGACGATCCTCTTAGAGGGTCTTGAGAGCCCCAGGAGGATGCCTCTCTTGAGAGGATCCTCTTTGGGAGGATGCCCCCTCCCCTCTTTTGGAAGTTTGGTGAGGCGGTGCAGCACCGGATGCCTCTTTCGGAAGAGGGCAATTGCGAAGTCTTTCACGGAGGCATGATGACTCATACGGAGTGAGTTTCACTCCGAGTCTTGAGAGGGAATGTCACAATCGCTGACTGACCCTTGACCTGAGGAAGAGGTTTCAAGGGATTTCGCAATCGATGACTGACCCTTGACCTGAGGAAGTGGTTTCAAGGGATTTCGCAATCACATAATCTGGAAATGACGTGTCGTGCCTTGGAGCTCCTTAGCACACGTCCTCCCTCTCTGCTGGTCAGCGACAGAATGAAAGATCTTATCAGCGTGACGTAGTTAAAGCGCCCTCTGGCGAATTTTGATGAAGTGCTGCCATCTATCGGCATTTTTTTTCCAAAAGAAATTAATGTTTCACTGGTCAGGAGCTGGATTCGAACTTGGACCCAGCCGATTAGAAGCCGCGCGTCTTACCATCGTGCCAAAGCACCCGTGCTTTATAGGAAGTTATCTTCGAAGTGTACCTTATCAGCGGAAGTTAGATTATTTTTCGAAGTTCATTCGAATCGCTCGGTGAATAGCGATGTGTTTTAAAACAGAATGCTACGGAGTGAATATAAAATTGTGCATTATAATACAATGATTTTTTTTTAAAACAAATGTATACACAAACTTTAAATACACGAATGTAATAATTAGCTAAAATTGTATTCAGTGGACTCTACGATTTTTTTTTTTTTAAATAAATCTAACTATCAATACGATTTTTATAATAATAACGAAATGATTTCGAATGTTTAAAAACAAATTGATTACGGATTTCCAGTGCACACACAAATTGTGTTCAGTGAACACAAAAATTGTATTCAGTGATATATAGCAATGTGGATTTTTTTTTTTTTAATAAATCTAACTATCAATACGATTTTTATAATAATAACGAAGTGATTTCGAATGTTTAAAAACAAATTGATTACGGATTTCCAATGAACACACAATTTGTGTTCAGTGAACAGGATTCGACCATTTTAAGTGTTGTGTATCTAAAAACAAATGTATACACAAACTTTAAAAACATGAATGTAATACATAGCTGAAATTATGTTTTGTGAACAGTATTCGACCATTCTAAGTGTGTGTGGGATTTTTGAAAAATAAATCTAAAAGTATATAAAAATAATAATGAAAATTAGAACTCACAGAACGACCTCTTCACTACCCGCTGGGCAAACTCCAAATGAGTGAAACACTCTCATTACGCTATTAAAAATTAGGTCTTATCTATAATGACATCAACAGTATAAGGTGTTGCCACCTATTTTTTCTAATAATATATTTTTAATAGTTGGATACTTCAAGGGTCTGATACAAAATAATGACGTCAGCAGTATGAGGTGATGCCACCTATTTTTATAATAATATATTTCTACTAACTGGATACTTCAACGGTCTGATTTGCTACACGTAATCTAAAACACATCACTTTAATGATATTGTGCATTGAATATGATTTGACCATTCTTAAAATGGTGGGTGTAATTGAAATATCGAAGTTTAGAATTTAACAAGCTAACGAATTTTCACCCCCAAAATTTTATCATTCAGTTTAAATAAAACCCAATGAATATGATATCACCATTTCCACATCGTAATTTTACTACCATTATAGAACTTAGAAGTGAGTGTACATTATTTTTTTCAGGACACCAATACATTTTAAAATCTATTGAATAGGAATAGACCATTTTGCACATACATGTACCTAGATTTCAACACCCGGTATTAAAACCTGCTAAACATGAAACGAGTAAGTATTGTGTGAGATTTTATCACACTAACTTTCAAACTTTTTAAATTTTTAAAAATGTCCGAAATAGTTGTATTTCATCGGTAGACATAAATTGTATGGAACACATTTTTATGAAAAAAATATCTGTTTCGACAGCTTTTAAAAATAGATTTCTACAGTTGTACACTACGGTTCTAGAATTTTCTAAATACGAATCGACTGTTTGAACTACCAATGGTGGTTTTACCGATGCAAATATTTACAGGACAAATATTTCAATGAAACCGAACTTAGTTGAAGCTTCTAAGTTTGAATATTTAGAATCATTTCATATAATTTTTATATTCACATTGAAAATAGTTAACAAAATTGGAACTCACGGAGCGACAACTTACTGTCCACACTCCAAATGAGTGATACACTCTTATTACATTATTAAAAATTAGATCTTATCTATAATGATGTCATTATGTTGCCGTATTGCCACCACACAATTATTCTTTCCAAATTATGCATTTTTTTCTTTTTTCTTTTTAATAACTTGCTACTGTCTTATGCTATCCTTTTTTTTTTCATATAAGCAGATATTCCATATACCTTCTAAATGTTAAGTTATAATTTAAAAAAAAAAAAAAAGCATTAGAGGTGTATTTTACGTCTGAATTCGTCCAAGTGGAAATCCGACGATTGCAAATGCATGATTGCATCCTTACATTTCAATAGACACCACTAAAATGTGTGGATCTTATTTTGAAAAAGCTGCTCTCAGAAAGAATATGTATATGAATACATATTTTCCATAAATATACCCCCTCCCCCCACAATACACACAACATGCAGGCCAAAGACTCACCCAAAATACATTCCAAATCGGCTCTATAGCTTATCGCGCTTATCAGTGTAACAGATAGTGACCCAAAGTTCATGTTCGCAAAGCGAGTTAATTGCAATGTTATTGTTTTAAGCAGTTCCCATATTTAAATGAAAAATTTATCAAATTATACAATACATACAAGAGCTGGAAGATCATAGCATTTCAATATTATAGAATACTCACGAATGTTTTTTTTCCCCATTTAAAATTATCAAATTTTAATGCAATTTGACAAAAATTGCACAATACTTAGTGTATGACTATCAAATAAGAGCTAGGTTTTATTGTTACAACAACGTTTAAGATCATTAAACGAGTATATATATATATATATTTTTTTTAAAGAAGAATAGTATATAACTTACTGTTTTTAAGGATAGGTGATTGTTAACATTGAATTTAAATGAAAGAGTGACCCTCTGAGACAAGTACAGTACATTGTAATAACATTAAAAAATATGAAAGATATGCAATTAACACCTTAAAAGAAACATGTAATGAGTTTTGATATCTTAATACGAGACATTATTGACATGCACATAGAAATGTCACAATTTTGTGACTGTAGGTGCTCCATAAGACCCCTCTGCTCTTAATAAATGATCCCATTTGAATGTACATATTTAACAACACACAGAAAATGACAGGACCACAACAAAATTTTACACCTATTACAGAATAACTCCCAACTTCGTAGATTTTTAAGAAACTACAGTCGAATTTTCACCGATTCTTAGAGATTGAAACACAGCATTGTTTATGAATCTTCATACTTTAGAGAATGGAACATAAATTAGCATTTATTTTGAATGAATTCAGAATTTTGACATTGATTATAAATTTATGATTTAAACTCTGTAAAGTGTAAATATCTTTTGTCATGAAACTCACACTGTAGACATTTGATATGATTCGAATAAATCTATTTTTAATTTTTTATATTTTATTTTAAAAAGTGAGATTAGTAAACCTGTTACACCTGAATGCATAGATACATAACTCACAACAATATAACATTTCTTAAATGGAACATGCTAAAAAAAAAAAAAAAAAATTAGCTAATGAGTATAAATAAGGAATTCAATTTGAAAGATAAAAACCATTTAATGAATCTATTATTAATGAAATACACATTAACCATTATCACTTGTACATTTAAACAAATAAGTTAAAATAATTTCCTTATCGCACTTTCATAGTCCTCTGATTTGAATGACTCGAAAAAATTTCTATCATAGCAGTAAAAGACTTCTTCACCACGCAACAAAACTTTCTTAGCAATGTTATTAATGTCAAGATTTAGAAGTACTTGTTCAGACACTCTGTCAAACATTTGTAATGGAGTGCTGTAAAGACATTCATGGTAACTTAAATCTTCAACTTGACCAACACATTTGAAAAGTTTTCTTACATGACACATGATGTTGTCATGAATACAAGAGATTAATTGTTCGAATGCAAAATTTTTGTCACAAATAAGTGATGGTAGAAAGGTTATAGTGTTCTTTATTTTTAATATTTGAGCAGGAAGCCACTCTATAAATATACTTTCTCGAAGATGTATACTAATGTTGTTAACACTATTCTGTAAACATGCTATTTGATTTTTATCTAAGGTAATATGACACTGTGTTAGACAAAATTTTGAATCATATAATTGAATTATTTTCTGCAGATGCAATTTTCCGTTGTCATTGAAACAGAACAACTCATTGCGACTGACGAAAGAGGTATCTGCATATAGAATATTGAACGACCACAATTTTTGAGAAAATTCACTCCATGTAGCCGGTGACAGTGTAACACTTTCACGCGTAGGCTGTAATTCATTTCGATCGTTAGAGAGATATTTCCATATATACACTTTTAACTTCCCATGACGAAGTTTCAAATACACATACACATTAGAACCTAAATGCCAACGACGGAGTGCATCTTGCATAAAATCTGAAGAAGTAGATTCAGTCGAAACTGATTCTGCATTGGAAGATAACAGTCCACTATGTGTTAGAGCACAAGAAAGCAGATCATGAGTTGAGTTTTCAACCTCGGTGAGAACTTGTGAATTGACAACGGTAGATGTTTCTGCTGGGGTTTTGGAAGACATAAGATAGGTTTCTAACCAATCCACAGCAAATTTTTGTGAGGGTGAATTAATCACATCTGAGACAATGTCCACAGATTTTGTTTCTTCTAGGGCAGGAACAGTCAACTCCGCACTATTTACACTAGAAATTATTTGCTCGAGTGATGGCATACTTTGAATTTTAGACATTCTTTTTAGATAGTAACATCCAACTACGACATTCACAGTATAAGATTTATTTTTAAAACACTAACATCTTAAAACATTATAATTCTGTCACAGCTATGAGCGAAGCAAACCTATCCACACAACGTCCAAAGTTGAAATGACTTATCAAACAACTTCATAAGTATAATCACGTAACCTAAATCGAGTGTCGTGTGCAAACAGATCACATAAGATATAAAGTGATTAGAACTTATAATTTTTAATGAATCGTACAACATTAGATTGTGGTAAATACAATTGTTATCTACATGAGAAAATTTCTATATTATTTCATTCAGCTTCGAAATCATAGAGTGAAAATATGTACCAAACTTACTTAAAGTTCCGAATTTTAAATCACATTAACATTATATACTTAGAAAAATTTTATATATATTTTTATAACTTTAGGTGATATGTATCACGCGGAATATACAAGAATAACTACCAAAAACACGAAAATAACTAACAGTATGAGGCCTTCACAAGTCGGCATCCAAACTAGAAATGAACGATAAACACACTAATTGCAACAATTAGATGAGAGCTTATCAGTTCTTATCTTATCTAAGATTCCACATAAAATGACGTCATCACTCCAAAGTTCACAAGATGACGTCATTGGTCCAAGGTTCGCAAGATAGCCATTTAGCCTTTTAAAATTAAGAAGTAATTAAAATTTTTTTAATTACTATCGATTTTTAATTAAGATTAAAATTAATTAAGAATAAAATTAAGAAGTAATTAAAAATCGATAGTAATTAAAAAAAATTTAATTACTTCTTAATTTTAAAAGGCTAAATGGCTATCTTGCGAACCTTGCACCAATGACGTCATCTTGTGAACTTTGGAGTGATGACGTCATTTTATGTGGAATCTTAGATAAGATAAGAACTGATAAGCTCTCATCTAATTGTTGCAATTAGTGTGTTTATCGTTCATTTCTAGTTTGGATGCCGACTTGTGAAGGCCTCATACTGTTAGTTATTTTCGTGTTTTTGGTAGTTATTCTTGTATATTCCGCGTGATACATATCACCTAAAGTTATAAAAATATATATAAAATTTTTCTAAGTATATAATGTTAATGTGATTTAAAATTCGGAACTTTAAGTAAGTTTGGTACATATTTTCACTCTATGATTTCGAAGCTGAATGAAATAATATAGAAATTTTCTCATGTAGATAACAATTGTATTTACCACAATCTAATGTTGTACGATTCATTAAAAATTATAAGTTCTAATCACTTCATATCTTATGTGATCTGTTTGCACACGACACTCGATTTAGGTTACGTGATTATACTTATGAAGTTGTTTGATAAGTCATTTCAACTTTGGACGTTGTGTGGATAGGTTTGCTTCGCTCATAGCTGTGACAGAATTATAATGTTTTAAGATGTTAGTGTTTTAAAAATAAATCTTATACTGTGAATGTCGTAGTTGGATGTTACCATCTAAAAAGAATGTCTAAAATTCAAAGTATGCCATCACTCGAGCAAATAATTTCTAGTGTAAATAGTGCGGAGTTGACTGTTCCTGCCCTAGAAGAAACAAAATCTGTGGACATTGTCTCAGATGTGATTAATTCACCCTCACAAAAATTTGCTGTGGATTGGTTAGAAACCTATCTTATGTCTTCCAAAACCCCAGCAGAAACATCTACCGTTGTCAATTCACAAGTTCTCACCGAGGTTGAAAACTCAACTCATGATCTGCTTTCTTGTGCTCTAACACATAGTGGACTGTTCCCGGCCATCCAAATGGTTTCTCTAAGTCCTCGGACGAGACGGATGGTCTGGGCTTTCGACGTTTCGACATAGTGGACTGTTATCTTCCAATGCAGAATCAGTTTCGACTGAATCTACTTCTTCAGATTTTATGCAAGATGCACTCCGTCGTTGGCATTTAGGTTCTAATGTGTATGTGTATTTGAAACTTCGTCATGGGAAGTTAAAAGTGTATATATGGAAATATCTCTCTAACGATCGAAATGAATTACAGCCTACGCGTGAAGGTGTTACACTGTCACCGGCTACATGGAGTGAATTTTCTCAAAAATTGTGGTCGTTCAATATTCTATATGCAGATACCTCTTTCGTCAGTCGCAATGAGTTGTTCTGTTTCAATGACAACGGAAAATTGCATCTGCAGAAAATAATTCAATTATATGATTCAAAATTTTGTCTAACACAGTGTCATATTACCTTAGATAAAAATCAAATAGCATGTTTACAGAATAGTGTTAACAACATTAGTATACATCTTCGAGAAAGTATATTTATAGAGTGGCTTCCTGCTCAAATATTAAAAATAAAGAACACTATAACCTTTCTACCATCACTTATTTGTGACAAAAATTTTGCATTCGAACAATTAATCTCTTGTATTCATGACAACATCATGTGTCATGTAAGAAAACTTTTCAAATGTGTTGGCTGTGTTGGTCAAGTTGAAGATTTAAGTTACCATGAATGTCTTTACAGCACTCCATTACAAATGTTTGACAGAGTGTCTGAACAAGTACTTCTAAATCTTGACATTAATAACATTGCTAAGAAAGTTTTGTTGCGTGGTGAAGAAGTCTTTTACTGCTATGATAGAAATTTTTTCGAGTCATTCAAATCAGAGGACTATGAAAGTGCGATAAGGAAATTATTTTAACTTATTTGTTTAAATGTACAAGTGATAATGGTTAATGTGTATTTCATTAATAATAGATTCATTAAATGGTTTTTATCTTTCAAATTGAATTCCTTATTTATACTCATTAGCTAATTTTTTTTTTTTTTTTTTTTTTAGCATGTTCCATTTAAGAAATGTTATATTGTTGTGAGTTATGTATCTATGCATTCAGGTGTAACAGGTTTACTAATCTCACTTTTTAAAATAAAATATAAAAAATTAAAAATAGATTTATTCGAATCATATCAAATGTCTACAGTGTGAGTTTCATGACAAAAGATATTTACACTTTACAGAGTTTAAATCATAAATTTATAATCAATGTCAAAATTCTGAATTCATTCAAAATAAATGCTAATTTATGTTCCATTCTCTAAAGTATGAAGATTCATAAACAATGCTGTGTTTCAATCTCTAAGAATCGGTGAAAATTCGACTGTAGTTTCTTAAAAATCTACGAAGTTGGGAGTTATTCTGTAATAGGTGTAAAATTTTGTTGTGGTCCTGTCATTTTCTGTGTGTTGTTAAATATGTACATTTAAATGGGATCATTTATTGCAGAGGGGTCTTATGGAGCACCTACAGTCACAAAATTGTGACATTTCTATGTGCATGTCAATAATGTCTCGTATTAAGATATCAAAACTCATTACATGTTTCTTTTAAGGTGTTAATTGCATATCTTTCATATTTTTTAATGTTATTGCAATGTACTGTACTTGTCTCAGAGGGTCACTCTTTCATTTAAATTCAATGTTAACAATCACCTATCCTTAAAAACAGTAAGTTATATACTATTCTTCTTTAAAAAAAAAAAATATATATATATATATACTCGTTTAATGATCTTAAACGTTGTTGTAACAATAAAACCTAGCTCTTATTTGATAGTCATACACTAAGTATTGTGCAATTTTTGTCAAATTGCATTAAAATTTGATAATTTTAAATGGGGAAAAAAAAAACATTCGTGAGTATTCTATAATATTGAAATGCTATGATCTTCCAGCTCTTGTATGTATTGTATAATTTGATAAATTTTCCATTTAAATATGGGAACTGCTTAAAACAATAACATTGCAATTAACTCGCTTTGCGAACATGAACTTTGGGTCACTATCTGTTACACTGATAAGCGCGATAAACTATAGAGCCGATTTGGAATGTATTTTGGGTGAGTCTTTGGCCTGCATGTTGTGTGTATTGTGGGGGGAGGGGGTATATTTATGGAAAATATGTATTCATATACATATTCTTTCTGAGAGCAGCTTTTTCAAAATAAGATCCACACATTTTAGTGGTGTCTATTGAAATGTAAGGATGCAATCATGCATTTGCAATCGTCGGATTTCCACTTGGACGAATTCAGACGTAAAATACACCTCTAATGCTTTTTTTTTTTTTTAAATTATAACTTAACATTTAGAAGGTATATGGAATATCTGCTTATATGAAAAAAAAAAAGGATAGCATAAGACAGTAGCAAGTTATTAAAAAGAAAAAAGAAAAAAATGCATAATTTGGAAAGAATAATTGTGTGGTGGCAATACGGCAACATAATGACATCATTATAGATAAGATCTAATTTTTAATAATGTAATAAGAGTGTATCACTCATTTGGAGTGTGGACAGTAAGTTGTCGCTCCGTGAGTTCCAATTTTGTTAACTATTTTCAATGTGAATATAAAAATTATATGAAATGATTCTAAATATTCAAACTTAGAAGCTTCAACTAAGTTCGGTTTCATTGAAATATTTGTCCTGTAAATATTTGCATCGGTAAAACCACCATTGGTAGTTCAAACAGTCGATTCGTATTTAGAAAATTCTAGAAACGTAGTGTACAACTGTAGAAATCTATTTTTAAAAGCTGTCGAAACAGATATTTTTTTCATAAAAATGTGTTCCATACAATTTATGTCTACCGATGAAATACAACTATTTCGGACATTTTTAAAAATTTAAAAAGTTTGAAAGTTAGTGTAATAAAATCTCACACAATACTTACTCGTTTCATGTTCAGCAGGTTTTAATACCGGGTGTTGAAATCTAGGTACATGTATGTGCAAAATGGTCTATTCCTATTCAATAGATTTTAAAATGTATTGGTGTCCTGAAAAAAATAATGTACACTCACTTCTAAGTTCTATAATGGTAGTAAAATTACGATGTGGAAATGGTGATATCATATTCATTGGGTTTTATTTAAACTGAATGCTAAAATTTTAGGGGTGAAAATTCGTTAGCTTGTTAAATTCTAAACTTCGATATTTCAATTACACCCACCATTTTAAGAATGGTCAAATCATATTCAATGCACAATATCATTAAAGTGATGTGTTTTAGATTAAGTGTAGCAAATCAGACCGTTGAAGTATCCAGTTAGTAGAAATATATTATTATAAAAATAGGTGGCATCACCTCATACTGCTGACGTCATTATTTTGTATCAGACCCTTGAAGTATCCAACTATTAAAAATATATTATTAGAAAAAATAGGTGGCAACACCTTATACTGTTGATGTCATTATAGATAAGACCTAATTTTTAATAGCGTAATGAGAGTGTCTCACTCATTTGGAGTTTGCCCAGCGGGTAGTGAAGAGGTCGTTCTGTGAGTTCTAATTTTCATTATTATTTTTATATACTTTTAGATTTATTTTTCAAAAATCCCACACACACTTAGAATGGTCGAATACTGTTCACAAAACATAATTTCAGCTATGTATTACATTCATGTTTTTAAAGTTTGTGTATACATTTGTTTTTAGATACACAACACTTAAAATGGTCGAATCCTGTTCACTGAACACAAATTGTGTGTTCATTGGAAATCCGTAATCAATTTGTTTTTAAACATTCGAAATCACTTCGTTATTATTATAAAAATCGTATTGATAGTTAGATTTATTAAAAAAAAAAAAAATCCACATTGCTATATATCACTGAATACAATTTTTGTGTTCACTGAACACAATTTGTGTGTGCACTGGAAATCCGTAATCAATTTGTTTTTAAACATTCGAAATCATTTCGTTATTATTATAAAAATCGTATTGATAGTTAGATTTATTTAAAAAAAAAATCGTAGAGTCCACTGAATACAATTTTAGCTAATTATTACATTCGTGTTTTTAAAGTTTGTGTATACATTTGTTTTAAAAAAAATCATTGTATTATAATGCACAATTTTATATTCACTCCGTAGCATTCTGTTTTAAAACACATCGCTATTCACCGAGCGATTCGAATGAACTTCGAAAAATAATCTAACTTCCGCTGATAAGGTACACTTCGAAGATAACTTCCTATAAAGCACGGGTGCTTTGGCACGATGGTAAGACGCGCGGCTTCTAATCGGCTGGGTCCAAGTTCGAATCCAGCTCCTGACCAGTGAAACATTAATTTCTTTTGGAAAAAAAATGCCGATAGATGGCAGCACTTCATCAAAATTCGCCAGAGGGCGCTTTAACTACGTCACGCTGATAAGATCTTTCATTCTGTCGCTGACCAGCAGAGAGGGAGGACGTGTGCTAAGGAGCTCCAAGGCACGACACGTCATTTCCAGATTATGTGATTGCGAAATCCCTTGAAACCACTTCCTCAGGTCAAGGATCAGTCATCGATTGCGAAATCCCTTGAAACCTCTTCCTCAGGTCAAGGGTCAGTCAGCGATTGTGACATTCCCTCTCAAGACTCGGAGTGAAACTCACTCTGTATGAGTCATCATGCCTCCGTGAAAGACTTCGCAATTTCCCTCTTCCGAAAGAGGCATCCGGTGCTGCACCGCCTCACCAAACTTCCAAAAGAGGGGAGGGGAGCATCCTCCCAAAGAGGATCCTCTCAAGAGAGGCATCCTCCTGGGGGTCTCAAGAGAGGGTCCTCCCAAAGAGGGTCCTCCTGGGGCTCTCAAGACCCTCTAAGAGGATAGTCCAAAAGAGGGAAGCTTCCTCTCAAAAGAGGGAAGACCCTCCCAAAGAGGGATCCTCCTCCTCCTCCAGGCGCAGCAGCTGCGCCTGCGGCCTTTCAACTCTTATTTCTCTTCTACTATTGTTCTTATATTAGTTTCGAATGCTGCGAAATAAAGCAGTAAAAATAAAGCATCCATATTTCGATGTTTTTAAAATAAATAAATAGGTATGGGGGGGGATTGTCTTACGGATTCCGTTCAAATATTGTTAAAAAACAGTTCTTCGATCCTTCTCATGATGTCAAGATAGAAATATTGTAATAATATTTTCAATCGCTTAAGGATCGATATGTGCTAAAATCGTTCAAATTCGAGTTTCAACATAAAATCACTAAAAGTCTAATTCCAATTTAAGAAAAATATCGTCGAGGTTTGTTGTACCAGGCATTAGCGTCGCCAGAAAAAAATATTTTGGGTGGAATTTTGGTAACCAAGTACCTTCTTTGTTATTTCTCCAAATATCATTTTAACGAGTTTCAATGGGTTTCGATGGGTAACCTGGGCGATGTTATGCCCCCCAAAATCTCACCCTTGGCGACGTCACAGTAAACGGCAGTTCAACAAACCCAGTACCGAATTTCATGCCTGTCTGAAGTTTAGATTTTTCGTTACGGAAGGCATACGCAGATAGATGAACATATAAAAATCTTCTTTGATGTAAGAAAATTGTTAAGGTCATTAAAATCTGTTTACATTTTGTTGATGAATAATCCGAAAAAAAAATGTTTTTTTCTTAAAATATCCAAAATATAATATTTATAGTTCGTACTGCATGACTTGAATAATGCATGTATTATATTCCAAATATTACACATAATATAGAAAAAATTACTTAGAAAAATCTTACTCAGATAAGAAAGGGTTTTTTTAAATATTTTCTGCACATTCACAAATAAGATGTTTTACCCTTCTCGGCTAATAACGAGCTAATTTAGGGTAGAATTAAATGTTTTTGTCTAGAAAGAAAGTTGTCTTTAACATACGGAGAGACAATAACTCTTCTTTTAAGGCTAAATTGTTAAAGTCAAACCCGAACTTAAATCGCAGAAGCATTTGCGATTAAGTATTTTAATTTTACCGCATTTTTCAAATATGTACATTTGCAATTCTGCGTTAATAACAACATAAAATAGTGATATAAAGTATCAACTGATCTTAAGGGAAAATCATTGGCACCTTTAAAATTCAGAGATAGAATTCGCCTCCGAAAAATGCAAGAACGTATATGTCAAAAATAATTATATGACATTTGGCTGGGAGAAAATCGTTACCAAACTCGAATTTAAACTAGAAAGATCAATAATGCATACATCATTGATAGTGATACACGTTCAAAACGAAATGCAATTTCATTTAACCATCTCTAATGTGCGATACATTCAGCGCTGATATATTTTAAATTATCACAGTACTACAATAATTTATTATATTTGGAAACTTAAAACTTCATAAAAAATGAACTTTATACAAATGACGTCATCGAAATATAAATCGCCTGGCTCTGTATGTAAAAGCAGTGATTATTTCATTCATACATTTTTATTACAGACTATGGAGCTAAATAATTTTTCGTTAAAAAAATTCAGCAATTCTTATGCAACTCATCTTACAATCATTTGTTTACATTCTGCATACATTAAAATTAGACTTCGTTGTAGAAGTAATCAAAGTTTGATGATCATTCAAACTAAAAAACATGGTAATTGCGTTGGCCCAGAAAATAAATGCACAAAAAATAGGCGAAAATGAAGCGGTTTTAGGACGGATGCAACACTAAATATAAATTTAATAGAACTTTAAGAATCGCGATTTTTACACTGGGGAAAAATATGTATGCCATATTTTATTTTGAAGTGGGTCACTTGATCTCTTCATATAATATAGATATAATTATTATTTAAATTTTTATTTAAAAAATTACCCAACATATTTTCCGGAATTTTTTTTTTATATATTTATGGCATAATTTGAATATTTTCTAAAATTTTTAACACAATTTGTGAATTTTAACTTCTCTTAAAAATGTTTAAAAAAGGTCCCATGGGGTTCAATGTATTTCATTTTTTCAAACCGGGTTCAATCCAATACTAAATAGGTGATATTATTCAAATACATCCCATATGTCCCACAGACCGTCTCAATAACATACTCAAATTTCATTTTGAGAAAGTCATTTTTACGGCATTTATCGGTTGAACGGAAAGACAGACAGACAGAATGAACAAAGTCATAAACACGTTTCAACTATTTTGGGAAGTGTAAAAAATGAATGACAAACCTAGGAGAGAAAGGAAAAAAAAGAGTAGACAGATCATAAACTTTTTTTCAGTGAATAAAACTGCAAATAAGCACCTTATGATTATATAAATAACTAAACATAAAATGTGCAATCAAACTACAAAAAAAGTACCAATGACTTAAATACGGAGAAATCAAGTAAAACAAATAATGCAATTAAAAACAAAGTCATTGTCCAGAAATTTTTATTACATATTAATGTTAATAGCAGTTAGAGAAAAATGCCATATACTATATAGTATTTAATTTAATTTTATTTGAAAATTAATGCTCAGATGTACTCTCCCTTTGAAACAAGACCCGAATGAATTAGCCAGTATCCATTTCGGCTACTGTAATGATTTGTATATCCAACTCTAACTTATCTTTTATTGTATTAGACATGATTTTAGCTTCAAAATATGTCAGTTAGGATTGTACCTATTGTGATAAAGACGGCCAAAAGAAATGTATATGTAAAATTATGATATTATGCAACTTCATCACAACACCTGGTTGATCGAATATCAATATGCAGTCATTAGGGAGATTAAATTAAGTGAAATTGTATAGTTTCAATATAGGGGAACCTTATGTTGGAGTACTAAATTTTAGAATAAATTGACAAATATGTGACGAATTGCGTAAATAAATTATTGAAGCATTTGCATATGGATACCTGAAACATATAAAATGCAAATGAATATAAATTGTATCCAATATCGATATTCAGAAATCAATTGTATTAGTTACCCAAAATTTGAAACCTATAAAATAAATTATCGTATTTGGTTTATCTAATAAAATTTAATCATGGTATAAAATGTGAGTGAATATGTCCACAAATGGGATTTTTTAACTTAATATAACTCTCAACCATTGAAGATATTTCCAATTTTACTATGATTAATTTAATTATTTCATAGGGACTACTGTTCTAAAAGCAGAATAACAATTTCTTTATGTATCACAATCATGTCATGTATTTTCTAATACTTTATTACTTTCCTTATATACATAATGTATGGGGAAAGTATTGTGACTGGGTCGAAAATTCGAATTCGAGTTTTCGACGGGAGAGCACGTTGCAAACATCCCTGATCACGAATCAAACATTTTTGAAGTGATGTCTGTGTGTGTGTGTGTGGAAGTATGTGTGTGTGTGTGCGTGTGTGTGTGTGTGTGTGTGTGTGTGTGTGTGTGTGTGTCAGTGGGACTGTGGAGACGATAACTAACGAACAAATGGACCGATTTAAACCAAATTTGATACAAAAATCACAATCCATAAACACTGGAAGTCTATTGCTTTTATGCGCAATCGAATGTTCAGAACCCCCCTAAATGTTCGAATGAAATTTTGAAAAAATCGTCAAAAAATCAAAACCACTAATAAAGTTACGCAAATAGACATTTCTTATGTAATTTTTCATTAGAAAACTATTGACATAAATTTTAGAGCACTAACACGAATCGTTCTCGAGATATTGTACATTTTTCAAAAAAAATATCAAAAAGTCGTATAAAATAAAAAAAAAATATTTCCTATTGATAAACATGTTCGCTTTTCATATGTAATACCATGCGATAAACTGGGTGATATCATTCTCGTGGATCTAGCTCGTTCCATTCATGAAAAAAGATACTCTGAGTAATACTTTTGTATTTGAACGCCAATAGTCATTTATCTGCTGTAAGAATAACTTATTTCTTAGTGCATAACGCTTGGCGAGATTTTGGCGACGAATTTGGCGGAATGTCGCCAACTTGGCGACTTTTTGAAATGTTGCCAAATTAACGAAAATCTCGCCAAATGGATAAAAATTACGCTAAATCAATGAAAATGACGACTAATTGTCGAAAATTCAGTGTTTTGGAAATAATATTAGTATCTACTATAAGAAAAGCCTATTTTTTACTGTAAAAGTAGTAAATTCATTACATTATATAAGGAAAGTCATGTGTTGACCACATCAGAGTTTTTTCTTTCTTTTTATAAGAAAATTCACAATTCACCATCACACCATAGTATAAAATAGAGCATATTTATACAATATATTTTGAGTAATTTCATCCTATTCGCAACATACTATGTCAACATTTTTAGCAGATCATTATGTTTGTGTCTAAGAATTAAGCAGCTCATTAAACGAAATTTTTAAATTACAAAAAAAAAAAATCTTTTTATTCACATTGTTCAAAAATTCTGATAGAATGTACTATTCCATACTATATACTTTACTGGTATTTAATTGATAAATTTCTTTTACAATAAAATAATACTTCGAATTTGTATGATCATTTTTTGTCTAGAAATAAATTTAAAAAATATGAAATTGGCATGTCTTGCATCACTTTCAATTTTCAGGAGTGAATGGTTGATTGTAACTATTTAGTACACAATTCAGTAAATAAAAAAAATATTCACCATCACTAAGTACACATTAATTTTAAAAATTCTTAATGATAGATACACTTATGAAGTTTATCATCTTTCAAGAGCATGCAAAAACACACCCAAAATAAATTGAATTTTCTGCAAAATGATTTTATTATTGTTAAGTTTTGCTTTAAAAAAAGATATAGATTGAGTATTATCAGCTTATTTTAAGTTTGATAGAGGATTAAAATCGATAGATTTTAAAGTAATCCCCTTAAGTATTGTAAGCATATTCTCCTTAAGTATGTAAAGTACGTAAATTTTCTAAAGTAAGTATGTTGTCTTATGTAAGTTGCTTAGGAATGCTGCCTTAGAAATCTTTAATTTTGTTTTAATAACGGAGTGTGATTCCTTTGTTTGTTTTACAACCATTGGGATTGCCCCTGTATTGGAAACCCTGTCTCTTAGCTTCATTATACGAGTTTTGTTAAGTCAATTAGTTGCTGAATTCCGTTGGAGGATACGTCTGGACGTCTTTAGCTGTCTTCTGGGTCTTTTGCTGTCTTCTGGGTCTTTTGCTGTCTTCTGGGTCTTTTGCTGTCTTCTGGGTCTTTTGCTGTCTTCTGGGTCTTTTGCTGTCTTCTGGGTCTTTTGTTGTCGTGACGGATGTTCATCACGCCGTATTCCTTAGGGGGGGATTTATTTATGCTTAACATAATCTCCTTGAATTTATAATATTCCATACTTATTGACAAAGGCTGTAGGCTCATTTTTGAATAGAGGCCAGCCCCTTTCAACATAACACTTATTTTTGTAAGATGATAATAAAAACTAACCTGAATAGAAAATGTTTATAGATCACATAGTTAATAAAAAATGGCTAGATCTGCCATGTCTTTCCAAGACAAAAGATGGACCCACCATCAACTATCCTTTACCTACACCATCTTCAAAAGGACGATTGACTGTCTCAACAATTTTCCCGCCTGAATTGTCCCAAGGAGGAGTCCTGACAACCAACAAAGTGAACGAGTCAGAAAAAAGCCAAGTGAATCACTCTTCTCCCCCGATTAGGTAACATAGATCCAACAACTACGAATAGGGAGAAAGAGTATCTGTCTGTTCACAGACGATCCAAAGCAGACTCAATAGCAAAAAATGGAGAAAAAAATTCATACTCTTTCCAAATATTCACAGAATGTGTATTTTTGCAAAGAAGAGAGCACGTTCATTTCGAATGTATTTAGAATCATTGAATTTTAAATTTAATGAATAAAATTTAGAATGTTATAAGATAAAGAATGATTAATTAAAATGAATTTAATATTAACGTTGTAAAGTTCAATAACTAATTAGATACATAATTTTGAATAATGCATAATTAGAGATTAGATGCGAAGTTTTAATGACACATTTTTATTTAGAAATTTATCATTAATTTCAGTAATTCTGATGATCTCATCTCAACAGTACCAAATGCGAAATGTTGGATTGCGCCCAAGCGTTCATCCAACTAGACAATTCAGACCATGAAAGGAAGTGTTTGAATTACAGTACAAAATAATTTAATGATTTTTGGGTGTCCGTAAGTATTGAATTAAAATTAAAATTAAAATTTAATGAATTTATAGTGACACTTCACAAAAAAAAATTGTTATGTTTTATTTAAAGTTATACATTTGTATGATATTCCTTTTTCTTGAAAATAACTTTTATTTCAGTTAGTAAAAATATTCCGTCACAAAACATTTTTAATTTTCAATTCCCTTATTCATAAGAAAACCAATTATTTCCGTTCTCTTAAACAACCTAGAGATAACTGTTGATTCTAAAATTAAAATAAATTAAACTAAATGTCTTCAAAAGGCGATTTTAATTAATTTTATACTTGAGCAATTTAAATTAATCACGTACATTTCATTGAAATTATGTCAAGAACTGATAAGGATAATTAGCAAAATAAGCGTTAAATTAATCCTTATAGTAAGACGCTTTCTAGAATAAATGAATTTCACTGAGTATGCTCCAGTGATTTAAATTTTTGTATTCATCTGTTTATGTATTTCAAGTTTCATGTAATGAAAATATCATTTTATTTATTATCTTTTTCCATGAGGAATTGCTGCGATACTTGCATATTTCTAATTAAAATATTTTTAAGAAATTAATTCTTTTAATTGGATACAATTCTAATTTGCCAGCACTTAATCCAACGTCATTCAAAGTATTCTTTAATTTACTCATGTGTTACAATCTTTAAAGATAACAAGAAAGATCAATCATGTATAAAACATCGATTATGAAACACTTTCCGACTGAAATGCAATTTAATTTAAACGTCTCTAAAATACGATGCATTCAACGCTGATATATTTTAAATTATCACAGTACTGGAATAATTTATTATATTTGAAAACCTCATCGAAACAAATGAACTTGATTCAAATGACGTCATCGAAATATAAATCGTCTGGATCTCTATGTAAAAGCAAGAAATATTTCATTCTTATCACTTTTATTCCAGACTCCGGATTCTAAATAATTTTACGTTAAAAAATCGAGCAATTCTTATACAACTCATCTTGCAATCACTTGTTTACATTCTGCAACCATTAAAATTAGGCTTCGTTGTAGACATAATCAAAGTTTGATGATCATTTACACTAAAAATATTGTAATTGGGTTGGCATAGAATATAGATTCACAAAAAATGCGCAAAAATAAAGTGGTTTTAGGACAAATGCAACACTAAATATAAATTGGAAGGAACTTCAAAAATCACGATGTTTACACTAGAAAAAAGAGATGGATGCCATATCACATGATCCCTTCATATAATATGGCTGTACTTAATTAAGTTATATTAAACAAATATACCGAACTTATTTTGTTGAAATTCCTTTTATATATTTTAAGGGTAATTTGAATATTTTCTAAAATTTTCGAAACAATTTGTGACTTTTAAATTCGCCTAAAAGTGCTTAAAAAATTAGGTCCCATAAGGTTCAATGTGTTTCACTATATCAACCCGTGTTCAATCTAAAACAAATTGTGTGATATTATTCATTTACATTCCCATATGTCCCACGAATCGTCTCAACAACATACTAAAATTTCATTTTTATAAAGCCATTTTTACGGCAATTATCGTGCGAACAGACAGACAGACAGAATGAACAAAGTCATAAACACTTTTCAACTATGTTGGAAAATGTTAATAAAAATGATGTTCAAATTTACTATCATCAATTTCATAGTTTAAAAAATAGTCTATAGTTATAAATAAACATTTTTAAATAAAAATATTAATATTAAAGTAACTTGTAATTAATTGAATTTTATAATTAATATAAATTTATAATAAATTATTATAATTAAAATATTATAAATTAATATAATAAAATATTAATATAATCGATTATTTTTTTTAATATATTACTATAAATTAATATAATTCAAACTCTATAGTTTATCTAGCAGCGATTATCCGGCTTTGCTCGAGATTTACGATGCAAATCTCTGATAAAAATTATACTGGAACATATAGGGCCGTGAATCTTATACATTGTTTTTTTACTGTGAAAGAAGTAAATGCATTGAATTATGTAAGATAAAAAAAAATCATTGCATTATGTAAGACATAGCTGCTCTGTAATTGATTCAAATATATGCCAAAAAAAAAGCGTTAAAATAGTATGGGAAGATATACACGTACTACTTATATTGTCACAGATTAGAAGATATGCCCGTGTGCTAGTAGAATATACCCGCATTGCAATATGAGTCTCAATAATCTTTGCCAAAATAAAACAGATGACGTAATAAATTGAAAATATCAATAATCCCCATAATCTTTATACCAGAAGGTCATAATTGATTCCAATATATGCCAATATACACAAACGTATATGCCAATATACATGTACCACTTATACTGTCGTAGATTAGAAGATATACACCTACATTTGTAGAAGATTACCCGTATTACGTACAGTATATGGGTTTCAATTTTTGCCAAAATAAGACAATGGCGTAATAACTTGAAAATATCAATAATAATGATATTTAATCCTGAAGAGGGTAATTGATATTATGCAGTCAAAAATGCAATATCCATGACATTTTATTTATATACATATATTTATTATTTAAATCTGAAAAGATTTAATAAATATCGTCTGCGCATAAACACATTGGATTTAAATCCTTTGCTAAGCGACATGATATCATTTTCTTCAAATAAATTGGAGACAAAAATATCGTCTGAATAATGCTAACTCTGTGGAATTTTTAATTGTTCGTTTTAAATTAATATCTGCACAACCTGGTCCTGGAAACTCGAAACATGGACTAAATTTTAAGTGGGGTTAATCCAAGTCAACCCCGGAAATTTCATCCAATTAGGTGAAACCCGTTCTCCCATGATGATGAGACAAACATAAAGGAACTTAGAGAAAGGAAATCAATAATATTGCTAAATAAAAACTATTTTTACCATAATTTTGTGGGACTATAAAATAGCATTTAGTTACAATACGTGAAAACCATGTTGTTAATATCTTGAGGAAAAGACAGATTTTAAACAAATATGCAAATAATTTATCTGAAAAATTCTATACATTCCGTGAAATAAGTATACACATTTTGAAGCAAACTTTTGCCATTTTTCCCTTTAGTATTCTCTATTGCCGTCATTTGGGAAAACAGCCAAGAAGAAAGGTATCATTAACACGTGATATTGCTAGAAAGTTTTGCAGTCTACGCCTATGGCGCTACAACAGTCTTTAAATAGTAGTTTTTCCATATAATTAGGAATAAATTAGAAATATGCGTATTAGAAATATTATTAGTCGGAGAAATCCGCCGATAGACAGAAACAGAATTCTGATTAAACTAAAAATAGGAAACGGCTTTTGACAATTTGTGTTCATTTTAAAATATAATATGGTAAGTGTGACAAGAAACGATTTAAAAGTGAAGAAAAAAATATGTAACCAACACATGCTTGTTGATACAGATTTACAAATTTTTATATTGTGGTGTAAAATGATCGTCAAAAATTAGATCATATTTTAAATTTTTTTCAAAATTTCATCTGAAAATTTGGAGGTTTTCCAAACAGCCATTTAAGTTTAAAATCAATAGACTCATTGGTCTTAATTTTTGTACCAAATTTCATTCGACTCCACAGACTCACGCACACACACACTCGCACACAGAGAGAAAGAGAGATACATCATAACTAAATCGTTCGATTCGATTTCAAGGATGCTTGAAACGGACTCTTCCGTTGAAAACTAGGATTCGAATTTTCGATTCCGTCACAGTACTTTCACTATTCATTATATACCCTATGAATTATATATAAGGAAAGTAACTTAATAAATAATTTGGCATCACGTCTGATGTTAAAATAGCAAAATTAAACACACATCCATAACAGAAGGTCTTTATTTAACTTCCTTAAGACGTACAAAAGTTTAGAAAAGGCCATAGCGCTTTCGAGCATAAGTATGCTCTTCATCAGTGGCCACTGATGAAGAACATACGTATGCTCGAAAACGCTATGGCCTGTTTTAATCTTTTGTACGTCTTAAGGAAGTGAAATAAAGACCTTCTGTTATGGATGTGTGTTTAATTTTGCTAAAGTAACTTAACTTCACTACAGCAAACATTCTTATCATTTGCATTATTTATTCCCTATTAACAGTATAGTGATGTTAAATAAAATGTTAATATAATTGTTTACTAATATATAGTTAGATATTTGTTAGATATTGTTAGTTAATATAATTGATAGATAAAATGAATAATAGGACGTTAGATAAAATAAGCAAAGTGTTGTTATATAAAATGAATAAAGGGTTGTTAAGTATTGCAAACGAAACGAAGCACCATGACAAAAGTGACTGTTTTTATAGATATTAAATATGCGTACTCTAGAGTTGCTTTTTTTTTGCAAAAGATTGTATAAAGACAAAAATGGATGTTAAATATAAAGAATAAAGATATGTTACAAAGAATATAAACATGCTACAACAAACATACATGCTACAACAACAGATACTACAAATAAATATTCTACAATAACAGAGATAGGAATATCACACAGCAAATGTAGGTATATTACAACGTTTAAAGGATTATCACTGAATTTGAAGGATTAAATTATGTAGTTTAATAAATCACAAACATAATCTTTACGGACTGACTGAATATTTAATTTAAATATTTGCTGCTTAAAATTCTTACCCAATGACAAACATGCTGGTTCAATTTTTTTTTAAATTTAGATAAAGTTTTGGAGGGATGCTATCTCAGACAATCAGACGTATGGACATGCATCTTTATGGATTGGCTTTTAAGTCAAATAGTAGTAAGCATTGTGGCATAAGATATGAAACAAACGTGAGAATGAATCAACTTATTCTACCATGCAGTTTGTTAATTGCCCCACAGAAAGCACCTACCCCCCCCCATCCCTTCTAACTGGACATCAGGGAGTATTGCCTCTGCTGGCTTTACATTTGACAGATTTATTGCCTGGGATGTGTTCAGTAATTCGAAGCTTTATAGGGGAGGGACGACGAGCATGACTAGAACTGTAATGAAGTTATATCTTCCCCAAATAATATTTTTCTGTAGTTGGTATTGTGATGGGGTACCGTAAAATATATCTTTTTTTTTTCAGAATAGAAAATCCCAATATATTTATAAAATTGGCAATACTTATTTATTACTTTCTTATACATATTATGGAGAAAATATTGTTATCAGGGAAATTTTCGAATACGAGATTTTGATGTCACTGTATGTTCTAAGACATCCTGGACAAGTTTTAACTATTTCTGAAACTGTCTGTCTATCTTATGTCTGTGGTCGATTTCCTGTATACACGATAGCTGCTACAAATATTATTGGATTTCAACGAAACTTTATATATGGCTTTTATATCCAAAAATCTGATACTAGATGGATTTCTTTTTAAATTCGAAAACTTCGAATTTTTTTCAAAATTTCATAATTTTCCTACGTAGTATTGAGAAAGTATTGTTTTTCCGAAAATTTTCGATTTCGAAATTTTGATGCTAATATATGTCTTAAGACCTTATAGATACGTTTCTGCTATTTTTAGAGTCCGTTTGTCCAGTCCGTCTGTTTGTCAGTCTGTCTGATATCTGTAGTCGATTTTTTTGCGTACACAATAGCAGCCATATATATTAATGGATTTTTATGAAACATTATATATCCGGCTTTGTTATAAAAAAAATTCTAGAACTAGATATTATGCTTTTATTCGAGTGAAACTTTGAATTCTATTCTGCATTTTATGTAGTTTTAACATAGCAGCATAAGACGCAATTTGACATAATCAGGCAGGTGAATAAAAGGGTGTACGCATGAAAAGGACATAATCATAGATAAAAGGATTGTTTTATGGGAAAATGTCTATTCATGCTTTAAAGTTTAAACACTAATTCCAAAATATATAGAAGATGAATATCGAAGTAATATTTAAAACATAGACACAGTTAGATTTATAAAGTTTCGTAAGACAGAACTTAATAGCATTTGATTTATTTGAAGAAATTCCTTTCAAATCAATCTGCGTTAAAACTTTGGATATAATTAAAGTGAGTTGATTTTTTTTCAACACTTCTTCTCTCCTCAAATGCCTTAAAATATTAAACCTAGCTTAAATCGCAATAAGACCTACAAACTTCTGTTCGGCAATAGTTCTGTAGTAATTTCATGCTGCCAAAAATGAAGGAAAATATATTATTCTAAATTTCACCCCGATGTTCTGAATAGAATAATTGATGTTCAAATATTGTGTTTTGGAGCAACACACGCGAAACGAACACTGCGCCCGTCGAGCTATTAATAACACACTATTTAACACGCGAACCTAGTTTAAAATGTATTCCTCTAATAATTATCAAAGTTTCAGGCTGCAAAAGCCCATATATCACATTCTAATTATCCAGAATATCTTATTAAGCGTAGATAATAACTGGTCATTTTGGTGTAATACCTTGTTCAATACAATCACTTACGCTTATTCTATGGTATTTGGGACCATGCCAAAGCTGACTCTCAGATAACAAGGGGTATTAAAATAACCAAAGGTTGATTCAAAGAAAAAAAGTATCAAGAACTTACATGAAAAAATCTATTATAGCATTTTAGCGGATATTTGTATGAAAATGGCTTTGTTGTATATGATTATTTTGTGTGGTTTTGAGGGAAATTTTACTGTCGAGTAAAAGTCTATTTAAAAAAAAATGTTTCTGATGGTGATTTGAAATGGTAAATGACAGTCAATATAAAATGTTAATGACCTTATATTGTTTTTATTTAAATACAAAATACATTTTTTTTGCTTGAGTTTTCCAAGATATAACATTTTCACCGTTCTAAGTTAGTCACTGTTAACTGTATTCTAATCAGCACTTTGTCACGCTTTAAATATTTGAGGAACTAACAACGTTCGAAGTAGTGACATGAAATTTGTTACGTTGTTTTCTTTAGTAATGCTATTTAACGTTTTGGATTGTAGGCAACAACTCTAGCCGAGCAGTTAAAATGATAAAATTTAACATATCATTGCATTCCATGGCATATTTTTATTCTTTGGAATTTAAACCTTACTGGTTTGGCTCGTCCTAGACCTCTAATACAATTTTTGGAAATAACTTAAGTACTGGAGCATCTAGATAAAATTCGGCGTATCGTAACCTGCCATTGTATATTTAAATTTAGATTTTAAACGATATATATCGTCCTAGCCAAGTGTTCACCATACGGAAAACCATGCTTTTGGGGAAGTAGACATATAAAAAAAATAATAACACTTTTTTTAGGATCCATACATTTATTTTAAAACGCACTAATATCTTGAAAACAGGCAAGCATTATACAGCCAGTTTTAGGATACATGTAAATATATATATATATATATATATATATATATATATATACATGTATCCCATATACATATATATATATATACAGGGTGTCCCAAAAACATTGACCTCGGCTTTTATTCCTTAAATATTGATCTTAGGCATATATAATAAATTACAAAGTTGCGTAGAAAAGATACAGAATTTCATGAAATCGATTAAAATTTCCAAGGGAATTAAATTTTAAGAAATACAAAATTTAAATTTTTATACGGTCCCCGAACAAAAACATTTCCAATCAGTAAACTGCCCCCCATACACTAATAGGGTGATGTACAAAATTTCAGCATTTTATCATAAAAAGTCCCAAATATATGAAAAGACAAAAATGTTGACTTAAACCACTTTTCAATGCATCGACATGGGTTCTCAGAGGGGAAAAACCATGTCGGTGGATCGCGTTTCAAAGGTCATACACAAATTACGAAAGAAAACAATGATTACATAAATAAATAATAATTTTGCTATTTATTGGTACAAAAGTATCTACATTGTGTAGAAATAATAACTTTACACAAATATTACAAAGCTTGTTCAAAATGCTTTCCATCTATGCCAAAGATCCACCAAAGTTAAGAGGCAGATATTATTTGCATATGATGCATTTCTGCATTGCTTCATTTGCACTGTTGCTGTAAACATTCACATTTTAATTTTCGATTAATCCCTCACCAACTTTGTTTACACATATCTCTGGGACTTTTTATGATAAAATGCTGAAATTTTGTACATCACCTTATTAGTGTATGGGGCACATTTTACTCATTGGAAATGTTTTTGTACGGGGCGGCCGTACAAATATTTAAATTTTGTATCTCTTCAAATTTAATACCCTGATAATATTTATCGATTTCTTAAAATTCTGTAAATTGTTTTACGCAACATTGTAATTTTTTATATATGTCTAAGATGAATATTTAAGGAATAAAATTTGAAGTTTTTGGGACACCCTATATATATATATGCAAAAGCTATCTTTGATAAATATGATGCAGAAAAATATTTTTAAGTGTTTACATGGCTTTGGTTTCCGATATAGACAAAATATGCACATAGCTTATAAATAAATAGTCCACTTGAATATATATATATAGTATATACGCAACTTCTATTGAATCTAGAATTCCCGGAAAATGTTTGAATACAAAATCATAGAAATATACTTCCTCATTTGCTTTTATATGCATACGAAAACATGATCATCCTCACAAATGATATATATATATTACAACTAGTTTGCAAGGAATTTATGAATCAATATAATATTTAGATAGTTATGAGTATGTGTTTAAATTCTTCATCAAAAAGTCATGTGTAAAGTAAAGTCAGTTTTTATGCTTAATAAATACGTATATTTAAAAACATATGTACTCCCTCACATCAAAGATCGTCACATGTGTGACAGTGACGTTGTAGTCACGTGACACCTGGGTCACAATGTGACATTATATTTGTGACTTCTATTCGACATTACGTATTAGTAACTTTGTAACTTCTTTGTGACTATATTCTGTGACGTTTCCACAATTTAATTAACGCGTAACAATGTGACAACATTACAATATTAATTACAATATGACGTCACAAACAAGTTAATATGCGACGTCAGAAGCGACCATGAAAATGACCAAAATGACTTCGTTGTGACCTCAATATGACATTTCCCAGACGTACTGCGACGTCCTGTGACGTCCCAAAGTCACAGTGTGACGTAAATCTTACGTCACTGTGAAAAATAAATGCTGTTATGGTTTGACATATACTTTATCATTTGTACTAATATATACATTAAAATTGCACAACCCAGTATATATGATAGAAGCATTTAAAAATTAAATATACTTGATATATGTAGACTGTAATAATATGAGGTTCATTTACTGCAAAGTTTAAGTTAGGTAATGTCAGTTGTTTTCGGATTGAAAGTTAGAGTGAAGTGTTGGAATCCCACTCCAATCGCTATATTTGTATCCATTAAGACATATTTGGCAATAATTTGAGGTGCGGATGGGAAAAAAATAGCATTTCAAAAAAAGCTGAACAAGTGATGGTACAGAAATGAAATAACATCGACGCAGAAGTTACGAAAAAGTTATTTCACTCAATTTCAAAATGATTAAAACGTGCAACAACAGCAAGAAGATGGCCCATCAGATGCTAAAATTTTGGAAATTAAAAAATACATTTTATTGTCCTAAGACTTTAGTGGAATATTTTATGAGATTTCTGGTAGATTTTTAATTATAAAATAATCTGTTAAATTATTATTTTGATAAACATGATTCATATACTTGAAAATAAGAGAATAATGTTGTTATTTAAGATATATAGAGAAAAATATTCTAATTCAACGCTTTTACGCACTACTTTTACAAAAGAATCTAAGGTGTCACAACACCTTTAGAAGCCACTGTATTTGGGAAATAATTCCACTTTTAAGGTTTCTCCTGAAATATCTGTAAAACTTTAAATGTTAATTTATAGAATTTTCTCTACGTAATAAAATTAATGCTTCGAGTTTTAACTGAAATTTCTTCTAGAAGGATAAAAGTTACACATTCTGTCTTGGAGCAAAATCCCAGGCGTACAAGACGAATATATTAAGCAAATAAAATTACTTTCTGAATTATTTCCTCTTCCAAGCTTATAAATTTACCTATGTAACATTTGCTTATTTTTTCTTGAATCAATCTTTGGTTATTTTAACATGCCTTGTTATCCAACAGTCATCTTTGGCAAGGTTCCAAATCACTTGGACCAGGGTTAAGTGATTGAATTAAACAAGGTATTACACAGAATGATTAGTTATTATCTTATATTTAATAAGCTATTTTAGATAATTAGAATGTGATATTTGGTATTTTGATGCATTAGTTCATTTAGTTCAGTAAGTTTAATAATATCAATTAAAAATGAAAGCAGAACTAAAATGAACGGGTTCTATTCATTTTAGTATTTAAAATAGATTTTATGTATTTTAATAATTAAAAGAGTACTTAAAATGCATATATTTGTGATGAATCAGTTAAACTGTTACATATTTAAAAAAAATATCGACCTTCTTTTAGATACTAAAGGAGAACAGGTGAGACAATTTAGTCCATTTTGGAATCACTTTAGTTCACTTGGAATCACCAGAAAACTTTTCTTTTTGAGGGAGGGAATTGGTAATCAAATATTGTGTTTCCTATTTCTCTAAATATCATTTTACCGAAACTAAATGTGTTACGGGAAATTCTAAAATGTGTTCCTGGGGGGAGGGGGTGCGGTCTACTTCCTTGATGACGCCACTAGTTGCCATGTAAGACAGGTTGTTAATCACAGCTATTTTGTAAGGAATGTATTATCAATATCATCATCTCACATAATAAAAGAATATGTTTGTCTTTCTGTTTATTTGTCTGTGTCCGCTGTAACGGAAAATCGAAGGGTCAAAACAGAGATGAAATTAGCTGCAGAGATGCTTCACGCATCCGTAATATTAGTCGATATTTTTAAAATTCAAATTAGTTTAAAAGTTACGAATTTAAAAATTTCCGACATTTTGTCAAATTAAATATATTATTTCTTTTTTGCCCCTGACGACAGACAATAATTCGAAAGCAGGCCGTCTGATTAAATTGCAGACATTTTTTTTCGAAGAGCCAGCCGACCTAAAGAATTTCTAACAAAAGAAATTCTAAAGAAATTCCTAAAGAATTTTTCCAAGTTTTATTTTAATTTGGTATTGTACTATCAGTATGGCGATTGTGCAAAAATTGACTTAAATTCAATTAATATTCACCCAGTTAGCAGTATTTTCGTTTTTTTACTTCGTGGGTGAAGGAAGTGTTTTCATCATCTTGGCGACTTCAAGTATTTTCATTATGTCGTTCTGCCAAAAATATGCGATCGAAGAAGCTTAGTTAGGGCTTATTAAAGAAGCTTATTTAGGGCGTATTGAAGAAGCTTATTTAGAAATTATCACGTCTGAGATCTATAATTGACATGGTTGCGCATGGAAAAAAGTGCACGGGAATGATTTTCATTTAAAAAAGCTGATTTGAAAATTGAGAATTGTTATCTGTATCTGAATTATTTAAGTAGAGGACACTTATTTAAAACTCACTCAACGACAAGTAATTAGTTCTGGTATCTTTCTACGAAACATTAGTCACATTAAAAATTCACACATTTATACGTATTATTGTGAGCACACGTGAATTTTGTTTATATATACATTTGTGTCTCTTTCCCTTTTGCTATTTGTAATAATTGAGGTAGAATATATCACATTTTCCATACAAATCGTCTTGTTTATTTAAATTGCATCAGAAATGTTCAATATTTCCATTATTTAATTTTTTTTCATGGCAATTTATTGTTATTATTGATATTAAATCGCTAAAATGCTCATGAATGGAAAAACTTTATCAAGAAGGTTTATTTTACCAAATCGGAAATAAGTAGACGGGATTTGTCATGAAATATTTCACAGAAAGACTGCTAGATGTAAATGTGCATATTTTACCTTTTATTTGAACTTTCAAATTTTGGAGAGTAATGATGTAAATAGGAAGTAATTTTATTATTTTTTTAATTTTTACGAGAATCTGATGTGTACGGGAGTCCTTACTAAATAACGAAGTAACCCTAAATTGCTCAAAATTTACTTAGCCGAAATTAAGCAACCTCGCACAGTGAAGTTTCAAATCGTTCAATACGTCTATCCAATGTTGCCAGCTAAGGATATCCAAACTGTAGATATTTACTTCACTTTTTAACACTTTACAACAAAGTTGAAAAGTGTTTATGACTTTGTTCATTCTGTCTGTCTGTCTGTCCGTTAGCACGATAACTGCCGTAAAAATGACTTAATTAAAATGAAATTTTAGTATGTTGTTCAGAAGGTCTGTAGGACCTATAGGAATATAAAAGAATAATATCATCCAATTAGTTTTGGATTGAACCCAGGTTGAAAAAATGAAATACATTGAGCCCTATGGGACCAAGTTTTTCAAACATTTTTAAGCGTATTTAAAATTCACAAATTGCTTCGAAAATTTTAGGTAATATTCAAACTGTTCCATAAAATATATAAAAAAAAATCAGCGAAATATATTCAGTTGTTTTTTAAATAAAAATTAAAATAATAAGTACACCTCTTACATGAAGCGATCACGTGACCATGATATGAAAAGATCACGTGACCCACTTCAAAATGATATATGGCATCCATCTTATCTCCAAATCGTGATTTTTAAAGTTCTTTTTAAGTCATATTGAGTGTTGTATCCGTCCTAAAACCCCTTTATTTTTGCTTAAATTCTGTGCATCTACATACTGAAACAACGCAATGACAATATATTTGAGTTTAAATGATCATCCAAAGTTGATTATTTCTACAACGAAGTATATTTTTCACTTATATAAAATCCCCCCTCTGGTGCGCCTGGGGCAACGTCCAAGGACGGCTAAATGGTTCACAATCTGGCAGATGTAATAAAGGCGAATGACGAAGGGGTCAAAGTGCCTGGCCATCTGAAAAAAAAAATCTTATGTAAAATGTAAACAGTAAAATTTGTAGAATGAGTTGTATTAGAATTGCTGTATTTCTTTAACCCAAAGTTATTTAGCTCATGGAGTCTGCATGGCTGATATGAATGAGATATTCATTGATTTTACAAAGAGAAGGACGATTTTTTTCGATGAAGTTTTACGCATAGAGTTTAATTACTTGAAGCTCCATGGTCTTAATTTTTAAATAAAATAAATTATTATAGTATTATTTTGATGAATGAAATGAATGGGAAATTGTTTATGAATGAAATGCTGCTTTTATAAAGAGAGCCAGACGTGTTGTTTTTTTCTATGGCGTCATTTGAATGAATGTCAGTTGTTTTCGATGAAGTTTTCAAATATAATAAATTATTGTAGTATTATGATAATTCTAAAATTATTACCGAGGAATGTATCGTATTTTAGAGATGTTCAAACCAGGCTATTTATATTTCAATGCCGTCATTTGAATGAAGTTCATTTTTTTCGATGAAGGTTTAGTTTTCAATTATAATAAATTAATGTAGTATTGTGATAAATTTTAAAATATTACCGAGGAAAGTGCATTGAAGTTGGAAGGTGTTTCATAATCAATGCTTTAATCATGATTGATCTTTCTTGTTTCAATTCGCTGCCGCCTCATTCGGTGCAGCTGTCAGGAATTGTTTGTGTAAATGGAAGATATTAAAAGTTTGTTATGCTAATGATATCATATTTTAATATAATATATACTTCTAAAACATTATTGGTACATTTAAACAATAAACAAATATATATTTTTTTTTTTTTTGCAGTCCCATTTCTTGCTTGAAATAAAGTAAGGGAGACACTCCGATTGCAAATACTAGCGTCTATAGATTGATTTCACGGTTATTATGCGCCCATCGGCTTGGAATACCTGCTATCTGCAATAGCAGCAGTAAGCTTGCTATAAGCCACAAGCTATTGCAATCTTCTAAGGGAATTGATAATTTCACTCCTGCCATATGGCCGTCATTATGTCGGCAATATAAGAGTGTCTCCCACATTTTAGGAGAGCTCCTTTTAAGCGGTTTTTATGTTGTACTAGAAAAAAAAAGGTTATCTGTTGTAAGCCAAAATACGGACAGTCCAAATGACAACCGCTGAAAACATTTATTTATTAACTTTATAAGCCTTATAATTCTATATGACCATGCCATTACCTTTAGTTTCCATGGGAAATTAACAAATTCAGGTCGACATTATTCCGGGTAAATTAGAGTGTCTGCCACATTTTGGGGACGCCCCTTCTAGGCTTGTTTTATGTTGTATGTGAAATATGTTGCCCGTTTTAGGCTAAACTAAAGGCTGTGCAAATGACAACCGTTGAAAACATAAATTCCACATGACCGTGCCGTTACCTTTATATCTAAATAAAATAATATAAAAATTTTCCTTGTAATGACATAATTAGTGTCAATATAAAATCCGCAACAAACATCACGTTTTCTTGGAAACGCATCCGGATCATACATACTTGTTCTAACTTTTCAATTTCCTGCGGCCTGGTTTGGCTCAGTTTTCAAGAACTTTTTTAAAAGGCTCATTACAATCACATTAGTTACATAAAACCATTTTTATATAGAATTGATTTTTGGAACATTATCGGTACATATAAACATTACACACAAATTTTATTTTTCTCAATCTGATTTCCTGCGAGAGATATAATAATGGGAGACATCCATTGCATATACCAATATCCAAAGGCTGATTTCGCGCTAATCGTGCGCCAGTCGGTATGCAATATCCGCTGTCTGCAATGGCAGCAAAAAACGTGCTATAAGACACAACTCTTGCAAGCGAATATGGAAATTGACAATTTCAGTCCTTTAAAGTGGTGGGCATTTTGCCGGCCAACTCAGAGTGTCTTCCATATTTTGGGGACTTCTTTTTACTTTCCTTATATATATAATGTATAAGGAAAGTATTGTGACGGGGTCGAAAATTCGAATTCGAGTTTTCGACGAGAGAGCACGTTTCAAGCATCCCTGATCACGAATCAAACATTTTTGGAGTGATGTCTGTGTGTGTGTCTGTGTGTGCGTGTGTGTGTGAAAGTATGTGTGTGTGTGTCAGTGTGTCTGTGGAGACGATAACTGACGAACGAATGGACCGATTTGAACCAAATTTTGTACAAAAATCAGAATCCGTAAACACTGGAAGCCCATTGTTCTTATACGCAATCGAATATTCAGAACCCCCCTAAATTTTCGAATGAAATTTTGAAAAAATCGTCAAAAACTCAAAACCACTAATAAAGTTACGCAAATAGACATTTCTTATGTAATTTTTTATTAGAAAACGATTGGCATAAATTTTAGAGCGCTAACATGAACCGTTCTCGAGATATTGCACTTTTTTCAAAAAAAATTATCAAAAAGTCATATAAAATAAAAAAAAATATTTCCTATTGAGAAACATGTTCATTTTTCATATGTAATACCATGCGATAAATTGGGTGACATCATTCTCGTGGATTTAGCTCATGAAAAAAGATACTTTGAGTAATACTTTTGTGTTTGAACGCCGATAGTCATTATCTGCTGTAAGAATAACTTATTTCTTCGTTCATAACGTTTGTCGAGATTTTGGCGACAAATGTGGCGGAATGTCGCCAACTTGGCGACTTTTTAAATGTTGCAAAATTAACGAAAATCTCGCCAAATGGATAAAAATGACGCTAAATCGATGAAAATGACGACCAATTGTCGAAAATTCAATATCTTGGAAAGAATATTTGTATCTACTATACGAAAAACCTATTTTTTTTACTGTAAAAGTAGTAAATTCATTACATTATATATGGAAAGTAATGTGTTGCCCACATCAGATTCTTTAGGCAGGTTTTATATTTCATAAGATAGAATAATGTTAACCGTTTTAGGTTAAACTAAGAGTTGTTCAAATGACAACTGTTAAAATCATTTACATATAGCCTTTATAACCTTTACAATTTCATATAACACATATTATAATTATTATATAAATAAAATAATATAAAGATTTGGCTTGGAATGGCAGATTTAATGCCAGTATTAAATCCACAACGAGTATATGTATTTTTTGCATTTTCTTTATTTGCTTTGGTCATTTTAGCACTTTTAAAAATAGTGATTTGGGATGAAATCATCATTTTTAAAATGGACAATCATCTGCTTAAAAATTGTACCCCATTTTTATATCTATTGCAAATAAACATTATTCCAGTGCCCCCGAAAATTTTTGAATGTTAAAGATGGGAGCAGACAATTGTGGGCGTGCCCATAAACAAAATATATAAAGGCCCTAGATTGCTAGGGGTTTTATGTTGCTAGGGGATATTACAATTATATGGTGTAGAGATATTTTCAAAATCATTTTTTTTACATATAATTGAACTTATCAGGTTCTTCAATTTGTTTAACTTCTTATACAATGCAGAGCCGCCGTAACCCTCGCCTGATGGGCTCCTATGCAAATGTAAAGTACAATACCTCCTTTACACTTATTCGAGGGATTATACTCGCATACACACAGTCCTCTATAAATCGTACATAATTCGTTAAGTTCTGCACCGATTGTCTTCAAATTGAATAGAAAAGTACTATATTGATGTGATATTTAGATGTACAACATAAATAGGACGAAATGCGTAAGGGGTTTTATAACCCACAAATTGCTACAGCAGAACCCATCAGACTACCAGGACCAAATTCAATGTGTTCACGAACGTTGCAAAGCTGGATATGTATTTCTTGTTGTGTCCAAATCAGCACACGCTTGCTATCCAATTGCATTTCAAATCTTGATGACTGTGTAATGTAAACATTATCCTATTACATTTGGGCCCAAATTATTTAACTATTGGATGACAATGATTATAGGTTTGTAAATAATATTAAAGAAAAACTCAAAAATGCTTTACTCTTCAATCTTGTTTTTCTTTTATCTACGTACATGTGATAATATACAAACTTATTTTCTAATTCTTTAAGATAACACTTTTCATACATACAACCTGCAATTAAGTATTTTCATTATTTTTGTTATTTTTATTATTCGTTAAAATAAATGTCATAGTACATTTTAATTATGCTCTAAAAATATTTAAATCTAACCGCACAATTATGAACTGCATTAAAAATAACAATATTTTTTAAAAAAATAAGGATATAATTAAAATATACTCCTGTTTGTAAAAATCTGATGTGGGCAGCACATGACTTTCCCTGCAGAGTCAAATTCATATTTTCTTTATTTCTTTAATAATTCATTAGATTGAGTTCAATTGCACCAAATAACACTAAATTTGCATTTTTAATTCAATTTTTGTTTTTATTTGGTAAATGGACATTTTTCCGAAATCGGCGTTACAAAAATGCAAGAAATTTCAAATATCTCGAGAACGGTTAGTCCTAAAGTATAATGGAGTGTGTTATATTATTTTCCTTTTCAAACATTGCGTATAAAACAAGAATTTAATTGAAACATTTCAGCATACACTACTTAGTCTTTTTTTTAGATTTTGGCGATTTTGGAGGACCATTTCGTAAAAATAGGCAGGTTGTTCTTTTTCGAATCGTACCAAAATCTAATCAGCACCAGAGTATCCCATGAGTAACTTATCTACCAAATTTTGTGAAATTTGGTTGATTAGTATTTTAGCTAGAGCGGATAAATGAAATTTTTACGGGTCTTTTCGCAAAAAAGACGGGTTCTGTTTTTACGAATCGTACCAAAAACTAATCAGCACTAGGGTCGCATCCAAGTGACTTATCTGCCAAATTTTATGAAATTCGGTCAATTAGTCTTTGAGTTGGAGTGGATACATACATTGCACAGACACACAGGCACACCGACAGACAGACACACACACACACACAGACGCCATGCTAAAATAGTCTTTTCGTATTCTAGAGGTCTCGAAACGTGTAGATCCGTCAAAAACTCGAGTTGTGATTTTCGACATGATTCCAATACTTCCGATATACATTACGATGTATTGCAGGGAAAGTAAAAATTGCAACACCATAAAGGAAGCATCAGAATTGAAGGAAATGTATTCCATAAACTGTCTGTATTGATATAAATAAAGGATTAAACTTATAAAGCTAAAAACAATACTACATGTCGAAAATCAGTATTTGATAAAGCCACCACACGCTGCAATAAGTGTTTATATGCTTCGATACAGATTTCGAATTTGTACCTTAGGAAGAGCATTCCTGATTACTTCTATCCGAACCCAAAGTTTAACTGTGTTATCTACGGTACTAACGTCACGAATGAGACTCCGACCGACGAAATCCCAGACATTTTCAGTAGACGACTTATCCGGTGAATATATCAGGCCAAGGAAGAAGCAGTATCTGTTGTGCTGAAAATAAGACTTGAACATTATTAACAACATGTGGACGGGCATTGTCTTGTTGAAATACAGTTCCAGCAGTGCGTTGAAAGAAGAGTTCGACTCCGAGCTCCAGAAATTATCTGATATAAATATTTCTGTTGAGAATACCCACAATTCCTAGCAGCTGAGATCGTCCAAAATATCCAATGACTCTCCAGACCATCATGCTTGGCGTTCGTTGAGTATGACATTGGATGAGGTACTCCGAAGGTGGCGTTCACCGCTATAGCGTCTAACGTGGATGCGGCCATCACTGTACTCAAATCAAAGCGGAAACACGACTTGTTGCCAATAAGCAAGACAATCGCTGTATTGTTGAGTCCATTGCAGCCGCAATCGTTGATGGTTTTTGCATCAGAAGAATCTTGTACAAAGGAATTATGCCACGCAATCCACGATACAGCAGACGGCGATTGTTGCTGTTTACAATAACACACCTGTAGAAGTACTTCAACGTTCTGTCAACTGTCGAGATAAAGCTGTACTGTCCATCACTTCCATGCGGATGGGGTGTCTATCATATATTGATGACGCACCATTTCGTCGTCCACTACCGGATTTGCTACTCGTCCGGTTCTCTTCAGTCACTGCTTAAAATCTGGCATCAAAGTCGTGGCATTACGCTCCATACGAGCTGCTATTGCAAGATAAAAAGTAACCCTTCACAAAGACCGATCATTCGTCCTCGTTCAAACTCCGTAACTTACTTATAGGGCGCCCTCTGTCGTCGTAGTGGCATAGTGACTTCTCATGTAACGTTTGCCGCTGGAAGACAACCATAAACAATTTTCAAAGTCCCGTTTGAACTTTCCATTCATCCGGCTAAAACAGCAGTTAAGTGGACGCTGCTGAGTGCACCTAGCATGTGCAGGAAATTTTAATCATTCGCATAGCGCAGCCTAATTTGCATTTGCTGTAAGATTCAACTCAATTTCCCGATCCCTTCATGGTGTTGTAATTTTTATAAACATGATTTTATATAAAATGTATATGTTATAATATTAAATGAAATATGTTTAATTTTGCAGTTCGAATATGTGTCTGGACATTGGAAAGTTTGTATTTCTCTTGATGCGACCCAACTGACATCTTAGTGTTTTATTTTATCAGAGTTCTTCAGCAACGAATAGCTATTGGCTGTATTGGATGAATTTGCTATGTAACAAGATTTGTGTTCACTGTACAAATCAGTAAACTATGCTATAATGATGATATTGAGCTGTACATATATTTCCAAATTATCCTAGTTAACGACTATTCGTAGTTGATAAACTTTAACAATGGGAGACCTGATCTAGTGGTGTTGCTTGTTTCACTATGAGCAGGAGTAAAAAATTTGATTTCACATAGTTAATAATATAACCCACATTTAATTTGATGTTAGTGAATATAGTGGCTAATGTTTTTCTGGTTCACGATTATTTAAGCAAATTTAAATCATACGAATTCTAAGCATGCATATATCTATTTATTCATAATAGCATGCATGTATGTATTTATGTATACTAGCATGCATTTATATATTTATGCATACTAGCATGCCTATATGTATTCATATATGTATCTTCATGCATAAGAAAGGAAAATGCCTGTGTGTGTGTGTGTGCGCGCGAGCCGGTCTGTACTGGGAAATCTAAGTGTCGTCCGCCCATGAAATGTGGTACACAGGTACTTCAGGACCCGGAAGGATACACCTTGGCATTATTTCCTTTTTTAAAATTTGAAATAAGTTTATTTGGAATACAACAATTTTGGGCGATAATCGCACAAATTGATACCTTAGGAACCGAAAATAGTATTACAGAGTTTTCATTTTGATACCATCGAAAGGATAACAATTATTCTTTCAAATTTACTTTAAACGGAATTCCTACGACAAATATATACGATTTTGCATGAATTTCTAAAAAGTACATACTTTTCGTGCATTTTAAATATTTGTTATATCACGATATAAAAATTGATGTACAATCCGACGTTTATAATTTAACACCAAATACTTTAAATATCACATACTGCTCTGAAATAAAAATTGATTTTTTAAAGCCACCTGTTCATGAATTATAAATATTTTACTCAAACGAACACCTTCAGAGCGAAATAATCGGTCGTTCTTCCTTCATGACTAGACAACTACTGCCATACATATAATAATCCTTATCCCCTGCATTTTTATTTTATTTTTTTCTGTGGTTAATCTGATTTCGCATTGTGTCTGAAATTATTTCTTTTTTTTTTACTGTGAGCGTGTGATTTGTTGCATGGATGTGTTATTTAAGTAGCGGGGTCTTATTTAATTGTTAATAAGTATCAACCGTGTATTTAGGATATATTATGTAGCAAGCGCTTAATTAAATAGTAACTACTTATTTAGGGTGTTTTCTTAAGTAGCGGATGCTTAGTATTAAGTAGTGACCATTTCTTAAGGACGTATTTTTTAAAGACGCAGTTGTTTAATTAAGTAGAGACCGTTTCTATAAGTAGAGGGTGCTTAATTATTTATAAGCACCGGGTGCTTGTTTAGGGCGCGTGCAACGCTTAATAATTTGTTCTAGAACATAGTAAATAGAAGATGTATGTATATATATATATATATATATATATATATATATATATATGTATATATATATATATGTATATATATATATATGTATATATATATATATATATATATATATATATATATATATATATATATATATATATATATATATATATATATATATATATATATATATATATATATAAATATATATATATATATATATATATATATATATACATATATATATATATATATATATATATATATATATATATATAATATATGTGTGTATGTGTGTGTGCGGGCTGCAGCGGAAAATCTAAACATTTTACATTCATAAAATTCTGTACACATGTACTTCAGGATCTAGGAAGGTGCCCCTCGCAGTTATGGATCTTTTATAATTCGAATTAGTGTTTTAGAAAATATTATCACAGAGTTTCCATCTTAACACAAGCGAAAGATCAAAGAACGTCCTCGTTAACGATATTTGAACCGCATCCACAGGACAATTCATATATTTTTTAAATACATTGAAATTTTGAGTTTTAAAGGAATTTAATTTTTATTTTGACACATCTTATAATTGCAATCCCATAGTTTATCAAATATTTTTGAGTATATATTCACTATCTAACATATTTGTTTATTTCATCTTTTATTTAGTTTTCTGTAATTTTTTAAGCAAGCGAATCTTTTCAATTTTCGTATTACTTTTCTTCCCTGCAGTCGGTTGAAAGCGACTATTTATTGCTGTTCCTTATGAAAATACAGAAATAAATATTTCTGAATTTTCATTAATAATAGCAATGGAATACTCAACATGCTAAATATTGAACTATCAACTTTATTAGTCGGTTTTAGAGTTTAGGTGCAAAGTGTAAATTTCAAAGAAAAGCAAAATGCGATATCTTTGATATAATGATACAAAAATTTGGCTGAGACAAAATAAACTAAATTACCAATGACGTGTCATATCACGACTACCTACCAAGAAGTTCTATAATCAATATTCTACTCCTTTCAATTTCTCAGATACCATAGGAAGTTGAATAAGTCACTTGATGCCTCATGCACAAGGTACCCGTCATAATCTTCAACACTGTATGTTAAATCTTTGAACAAAATTTGCTCTGCAGCGTGTTTAATTGCTGTCCTTGCCATTTTTCTATAACTGTCCTTTCAGAGACAATTATTTTAATAGTTAAGTGCATTAAATTGTATAATATGCTGATTTTTATTTTCAGTAAATTTTCATTAAATGTTATTTTCTGTAAATTTTTGTCATTGTTGAGGAAATAAACAAACTTTTATACGCTATCTCCTAAAATACTCATAGAGATATAAAATCAATTTATATCACATACTTTTAATAAAATAATGTATGTTTTGAATGCTGACTGAAGAATTTGATCTAAAAGAATATAAGTTAAGCTTTCAATCTTACTGTTAAATCCCACCGTTACAAGACAAATATATTAAAAAAAATAAAACTATCCTCATATTAATTTCCCCTCCCAAGCTTATAGATTCCCTATGTAACATTTAGCTTATTTTTTCTTAAATCAATCTTTGGTTATGGTAGCATCCCTTTCCATCTGAAAGTCGGCTTTGGCATGATCCCAAATGTCAAAGAACAACGATAAGTGATTATATCGAACAAGGTATTATACCACATAACCTGTTATTATCAGTGTTAAATAAGACATGTTGTATAATTATATGATATATGTGTTTTTGTTGACATAAACCTTAATAAGGGTGCTGGGGATACATTTTAAACTGGGTAAATGTATTATGCAGTGCTTCATAAATAACATGCTGGACGATATAATACTTTACAGTGCATCACTCAAAAATAAAATAAAGTCTTATGTGGTCAGCACCTGACCTTCCCTACAATGAATTCTGTCACAGCAAATTAAAGATGTTAAAATCCATAGCAAAAAGTTTTAAACGTTGAATTCCACATAAACGTTGGACGCTTTTCTCGATGAGAACGTATAAAACTATTTCGGAGTGACAAATTAAGTTATATTTAAAGCAAAATAATTAAATAATAATATTTAATTAAATAATAATATTAATTAAATAATAATATTTAAAGCATAATTCAAATAAGTTTAATCATTAAAATATCGAATTTTCATCAACCATATCGTCAATTCCCATAGTTAAGCGTTATTTTTGACAATTTGATGACATTTTCACCAATATGGCAATATTTAAATAAAAAATGAGGAAGTTTGGCGCTATTTTTACAAATTTGTCGCCAAGGGTCAATCTATTTATAGGTATTTGCGTCTTATTTTATGTAATGTTTTTTTATAAATTTGTTAGAAAACGTGCTGTATCTAGAGAATGGTTCATGATAGGTTTCCTGAAGTTGGTGTCATTCGTTTTCTAATAAAATATTACGTAAGAAATGGTTATTTATTTAGCATTATTAATGATTTCTTTTCAAACAGTGTTTCGAAAATTGGAGAAGTTCGATTGCATTGAAGACCAATAATAGGGTTTCAGTATTCACTGATTGTATTAATCGTACAGTATTTGTTTACGATGGATCCATTCGTTCATGATATGTCGATTTCACATCCACAGACTCAGAGACATGCACACCAAGATACACACATTATAATATATACAGACACATACATATAGACTTAATCTCAAAAATATACAAATAAAGTTCAGGAATGCTTGAAACGTGTTTTTCCGTCGAAAATTCGAATTCGAATTGCAAAACCAATATACAAGGCTAGATGGTTTTACTCTCTGTAAAATATATATATATACTAGTAAGTATATATATATATATATATATATATATATATATATATATATATATATATATATATATATATATATATATATATATATATATATATATATATATATATATATATATATGTATATATATATATATATAATATATATATATATATATATATATATATATGTATATATATATATATTATATATATATATTATATATATATATATATATATATATATATATGTATATATATATATATATAATATATATATATATATATATATATATATATATATATATATATATATATATATATATATATATATATATATATATATATATATATATATATATATATATATATATATATATATATATATATATATATATATATATATATATAATTATATATATATATATATATATATATATTCATACCGAAGATCCATGAAAAAATGAACAAAGGTTACGAATGTTTTACAGTCTAAAGGGATTCTTTCAATAGAGGATTGACTGAACAGTGGTAAACAGAATCTTTAATAGGAAAACTGGACCATACTCTTTCAAAATATAAATCTTATTTTGCTGTTTTATTATCCTTTTGAATATGTTACGGACTAAATGTTTTATCTAGTCGAACACTTTTTGGAGAAACTGTTTGCATTTGATAGGGGTAAAGAGTGAACAAATAAAACTTTTGAATTTCTCTAAATATATCCGTAATAAAATGTTATAAAACCGAACTAAGTAAAAATCGAAAAACAAAACATGAAAGTTGTTTAGTGCGTAATTAAGGTTTTGTGATTCTAAAATTCATAGAGCTGGTGTGTTTACCTACATGTGAAGTTAAACATACTGAAACGAAAATCTCAATCAGAGCTCGCTGAGTGGTGTGGATGATCCCATTCAACAGCAACACACCTCTTTCAAAATTAATGTACTTTTGGTTATAATATTGATGTTGGTTCACCGAAATTTGTAAAAAATAGGCTTAAGAAACCTTGCTTTTACTTTAAGGGTAAATACTACAAACACAAATATAAATTTCCAATGTATTTTTTTAAGTACTATTCCTGCATCCTTTATAGTATAAATTTAACTCAGATTAGAATAGTTAAAGTGATAATTTAAGCATTTTAACTTTAATAAGGCAGTTCAATGTTTCCCAATTAATAGTCCGTAGTCCACAACGAATTCTGTGACTATTTTAATGAAACCAATCTCTTAGCTCCTTTATGTCACAGGCATATTTAAATTAAATAATTAGCGAATACTTATTGTGTCTATTCCGTTACGTTAAAATGCTTTAAATCAATACATTATTTACATACATAGTTTTTTATCAAATTGAATTCATAACTTAACAGTGAAAACATGGCTTTAATACGGGGTGAAAAAAAGATAGTTATAGTTTCCGTCTAATTATAAAGCTATGTCAGGCAATTGCTTGTTTCTTCACAGACTATAAAAAAATTATTTGATTTATAATCAGAGATGTTTAAAATACGTGAATTCATCAACATCTAAGAGTCGCATTTTTGAGCCCATCACAATTACATTCACTTTCCACACACATTATATTGTATTGGATGTAAAAAAGAGTATTATATTTGCTGGATTTCCATCTTATATTCTTATTTCTTTAAATTTGCAGACCACCCCTATAGATAAAATAATTTAGGCATCACCACCCCTCTGAAAGTCGATTTCACGTTACAAGCTGCTCCTTCGCAATGCATGGCTTGTCGGCCGGCAGTAATTGAACGCTTCACCCCACACGTCCAGTTTTCCGGTTCAATTTGCACCGTGTCTTATGGCCGGACATTACACGGAAACTGGACACGGATGACCAGTGGGGGGTACAGGCGGTAGATATATTTTTCGGCGAACCTCCGCAGTTTTATCTCAATTTAGGGTGTTTTCTAGGAAGTACAGCTTTTGTTTGTAACCGTCGTTCAAGCATATTATTAAAGTTCTGATATATGGAAATATTTGTAGTGCATCCACTTTTCAAATTAACCTGTTTCAGCGACTGCAAATATTATGCGTTGGAGTTTTTTAAGGAACTTATGCCTGGTATATATAGTTGCAGAATTCTGAAAAATATTTCGTTTATTTCCGAGAACAAACTAGGAACTTTTTGGATAGATGATTTTGAAAAATAAAAATTAAAGGTCTCCAATTAGACTTGGAATTTTAAGCAATGTTATTCGAAACTCTTATTTTTTGCATTGTATATGTCTGTGAAATGACTGTGATTTTACAAACAAAAATAATAAAATATTTGCTTCATAATTGTAATATGTAGAATTATGTAAATCGGAAGGAAGTTTGTTAAACCCAAGAAAAAGTATTTGCAATTTTAGATTTTCTTAATAGAAAGTAAATAAAAACTACAAATGAAACTTCATTTCTGAATATATCGGGGAGAAAGAGAGATCTTTGTCTTTAAAATTTTGCGAAAAAGTTTACTATTTTCTTTAGCAGCCAATGTCTAAAAATGCAAATATCTTCTGTTATTTCACTGTTTTGCATTAAACAGTCACTTCTAAATGAAATATGTTTTATATATTTTATTGCATCATATTTGATCTGCACTAAGGTTGACACATGATTTAAATGCGTTATAAATATGTTACAGATATTTTTTTAACAATAAATGAAACATGTATTTCTAAAAACCTTGCTACTCCTCACAGAATAGAATCACGGAACTTCGTACTGTCCAGTCGACGTTCTACCGTTGAGCTACTGGGATGGAATTGCAAGTTCTTGTCGTTGAAGTGATCTCTACATATTATTTGAATATACCTGCATGCATTAAGCTAAAATAATTGATTCTTTATGCAATATGTCAGAAATACAAATCCGTTAAACTGATTCCAACACAATTCGTGTGCAATTGCTTGTGTTCTTTCACGGATAACGTAGAAGTTTCTTCAACATCCATTCGACGAATTCGCATTCTATTATTTCATAGTATTCTATGACTATGTGCATTTATGGAAAGGAACCGGGCATCAGACGCATGCATGTTTGCGTTTTTTCTAACCACATTCCAGCTGATAATTGTTCATATAAGCTTAATAGCTTTGATTAGTCGGCGTGGGAACTACGGGAACACACTATGGACAATCTAAATACTGAATTCATAAGTGTAAAGAAATGGCAAAATGACTTATGTGGTGATAAAACATTAAATGGGTTTACTTTTTAAATATATTTTTTGTGGATTAAATTATTAATCTTTATTAGTAGTCGTGGATCGTAACATTTGTACATTGCTATCACGGTCGCAAAACTCACCATTACTCCTTTGCAAGTGTTCCTTAACATATTCATTAAATAAAAACACTACACATTAAAATCCACATTTTAACCTTTTGAAAAAATCATCAGTAATTCACACCTCTACTATTGTTATAATTAAAATTACATCAATTTTAACAAACGGTTAAGGAGGAGAAAAGTACCGTGTGAGACCAGGTCGTTTGAATCATATTCCAAAGATCAAAACTTGACCTAAAATATATGAAGACCGGCACGTGCCTCTGTATTTCAAGTCTGTAGCTCAGAATGACTGCCATCTTTTCCGATTATTTTGCTGACATATGGAGTCAGACATCGTCTTTTTCTATAACATTTTCACTACTCAAAATTAATAGCCACTCTCTCTGAATAACAGTGCTTGAAAATACGACTCTCTCTCTTCAACTCTTGAAAAAATATTCTGTTTAAATCATGACTTTCTCTCTCTCTCTCTCTCTTCGCTTTTGAATATTCATAGAATCATATTCGTTGACTTTACTCCTTGTCGCCGCATCATTTTCATTGGAGTTCAAATACGCCCTCCTTGTTCTCATTTGATGCTTCTCAGTTCGATATCGTATTTTTGCATTACTGGATCTTTCAATTTCCAATAAAGCTTGGTTTGAGTCTTCGCCCAGAATATTTTGCCTCAACCACACCCACAATTTATGTGACGTGCATTTATTTCGGGTCATAACTTTTCGGTCCAAGACTGTCATAAAACGGTGACTACAAGTCTTTGCTCTGTTTCGTTGTAAACATCAAAAACTACATATGATGCCTCCTGGGCTCACAACTTAAAGCAAGTCGGTTAGATATTATGAGAAATTATTTTATCCACTCGATTTTACAATGACTATTTCACCTCTCTTATTTTGTAGTAAGGATGTCATGCATCAATGATGTCGAAGGCTAGACATATGAAAGGAGTCAACACTGAAAGAAAGTAGCGTGAGAAATTATTTTATCCACTCGATTTTACAATGACTATTTCACCTCTCTTATTTTGTAGTAAGGATGCCATGCATCAATGATGTCGAAGGCTAGACATATGAAAGGGGTCAACACTAAAAGAAAGTTGCGTGAGAAATTATTTTATCCACTCGATTTTACAATGACTATTTCACCTCTCTTATTTTGTAGTAAGGATGCCATGCATCAATGATGTCGAAGGCTAGACATATGAAAGGGGTCAACACTAAAAGAAAGTTGCGTGAGAAATTATTTTATCCACTCGATTTTACAATGACTATTTCACCTCTCTTATTTTGTAGTAAGGATGTCATGCATCAATGATGTCGAAGGCTAGACATATGAAAGGGGTCAACACTAAAAGAAAGTTGCGTGAGAAATTATTTTATCCACTCGATTTTACAATGACTATTTCACCTCTCTTATTTTGTAGTAAGGATGCCATGCATCAATGATGTCGAAGGCTAGACATATGAAAGGGGTCAACACTAAAAGAAAGTTGCGTGAGAAATTATTTTATCCACTCGATTTTACAATGACTATTTCACCTCTCTTATTTTGTAGTAAGGATGTCATGCATCAATGATGTCGAAGGCTAGACATATGAAAGGGGTCAACACTAAAAGAAAGTTGCGTGAGAAATTATTTTATCCACTCGATTTTACAATGACTATTTCACCTCTCTTATTTTGTAGTAAGGATGCCATGCATCAATGATGTCGAAGGCTAGACATATGAAAGGGGTCAACACTAAAAGAAAGTTGCGTGAGAAATTATTTTATCCACTCGATTTTACAATGACTATTTCACCTCTCTTATTTTGTAGTAAAGATGTCATGCATCAATGATGTCGAAGGCTAGACATATGAAAGGGGTCAACACTAAAAGAAAGTTGCGTGAGAAATTATTTTATCCACTCGATTTTACAATGACTATTTCACCTCTCTTATTTTGTAGTAAAAATGCCATGCATCAATGATGTCGAAGGCTAGACATATGAAAGGGGTCAACACTAAAAGAAAGTTGCGTGAGAAATTATTTTATCCACTCGATTTTACAATGACTATTTCACCTCTCTTATTTTGTAGTAAGGATGTCATGCATCAATGATGTCGAAGGCTAGACATATGAAAGGGGTCAACACTAAAAGAAAGTTGCGTGAGAAATTATTTTATCCACTCGATTTTACAATGACTATTTCACCTCTCTTATTTTGTAGTAAGGATGCCATGCATCAATGATGTCGAAGGCTAGACATATGAAAGGGGTCAACACTAAAAGAAAGTTGCGTGAGAAATTATTTTATCCACTCGATTTTACAATGACTATTTCACCTCTCTTATTTTGTAGTAAGGATGTCATGCATCAATGATGTCGAAGGCTAGACATATGAAAGGGGTCAACACTAAAAGAAAGTTGCGTGAGAAATTATTTTATCCACTCGATTTTACAATGACTATTTCACCTCTCTTATTTTGTAGTAAGGATGCCATGCATCAATGATGTCGAAGGCTAGACATATGAAAGGGGTCAACACTAAAAGAAAGTTGCGTGAGAAATTATTTTATCCACTCGATTTTACAATGACTATTTCACCTCTCTTATTTTGTAGTAAGGATGTCATGCATCAATGATGTCGAAGGCTAGACATATGAAAGGGGTCAACACTAAAAGAAAGTTGCGTGAGAAATTATTTTATCCACTCGATTTTACAATGACTATTTCACCTCTCTTATTTTGTAGTAAGGATGCCATGCATCAATGATGTCGAAGGCTAGACATATGAAAGGGGTCAACACTAAAAGAAAGTTGCGTGAGAAATTATTTTATCCACTCGATTTTACAATGACTATTTCACCTCTCTTATTTTGTAGTAAGGATGCCATGCATCAATGATGTCGAAGGCTAGACATATGAAAGGGGTCAACACTAAAAGAAAGTAGCGTGAGAAATTATTTTATCCACTCGATTTTACAATGACTATTTCACCTCTCTTATTTTGTAGTAAGGATGCCATGCATCAATGATGTCGAAGGCTAGACATATGAAAGGGGTCAACACTAAAAGAAAGTAGCGTGAGAAATTATTTTATCCACTCGATTTTACAATGACTATTTCACCTCTCTTATTTTGTAGTAAGGATGCCATGCATCAATGATGTCGAAGGCTAGACATATGAAAGGTGTCAACACTAAAAGAAAGTTGCGTGAGAAATTATTTTATCCACTCGATTTTACAATGACTATTTCACCTCTCTTATTTTGTAGTAAGGATGCCATGCATCAATGATGTCGAAGGCTAGACATATGAAAGGGGTCAACACTAAAAGAAAGTTGCGTGAGAAATTATTTTATCCACTCGATTTTACAATGACTATTTCACCTCTCTTATTTTGTAGTAAGGATGCCATGCATCAATGATGTCGAAGGCTAGACATATGAAAGGGGTCAACACTAAAAGAAAGTTGCGTGAGAAATTATTTTATCCACTCGATTTTACAATGACTATTTCACCTCTCTTATTTTGTAGTAAGGATGCCATGCATCAATGATGTCGAAGGCTAGACATATGAAAGGGGTCAACACTAAAAGAAAGTTGCGTGAGAAATTATTTTATCCACTCGATTTTACAATGACTATTTCACCTCTCTTATTTTGTAGTAAGGATGCCATGCATCAATGATGTCGAAGGCTAGACATATGAAAGGGGTCAACACTAAAAGAAAGTAGCGTGAGAAATTATTTTATCCACTCGATTTTACAATGACTATTTCACCTCTCTTATTTTGTAGTAAGGATGCCATGCATCAATGATGTCGAAGGCTAGACATATGAAAGGGGTCAACACTAAAAGAAAGTTGCGTGAGAAATTATTTTATCCACTCGATTTTACAATGACTATTTCACCTCTCTTATTTTGTAGTAAGGATGCCATGCATCAATGATGTCGAAGGCTAGACATATGAAAGGTGTCAACACTAAAAGAAAGTTGCGTGAGAAATTATTTTATCCACTCGATTTTACAATGACTATTTCACCTCTCTTATTTTGTAGTAAGGATGCCATGCATCAATGATGTCGAAGGCTAGACATATGAAAGGGGTCAACACTAAAAGAAAGTTGCGTGAGAAATTATTTTATCTACTCGATTTTACAATGACTATTTCACCTCTCTTATTTTGTAGTAAGGATGCCATGCATCAATGATGTCGAAGGCTAGACATATGAAAGGGGTCAACACTAAAAGAAAGTTGCGTGAGAAATTATTTTATCCACTCGATTTTACAATGACTATTTCACCTCTCTTATTTTGTAGTAAGGATGCCATGCATCAATGATGTCGAAGGCTAGACATATGAAAGGGGTCAACACTAAAAGAAAGTTGCGTGAGAAATTATTTTATCCACTCGATTTTACAATGACTATTTCACCTCTCTTATTTTGTAGTAAGGATGCCATGCATCAATGATGTCGAAGGCTAGACATATGAAAGGGGTCAACACTAAAAGAAAGTTGCGTGAGAAATTATTTTATCCACTCGATTTTAAAATGACTATTTCACCTCTCTTATTTTGTAGTAAGGATGCCATGCATCAATGATGTCGAAGGCTAGACATATGAAAGGGGTCAACACTAAAAGAAAGTTGCGTGAGAAATTATTTTATCCACTCGATTTTACAATGACTATTTCACCTCTCTTATTTTGTAGTAAGGATGTCATGCATCAATGATGTCGAAGGCTAGACATATGAAAGAGGTCAGCACTGAAAGAAAGTAGCGTGAGAAATTATTTTATCCAATCGATTTTACAATGACTATTTCACCTCTCTTATTTTGTAGTAAGGATACCATGCATCAATGATGTCGAAGGCTAGACATATGAAAGGGGTCAACACTGAAAGAAAGTAGCGTGAGAAATTATTTTATCCACTCGATTTTACAATGACTATTTCACCTCTCTTATTTTGTAGTAAGGATACCATGCATCAATGATGGCGAAGGCTAGACATATGAAAGAGGTCAGCACTGAAAGAAAGTAGCGTGAGAAATTATTTTATCCACTCGATTTTACAATGACTATTTCACCTCTCTTATTTTGTAGTAAGGATGCCATGCATCAATGATGTCGAAGGCTAGACATATGAAAGAGGTCAGCACTGAAAGAAAGTAGCGTGAGAAATTATTTTATCCACTCGATTTTACAATGACTATTTCACCTCTCTTATTTTGTAGTAAGGATACCATGCATCAATGATGTCGAAGGCTAGACATATGAAAGAGGTCAGCACTGAAAGAAAGTAGCGTGAGAAATTATTTTATCCACTCGATTTTACAATGACTATTTCACCTCTCTTATTTTGTAGTAAGGATACCATGCATCAATGATGTCGAAGGCTAGACATATGAAAGAGGTCAGCACTGAAAGAAAGTAGCGTGAGAAATTATTTTATCCACTCGATTTTACAATGACTATTTCACCTCTCTTATTTTGTAGTAAGGATGCCATGCATCAATGATGTCGAAGGCTAGACATATGAAAGAGGTCAGCACTGAAAGAAAGTAGCGTGAGAAATTATTTTATCCACTCGATTTTACAATGACTATTTCACCTCTCTTATTTTGTAGTAAGGATGCCATGCATCAATGATGTCGAAGGCTAGACATATGAAAGAGGTCAGCACTGAAAGAAAGTAGCGTGAGAAATTATTTTATCCACTCGATTTTACAATGACTATTTCACCTCTCTTATTTTGTAGTAAGGATACCATGCATCAATGATGTCGAAGGCTAGACATATGAAAGAGGTCAGCACTGAAAGAAAGTAGCGTGAGAAATTATTTTATCCACTCGATTTTACAATGACTATTTCACCTCTCTTATTTTGTAGTAAGGATGCCATGCATCAATGATGTCGAAGGCTAGACATATGAAAGAGGTCAGCACTGAAAGAAAGTTGCGTGAGAAATTATTTTATCCACTCGATTTTACAATGACTATTTCACCTCTCTTATTTTGTAGTAAGGATGCCATGCATCAATGATGTCGAAGGCTAGACATATGAAAGGGGTCAACACTAAAAGAAAGTTGCGTGAGAAATTATTTTATCCACTCGATTTTACAATGACTATTTCACCTCTCTTATTTTGTAGTAAGGATGCCATGCATCAATGATGTCGAAGGCTAGACATATGAAAGGGGTCAACACTAAAAGAAAGTAGCGTGAGAAATTATTTTATCCACTCGATTTTACAATGACTATTTCACCTCTCTTATTTTGTAGTAAGGATGCCATGCATCAATGATGTCGAAGGCTAGACATATGAAAGGGGTCAACACTAAAAGAAAGTTGCGTGAGAAATTATTTTATCCACTCGATTTTACAATGACTATTTCACCTCTCTTATTTTGTAGTAAGGATGCCATGCATCAATGATGTCGAAGGCTAGACATATGAAAGGTGTCAACACTAAAAGAAAGTTGCGTGAGAAATTATTTTATCCACTCGATTTTACAATGACTATTTCACCTCTCTTATTTTGTAGTAAGGATGCCATGCATCAATGATGTCTAAGGCTAGACATATGAAAGGGGTCAACACTAAAAGAAAGTTGCGTGAGAAATTATTTTATCTACTCGATTTTACAATGACTATTTCACCTCTCTTATTTTGTAGTAAGGATGCCATGCATCAATGATGTCGAAGGCTAGACATATGAAAGGGGTCAACACTAAAAGAAAGTTGCGTGAGAAATTATTTTATCCACTCGATTTTACAATGACTATTTCACCTCTCTTATTTTGTAGTAAGGATGCCATGCATCAATGATGTCGAAGGCTAGACATATGAAAGGGGTCAACACTAAAAGAAAGTTGCGTGAGAAATTATTTTATCCACTCGATTTTACAATGACTATTTCACCTCTCTTATTTTGTATGTAAGGATGCCATGCATCAATGATGTCGAAGGCTAGACATATGAAAGGGGTCAACACTAAAAGAAAGTTGCGTGAGAAATTATTTTATCCACTCGATTTTAAAATGACTATTTCACCTCTCTTATTTTGTAGTAAGGATGCCATGCATCAATGATGTCGAAGGCTAGACATATGAAAGGGGTCAACACTAAAAGAAAGTTGCGTGAGAAATTATTTTATCCACTCGATTTTACAATGACTATTTCACCTCTCTTATTTTGTAGTAAGGATGCCATGCATCAATGATGTCCAAGGCTAGACATATGAAAGGGGTCAACACTAAAAGAAAGTTGCGTGAGAAATTATTTTATCCACTCGATTTTACAATGACTATTTCACCTCTCTTATTTTGTAGTAAGGATGCCATGCATCAATGATGTCGAAGGCTAGACATATGAAAGGGGTCAACACTAAAAGAAAGTTGCGTGAGAAATTATTTTATCCACTCGATTTTACAATGACTATTTCACCTCTCTTATTTTGTAGTAAGGATGCCATGCATCAATGATGTCGAAGGCTAGACATATGAAAGGGGTCAACACTAAAAGAAAGTTGCGTGAGAAATTATTTTATCCACTCGATTTTACAATGACTATTTCACCTCTCTTATTTTGTAGTAAGGATGCCATGCATCAATGATGTCGAAGGCTAGACATATGAAAGAGGTCAGCACTGAAAGAAAGTAGCGTGAGAAATTATTTTATCCACCCGATTTTACAATGACTATTTCACCTCTCTTATTTTGTAGTAAGGATACCATGCATCAATGATGTCGAAGGCTAGACATATGAAAGAGGTCAGCACTGAAAGAAAGTAGCGTGAGAAATTATTTTATCCACTCGATTTTACAATGACTATTTCACCTCTCTTATTTTGTAGTAAGGATGCCATGCATCAATGATGTCGAAGGCTAGACATATGAAAGGGGTCAACACTAAAAGAAAGTTGCGTGAGAAATTATTTTATCCACTCGATTTTACAATGACTATTTCACCTCTCTTATTTTGTAGTAAGGATGCCATGCATCAATGATGTCGAAGGCTAGACATATGAAAGAGGTCAGCACTGAAAGAAAGTAGCGTGAGAAATTATTTTATCCACTCGATTTTACAATGACTATTTCACCTCTCTTATTTTGTAGTAAGGATACCATGCATCAATGATGTCGAAGGCTAGACATATGAAAGAGGTCAGCACTGAAAGAAAGTAGCGTGAGAAATTATTTTATCCACTCGATTTTACAATGACTATTTCACCTCTCTTATTTTGTAGTAAGGATGCCATGCATCAATGATGTCGAAGGCTAGACATATGAAAGAGGTCAGCACTGAAAGAAAGTTGCGTGAGAAATTATTTTATCCACTCGATTTTACAATGACTATTTCACCTCTCTTATTTTGTAGTAAGGATGCCATGCATCAATGATGTCGAAGGCTAGACATATGAAAGGGGTCAACACTAAAAGAAAGTTGCGTGAGAAATTATTTTATCCACTCGATTTTACAATGACTATTTCACCTCTCTTATTTTGTAGTAAGGATGCCATGCATCAATGATGTCGAAGGCTAGACATATGAAAGGGGTCAACACTAAAAGAAAGTAGCGTGAGAAATTATTTTATCCACTCGATTTTACAATGACTATTTCACCTCTCTTATTTTGTAGTAAGGATGCCATGCATCAATGATGTCGAAGGCTAGACATATGAAAGGGGTCAACACTAAAAGAAAGTTGCGTGAGAAATTATTTTATCCACTCGATTTTACAATGACTATTTCACCTCTCTTATTTTGTAGTAAGGATGCCATGCATCAATGATGTCGAAGGCTAGACATATGAAAGGTGTCAACACTAAAAGAAAGTTGCGTGAGAAATTATTTTATCCACTCGATTTTACAATGACTATTTCACCTCTCTTATTTTGTAGTAAGGATGCCATGCATCAATGATGTCTAAGGCTAGACATATGAAAGGGGTCAACACTAAAAGAAAGTTGCGTGAGAAATTATTTTATCTACTCGATTTTACAATGACTATTTCACCTCTCTTATTTTGTAGTAAGGATGCCATGCATCAATGATGTCGAAGGCTAGACATATGAAAGGGGTCAACACTAAAAGAAAGTTGCGTGAGAAATTATTTTATCCACTCGATTTTACAATGACTATTTCACCTCTCTTATTTTGTAGTAAGGATGCCATGCATCAATGATGTCGAAGGCTAGACATATGAAAGGGGTCAACACTAAAAGAAAGTTGCGTGAGAAATTATTTTATCCACTCGATTTTACAATGACTATTTCACCTCTCTTATTTTGTAGTAAGGATGCCATGCATCAATGATGTCGAAGGCTAGACATATGAAAGGGGTCAACACTAAAAGAAAGTTGCGTGAGAAATTATTTTATCCACTCGATTTTAAAATGACTATTTCACCTCTCTTATTTTGTAGTAAGGATGCCATGCATCAATGATGTCGAAGGCTAGACATATGAAAGGGGTCAACACTAAAAGAAAGTTGCGTGAGAAATTATTTTATCCACTCGATTTTACAATGACTATTTCACCTCTCTTATTTTGTAGTAAGGATGCCATGCATCAATGATGTCCAAGGCTAGACATATGAAAGGGGTCAACACTAAAAGAAAGTTGCGTGAGAAATTATTTTATCCACTCGATTTTACAATGACTATTTCACCTCTCTTATTTTGTAGTAAGGATGCCATGCATCAATGATGTCGAAGGCTAGACATATGAAAGGGGTCAACACTAAAAGAAAGTTGCGTGAGAAATTATTTTATCCACTCGATTTTACAATGACTATTTCACCTCTCTTATTTTGTAGTAAGGATGCCATGCATCAATGATGTCGAAGGCTAGACATATGAAAGGGGTCAACACTAAAAGAAAGTTGCGTGAGAAATTATTTTATCCACTCGATTTTACAATGACTATTTCACCTCTCTTATTTTGTAGTAAGGATGCCATGCATCAATGATGTCGAAGGCTAGACATATGAAAGAGGTCAGCACTGAAAGAAAGTAGCGTGAGAAATTATTTTATCCACTCGATTTTACAATGACTATTTCACCTCTCTTATTTTGTAGTAAGGATACCATGCATCAATGATGTCGAAGGCTAGACATATGAAAGAGGTCAGCACTGAAAGAAAGTAGCGTGAGAAATTATTTTATCCACTCGATTTTACAATGACTATTTCACCTCTCTTATTTTGTAGTAAGGATACCATGCATCAATGATGTCGAAGGCTAGACATATGAAAGGGGTCAACACTGAAAGAAAGTAGCGTGAGAAATTATTTTATCCACTCGATTTTACAATGACTATTTCACCTCTCTTATTTTGTAGTAAGGATGCCATGCATCAATGATGTCGAAGGCTAGACATATGAAAGGGGTCAACACTAAAAGAAAGTTGCGTGAGAAATTATTTTATCCACTCGATTTTACAATGACTATTTCACCTCTCTTATTTTGTAGTAAGGATGCCATGCATCAATGATGTCGAAGGCTAGACATATGAAAGGGGTCAACACTAAAAGAAAGTAGCGTGAGAAATTATTTTATCCACTCGATTTTACAATGACTATTTCACCTCTCTTATTTTGTAGTAAGGATGCCATGCATCAATGATGTCGAAGGCTAGACATATGAAAGGGGTCAACACTAAAAGAAAGTAGCGTGAGAAATTATTTTATCCACTCGATTTTACAATGACTATTTCACCTCTCTTATTTTGTAGTAAGGATGCCATGCATCAATGATGTCGAAGGCTAGACATATGAAAGGTGTCAACACTAAAAGAAAGTTGCGTGAGAAATTATTTTATCCACTCGATTTTACAATGAGTATTTCACCTCTCTTATTTTGTAGTAAGGATGCCATGCATCAATGATGTCGAAGGCTAGACATATGAAAGGGGTAAACACTAAAAGAAAGTTGCGTGAGAAATTATTTTATCCACTCGATTTTACAATGACTATTTCACCTCTCTTATTTTGTAGTAAGGATGCCATGCATCAATGATGTCGAAGGCTAGACATATGAAAGGGGTCAACACTAAAAGAAAGTTGCGTGAGAAATTATTTTATCCACTCGATTTTACAATGACTATTTCACCTCTCTTATTTTGTAGTAAGGATGCCATGCATCAATGATGTCGAAAGCTAGACATATGAAAGGGGTCAACACTAAAAGAAAGTTGCGTGAGAAATTATTTTATCCACTCGATTTTACAATGACTATTTCACCTCTCTTATTTTGTAGTAAGGATGCCATGCATCAATGATGTCGAAGGCTAGACATATGAAAGGGGTCAACACTAAAAGAAAGTAGCGTGAGAAATTATTTTATCCACTCGATTTTACAATGACTATTTCACCTCTCTTATTTTGTAGTAAGGATGCCATGCATCAATGATGTCGAAGGCTAGACATATGAAAGGGGTCAACACTAAAAGAAAATTGCGTGAGAAATTATTTTATCCACTCGATTTTACAATGACTATTTCACCTCTCTTATTTTGTAGTAAGGATGCCATGCATCAATGATGTCGAAGGCTAGACATATGAAAGGGGTCAACACTAAAAGAAAGTTGCGTGAGAAATTATTTTATCCACTCGATTTTACAATGACTATTTCACCTCTCTTATTTTGTAGTAAGGATGCCATGCATCAATGATGTCGAAGGCTTGACATATGAAAGGGGTCAACACTAAAAGAAAGTTGCGTGAGAAATTATTTTATCCACTCGATTTTACAATGACTATTTCACCTCTCTTATTTTGTAGTAAGGATGCCATGCATCAATGATGTCGAAGGCTAGACATATGAAAGGGGTCAACACTAAAAGAAAGTTGCGTGAGAAATTATTTTATCCACTCGATTTTAAAATGACTATTTCACCTCTCTTATTTTGTAGTAAGGATGCCATGCATCAATGATGTCGAAGGCTAGACATATGAAAGGGGTCAAAACTAAAAGAAAGTTGCGTGAGAAATTATTTTATCCACTCGATTTTACAATGACTATTTCACCTCTCTTATTTTGTAGTAAGGATGCCATGCATCAATGATGTCCAAGGCTAGACATATGAAAGGGGTCAACACTAAAAGAAAGTTGCGTGAGAAATTATTTTATCCACTCGATTTTACAATGACTATTTCACCTCTCTTATTTTGTAGTAAGGATGCCATGCATCAATGATGTCGAAGGCTAGACATATGAAAGTGGTCAACACTAAAAGAAAGTTGCGTGAGAAATTATTTTATCCACTCGATTTTACAATGACTATTTCACCTCTCTTATTTTGTAGTAAGGATGCCATGCATCAATGATGTCGAAGGCTAGACATATGAAAGGGGTCAACACTAAAAGAAAGTTGCGTGAGAAATTATTTTATCCACTCGATTTTACAATGACTATTTCACCTCTCTTATTTTGTAGTAAGGATGCCATGCATCAATGATGTCGAAGGCTAGACATATGAAAGAGGTCAGCACTGAAAGAAAGTAGCGTGAGAAATTATTTTATCCACTCGATTTTACAATGACTATTTCACCTCTCTTATTTTGTAGTAAGGATACCATGCATCAATGATGTCGAAGGCTAGACATATGAAAGAGGTCAGCACTGAAAGAAAGTAGCGTGAGAAATTATTTTATCCACTCGATTTTACAATGACTATTTCACCTCTCTTATTTTGTAGTAAGGATACCATGCATCAATGATGTCGAAGGCTAGACATATGAAAGGGGTCAACACTGAAAGAAAGTAGCGTGAGAAATTATTTTATCCACTCGATTTTACAATGACTATTTCACCTCTCTTATTTTGTAGTAAGGATACCATGCATCAATGATGGCGAAGGCTAGACATATGAAAGAGGTCAGCACTGAAAGAAAGTAGCGTGAGAAATTATTTTATCCACTCGATTTTACAATGACTATTTCACCTCTCTTATTTTGTAGTAAGGATGCCATGCATCAATGATGTCGAAGGCTAGACATATGAAAGAGGTCAGCACTGAAAGAAAGTAGCGTGAGAAATTATTTTATCCACTCGATTTTACAATGACTATTTCACCTCTCTTATTTTGTAGTAAGGATACCATGCATCAATGATGTCGAAGGCTAGACATATGAAAGAGGTCAGCACTGAAAGAAAGTAGCGTGAGAAATTATTTTATCCACTCGATTTTACAATGACTATTTCACCTCTCTTATTTTGTAGTAAGGATACCATGCATCAATGATGTTGAAGGCTAGACATATGAAAGAGGTCAGCACTGAAAGAAAGTAGCGTGAGAAATTATTTTATCCACTCGATTTTACAATGACTATTTCACCTCTCTTATTTTGTAGTAAGGATGCCATGCATCAATGATGTCGAAGGCTAGACATATGAAAGAGGTCAGCACTGAAAGAAAGTTGCGTGAGAAATTATTTTATCCACTCGATTTTACAATGACTATTTCACCTCTCTTATTTTGTAGTAAGGATGCCATGCATCAATGATGTCGAAGGCTAGACATATGAAAGGGGTCAACACTAAAAGAAAGTTGCGTGAGAAATTATTTTATCCACTCGATTTTACAATGACTATTTCACCTCTCTTATTTTGTAGTAAGGATGCCATGCATCAATGATGTCGAAGGCTAGACATATGAAAGGGGTCAACACTAAAAGAAAGTTGCGTGAGAAATTATTTTATCCACTCGATTTTAAAATGACTATTTCACCTCTCTTATTTTGTAGTAAGGATGCCATGCATCAATGATGTCGAAGGCTAGACATATGAAAGGGGTCAAAACTAAAAGAAAGTTGCGTGAGAAATTATTTTATCCACTCAATTTTACAATGACTATTTCACCTCTCTTATTTTGTAGTAAGGATGCCATGCATCAATGATGTCCAAGGCTAGACATATGAAAGGGGTCAACACTAAAAGAAAGTTGCGTGAGAAATTATTTTATCCACTCGATTTTACAATGACTATTTCACCTCTCTTATTTTGTAGTAAGGATGCCATGCATCAATGATGTCGAAGGCTAGACATATGAAAGTGGTCAACACTAAAAGAAAGTTGCGTGAGAAATTATTTTATCCACTCGATTTTACAATGACTATTTCACCTCTCTTATTTTGTAGTAAGGATGCCATGCATCAATGATGTCGAAGGCTAGACATATGAAAGGGGTCAACACTAAAAGAAAGTTGCGTGAGAAATTATTTTATCCACTCGATTTTACAATGACTATTTCACCTCTCTTATTTTGTAGTAAGGATGCCATGCATCAATGATGTCGAAGGCTAGACATATGAAAGAGGTCAGCACTGAAAGAAAGTAGCGTGAGAAATTATTTTATCCACTCGATTTTACAATGACTATTTCACCTCTCTTATTTTGTAGTAAGGATACCATGCATCAATGATGTCGAAGGCTAGACATATGAAAGAGGTCAGCACTGAAAGAAAGTAGCGTGAGAAATTATTTTATCCACTCGATTTTACAATGACTATTTCACCTCTCTTATTTTGTAGTAAGGATACCATGCATCAATGATGTCGAAGGCTAGACATATGAAAGGGGTCAACACTGAAAGAAAGTAGCGTGAGAAATTATTTTATCCACTCGATTTTACAATGACTATTTCACCTCTCTTATTTTGTAGTAAGGATACCATGCATCAATGATGGCGAAGGCTAGACATATGAAAGAGGTCAGCACTGAAAGAAAGTAGCGTGAGAAATTATTTTATCCACTCGATTTTACAATGACTATTTCACCTCTCTTATTTTGTAGTAAGGATGCCATGCATCAATGATGTCGAAGGCTAGACATATGAAAGAGGTCAGCACTGAAAGAAAGTAGCGTGAGAAATTATTTTATCCACTCGATTTTACAATGACTATTTCACCTCTCTTATTTTGTAGTAAGGATACCATGCATCAATGATGTCGAAGGCTAGACATATGAAAGAGGTCAGCACTGAAAGAAAGTAGCGTGAGAAATTATTTTATCCACTCGATTTTACAATGACTATTTCACCTCTCTTATTTTGTAGTAAGGATACCATGCATCAATGATGTTGAAGGCTAGACATATGAAAGAGGTCAGCACTGAAAGAAAGTAGCGTGAGAAATTATTTTATCCACTCGATTTTACAATGACTATTTCACCTCTCTTATTTTGTAGTAAGGATGCCATGCATCAATGATGTCGAAGGCTAGACATATGAAAGAGGTCAGCACTGAAAGAAAGTTGCGTGAGAAATTATTTTATCCACTCGATTTTACAATGACTATTTCACCTCTCTTATTTTGTAGTAAGGATGCCATGCATCAATGATGTCGAAGGCTAGACATATGAAAGGGGTCAACACTAAAAGAAAGTTGCGTGAGAAATTATTTTATCCACTCGATTTTACAATGACTATTTCACCTCTCTTATTTTGTAGTAAGGATGCCATACATCAATGATGTCGAAGGCTAGACATATGAAAGAGGTCAGCACTGAAAGAAAGTAGCGTGAGAAATTATTTTATCCACTCGATTTTACAATGACTATTTCACCTCTCTTATTTTGTAGTAAGGATACCATGCATCAATGATGTCGAAGGCTAGACATATGAAAGAGGTCAGCACTGAAAGAAAGTAGCGTGAGAAATTATTTTATCCACTCGATTTTACAATGACTATTTCACCTCTCTTATTTTGTAGTAAGGATGCCATGCATCAATGATGTCGAAGGCTAGACATATGAAAGAGGTCAGCACTGAAAGAAAGTTGCGTGAGAAATTATTTTATCCACTCGATTTTACAATGACTATTTCACCTCTCTTATTTTGTAGTAAGGATGCCATGCATCAATGATGTCGAAGGCTAGACATATGAAAGGGGTCAGCACTGAAAGAAAGTTGCGTGAGAAATTATTTTATCCACTCGATTTTACAATGACTATTTCACCTCTCTTATTTTGTAGTAAGGATGCCATGCATCAATGATGTCGAAGGCTAGACATATGAAAGGGGTCAACACTAAAAGAAAGTTGCGTGAGAAATTATTTTATCCACTCGATTTTACAATGACTATTTCACCTCTCTTATTTTGTAGTAAGGATGCCATGCATCAATGATGTCGAAGGCTAGACATATGAAAGGTGTCAACACTAAAAGAAAGTTGCGTGAGAAATTATTTTATCCACTCGATTTTACAATGACTATTTCACCTCTCTTATTTTGTAGTAAGGATGCCATGCATCAATGATGTCGAAGGCTAGACATATGAAAGGGGTCAACACTAAAAGAAAGTTGCGTGAGAAATTATTTTATCCACTCGATTTTACAATGACTATTTCACCTCTCTTATTTTGTAGTAAGGATGCCATGCATCAATGATGTCGAAGGCTAGACATATGAAAGGGGTCAACACTAAAAGAAAGTTGCGTGAGAAATTATTTTATCCACTCGATTTTACAATGACTATTTCACCTCTCTTATTTTGTAATAAGGATGCCATGCATCAATGATGTCGAAGGCTAGACATATGAAAGGGGTCAACACTAAAAGAAAGTTGCGTGAGAAATTATTTTATCCACTCGATTTTAAAATGACTATTTCACCTCTCTTATTTTGTAGTAAGGATGCCATGCATCAATGATGTCGAAGGCTAGACATATGAAAGGGGTCAACACTAAAAGAAAGTTGCGTGAGAAATTATTTTATCCACTCGATTTTACAATGACTATTTCACCTCTCTTATTTTGTAGTAAGGATGCCATGCATCAATGATGTCCAAGGCTAGACATATGAAAGGGGTCAACACTAAAAGAAAGTTGCGTGAGAAATTATTTTATCCACTCGATTTTACAATGACTATTTCACCTCTCTTATTTTGTAGTAAGGATACCATGCATCAATGATGTCGAAGGCTAGACATATGAAAGGGGTCAACACTGAAAGAAAGTAGCGTGAGAAATTATTTTATCCACTCGATTTTACAATGACTATTTCACCTCTCTTATTTTGTAGTAAGGATACCATGCATCAATGATGTCGAAGGCTAGACATATGAAAGAGGTCAGCACTGAAAGAAAGTAGCGTGAGAAATTATTTTATCCACTCGATTTTACAATGACTATTTCACCTCTCTTATTTTGAAGTAAGGATGCCATGCATCAATGATGTCGAAGGCTAGACATATGAAAGAGGTCAGCACTGAAAGAAAGTAGCGTGAGAAATTATTTTATCCACTCGATTTTACAATGACTATTTCACCTCTCTTATTTTGTAGTAAGGATACCATGCATCAATGATGTCGAAGGCTAGACATATGAAAGAGGTCAGCACTGAAAGAAAGTAGCGTGAGAAATTATTTTATCCACTCGATTTTACAATGACTATTTCACCTCTCTTATTTTGTAGTAAGGATACCATGCATCAATGATGTCGAAGGCTAGACATATGAAAGGGGTCAACACTGAAAGAAAGTAGCGTGAGAAATTATTTTATCCACTCGATTTTACAATGACTATTTCACCTCTCTTATTTTGTTGTAAGGATACCATGCATCAATGATGTCGAAGGCTAGACATATGAAAGAGGTCAGCACTGAAAGAAAGTAGCGTGAGAAATTATTTTATCCACTCGATTTTACAATGACTATTTCACCTCTCTTATTTTGTAGTAAGGATGCCATGCATCAATGATGTCGAAGGCTAGACATATGAAAGAGGTCAGCACTGAAAGAAAGTAGCGTGAGAAATTATTTTATCCACTCGATTTTACAATGACTATTTCACCTCTCTTATTTTGTAGTAAGGATGCCATGCATCAATGATGTCGAAGGCTAGACATATGAAAGAGGTCAGCACTGAAAGAAAGTAGCGTGAGAAATTATTTTATCCACTCGATTTTACAATGACTATTTCACCTCTCTTATTTTGTAGTAAGGACACCATGCATCAATGATGTCGAAGGCTAGACATATGAAAGAGGTCAGCACTGAAAGAAAGTAGCGTGAGAAATTATTTTATCCACTCGATTTTACAATGACTATTTCACCTCTCTTATTTTGTAGTAAGGATGCCATGCATCAATGATGTCGAAGGCTAGACATATGAAAGAGGTCAGCACTGAAAGAAAGTAGCGTGAGAAATTATTTTATCCACTCGATTTTACAATGACTATTTCACCTCTCTTATTTTGTAGTAAGGATGCCATGCATCAATGATGTCGAAGGCTAGACATATGAAAGAGGTCAGCACTGAAAGAAAGTAGCGTGAGAAATTATTTTATCCACTCGATTTTACAATGACTATTTCACCTCTCTTATTTTGTAGTAAGGATGCCATGCATCAATGATGTCGAAGGCTAGACATATGAAAGAGGTCAGCACTGAAAGAAAGTAGCGTGAGAAATTATTTTATCCACTCGATTTTACAATGACTATTTCACCTCTCTTATTTTGTAGTAAGGATACCATGCATCAATGATGTCGAAGGCTAGACATATGAAAGAGGTCAGCACTGAAAGAAAGTAGCGTGAGAAATTATTTTATCCACTCGATTTTACAATGACTATTTCACCTCTCTTATTTTGTAGTAAGGATGCCATGCATCAATGATGTCGAAGGCTAGACATATGAAAGAGGTCAGCACTGAAAGAAAGTAGCGTGAGAAATTATTTTATCCACTCGATTTTACAATGACTATTTCACCTCTCTTATTTTTAGTAAGGATGCCATGCATCAATGATGTCGAAGGCTAGACATATGAAAGGGGTCAACACTAAAAGAAAGTTGCGTGAGAAATTATTTTATCCACTCGATTTTAAAATGACTATTTCACCTCTCTTATTTTGTAGTAAGGATGCCATGCATCAATGATGTCGAAGGCTAGACATATGAAAGGGGTCAACACTAAAAGAAAGTTGCGTGAGAAATTATTTTATCCACTCGATTTTACAATGACTATTTCACCTCTCTTATTTTGTAGTAAGGATGCCATGCATCAATGATGTCGAAGGCTAGACATATGAAAGGGGTCAACACTAAAAGAAAGTTGCGTGAGAAATTATTTTATCCACTCGATTTTACAATGACTATTTCACCTCTCTTATTTTGTAGTAAGGATGCCATGCATCAATGATGTCGAAGGCTAGACATATGAAAGGGGTCAACACTAAAAGAAAGTTGCGTGAGAAATTATTTTATCCACTCGATTTTAAAATGACTATTTCACCTCTCTTATTTTGTAGTAAGGATGCCATGCATCAATGATGTCGAAGGCTAGACATATGAAAGGGGTCAACACTAAAAGAAAGTTGCGTGAGAAATTATTTTATCCACTCGATTTTACAATGACTATTTCACCTCTCTTATTTTGTAGTAAGGATGCCATGCATCAATGATGTCCAAGGCTAGACATATGAAAGGGGTCAACACTAAAAGAAAGTTGCGTGAGAAATTATTTTATCCACTCGATTTTACAATGACTATTTCACCTCTCTTATTTTGTAGTAAGGATACCATGCATCAATGATGTCGAAGGCTAGACATATGAAAGGGGTCAACACTGAAAGAAAGTAGCGTGAGAAATTATTTTATCCACTCGATTTTACAATGACTATTTCACCTCTCTTATTTTGTAGTAAGGATACCATGCATCAATGATGTCGAAGGCTAGACATATGAAAGAGGTCAGCACTGAAAGAAAGTAGCGTGAGAAATTATTTTATCCACTCGATTTTACAATGACTATTTCACCTCTCTTATTTTGAAGTAAGGATGCCATGCATCAATGATGTCGAAGGCTAGACATATGAAAGAGGTCAGCACTGAAAGAAAGTAGCGTGAGAAATTATTTTATCCACTCGATTTTACAATGACTATTTCACCTCTCTTATTTTGTAGTAAGGATACCATGCATCAATGATGTCGAAGGCTAGACATATGAAAGAGGTCAGCACTGAAAGAAAGTAGCGTGAGAAATTATTTTATCCACTCGATTTTACAATGACTATTTCACCTCTCTTATTTTGTAGTAAGGATACCATGCATCAATGATGTCGAAGGCTAGACATATGAAAGGGGTCAACACTGAAAGAAAGTAGCGTGAGAAATTATTTTATCCACTCGATTTTACAATGACTATTTCACCTCTCTTATTTTGTAGTAAGGATACCATGCATCAATGATGTCGAAGGCTAGACATATGAAAGAGGTCAGCACTGAAAGAAAGTAGCGTGAGAAATTATTTTATCCACTCGATTTTACAATGACTATTTCACCTCTCTTATTTTGTAGTAAGGATGCCATGCATCAATGATGTCGAAGGCTAGACATATGAAAGAGGTCAGCACTGAAAGAAAGTAGCGTGAGAAATTATTTTATCCACTCGATTTTACAATGACTATTTCACCTCTCTTATTTTGTAGTAAGGATGGCATGCATCAATGATGTCGAAGGCTAGACATATGAAAGAGGTCAGCACTGAAAGAAAGTAGCGTGAGAAATTATTTTATCCACTCGATTTTACAATGACTATTTCACCTCTCTTATTTTGTAGTAAGGACACCATGCATCAATGATGTCGAAGGCTAGACATATGAAAGAGGTCAGCACTGAAAGAAAGTAGCGTGAGAAATTATTTTATCCACTCGATTTTACAATGACTATTTCACCTCTCTTATTTTGTAGTAAGGATGCCATGCATCAATGATGTCGAAGGCTAGACATATGAAAGAGGTCAGCACTGAAAGAAAGTAGCGTGAGAAATTATTTTATCCACTCGATTTTACAATGACTATTTCACCTCTCTTATTTTGTAGTAAGGATGCCATGCATCAATGATGTCGAAGGCTAGACATATGAAAGAGGTCAGCACTGAAAGAAAGTAGCGTGAGAAATTATTTTATCCACTCGATTTTACAATGACTATTTCACCTCTCTTATTTTGTAGTAAGGATGCCATGCATCAATGATGTCGAAGGCTAGACATATGAAAGAGGTCAGCACTGAAAGAAAGTAGCGTGAGAAATTATTTTATCCACTCGATTTTACAATGACTATTTCACCTCTCTTATTTTGTAGTAAGGATACCATGCATCAATGATGTCGAAGGCTAGACATATGAAAGAGGTCAGCACTGAAAGAAAGTAGCGTGAGAAATTATTTTATCCACTCGATTTTACAATGACTATTTCACCTCTCTTATTTTGTAGTAAGGATGCCATGCATCAATGATGTCGAAGGCTAGACATATGAAAGAGGTCAGCACTGAAAGAAAGTAGCGTGAGAAATTATTTTATCCACTCGATTTTACAATGACTATTTCACCTCTCTTATTTTTAGTAAGGATGCCATGCATCAATGATGTCGAAGGCTAGACATATGAAAGGGGTCAACACTAAAAGAAAGTTGCGTGAGAAATTATTTTATCCACTCGATTTTAAAATGACTATTTCACCTCTCTTATTTTGTAGTAAGGATGCCATGCATCAATGATGTCGAAGGCTAGACATATGAAAGGGGTCAACACTAAAAGAAAGTTGCGTGAGAAATTATTTTATCCACTCGATTTTACAATGACTATTTCACCTCTCTTATTTTGTAGTAAGGATGCCATGCATCAATGATGTCCAAGGCTAGACATATGAAAGGGGTCAACACTAAAAGAAAGTTGCGTGAGAAATTATTTTATCCACTCGATTTTACAATGACTATTTCACCTCTCTTATTTTGTAGTAAGGATGCCATGCATCAATGATGTCGAAGGCTAGACATATGAAAGGGGTCAACACTAAAAGAAAGTTGCGTGAGAAATTATTTTATCCACTCGATTTTACAATGACTATTTCACCTCTCTTATTTTGTAGTAAGGATGCCATGCATCAATGATGTCGAAGGCTAGACATATGAAAGAGGTCAGCACTGAAAGAAAGTAGCGTGAGAAATTATTTTATCCACTCGATTTTACAATGACTATTTCACCTCTCTTATTTTGTAGTAAGGATGCCATGCATCAATGATGTCGAAGGCTAGACATATGAAAGAGGTCAGCACTGAAAGAAAGTAGCGTGAGAAATTATTTTATCCACTCGATTTTACAATGACTATTTCACCTCTCTTATTTTGTAGTAAGGACACCATGCATCAATGATGTCGAAGGCTAGACATATGAAAGAGGTCAGCACTGAAAGAAAGTAGCGTGAGAAATTATTTTATCCACTCGATTTTACAATGACTATTTCACCTCTCTTATTTTGTAGTAAGGATGCCATGCATCAATGATGTCGAAGGCTAGACATATGAAAGAGGTCAGCACTGAAAGAAAGTTGCGTGAGAAATTATTTTATCCACTCGATTTTACAATGACTATTTCACCTCTCTTATTTTTAGTAAGGATGCCATGCATCAATGATGTCGAAGGCTAGACATATGAAAGGGGTCAACACTAAAAGAAAGTTGCGTGAGAAATTATTTTATCCACTCGATTTTAAAATGACTATTTCACCTCTCTTAGACATATGAAAGGGGTCAACACTGAAAGAAAGTAGCGTGGGAGAGAGGTAGCATTTGCGGTAATTAAATTTAAGCATGGCACCTGCATTTCTGAAGTATGGATTTGAAATAGAGGGTTAATTTATAAAAAAAATTATGTTTTAAGAACTTGAAGTTTTTGCATCGAACAAATGATAAATAATAGTTCGTGATTTGAAGTGTCCTGCATATGTAAATCTGATGAAAACCCGATATTAAATTTTATAATTGATTACAGCATGTTTCATATGCCTACAAATGTGCATTCTGTTAGATGGCGTAAAAAATGTGTTACCAATATCCATTAGAGAAATTCATATTTCATTTAATTAAATAAATTATGAATTATTAGAATGATATTATAATATTCATATAATAATTATTATATGAATTATTAAATTATATAATAAGCACTGAACTGACTGAGTGAAGGGATTATGTATATGCTTATGCAATCACATGGGGTTATGATCACGACGATGTATGTGGCCATCTACTACAAGTTTTGGGGCACAACATAATTTTGTTTTTATGAATGACAAAAACATCCGCCCGACTTTCGAAATTTTTCATTCTAAACATTGGCCTAACGTCACCTTTTTCTCCTCAAACTTATTTAACAAAATTTGCTTATGGCAGCAGATTCAATTTCAGCAAGCGACCACAATTATATAACTTTTGAGATATCTGAAAACTTTCAAGATATTAAAAGAAGAAGGTACGCGTCAAAATATTCAAGTCATAATAAATTTAAATCAATAATGAAACAGAAAACACACTCCCTGGTAAGTAAAATGACTGAAGTTGAAGATGCTGACACATTTCAAAACTATGTAGATATATTTCATGACATATTGAAAGAAACTTGCTGTCGGTGCTACTCTCAAAAATCCATTTCATCCAAACCGAAATTTCAGTGGTGGAACATGACGCTAAAATTGCAGAGAAATAAGATGAAAGCTCTTTATCGAAAACAAAGAAGGTTTCCCACAGAAGAAAATAAAATGTCCTACAAAAAAGAAATGGCAAAGTATAAACAATCTCTTTTACAAGCCAAGAAGAAATCCTGGAGTGAGTTTTGCGAAAATAGTAGCCAGTTTGTAAAGCTTTTAAAGTAGCGTTTAGAAAGCCGTTCACAACTGACCAGGTAGCAAGCAACATATTACCAAAATGCAACAGTCTGAGAAAGGAAGATGTTCTTATGCATCTAGCAAAAAATATTTTTTGCACAGAACAAGCTACTCTGAGTTCAGTTGAAAATCATTTCATTTCAACTATAGATGAACTAAATTTTACAATCGCCGAATTCAGATATGTTATAAACTCTTTGAAAATAAACAAAGCTCACGTATCTGACAATATAGACTTGAGGATTGTCAATCTATTATTGGAAATTATTCCCAGTATACTATTAGAAATATTCAATTTATGTTTATAATATTCAGTTTTTCCAAAGGAATGGAAAGTTGGTGAGATTTTCTTTTTTCTAAAACCAGGAAAAGAATCAAGTCAAGCAGATTCTTACGAACCAGTGTGTCTAATATCTACCTTCGGTAAAATTAAAAAAAAAAATCTGATGTGGGCAACACATCACTTTCCTTATATAATATAATGAATTCACTACTTTTACAGTAAAAAAATAGGTTTTTCTTATAGTAGATACTAATATTCTTTCCAAGATATTGAATTTTCGACAATTAGTCGTCATTTTCATTGATTTGGCTTCATTTTTATCCATTAGGCGAGATTTTCGTTAATTTGGCAACATTTCAAAAAGTCGCCAAGTTGGCGACATTTCGCCAAATTCATCGCCAAAACCTAGCCAAGCGTTATGGACGAAGAAATAAGTTATTCTTACAGCAGATAAATGACTATTAGCGTTCAAATACAAAAGTATTACTTAAAGCATCTTTTTTCATGAATGGAATGAGCTAGATCCACGAGAATGATGTCACCCAATTGATCGCATGGTATTATATATAAAAAGTAAACATGTTTTTCAATAGGAAATGGATTTTTCCAGTGTTCACGGATTGTGATTTTTGTACCAAATTTTGCTCGAATCGGTCCATTCGTTCGTCAGTTATCGTCTCCACAGACTCACTGACACACACACACACACACACACACACACACACATACTTTCACACACACACACACACACACACACACACACACACACACAGACATCACTTCAAAAATGTTTGATTCGTGATCAGGGATGCTTGAAACGTGCTCTCCCGTCGAAAACTCGAATTCGAATTTTCGACCCCGTCACGATACTTTCCTTATACATTATGTATATAAGGAAAGTAAAAACTTGTGCAAGGCCGGCTTATATATTTTTTGGAACTAAAAGAGTTCTCCAGAGCAAGGCAATTTGGTTTTAAGCAAGGTTTCTCAACTGAAATGCTCATACACAAAGTAGTTAATTTGATAAATGATAATAAGAAGCGAGGACTACACACAGTCCTGATTTCATTTGACATCCAAAGTGTGTTTGACAACTTACAGTGGAAAGATATCCTTTCGGAATTAAATAAAATATCATGTCCCAGGCATATAATTATGTTGATCTCGGATTACTTAAGAAATAAGCATGTCTTACTAAACACCGGAGTGGATGAAAAGCAAATTCTGATTTACAGAGGTTGTCCACAAGACTCAGGTTTGGGCTCTCCTTTTTGGCTTATAGTTGCAAGTGTCACTCTTAAAAGCTCATTTGGTGAAAATTCACAAATTTTTGCGTATGCAGACGAATTTCTTATGACTTCTGCAGGAAAAACAGGACGGAACCTAGAAGAAAATGCAAATTCAGCAGTATCAAGTTTCTCGGATTCTTGGCAGATACCAGAATTAAGCATATCCCCCTCAAAAACAACAGCAATGGTTATCGGAAAATGTAACAATCTTCAGCGAGAATCAATATTTAAAATTCAGGATAAAACAATTCTTCGTGCAAAGCATATTATATATCTTGGAGTTGTAATTGATAATAAACTAAATTGGATAAAACATGCAGAAGAATTAAAAACCAAAATCCATCCACAACAAAGAATCATAGCAAGATTAGCATCTTCTCGAGGGGGAGTTTAAGGAGAAATGCTGAAGAATTGGTATAAAGTTGTGACCGAACGCATTATTTGTTATGCGGCAGCAAGCTGGGCTGGAACTTTAAGTGTAAGCGCTAAAATGATATTGATTTCTTCTCAGAGGCTTGCTTTGCTACGCATAGTTAGAGCGTACAGATCAACATAAACGCTACCTCTTTGTCAGCTAAACGGAATTCTTCCCATAGATCTAACGCTAGAAAAAGTGGTCATACAATCCCAAGTTCTGCGAATGAACACAGATGTATTCAAAGCAGACAAAATTTTCATATTGTCAGATTTTGAGAAGCAAGTGTTTACCTGGTTTAAACACCCATCAATTCAAGCAAGAAATTTAGAATTTAAAGAAAAGTCAACCATGCAAAATACAATGATATATATTTATACAGACGGATCTGAAACGTAAACAGGCATCAGCATTTTGTGCATTTCACAGCTACTGTATATACAGATGGTCCAGGAAAATGAATAACAAAAACAGTGCATTTCAAGCATAACTTTTCGCTATTTATAAAGCTCATATATGGTTTGGTTTTCAATCTTTTAGATCAGTAACAATTTTAACTGATAGCCAGCCCAGCATTAAATTACTCCAGCATATTTCAATTAGAAATATTTTAGCTCAAAAAATCCACCTATTAATCCAAAAAGACTTCAATAGATTAATACAGATGATATGGATCAAAGGTCATTCATGGGTAATTGGAAATTAGCTTGTCGATTCATTAGCGTTCAGTGCCACATCCGACAATTTAGTTCAAACCCTAGAACTTCCAGTTCCCAGCTCTTCCTTAAAAAGAGATTTGAAAATGAGACTACATCAATAATGGCAAGATACTTGGGACTATTCGTCTAAAGGAAGAATCCCATATGATTTCTTCCCAAAAGTTTGATTTGCGATGAAGAGTTATAATATACCTGTCACCCAATTCTTCTCGGAACACGGTCCATTACAGAAGTTTCTCCAAAAAATTGGAAAAATGGATACAGATTTATGCGGGTGTGGAGAAGAAAGGACTAATCTATATTACGTATTCCATTGTCCATTAACGAAGAAATGGCATCTCGCCAGACCATCGACAGTACTCTTCGAAAAATGGGCGAATAATATCACAACGAATAATTGGGCACGAAGACATATTCAACAGATTTTTACATATTTAGAAGACAATGAACGTTTCATTTGACTGTATATACATCCTGTATTGCTTAGACAAATCTTCATTAGGATAACAGATATTAATTGCATTAAGCATCATATGATTTAATTTTAATGTGTGTGATATAATTTTATTTTTGCATATATTTAATATGTTACCACTAGGGAATATAACTCAATTCAGATTCCTTATATATGTGTAATGTTAAGTTCTTGTGTGTATTATGTAAATAGGATGCTCTGAGACTAAGTGATGTTTAAGTTTAATCATGATTATGCAAACATATATATAAATATATTTATCTCTAGAAATTGGTTTGTATAGACATATGTCATTTAAAAATGCTTAACATATATATATATATATATATATATATATATATAATTTATTTTGATAGATCCAAATTTATGAGTAGATGTTATGCTTTGTCTGTTATTGCATATTGTACTGTGGGCAGGTACATGATAGTTAACCGATATAATTGACAACTTACTTACATTATCTTACATTTTTAAAAGATGAGTTTTAATTAGTATCGTCGAATTTCAAATTCCGTGGCCAAGCATAGTCAGGTTGTAAAACCAATGGATAGACCCCTCGCTCACGGTGATTGAAGGGGTGATGTACATCAAATGTATAGAGCATTTTCACTATACTTAGAATAATGACTTTAGTGTCATGCAACCTTTTTCAGCTTTGAGACCGAAGTACAACATCTCATATTTACAAAATTCGAATTAAAAGTGATGAATAACAATAAAAGAATAATAAAAGGCTGAATCAAAGGAATAACAAAAATTTCGTTCGATCCTTCTCAGCGTCTAGGTCAGTAAAAAATTTAATTCGATTCTAATCTAATATGTTACCCGTAATTTAAAAGCCTGAAATAAGAGGAATAATGCAAAGGGATAATTAAAAATTTAAAAATAATCGAACATTTTAACTCGAGCCCGAATCTTGCTTTTCGTTTGATTGAATCCGTTTCAGTTTCCTGATCAACAGAAAGGTGAAATTAAAGAGTCCAGAACGCGCGACTCACCTTACATGTTTTGAATGATATTAAACAACAAAAAGATAGAATATTTTAAATATTCGAATTAGGGACCACGATACAGAGGGTTTTTTTAATTATAATCCTTTGTTTCTTAAAAATGCGCACCATTCCAATGTTGTGTTTAAATAAGAAACATTTTTTGCTTCAGCTTTATTAATTGAGTCGGTATCACATATGGTGACAGCTAGCAATTGAGATGACATATTATTTCATGGTATTCAATGTGCATTTATGAAAACTGCCCAGACATCACACATACTGTCTCCTCTACTCACATCCAAACAGGAAAGTGCTCATGTAAACATAATAGCACATAACGTTCGGAATGGGGATTTCCAAGTGCCATGTTCCATAGAACAACCTAAATACTGAATCCATAAGTCTAAATGGCAATATAACTTTAACAACACAAATTGACTGCGCTAGTTAATCCATTCGATTTTTTAATCTACTCGATTATTTATTCCACTCGATCTTATAATGGATATTTGATATTGGGATGATTCTATGGTAGAAATGCCATTAATTAATGACGTCGGTTGCTACAAATATATGAAAGGAGTTTAAATTTGAAAGAAAGGCGAGTATCATTTTTGGCGTGTAACATTTGTGGCGTGTAACATTTGTGGGTATTGACTTTAAAAATGGCTGATTTGTAAGGAAAGTTAAACAGTGTGTATCGTATATGCAATTGTCTAATGTGTCTAACTTGTTTTCGTATTTCCAGACGCTCTAAAAGCCCCAAGTGACCTACAAGATTGAAATTTGCACATTTATTGTTCAAAACCTTACAGAGTCGGGTTTTCACTTTACCTCCTCCCCTCGGGGGCGCAGAACATATGTTAAGTCTTTTTTTACCCTATAGTAGCCCCTGGTGACTTAGACCGTTGAATCTTTGCGCACTTATAGAATCAATCATTTTAGAGAATCTAAGGTAACTAACTTAATCCAACGGATTTTTTATTTTTTTTTTATCTCCACCCTCCTTGGGGAGGAAATTATAGATTTTAAGTCTTTCTAAACACTCAAATAGTCCTCTGGAAAATTAGATTACGCAATATTTACACACTTATAGTATAGAACACTGTGTCGAACCTTACGAAGTCGGATTTCTTATTTTTCTCCAATAGAGGATAAAATGGATGGTAATGATGGGAGAAGGATACTAAAGACATGCAAAACACTCTTAAAGCCCCCACAGGGGACATGAAATACTGAAACTCAATTACGGGTCACAACCTAACTAAGTCAATTTTCAATTGAGACAATTGTTTTCGACGCTAACCACCATACATTGTTAAAATAAAATGTATAAAAAAATCGCAACTATTTCCTTAAGAGTGTTAGTTTTCCTGTTTTTGACAGTCTATGATAATTGGCAAACGTTTATGTACCTTTCCGGGTCCTCTAGACAACCCCAGTGTCCTGAAAAACATATTTTGCACACTTATAGAATCGACCAGGGAACAGAAACTAATGGAGGAAGGTCATTTTAAAAGACTCAAGCGCTGTAATTATAGTATCAATCTCAAGAAGAGCTTGATTAAGATAATTTTTGACACGAAATGCCGCAAATTATTACATAAAAAAACTGTTGAAAAACATTGTTGTAACTTACTTTTTAAGAGTGTTAGTATTTGAAGGGCTTAAATATTAACATGCTACATAAAACTAAGGAAAGTAAATAGTGTGTTTTAATATAGAAAGTGTTACGAATGTCAAAAATCCATAAGGTGATTTTAGCTTATTTCACTGTTTTCTGTAAGATTTGTGGCGCTATTGAAAATGTGATTTAACAAAACTAATTAATAAAATTTTATGTGGGTAGCCGATGATTTTCCCTACATATCACAATGGCTTTACATTTTTCATAGCAAATAAATGGTGTACAAGATTCAAACAGATTGACTTATTCATACTCATGAGCAAAATCATCATTAAAATGCAATTAACTGTTGATGAATATTCCGGAAATCAATCAATAATGGCGAATTCTTTGGCGTCAAAATATAACTGGTACATAGAGCATTGTCTTTCATGAATGAAGTAAATCCACGAAAATTATGTCAACGAATCTGTTTATATTGCATGTGGAAATGGAGCGTACTGGATTATAATTATTATTTTTTTAATTTATTAATTTATGTAATGTTTAATGCATTTATTTAAAAAACGTGCCCTATCTCGAGAACGGTCCATACTAGCGTTCTAAAATTTATGTCATTCGTTATATCATGAAAAATTACGTGTAATATGATTACTTATTCAACACCAGTAAAGATTATGATGTTAATGATTTTTCAAAAAGAAAAATATTCGACAATCGTGCAGTATCTCGAGAACAGTTTATGCTAGAGTTCTGAGGTTCATGTCATTTATTTTCTAATAAAATATTATAACAGAAATGATAATATACCATTCTTGAATGGCAATGATTTTAAAGACTGTTTTCAAAACTTCATTTTAAAATCGATCGTTTAAAATTAATTGTGTTCAATTATCCACTATTATTAATAATACTATCAAATTATTTCACGTTCGTCAAAAGTTCGTCATTCGTGTGATATCGCGTACACAAATTCATACATAAAGACACCGACACAGTGTTTCTCTCAGAAGTTTTGGGCTTGTAATGAAACTTTAAAGAGGGACAAATATTCTATCTGCCCTATATAAATATATCTAAATGCTGACACATAACTAGAAACTAATTTACATAAAATGTTTCCAGGGGTTTTCGACCCTCTCCAGAGGTACGCCTGGAATACATACTGCACCCTCACACATACATACACACACACACCTCACATACACATACACATACACATACACACCTCATCTTCCGTTGAAAACTCAATTGTTCGACCCCGTCACAATATTACAAAAATCTGATGTGGGCAGCACATGACTTTCCTTATATAATGCAATGAGTTTAGTACTTTTGCAGTAAAAAAAAATCTGATGTGGGCAACACATGACTTTCCTTATATAATGTAATGAATTTACTACTTTTACAGTAAAGAGATAGGTTTTTCTTATAGTAGATACTAATATTCTTTTCAAGATATTGAATTTTCGACAATAAGTCGTCATTTTCATTGATTTAGCGTCATTTTTATCCATTTGGCAAGATTTCCGTTAATTTGGCAACATTTCAAAAAAACGCCAAGTTGGCCACTTTCCGCCAAATTCATCGCCAAAATCTCGCCAAGCGTTATGGACGAAGAAATAAGTTATTCTTACAGCAGATAAATGACTATTGGCGTTCAAATACAAAAGTATTACTCAAAGTACATTTTTTCATGAATGGAACGAGCTTGATCCACGAGAATGATGTCATCCAATTTATCGCATGGTATTACATATGAAAAGTGAACATGTTTCTCAATAGGAAATACTTTTTTTTCATTTTATATGACTTTTTAATATTTTTTTTTAAAAATGCGCAATATCTCGAGAACGGTTCATGTTAGCGTTCTAAAATTTATGTCAATCGTTTTCTAATGAAAAATTACATAAGAAATGTCTATTTGCGTAACTTTATTAGTGGTTTTGATTTTTTGACGATTTTTTCAAAACTTTATTCGAAAATTTAGGGGAGTTCTGAACATTCGATTGCGTATAAAAACAATAGACTTCCAGTGTTTACGGATTGTGATTTCTGTACAAAATTTGGTTCGAATCAGTCCATTCATTCGTCAGTTATCGTCTCCACAGTCTCACTGACACATATACACACACCCACACACACATCACTTCAAAAATGTTTGATTCGTGATCAGGGATGCTTGAAACGAGCTCTCCCGTCGAAAACTCGATTTCGAATTTTCGACCCCGTCACAATACTTTCCTTATACATTATGTATATAAGGAAAGTAAAAATAGTTTATTCTTATAGTAAATACTTACTAAGATAAATATTCGTCAATTAGTCGTCATTTTTATCCATTTGGCGAAATTTTCGTTAATTTAGCAACATTTAAAAAGTCGCCAATTTGGCGAAATTCCGCCAAATTCGTCGAAAATTTTCGCTAAGCGTTATGGACGGAAAAATAAGTTATTCTTATAGCAGAAAAATGACTATTAGCGGTCAAATACAAAAGTATTACTCAAAGTATTTTTTCTCATGAATGGAACTAGCTAGATCCACGAGAATAATGTCACCAAATTTAGAGAATGATAATATTACTTATGAAAAGTGAACATATTTCATAATTGGTAATATTTCTTATATGATTTTTTTTATATTTTTTTTAAATGTGCAATATCTCGAGAACGGTTCATGCTAAAATTTGTGTCAATCGTTTTCTAATGAAAAATTACATATAAAAAATGACGATTTGAGTAACTTTAATAAGGGTTTTAATTTTTTGATGATTTTTTCAAAATTTCACTCGAAAATTTAAGGGGGTTCAAAAGGGGACTCGAAAATTTAAGGGGGTTCGATTTAAGGGAGTTCGATTGAGTATAAAAACAATAAGTTTCCTGTATACATGGATTGTAATTTTTGTACGATTGTAATTTTTGTTTGAATTGGTCCATTCGTTCATCAGTTATTGTCTCTGAGGTTTCACTGACACATACACACATACATACTTTCACACACACACAGACATCACCTCAAAAAAGTATGATTCGTATTCAGGGATGCTCGAAACGTGCTCTCCCGTCGAGAACTCGAATTCGAATTTTCCACACCGTCACAAGACTTTCCTTATACATTATATGTATATAAGGAAAGTAATACCCATTATAATATGTATGCAGGGGAAGAAATAAAAGCAATGCAGTTGAAAGTGAAATTAATTTTTCTATGATTCCCATCTTGCAAATTGATGATAAGTGAAAATAAAATAATATAAGTTAAATATTTTACATTCAGTATTTTTTTAATGTTTACCTCCATTCTTATGCGTCTTTCCAGTTATACCTTGCTCTCCCATCATCATACAGTTCAAAATAGTTTTCTATTTATTTTCTTCTTTTAGAGTTTCTTCAGTGAAATTTTTGTGCTGCAGATAGGCGGCCATTAGCATTTCTGCACCACTAAAATAGCAAATACATTTTTCTATCATAAATATGTAAAATACTTTCCATTGTCTACCGCAAATTTAATGCACGAATCCTTCAGCTCATTCTACAATGTAACATATCCGAAATATTTCCCATGAAATATTTTATTTATATTTCTTGGAAAATATTTATAATCTGCATGTATCTTTACTCGACCGTGCAAATATTTCGTCTTTGAAATAAGGAAATATTTTATTTACGAATTTTTCACAGTCATTGCGGACAACAACGGTTTTATTCAAAATTTTAGGCGAGCAGTTTGTATTTCGTTTTCCATTATCATCTTAGCATGGGGAATTGAATGTGGATTATTATTATTTCGTAAATAAAAATGCGCATATATACTGCTACAAGAGAAGCTCGGTCTATCAGAAAGTGATATTAAAGTTGTACCTATTTTAAATACGTCTGAAATACAACGTAAATTTACGATAGTATATATATATATATATATATATATATATATATATATATATATATATATATATATATATATATATATATATATATATATATATATATATATATATATATATATATATATATATATATATATATATATATGGAATCAAACAATTAAAAAATGAAAAAAGAACAAAAGGAGAATAGGGATGCTTACAGAGAAGTCGAACGGCCAAAGGGGATTACGACCCCTTGTTCCCGGTTGAAGCACGCTTTTAATCCCAGGAAACGTTTCCGGAACCAAACTCGTCTGAAGCAATCCTCCACATGCCGACATTGGAAAAGCAAAATCCAACCTATTGAAAACCGAACATGAAGACCCAGATCGATAAAATGGAACAATACGAATAGCAATACAACATGGATGTCTATACGACCTATACCATCCATATCAACACACACACACACACACACACACACAGACATATATATATATATATATATATATATATATATATATATATAGCATAGTAAACATATAAAATTAAAATTAATTCCACAGTTATCCAATTATTCTCCAGAAGTTGGCGCAAAGCAGCACACTCTCCTAAAGTAACATACAAGATTCATATGAAAAAATAAGAGAAATGACCAAATGCAAGGCATAAAATGGTAGAGGGGAATGGCGACCCCTCTTTCCCGTTTAAAAGACTGCTTTTATGCCCGGGCAACACTCACGGTACCAATGCCATGCAGAAGTCATACTTCCGTATGTGTCAAGTCAAAAACACTCGAAAAAGTGCAGAGTAAACAAATAGGAATCAACCAGGATTGCAAGGGAAGGAAAAGAATGGAAATGCAGCAAATGCCAGAGTGCCTTATATATAAAAGCAGTTTACACATGCGTAATACATTATTTTTACTTTCATCGTTCTATACCTCTGCCATATCCTTTAAGTAAGCATTTTCTCCCTTTTTTGTATTAAATAGGGAATTATAATAACATGTCAGGAAGCTAATTGGATAATTCCGTTTTATTGCCGCCTTCATAATATTCCTATTATGCATGATGCAATCTGACTTGAAAGTATTAATGCGTTGATTTCGTTTGAGGTGACCTACGACGACATTTCTGAAGATGTTTTTGGTCAAATTGGAACTCCAATCTATAATGTGATTGATTTCCATATTGAAATTGTTTCTCTTGTCATATAAGACGGTATAAGTACCATATCTACTGTCATGTTTTAGTGTGATATCTAGAAAATCAACACTATCATCCTCCTTACTTTTATTCTCAATCAATTCCAGTTCTTTTGGATAAAAAGTAAAATCAAATTGGGGTGTATTCTTATATTGCCCAACAAGGACATCGTCAACATAACGAAAGTATGGCATTTCATGTAGTATATGAGTGCCATTTTCAAATTTACTCAAGTATAGATCGGCGAGCAGGGATGAACAACCCCCTCCCATGGGAATACCCTTAACCTGTTGAAAATAGCTGGTGCCATCAAATAAAATATTTTCAAATAACACAATGCGAATCAAATCCTTGTATTTTCTGAAGGTAATATGCTCTTTTAAGTCATATATTTCATGTAGTTCCTTCAAAATTTCATATAGATTTTCCAGATTGATGTTGTTGAATAAATCACGGAAATCGTAACTTTTGAAACGTATATCCTTGTTATAAAATGGAAGTCGGTTGATGACATCGTAACTATTATTTATCATTACTGTCCCTTGTTCCTTATTTTTTATCATTACTGTTCCTGTCGTGAGTGTTGCCCGGGCATAAAAGCAGTCTTTTAAACGGGAAAAAGGGGTCGCCATCCCCCTCTACCATTTTATGTCTTGCATTTGGTAATTTCCCTTATTTTCTCATATGAATCTTATATATATATATATATATATATATATATATACAGGGTGTGTCAAAAATATTGACCTCGGCTTTTATTCCTTAAATATTGATGTTAGACATATATAATAAATTACAAAGTTGCATAAAGTAAGGTACAAAATATTATGATATCGATAAAAAATTTCCATGGATTAAATTTGAAGAAATGAAAAATTTTAATTTTTATACGGTCCCCTTACAAGAGCATTTCCAATAAGTAAAATCTGCCCCATACGCTAATAAGGTTGTGTACAGAATTTCAGCATTTTATCATAAAAAGTCCCAAAGATATGTTTAAGCAAAATTGGTGAGGGATTAATCACAAATTGAAATGTAAAGGTTTATAGCAAGAGTGTAAATGACGCAACGCAGAAATGCATTATAAGCAAATAACATCTGGTTCTTATCCTTAATGGATCTTTGGCATGGAAGGAAAACATTTTGAACAAGCTTTGCAATCTTTGTGTAAAGTTATAATTTCTACACAGTGTAGACACTTTTGTACCAATAAATGACTAAATTATTATTTAATTATGTAATCATTGTTTTCTTTCATAATTTGTGTATGGCCCCTGAAACGAAATCTGCTGACGTGATATTTCCCCTCTGAGGACCCATGTCGATGCATCGAAAAGTGGTTTAAGTCAGCATTTTTGTATTTTCATATCTCTGGGACTTTTTATGATAAAAAGCTGAAATTTTGTACATCACCTTTTTAGTGTATGGGGCACATTTTACTCATTGGAAATGTTTTTGTACAGGGGCCATATAAAAATTTTAATTTTGTATTTCTTAAAATTTAATTCCCTCAACCATTTTAATCGATTTCATAAAATTCTGTACCTCTTTTTACCCGACTTTGTAATTTATTATGTATGTCTAAGATCAATATTTAAGGAATAAAAGCCGCGGACAATATTTTTGGGACACCCTATACCTTCTTAATTTCTTTCAGATTACATTTATACTAATTGGAATAATCAAGTAGAAATTTCGTTCTAATAGCTACATTTGTTTCAACCATAGCATTGTTCGGACACTTAACTTCACATGTACATCAGCTCAAAAAACTTTGATTTGTGTGTTCAAGTATATCTCAAACATTTTTAATTTTCTAAATCTTAAATTAAACATTTTGACCGCATCATAAAATTACGTATGTATGGAAGGTTAATATTATTAATATTATAGTGAAAGCTATATTTTTAATATTACAGCCTTTTATTACTCTCCTTATATACATAGCATAAGGAAGGTAGTATTATGTATAAGGAAAGTATTGTGACGCAGTCGAAAATTCGAATTCGAGTTTTCGACGAAAGAGCACGTTTCAAGCATCCCTGATCACAAATCGAAAATTTTTGAGGTGTTGTCTATATGTGTGAAAGTATGTGTGCGTGTGTGTGCGTCAATGAGCCTTTGGAAATAATATCTCAAGAACGAATAGTGTGATTCTAATAAATTTTGGTACAAAAATACAATCCGTGAATACTTGAAGCCTATTGCTTTTAAACATAATTGAATGTCCTGAACCCACCTAAATTTTCGTGTGACATTTTGAAAAAAAATCATCCAAAAATTAAAACATTTAATAAAGTTACGCAAATAAACATTTTTTATGTAATTTTCCCTTAAACGATTAACATAAACTTTTGAACGCTAGCATTAACCGTTCTCGAGATATTGCACCTTCTTCAAATAAATTTATCAAATAATCCCATAAATTAAAAAAAATATTAATTGTTGAAAAACATGTTCACTTGTCATATGTAATATCATGCGATAAATTGGGTGACATCATTCTCGCGGATCTGGATTGTTCTATTCATGAGAAAAGATACTTGGAGTAATAGTTTTGTATTTGACCGCTAATAGTCATTTTTCTGCTATAAGAATAACTTATTTTTCCGTCCATAACGCTTGGCGAAAATTTTCGACGAATTTGGCGGAATTTCGCCAAATTGGCGACTTTTTAAATGTTGCCAAATTAACGAAAATCTCGCCAAATGGATAAAAATGACTTTAAATCAATAACTCTTGGCTCCATAACTCTTGGCGAGATTTTGGCGCCGAATTTGGCGGAATGTTGCCAACCTGACGAGATTTTTAAATGCTGCTAAATTAACGAAAATTTTGCCAAATTTATAAGAATGACGTTAAATAAAAAAAATGACAGCTAATTGACGAAAATTCAATATCTTTGGAAGAATATAAGTACCTACTATATGATTAACCTACATATTTCTACGAATACGAGAACAGTGTGGATAAAACCGGAAACATTCATATTTTAACAGCAGCTCCTAAATATATCACAGACTACTCCAGAAAAAATTCTAAATTCATCCGTTTATTAAGTATACAATTTTTAATCAAGTCAAGTCTTTTTGAATAAACCTAGCAGTCAGCGGACCCCTCACCCCATCGAGCTGATGTAAAAGTCGATGATTCTACTACCCCTATATGGCGGAGAGGGCCATACTCATGTTGTTACAAGGATAGATGTGTGTTAACCTACTCCCTTCCTAACTCCGGAGATATCTTGTTTGAGATTTTTTCAGATTTTGAGTATGGTGTTATGAGTATGGTTTTGATATTTGGAGTACGGTGTTATGAGTATGGTTTTGATATTGGGAGTATGGTGTTGTCTGCATCTGCAGTTTAAGTAGTGGATACATATTTTGTGGTGGCATACTTATAAATTTGTTTAATTGTTCTGAGACTATTGAAATTAAGATTTGAATTGAGGTATTCAATTTTGACTTTTATTTAAAACAATGAATTTTATTTGTGTTGTTATTTAATATAACCACCCTGATTTAACTCCCGGGCAACGTCGGGTATATTTTCTTGTATTTAATCATTATAACTGAAATTCATAAAGCAAGGTACATCTTATGGAAGAAACATCGTTATTCAATTCATATAAATTAGTATTTAAATGGCAAATGATGCATTCAGTCTTTAGTGCTTTATATTATTGCATCGCGTAATTCAGACAATAAATGTAAACTGAATTACAGAGATAACCAACGATTGATATAATTAATTACATCAGAAAATAGAAAAGTAAAGAAGTCAAGCTGAAATTAACTTCATTAACAACACTAGAGTCTCTAGTTTACTGATTGATTCTAAATACTGCAGCAAAAAAGAAAGCCAAATTGAAGAACATTTAAGCATTAGCATTTCAAGTTTATTTCCTTAATGATTGAATATCGGTGTCAAGAAATATTTCAATGTATTTAAGAAAGTTAGGTTGACATTTTATTTAATTAAAATACATTTATCTACATTTGGTACATTTATTATACAAGCACACACTAGATAAGGGGTCTTGAAGACCAACATACTTATCAGAAAAGCTATCAAAGGGGATTTAAGAAATTAATTAAAGCTATTTTAATGTGTAATTTACTTCTAATTCATATTTGAATTACTATTATCATTTTTCTTTGAATAAGCCAAAAATAATTCTGGGGGACCAGGTCGGAATCGGAATGGGGTAACGGGGTACATTGGGGATTCGTTTCTCCCTCTTTGAAACTTTTCATTCGCACACTTATATCATTGAAAAATGACATGTTGATAACTAACTGCAGTTGGCGTAGGATTTCAAAAAACGTAACCAAATAATGTTTATGTATGCAATTGTAATAACCTGAAAATTTTTAACCAAGTTAACTCATGTGTCACATTTATTGTCTCAATTATTATTTTGTCAACTAATTGCAGTTTTTAGTACGTTGTGGCATGATGCCTGTTTTTAAAAACGTTTTTAAGTACAGTCTGTTTTAAATATTATTTTGCATGCCGCAATCGAAAAAAGACAATTGGCAACTGTGGTGATGTTTCACTTTCTCAAACAATGTGTTTGTGGCCGAAAGGGCATAACGGTTTGTACCCCGTTACGCCCTATGTACTGTAAATGTGTTCATATCAATCCTAATGTTTATATCAATATATCTAGTGTGATAAATTTTACAGACTTTTCCCCTGAAAATGTAAAATAGGGACAAATCCCTATTGTAAAACAGGAACAAAAACAAATATCAAAGAAGTGAACAAAACTGCAATTCTACATCATATTTTGACAAAGCCAGGGAAAACGAATCAGTATAAATAACACAGAACGATAAAAAAAGTTAAAGAATATGAACGAGAAAGATCAATCATGCTTAAAGCATTGATTATGAAACACTTTCCAAATTCAATGCAATTTTATTTAAAAAATTCTAAAATGCAATACATTCCTCGGTAATATTTTAAAACTTATCACAATACTACATTAATTTATTATATTTGAAACTTAAACCTTCATTGAAAAAAATGAACTTCATTCAAATGACGGCATTGAAATATAAATAGCCTCGTTTAAATATCTCTAAAATGCGATATATTCCACGGTTATATTTTTAACACTATCATAATACTACGATAACTTATTATATTTAAAAACTTCATCGAAAACAACTGAAATTAATTCAAATGACGTCATAAAAAAAATAAAACGCCTGGATCTCTCTATAAAAACAGCATTTCATTCAAAACTTTCCTACATTCATTTCATTCATCACAATACTATAATAATTTCCTTTATATAAAAATTAAGACCATGGAGCTACAAGTAATTAAACTCTATGCTAAAAAATTCATCAAAAAAAATCGTCCTTCTCTTCGTAAAATCAATGAATATTTCATTCATATCAGCCATGCAGACTCCATGGACTAAATTATTTTGTGTTAAAGAAATACAGCAATTCTAATACAACTTATTCTATATATTTTGCTGTTTACATTTTACATAAGTGAAAAATAGGCTTCGTTGTAGAAATAATCAAAATTGGATAATCATTTAAACTTAATTATATTGTATTTGCGTTGTTTCAGTATGTAGATGCACATAATTTAAGCAAAAATAAAGTAGTTTTAGGACGGATACAACACTCAATATGAATTAAAAAGAACTTAAAAAATCACGATTTTGAAACAAGATGGATGCCATATATCATTTTGATATGGGTCATGTGACCTCTTCATATCATGGTCACGTGATCGTTTCACATAAGAGGTTTCGTATATTTCGCTGATTTTTTTTTATATATTTTATGGAACAATTTGAATATTACCTAAAATTTTCGAAGCAATTTGTGAATTTTAAATCCGCTTAAAAAATGTTTGAAAAATTAGGTCCCATAGGGCTCAATGTTTTTCATTTTTTCAACCCGGGTTCAATCCAAAACTAATTGGGTGATATTATTCATTTATATTCCCATAGGTCCTACAGACTGCCTAAACAACATACTAAAATTTCCTTTTGATTAAGTCATTTTTACGGCAGTTATCGTGCTAACGGACAGACAGACAGAATAAACAATGTCATAAACACTTTTCAACTTTGTTGTAAAGTGTTAACATAAAGAAACCTGTTAGATAAAACCAAGAGAAAAAAATAACAGGCAAATGACTTAAACTAAAAAAAGCAGAAGAAACGAGTAGAAAACAAAACAATTGAAGAAATTGAAGACACAGCATGTTTGTATTTTTAACACTTTACAACATAGTTAAAAAGTGTTTATGACTTTGTTCATTCTGTCTGTCTGTGTGTCTGTCTGTCCGTTAGCACGATAACTGCCGTAAAAATGACTTTATCAAAATGAAATTTTAGTATGTTTTTCACACGGTCTGTGGGACCTATGGGAATATAAATAAATAATATCACCCAATTAGTTTTTTATTGAACGCGGGTTGAAAAAATGAAATACATTGAACCCTATGGGATCTAATTTTTCAAGCATTTTTTAAGCAAATTTAAAATTCACAAATTGCCTCGAAATTTTTAAAATATTCATATTATCCCATAAAACATATAAAAAAATTCAGTAAAATATATTAAGTAGTTTTTTAATTAAAAATTATTTAATATAAGGAAAAACACAAATTCAATTAAATTCTGACTTTTGGGATATCCTCCAGAAAGAGAAAAGCGATATATTATATAATAAATATCTTTCCAGGACTTTAATTATTTTGTATATGAGAGAGGCTTCACATTTAAAATAAATTTGGTAGATAAAATTTCTTCAAATTTTTTTTAATTTTATATAACTATTCGTGATATACTTATTTGATGGCATTTTTAATGCACTTTTCTAAGTCCTAGAGAGTTAAAATTTGGTACACAGCTTAAATTTGTTGAACATTTTATTCTACAAAAATTTGGTGGATCTCTTAATATAGGTCATACATTTTTTTCGAAATAACCTGCAAATAATCCCCGTTCACTTCTATAAATCATTGTTGTAATATTGTTAAAAATTCTGATGGGGGCAGCACATGTCTTTCCCTGCAGACTCATATCACGTGATCCACTTCAATACGAAATATGGCATCCATCTTGTCCCCAAATCGTGATTTTGAAAGTTCTTTTTAATTTATATTGAATGTTGTATCCGTCCTAAAACCGCTTTATTTTTGCTTAAATTCTGCGCATCTACATACTGAAACAACGCAATTACAATATATTTGAATTTAAATCATCATCTAAATTAGATTATTTCTACAACGAAGCCTATTTTTCACTTATGTAAAATGTAAACAGCAAAATATGTAGAATGAGTTGTATAAGAATTGCTGTATTTCTTTAACGCAAAATTATTTAGCTCATGGAGTTTGCATAGCTGATATGAATGAAATATTCATTGATTTTACAGAGAGAAGGACGATTTTTTTCGATGTTGTTTTAAGTATAGAGTTTAATTACTTGTAGCTCCATGGTCTTAATTTTTAAATAAAATAAGTTATTATAGTATTGGGATGAATGAAATGAATGGGAAAATGTTATGAATAAAATGTTGCTTTTATAGAGAGAGCCCGGCGTGTTATTTTTTCTATGATGTCATTTGAATGAATCAGTTGTTTTCGATGATGTTTTCAAATATAATAAATTATCGTAGTATTATGATAATTTTAAAAGTATTACCGAGGAATGTATTGCATTTTAGGGATGTTTAAACCAGGCAATTTATATTTAAATGCCGTTATTTGAATGAAGTTCATTTATTTCGATGAAGGTTTAAGTTTTCAAATATAATAAATTAATATAATATTGTGATAAGTTTTAAAATATTATCGAGGAATGTATTGTAGTTTAGAGATGTTTGAATAAAATTGAAGTTGGAAAGTGTTTCATAATCATTGTTTTATGTATGATTGATCTTTCTTGTTATTTAATTGTGATAGATTGTTTGCCTTGTCTTTTATGGGTCCGGTTATGGTGGATTTTAATTGCTGTTTTATCAATTCTTTTGGCTTTTGGATTGTAGTGGTAATTTTTACCAATATTTTCGTTGATTACATAGTTTTCTGTACTTAGTTTTCCCCTGATATTATTAATTAGTATCATTGAATTATTGCTCATGGATCTTTACACTGGCTCTTGGTTATCGTGTTTGGGTTCCTGTTTTTGTTCTTAGATATGTTTCGCTTGTTGTATTTTTTTATCGGATAGCCTTCTTTCTCGATCGATTATGTTATATTTTTTGGAGGTTTTACCTTGTCTTTGATCTCTATTGTTGTATCTGTTTTAATTTTAAGTTCTTAGCTGGAAAACTTTGGTTTTAAATTATATGTTGTCTTTAAAATTTTGGGCTTTTGTACCGCCGATTTAGTTTTTTGATATCGCACAGTATTGTTTTTGTTGGATGATATAATAGTCTCTGTTTGATTGCTTTTGTATATGTGTTTGGTCGATCAATTTGTTTTCTGTTGGCGTTATAAATTGCTTAGGGCTTCTTTAGTTTGGGTTCTGGGTGCTTACTGTTTTCTCATTTCCTTGGTTGGATTGGGGTATTATGTGGGTACAGTTATTTTCTTGTTTTACTTTTCTGAAATTTGTTTCTGATTATTATGGGGTGCTGTTGGTGGTGTTTCCTCTGACAAGGATTACTTTTGGTTCCATGGATTCTGTTGGTTCATCTTGTAGGTGGCGTTTTCGAAATCTTTGGTTATATCTCGTTTTCGATTGAGTTTGTAGCTTTGATTTTCTCCAGGAGTCTAATTATTCACTGTTTAATTTTTCTTTTCACCAAACATTTTTATTTGATTATCCGGTTAGTTGGAGTGGTCCGTCGTACCGATTTTGTGTTGGAGTCAAATGTTTCTGATTGATCGTTAAGATCCCTTACGCTTAATTGGCACGCCGCACAATGTGGACCGAAGAAGATATAGCAGTCAAGAGCGGTGTGTTCCAATGGTTAAGGAAAGGGGATCGCACTTGGCGGATCCGAGTTCGATTTCATTGTTCCACCCAAACTTTTCCGGGGTTTACGTGGAGTACAAACACACGTCAGACCTGTGAGCCGAAAGTTCTTTCGAGAGGTTCGCAGAGGAGGGAGGGTATTGTCTCTATGGATATCGTCCTCATTGGGCTACGGTCTAAATTGGGTGGTTCTGTCCTAACCATTGAAACAGATACTCTTCACCTCCAGGTGGATCAGACTGTCTGGATCGAAAAATGCAAAGATACAGCTGGTAAATTGTTCTTTAAAGTCGAACAGTATTCATTCATGCTTTTTCATTTTTTAAAATTCAGAAACAAATTGCTATTATCACAGTTCAAAACAAAATACTGATCGTCCGTAGATACTGAAAAAAGGATCAGAATGACAAAAAATAAAATATTTCATGTTCAAATTATTTTTTCTCTGGTCTTACAGCATCAATTTAATTTTCTTACTCCATTTCTTATCGTTTAAACGGTTTTACAGAGAGAACAGAATAATGTCTTTACCGTTCTTGGAGGCTGAGCTACAGATTCTTGGCAATCTTGTCACATCAAGATGGCCCTTGCCATCTCCGAACATCGCGACTTCGGAGCGGACTGCTACTACGTTTTAAAAATACAAATTTGCTCATTTTTTCAACTTAAGAAAATGTCAACAACACTCCAAGATCTCACAAAATTACATTTGTAAACATATCAATATGAAACTGACCTTTGAAGCAGACTCCTAGAGGAAAATGGTTATAGAGTACTTCATTTTGTTTTTTAAACTCTGCAAATATAATACTTCAGAAGAAACTGATTGTACAGAATATTAATTTAAACTGATTAAGTAGCCGATTGCCCAAATAACATCTCTATAGTACATTTCATATGCACTTGTCCCGATTATCATCGCTTTTTTCAAAGTTTTGTTAATCCCCTCAAAATTATGAAATCAAACTTGATATATTAAATAAATTAAAACAAAAGAAGAAAACAAAGCTAACAAAAAGACAAAACAATCGTGCATCAAAGATTTTTTTATGGAAGTACATCTCAATTATCTGTAAATAAATTCAAGTTATCAAGCGTCCACTTCAAAAATGTCTTTCAGGTTTTATACAAATTGACTGCCATATTGAATACAGTAGGTAAATGTCCCATTTCCAGACAAGTAAGAAATACCTCTTCAATGCCTTCTTAAAAATATAAAATGTGAACTTTTAAACTTCATACTAGACGAAAACACTTATTACAAAGTAACAGATATAATCTTAAAATTACTTTTGATGTATTCATCTCATAAAATGTAAGTTTTAGTAGTGTTTTAAAGCAAAATCTTGTGTCCTTTTAAACCAATAAGAACAAACTTAGACAAGTGGGTTTTTACTTAAAGAAACAAACTAAATGCATTTCTAGTACTTAAGAATATTTTCTGACACTTATATATTTATATTCAATAAAGTATGAAACTCTGTAACTATAAGAATTCTTAAATACGATAAATTTTTAGTTTGTACTTGAACACCTTTCATTGACCCGTGTTTCCTAATTGTGACAATCGTATCCTTAAGGGTACACAGAAAGGAGTACAGAAAACGGACCAGTTTAAAACAACAAATTCTACATTTAAATAAGCCTTCATTATTTTTTTATGTGATAAAGTTCAAATTAATGCATAAAAGCAAGAAAAATTCAAATAATGATATTGATTGTGTAATCAAGTTAATGGGCAAGCATCATGTTCTTTTGATTTTACAATAAATTATTTACAATAACTAATCAGGTCCCTATAATAATGATCTGCCGTTTTTTACCTGCAATCCATTTAACATCCAATTCCAATGTATGGATTGTCATTGATTGGGTCTCAAACAAAAACTTTCTTTCACTAAATATTATCTTTACCTACTGACGTGACTTGCACCCTGTGTCCTTCGACATTTTTACCAACTTTGAAGGATAAGAACAATAGGTTTCCATACGACAAAAGCGTTGCACAGAGAGCCATTCTACTTCTAACAACCAAATCCCAGATAACTGATCTGTCCATTTTCCAAACGACGTACATAACCATTTTCTGTAATGCTTCGTATTAGGATCATTTTATACGGCTCCCTAACTCAAACATATAATAGAGTGGCACTTGGGAATGATTTTATTTATTTATTTTTACCACATCTGCTGTGAAAGACGCAGTTATATTTTGTATTGTATTAGACTAGACTGGTAGGGAATTAATGAGCGATTATGGCACAAGAATGGGCACACGTACCATGTGATAAGGGGAAAGATCAATTCTGGAAACTAAAATTGATTCAATTTTCATCCTAGGTTCAAAAATCTGTACATGAGGTGATAATCATACAAATGGAACGGAATTTTTGTTTAGAAACCTCGGTTTAAAACTGTAGTTTAGAAGCTTTATGAAACTTTTAGAAACTTTGTTTTGTAATTTATATTTTAAAATCTTAAATAACTACCAAAACTTTACAAGAATTTAAAAAAAAAAATGTGTGTTCGCATCTTACACTTAAATATAAGTATTGTACAAGTATGAATTGTAAAATACCTTGCAAAATATTAGGATTATATCTCCATTGCTATTTAAACTAGAATGTGCGCAAGCAAAAAAAATGTAGCTTTGAGAAAAATCAGGTAAAGTTCAAACTTTTCAATAAATACCATTAGTGGCGACACGCCAAACTTCAAATCACTAAATCAAAAATTAAATTATAAATCTTAAAAAAACAGATTTAAAGGTCACTTTATTAAAACCATCCTACAGACGTACAACAAATAATTTTAAACCAGGGCGCTTTCGAACACCTTCATGCTCTTCCTCAGTGGCGATAGAATGAGAACAGATGCCGACATACCTAAATACATTTCAATGCCGTCAAGCAAAATTTGAATATTGTAGGATGGTCTTAAGTTATGCCTGGCGACTCGTTCTCGATGCCGTGCGTGTGTGTGTGTGTGTGTGTGTGTGTGTGTGTGTGTTAAACCTTTACACAGTTACCTTAATTTATAATAATGTTCTAAAGTATTTGATGCTTTTCAAAAAGTTTTTTAAAATATTTATCCTTAAGATTTGTAATTTTATAATTTTAAATCTGTTTATGGATTCACAATTTTGCATGGATGGCAATTTTCGTAATATGCAAATTTTGCTCGTCGGCATTGGAATGTATTTAGGCATGTTGGCATCTGTTCTAATTCTGTCGCCACTGAGGAAGAGCATGAAGATGTTCGAAAGCGCTCTGGCTAAAAATTATTTGTTGTAGGTCTGTAGGATAGTTTTAACAAAGTGACCTTTAAATCTTGTTTTTTAAGATTTGTCATTTAATTGGATGATTTAGTGTTTTCAATAAATGCTACACACTTTGCTTCATTTTGACTTTAAAACCCGTACTAACCGTTTTGATAGTCTGTTCATTAAATGATTCGTAATGCTTCATTTTTAATAATAAATGCAAAAATACTTTGTAAGCTTTAAGGGTGATATTCCCTTTAGCTGAAATAACCTGAACATTGAAAGAACACGTTTTTTAAACATTGAAATATCTATATCATGTGCACTTAACTGATTGAGTGAGTGAGTGAAAGAAAGAGTGGTGTATTAAAATTATCGAGCATTTTTACTATAGCTAGAGTCTTGGTTTTATTGTCACTCGATCCATCTCAGATTTGAAAGTAAGGGGGGAAATCTAAAATTTTTAAAAAATGAAATTAGGAGTTACAGTGAAAAGGAACAAACAAAAATATCAAAACAAATTTGCTGATTATCGAGCACTTCTTCTCTAGCTAGAATCTTTTGGTCGACATTAGAGCCATTTCCCCTCCAAAGTCAACAGAAAAATCGAATATTTCGAAAAATTAAGTTTGAGGTGGCGATGAAAATGAACAACTAAAAAATTTTAGAATGACTTTTCTAAATGATTTAGCACTTTACCTCGAGCCATAATCTCGGTTTTTATATTATTCAGCCCGTCTTACGTTCCAGGAAAAAGAAATAATAAAGCACATCGAAAAATCGAATTAAGTCTGACGATACAAAATTATTTTCAAAAAACTTTCCCCTCCTTGTCTCTCAAATATGTGTGCCATTTCATTTTTGTGTTTCAATTTGAAATGGTTTTTGATATTCGAACTGATATTAAATGTAGAAGTGCCACAACTCCTAGCCATTAAGAACGCACGAAAGGCTAGTTTCTAAATACTACCGATTAGTAACTGTGTAAATTGAAAATGTAGCGGTTGGTGTTGATAATTTGTGCAATTTTGATAATTAGTGTTAATCATTTAGAATGTTCGAAATGCTAGTTTTTAAATATCACCGCTTACTACCTGTGCAAATTGAAAATTTCGCTCTTGGTGTTGATAATTAATGCAGCTATATACTGCTGTAGACATAACTCAACTGTAGAACTGGCCATAGTCTTCTGGATACACATCTCAGCTGAAATTCAACCAAAATTACTAGATATTCTCTTCAAACAATGGGAAAGCGATTTTCACACAAAACATACGTGACAAAAATATATACCATTCAGAACTATATGCCATTCAGAAAGAGCTGGAATGTTTTCACAAAGAAAGAAAATTGTCTCTGTATTTGACTTAACAATAAGATCAAATTATCTACTAAAACACTGTTTTACACTGCAAATGAGAAAAAGTAAAATTTGCAAAGTAAATATTCCTTGGTGTATTATGAATCTATATACCCATTAGAGGCGTCTCATGCTATTTTCGAGGGGGAAAAACGATGACAGTAACATATAAGAAACAATTTTCTAGATATTGTGATAAAAAAATATGTCAATGATTTTGTTGTGATTGCGAAATTCAATCAGAAAATCCTAAAAATTCATTGATGACATTCCAGTTTTAAGTTCTTAGGTCATTTATATCAAAATTATCCATTTTGAGATCATTCATTTCCAATGCATTAATACGCCTTCAAAGCAAAATTTTCATTTGCATGGAGTTTAAAATATTATTTTCATAAAATCGTTTAGTTTGTTTTTAAGGAAATTCCAACTAATGCATTTACAAAAAAAACTACAATTCTACGGAGAATAGTAGAGAAAAATATATATATATAATTTAAATATAGTACAAATGCCGAACAGCAAGAGGACAATCCCAGGCAAATTTGGAAGTATGGCAATTCTGTGTATATACTACAACTATGTGGTAATTCAGGCACCGAATAAAACAATGCAATAGCAAATATTTAGATACCTTCCATATTTGTAAAAATGTCACTTAAACTAAAGGACATAAAATGCACATGAACTGGATGTACCTTTGATATGATCATGCTTTTCATCACTTTTACATAGATTCCAGTAATTTAAGTTCAAAATATTGGATAAAGTTCAATAAATATGTTTTCTACTAATATATGGTAGATATATAAAAATATTAACACGGAGAAGTTTAAAAACAATCGGCACTAATAATACATGCATTTTGTTACTATATTACTGCGCACTCAAAACAAGAAACGAAAATTGAACCTATATCACCTCCTTTTTCATTTTGTTCCACTGTGTTGTTACATTCAATAAAGAAATCGAAGGATGAGACGGCCTTTTCGCTCGATTTAATAAAATAGTTTCGAACATTTTGTGAAAAATTATTTAATCAATTTTATTGCATCAGAGGTGCTCAAGGTGTGTAAACTATAAAACAAGGTCGTTCCAGGTTGAAACATCTTTGCAATCTTATTTGCTCCTGTTTACGACAAACAATAAAACTGTCCGACTTGGAAGAAGCTTTAATATTTCATAAAGTTTCGGAATAAGATGCAGCGAGAAACCGTTCTAAAGCCACAACAATACAACTTAAGGTTGCACAGTATGTAAATAATATATTTGACAATGTTCTACTGTTTTTGTTCGTTGTATAATACTTGAAGAAGAGCTCTACTCAAGGAACATAAAGAGAAACAAATTAGTTACGTTTACTCATTTCCTTAATTTGATCTGTTTTGAGTGTGGAGATCAAATGGGGAGTTTAACATAATACAAACATGTGCGTTTTAAGTACAAATTGGAGTATTTGTGAAACGCAGAGACCTTATTTTCTCCTCCTGTTAATTTTAGGCATATTCTTGCCTAAAATTAAGAGGTGGAGAAAACCTTCTTGTCCTTGCACATAGCTTCAATGTCTATTTTTCATCTTGTGCAAGGGTCACAATGCTAAGTAACTTTGAGGACTAATTGCAATATCGCTTAAAACTATTTTAATTAGGTAATAGGTAATTTCAGATAAAAAGGAAAGAGTATTATCTGGGTAAGACGAGCTAACCGGATAAACTATCCTGAGATTTTGAAATTGAGAACTCTTCTTCTTCGGCAATTGGTTTCTACTTCAGCAATCGGCAATTTTCTACTTCGGCAATCGGCAATTTTCTACTTCGGCAATAGCTTTTCAATTAGAGTTGATAAATACATTGTACAGGCACACAGGCGAAGACAGAGATACATACACATATATAGACACCAAACCGAAAATGATGTTTTCGTGCTCTAGAAAACGTATAAATCTGTCGAGATATCGAGTTCCGATATTGGACACAATTCCAATACATTCGAATAATTCCACGAAACCAGTATGTAACTTTATCTGAAAATTCGCTATATCACCTGAACGGTTTGTGCTGACGTTTTAAAATTGGTGCCCTTTGTTTTCAAATAATAAATTGCGTAAGGAATTATTATTTATTTAATTTTATTAAAGGTCCTGATATTTTAATATTTTCCTTTTAATTCGTTCAAAAATTGGCGCGGGGAAGGGGGGTTGTTTCCAAACATTCGATTGCGCATTAAAATAAAAGGGTTCCACTATTCAAGGATTATAATAACCATTCCAAATTATTTTCTCGGATCGCACAGTACGTTTGTGAACTATTGCTTCCTTCCACAAGCTTACTGACACACACCCATACACACACACTAACATTCACACACTAACATGCTCTCACACACTAGCATATACATAGTCTAACATATGCATACACTAACATACACATATACTAACATACACCATGCAACTCAAAAACGTTTGCTTTATGTTTCGGGATGCTTGAAACATACTCTTCCGTGGAAAACTAGAATACTAATTTTAGGCACTTTTACAATACTTTCACTGTACATTATACTACATATATAGGGAAAGTGAAAATAAAATATATTAAAAGGACATTTTCAATACCCGCTTTTAATTTCAGTCTCTCCTGAACTACGATCCAGATTTTGATGAATTGTATTTCAAACGATGAATTTGTAATTATGGAATATTTTAATGTATGTGTTATCAGCTCACAGCAAAAAGATAAATAATGAGAATTAAACGTCTGCTGCCATCTATCTTTCAAGAACGCATGTAACTCTTGAACGACAGAACATACATAATTTTTTCACTGATCTGTTGAACATGATAGGAAACATGTTATAGCTGAAATATTTTCGGTTTTGAACTGCATTAATGCACAAATGCGGATGTTCCAAAATACGGTAAATATCTTCCGAAATATGCAATTCATGAAGTTAAAACTTTTTCAATCAATGAGATTGAATTCAAGAAATGTTTTTTATATGTTTTATCTCACACATATTTGTTGCACAAAAGGAATTAAAAACACATATTCTTGCTTGTCTGTAATGACAGCTTATAAAACGAAAACGACGCATACGATATGTATACCTTTTTGACAAATTTTTTTGGTTAAACAAGAACAGATTTTTGTCTGAATTATTTCATAGCATACATTGCGTCAGTTCTATTTCAATATATTATGAGCAACATCATCTATTTTTGCTGGTTTAAAATTCATTTAAGATTACATTTCGGGAAAAATACATTAAACAAGGCCGAACAACAGTTTGAAAGATTCAAATGTTTTATTAAGTGAAAATACTTTGTCATTATAACAACTTCAAAAATTTTCAGTTTCTAAACAGCCAGGAATTACCTCGCAAGGACACGTATTAAACTTTGAAGTAAGTGTCCTAAGAAATTCTGACAATATAGAAACTATTTGTCGAAGGCATTTTAAAAATAATATTTCACACTTCGGAATACAATTTAAAAGAGAACGCAATAATTGCAACCACAATAATAAAATCGTCTATATCACAATCAAAATTTCCATTGACACACCTGTTTAATTATACACTACGTGACAGTGCAAATGAGACACCAAGAAGGAGTGGGCAGAAAAATATGCAAATTGAGAGGTAGACTCAGCTCACCGAGTTATGTAATTGGTGAAAAATGCGCAGCTGTCACGCGCACGTTGAGTGAGATATAAGTGAAGGAGCCTACAGAATCGTCAATAGTCGCGCCGCTCTGTCTGCCAGGTAAGTCATTTTGCAATTTTTTTTCTGTCTCAGAGAAATGTGTAGTAGCAGAGAATGACAGGCTGCCGCCAACCGAGGTAGTTCCAGTTGACAGACTATTTCACAAGGGGCATGGTGATCGGACTCAGAAGGCCAAGTTTGTTCATATGTCAAATCTCAGCGGACAGCCACCTACACGCGTCCACGGTGCACCAGCTGTGACGAACATGGTTGGAACAAGGGAATGTGAAAACAAGTGTTTCCCCATTTTCTGACATGAAGCAACATATATATTTTTCAAATGGACATGAAGTAATTGTTTATTCAATAATGCATGGACGGGCCCCTAAGTATCATGAAAAAATAGCATATTTTATATTTGGATAATTTTTGATAAATGTTGCGTAATTTTAAATTTATAAAAATGTAAACATTATTCGTAAATTATTATTTAAATAATTCTTAAATTAATATTTTTTTTTACATTTTGATTCACAGAGTAGAGGCAGGTGTTCGCTTCAAATAGCAAACATTATCTTCTTATTGACGTTTTATATTCAAATATTATCCTGCGGGTACTCATGACTGATATTATTTTATAATTCAGTTTTTCTTATTTATTTTAATAAAAATTAATAAACTATAATATATACAGTAAAAATTTTTAAATACAGTATAAATTTACACAGTAAAATACAGTATAAATTTTTAAAATGTCTATCTTGCACCATCTTGTCTTGTTAAAATACTGAAATTGCTATAATAGCAATTTCAACAGAATTTCAAAACAATGAAAACATTATTTTTATATAGAATTTTGTAATTGGATTAATCATTAAAATTTTGGCATTGTGTCTGATCTTCTAAGATACTGGCAGTTCGAGGGAAAACTTTTAATTGGATATTGAAGTTTATAATCCTTTCCGGCAATTGCTTGAATTCAAAGCAAATCTGCAATATCTTATATGTCTAGGCTTATGAGAATATGACATAAATACAAACATAAACTCAAATATAATGAATTTTAAACTAGGTATCCCACTATTTTTATTTCATTATTTATTATATGATTTTTTTAACGTGAGAAACAAAATACAAAATACTATAAAAAAAATCTGATGTGGGCAACACATGACTTTCCTTATATAATGCAATGAATTTACTACTTTTACAGTTTAAAAAATGTTATTCTTATAGTAGATACATATATTCTTTCCAAGATATTGAATTTTCTTCAATTAGTCGTTGTTTTCATTGATTTAGCGTCATTTTTATCAACTTGGCGAGATTTTCGTTAATTTGGCAACAATTGAAAATGTCGCGAAGTTGGCGACATGTCGCCAAATTCGTCGCCAAAATCTCGCCACGCGTTATGGACGGAGAAATAAGTTATTCTTACAGCAGATAAACGACTATTGGCGTTCAAATACAAAAGTATTACTCAAAGTATCTTTTTTCATGAATGAAACGAACTAGATCCACGAGAATGATGTCACCCAATTTATCGCATGGTATTACATATGAAAAGTGGACATGTTTCTCAATAGGAAATATTTTTGTTTTATTTTATATACCTTTTGATAATTTTTTTTTAAATGTGCAATATCTCGAGAATGGTTCATGTTAGCGTTGTAAAATTTATTTCAATCGTTTTCTAATACAAAATTGCATAAGACATGTCTATTCTCGTAACTTTATTAACGGTTTTGATTTTTGACGATTTTTTTTTAATTTCACTCAAAAATTTAGGGGGGTTCTGAGCATTCAATTGCGAATAAAAACAATAGGATTCCAGTGTTTACGGATTGTGATTTTTGTATCAAATTTCGTTCGAATCGGTCCATTCGTTCGTCAGTTATCGTGTCCATAGACTCACTGACACACACACACACACACAGACATCACTTCAAAAATGTTTGATTCTTGATCAGGGATGCTTGAAACGTGCTCTCCCGTCGAAAACTCGAATTCGAATTTTCGACCCCCGTCACAATACTTTCCTTATACATTATATATATGAGGAAAGTAAAAACCTATTTTTTATGATTAATTTTAAAATAAAATATAATTAAATGCTGCAACATGTATCTTGATCTGATAAAAATGTATAAATGAGCATACTCGAAGAAGATTTTATCCTAGCAACGTTTATACTTTGTTTCAAAACTCTCACACATTCAAGATAAAAAATGTGAATTGCATTAAAATAAGTTTTAACTCATTTCTTTTACATTAATTGTCATTCCCATTGAATAAGAAAACTAAAAACTAGTAATGCCTTTATCTATCAAGTTAGACAGTAGTTTCAAACCGAAAAAAAATGTTAAGAAATATTTAATCAATTTTATTTCACATGGGTACGCAAAATGGTTCAACAGTAAAATAGTCGTTACGTCGACAAACCCCTTTCCAAAGTTATTTGTTTTTGTTTACGACTAGGAATAAAACTGCCTGACTCTGAAGCGGCCTTAATATTTCATAAAGCTTGAAATAAGATGCAACGTGCAACTATTCTAAGAGGACAGTGCAATTTAAAATTCACAGTTTTGTAAACATTCCAAATGGTATTTTTCGGGTTCTTTGTGATTCAAATAAGAAGTTTACAGATAGTATAAATTCTGTGTAATGGAGATAATAAAAAGAGTTTAAAATTGAAATATTCTGTCATATGAATAGTCGTAGAGTGACAATGAAATAGTATAAAGTAAAATAATACAGGTTTGTAATCTGCAGAATGATACGGATGCTTTGCTAATACAATTTGTAAATAACTTTGTTGTCCCAATCGGGAATCGAACCATAGATCTTCGTACTGGTCAGCAAACGCTCTATTTCTGTGCAACTGGAACGGAATTGCAAGATCTTATTTTCGAAATGAACTCTGCATTCTCTAGCCTCTAATATCAGATTGGCGTGCAACTAACGATCTGGCCGACCACTCCCTGCTAATTTTACCACAGATTAGACTTCTAATGCTATTTTACTAATTTTTATTAGACTCCTAATGTATCAGACTCCTAATGTTGTTTCCTCCAGGTCAGCTTCTTGCGCATTCGTTGCCTCCCGAGTTGAAATCGAAGCTCAAAATTTCATAGTCCACTGAATCCGCGCTATTCGTACTAATGTCAATTTCAGACCTCTGACATCTTTGTACTAATGTACAAGGTTGATTTGTTCGGACTCCATTGTAAAAAACCTTGCTGCCCTAACTGGGTATCGAACCACGGAACTTCGTGCTGGCCACCCGACGTTCCACGGTTGACCTACTGATACGGAATTGCAAGCTCTTATTATCAAAGTGGATTATGTAGATGGCGTGTTTTTAAATAATGCTTATCGTAGTTTGCAGCTTTGGTTCCTGGTTTGTTCATGTTCTCTGACCCCCAATATCTGGCCATTTCTTCTATACTGTCTCATCTTGTTCATTCCCTTATATCATGTTGATGATAGATGTGTCTAGAAATATTTATGATTTCATATTTAAAAGTTGTAACGGTCAAAGTGTATTTTTATCCTTTTTAGATGCTTTTGTAGAGGATTTTTATTTAATCCTTCAAAAGTGACTTAACTTAAACTTTTTTTTATTCTATGCCCGTCTCCGACCTCTCGGTCATAAGTCGAGGAGCAGCCCAATACAAAGAAGAACGATAAAAATAGTCACTATAAGCCTTGTCAGTAACACATAATGGAAAACAGTCGAGAACAGCAGGGCAAATGTTGAGGTGCTTGCTCTCCAGTCATGGGAACGCCATGGTCGCAAAGAGTGCAGACATCTGTATCTGTCAGTCCCATTCGATACAAGTGACTCTGTAAGTAATCATGACCTGTGGCAAGTCTAAAGCAAGCCACGTCAAATGCACTATGCAAGGAACTGGGTATTCTTACCGTCTTATTTAACAGGGAGTTCCACTTTTTTCCGAAAGCTCTCTCCCAGAACAGACTGAAACAGTTAGCTTTAATAGATAGGGATATATATCGCTTTATATGCCGCACAAGCAAGGGAAGATCCGGTTGAATCATTTGGGATCTATTCTTAGCCAATAAATCTGTCCGCTCATTTTCTTAACTCAAACTTAGAGTAATTGATATTTCAACCATTCTGATCAAGGGCAATAACACAGGACGACACTGTTTAAAATATAATTTAGTTTATTGGGGACTTCAGAATTTAGAACAGCTTGCTGTTTAAAGCAACGGACAACATATATACTAATTGTTATTGCCCACACCATATAAATGAGAATAAAAATGTCCACGCCAGAATAAATGAGAAATATACAACCTACTACAATATACTAGGTTGGTGATAATGCTTACATGGATACGCATTTACAAAAATCTTATATGCTTACACCGGTATTATATTGCTTCATCCCGTATTGCGACCAAACCCTGAATACTAGACTATTCCTAGTCATCTTTGTATCGAATGGGGTTTCCACTCACTTCTCGAATCCTTCATCGTCTACTCAAGAACCATTTTTTATTCCAAGAACCCACTACTCAAGAACCCTTCTTTCATTCCAATAACCCACTACTCAAGAACCCTTCTTTCATTCAAAGAACCCATTACTCAAGAATCCTTCTTTCATTCCAAGAACTCTGAAACACTGACGATCCGAAACATATTCCTATTCTACCGTAGGGACGTAAAAATGTTGATTAAGTGATTCGTTTAACAACCGAACCAGTTAGGATGGTTAGTTTGAAGATATTAAAGTATTCACAGTTCTGATTTCAAGTATTCACAGTTCTGTAAACAAGTAGTTTCAAGAAACATAAGTATAATGTAAACTTGGGGAAATAATAATCGAAAGGTTATTTAGACCTCACAAAGTCAACACTAATATTTAGACTTTAGAATCAATATTTACCATAACAGTACTGGAACCTACTACCTTCTCATTTACCGAAAAGTAATCCTTCCACGCGGAGTAAAATTCTTTATGAGGCTGTTCTCTATTCCGGCGAACTTATTTTTGCTAGGTCATTCTATACAGGGTGTCCCAAAAAGATTGAAACGCTCTTTATTTCTTTACCTGTTGGAGATAAGTGAGCAATGTAAATTGCAAAAATGTTAAAAGTAAGGTAGGAAATAAGACTACGTTAATGAACTAGTCCTTCCATTAATTCTCAAAAAGTTACACTTTTTAAATTTTTATAAGACCCTCTTAGACAAATTTGGTCAATCAGAAATTTTTTATTTTTAATGCAACAAGACCATTAAAAGAAACTGCATATCGATATCTTTAAAGTCAACTGAATTATGATAAAGGCAAAATCTGACTTATGCCACTTTTCCGTACCGTGTGAAAGGCTGTTTCATCAGTAAAAATAGGGATCATAAACAAATTGTTTACATCGAAAGTACGTTAATATGTGTCAAAATTTTTTATCACGATGCATCTAAATAAAGCATTACACAGACAGAGATGATATAAAGCAGTGGTACTCACGTTTACAGTAGTGCTACTATGTAAGGTACAAGCAGTGGTTCTACGCGTTTGGGGTTCTACTATGTATTATTATCCAGTATTATCTTTTTTGTGATATGTCACAAATTTACATTTTTAATTTGATATATAGTCCCCATTTACAATGTTCAATTTTCAATTAAATATAACTCCTCAATTTTAAAGTTACAGATATGCGGTGTTTTTAATGATCTTGTCGCATTAAAAATAAAAAAATTCTGGACCAAATTTAACTAAGGGGGTCGTATAAAAATTTAAAAAGTGTAACTTTTGAAATTTAATGGGAGGTCTATTGCATTAACGTATTCTTATTTCCTACCTCAATTTCAACATTTTTGAAATTTACATTACCTACTTATCTCCAACAGTTAAAGAATTAAAGCGCGTTTCAATCATTTTAGAACAACCTATATAAGTAAATGCATCTGCTGCTTACATCAGATTTTTTTACTTTGTATTTAAATGTTGTTACCACGGTATAGAACAAGCATACATTCATTATTTATACTGTTAACTTCTTAAATCATCTATTTCAATTTGTCAAAGTTTTTTAAAATTCATATTTTTCAAATTGCGTTTATTTGATTTTTTCAACGAGTTACAGAAATGGGAAGTGAGTACGAATTATTTTGCTTCAATACTAATTAAAGTTATATATTATAATACTAATTATATAAATAAGTATACTTTGCTGCATTTTCCAGCGTCTTTCATTTGCATATATTGATCAAACTTTAAATTATTTGTAAATATGATTACAAACGGTAGTAATGAATTTCATTCTTTGAATATGGATGTGAAAATAATATTCTACAGCAAGAGTTCTACTTTTATCTGTAACTTATATTAATTTTTATAAAGAATTAACATCCCATATTTTTAAGGAACTTTATAAAAATATATATATATGAATTAGAACGCCATTAAAATTTTCACATGTTTTAAATCACAATCAACCCTCGGTACAAATACTAATACTATACATTATCAAAGTTTCCAACATTTTATTGAGTGCATAAAATATTAAGCAATACAATTATACATTTATTTTCATTTTATCACTTTTTGGCACGCAAAATATGGCATCCATTATATCATGCGAGACATGGGAAGGAAACAAATGGTTTAAAATAAAATTATTACAGTGAAAAGAACTTTATTTAATATAAATTCATCATGCAAATCCGGTAAAACTGGATAAAGTATCTGTCGTCATCCATCACAACCATCTGGGTTTACCGGCAAACAGGAATAGAAACGCGTTAAATTAAATCTTGAGTGTATTGCAAAGCAACAATTCCATCTTTTTCTGTAATCCTTGAATAAGAATTTAAGATACAATTTCATTTTTCTCTTTTAGTGGTAGATAATGTGATGAAATTTCTATTATAATGCAGAAAACGTCTCATTAATACAAAATAAAAAACGAAACATAATTTTAAAAACATTACAACAAAGTTGAAAAGTGTTTATGACTTTGTTCATTCTGTCTGTCTGCTTGTCTGTCTGTCTGTCTGTCCGTTAGCAATTTTATTATGTTGTTACTCCTCTAGCAACAAGCCAAGGACTATTATTTTCTAAGACAGTTTAAAAGAATGCATTTTATTGTTTTGAACAATTCTGTCAATTATATGCATGCACATATATATATTTTATTAGTTTTTTTAAAGAAATATAAATTTCTTATATGTATTTTGAGACATTTCAAATAAACATTTAATTGCGCTTCTCCCCCTCCCTAAAACTGATGAAACGTTTTAGTTATTTATAAAACTATTTTAATATGTCTATTTAATTAATTAATAAAAACCAAATTAGTATATATATTTTGAAATATATGTTTATATTGAGAACTGTGGGATAGGTACAATTAAAAGTTACTCTTAGTGGTACAAATGAATGATAGAGCTGTCAGAGGGCACAAATGCAGAAAACGTTCATCCATAAGATAAAATTTAAGAGCAACTGTTTTACGGTATTTTGCAGAAACAAAGACAGTTATCAATAGTACTGAAATTTCGTTGAGTCATCATTAAAAGAAAAATATATTAAAATTTCTACATTTCAATCAGAGTCTTGAATATATAATATGAAATTTATCACCTGAAATGTGGAAAAAAAGTGATTGCTCGTATAACAATATATCAACATTAATGCATCATGCAAAGTCAGTAAAATTAGATAAAATATCTGTCACAATCCATATTAACTATCTGAATTTGGCAGGGAACATTGATAACAACACTGAGTAATTTCCTTCAGATTTATTTACTTAAAAGGGAAAGTTTGAAAAATAAATAAATAAATAAATAAATATATATATATATATATATATATATATATATATATATATATATATATATATGTATATATATATATATATGTATATATATATATATATATATATATGTATATATATATATATATATATATATATATATATATATATATGTATATATATATATATATATATATATATATATATATGTATATATATATATATATATATATATATATATATATATATATATGTATATATATATATATATGTATATATATATATATATATGTATATATATATATATATATATATATATATATATATATATATATATATATATATATATATATATATATGTATATATATATATATATACATATCAATCAACCGCATTATTGATTGGAGGTCCAATTTGACCAAAAACATTTTCAGAAATGTCGTCATTGGTCACCTCAATAGAAATCAACGCATTAATACTTTCAAGTCTGATTGCATCATGCATAATAGGAATATTATGAAGGAGGCAATAAAACGGAATTATCCAATTGGCTTCCTGAAATGTTATTATAATTCCCTATTTAATACAAAAAAGGGAGAAAATGCTTACTTAAAGGATATGGCAGAGGTATAGAACGATGAAAGTGAAAATAACGAATAGCGCATGCGTGGACTTCTGTTATATATGATGCACTCCATCGTATCCGACAGGGGCATTTGCTGCATTTCCATTCTTTCCCTTGCGATCCTGGTCGATTCCTATTTGTTTTCTTTGCACTTTTTCGAGTGTTTTTGATTTAACACATTTACGGAAGTATGGCTTCTGCATGGCATTGGTACCGTGAGTGTTGCCCGGGCATAAAAGCAGTCTTTTAAACGGGAAAGAGGGGTCGCCATCCCCCTCTACCATTTTATGCCTTGCATTTGGTCATTTCCCCTCTCTTTTTCATATGAATCTTGTATGTTACTTTAGGAGAATGTGCTGCATTGCGCCAACTTCTGGAGAAAAATTGGATAACTGTGAAATAATTTTATTTTAATATGTTTACTATGCTATATATATATATATATATATATATATATATATATATTCTAAAAACCCGAAAATTTTAAAGCCAAGGGTCAAATTTCCTAGAGTCAGAAATACAGAAATACCTATAATAAGGGAGTCTGGTGTGCATGAAAAACAAAACAACAAAACAGAGTCGAAAAGTCCAAACCAGTGCAATCTGAAATATAATCAATCCATAAAAGTTTTCCTATTATATTATTTATGCAACATTTTTCTTTCCTACAGGACAGCTGAGATTCCATTTCCTATAGGGCTGATGAACATATGTTTCCTACAGATAGCTGAATATTAGTAACACGACAGTTGAACTATTTCCTAAAAAGCAACTGGATATATCTTTTGCACGAGGCATCTGAATATATCTTTCCAATAGAGCACATGAATCTTTAGTTCCTACAAGGCAGATGAATATATATTCGCAACACATATCTGAATTTCTGTTTCCTACAAGACAGCTGGATTTACTTTTGGTACGAGGTAGCTGAATATATCTTTCCAACATAGCAGCTGAATTTATGGTTCCTTCAGATAGCTAAATAAATGTTTGCTACAAGGTAGCTGGATTTATTTTTTGGAATAGAGAAACTGATATATCTCTTTCCAATAGAGAAGCTGATTTTGTGGTTCTTACTGGGTAGCTGATTATCTGTTTCCAACAGAGCAACTGGATTTCGGTTTTCTACTGGATAGCTAAATTTATGTGTCCGACAGAACAGCTAGATATCGTGTTCTATATGCGAGCTGGGTGCCAATTTTTACAGTATAGTTAATGATATGTCACTCTTCTAGCTATGTGCCCAGTTTTAGTCGAAAGTTAAATTATGGAACAGCAGAGAGATTATAATTTTGAATTGAACTATAACATTTAAAACTATATTTTATATATAAAGTGCTCTTCACTTTAACGATAATCATTAAAACATCTTATTTGTTCAACACATGACCTTTGCTCTTTCGATATTCCTTGAAAAACAATACAAATAAGTGTTTTATTACATTTTGATTTTACAGAAAATTGATAGGCATGCTGTTATCAAATAAAGAGGGTTCCACGAAAATTGCTGACTCATTCGAGTGACACAATTCATGACAAGAAATAAAACATAGAAATATTTCGACAACGGCTCTTGATAACTCCTGATGAGAGTACCCCTTCATTTCTATTTAAAGTTCTATGAAAGCGTTCATTTAATATTATTATTTTTTTATTATTGTTTTATTTTCCATTTTGGAATACAAACTTGAAAATGTTTTAAAACAGCATTTTTTTCTAAATTATATATTTATATTTAAATAAGAAATTGAAATTGATTATTTAATTTTCACTACTGAAATATTTATTTCAATTCTTTATATATATATATATATATATATATATATATATATATATATACATACATATATATATATATATATATATATATATATATATATATATATATATATATATATATATATATATATATATGTATATATATATATATATATATATACATTTTAACTCTAATTCATATATTATATATAGATATGTTGACGACTTAATTTGCATTATCATTGATGATTCCTATCCAATTAATACTGGTTTTTACCCTTCTAACCTAGAATTAATTCCTAATGAACCTAGCGTTAGTCAAACTGTAAATTTTTTAGACCTAAATTTAGATACCCTCAATAATCATATAATCACCAATCTATATGATAATAAAGATTCTTACAAATTCACTATCATAAATCTGCTATCATATCAATCTTGCAATTCTATTCAATTGTTTAGAAACATCATTTTAAACCAGCTATTTCGAATACATCGACTTTCTGATCCTCGGTTTCACTTTCTCCACATCAATAATCTTAAACGCATTTGTCAAAATTACCAATATCCGGAAGTATTTGTAAATAATATTATTAATAATTTCAAATATACCACGTAATAATTTTAAACATGCATTATTTATCTTTGATTGGATAACTCATTTTTGAGAATTCACCCATTCTTATCACCTAACTTACCACTTGGCCTGAGTCTAATATTGTTTACTATTTTCGAATGACTATTTTCCACTTGTCCTGAGTCCTATACTGATTACTATTTTTGAAAGTCTCCATACATATTATGTATCGTTCACATGTATTCATTCCGGTGCCCACTCGCATTGACGAAGTGAGGTGAAATGCTCAGTCGCTTGTTCAACTTACACGTGGTAACAATGCTTGTGAGTTCATATTTCTGTTCGAGGAGGTATTATCTTTCTGATTTGTAATTCAATTGATTTATTTTTCTCCTTCCACTAGCCAGTAGACAGTTCCAATGGTGTCAATAGTTAAATACTATCGCCATTGTCAGAAACTGGCTATTCTATCGGTTTTAATTCGAATTGTATGGCTGTCCTGATGAGAATGCAATTTCGAACTAACCGCCATTTTTTGTGTAGTTTCAGTTGATTGTTCTCTATGTCTTCATCTTTTATCTTGAGCTAATTATTATTGCCTTTTCTCATTTTTGCCGTGTTTCCTTTTTTATTTTTATTTATATTTATATACTTTTAATTGTGAATTGTGTATCCTTATATTCTTTTCATCCCCCTTCCTTTGTAGTGATATGTTACCTTCTCTCTTTATCCTTAGTCTTGGTCTATAGTTACTCATTTGTAACAGATATGCTAGAGATGGGTTTTTTTGTACATACAGTAGTTTATGCATAATTTACCATTAAAATCTTTCATTTTATATATATATATATATATATATATATATATATATATATATATATATATATATATATATATATATATATATATATATATATATATATATATATATATATATATATATATATATATATATATATATATATATATATATATATATATATATATATATATATATATATATATATATATATATATATATATATATATATATATATATATATATATATATATATATATATATATATATATATATATATATATATATAAAGTGAATGTATTACAATCGTATATAATCAGTTTACATCTAATTTTATTTTCGACAATATTGTTATAAATACAATAACTCAATTTTTTAACAATACTTCCTTATCCAATTTCCTTAAAAATCGAAAAGCTTAACGTTTATCAATTGACATATTCGTAACAAATGCATTTGACTAGTTCAATTTATTCTAGATATATCATGATAACATAATTACAAATAAACAAACATACAATCACAAATGGTATGTATACTTCATTTTTGATGGAATTATTTAACTTTCCATACTGTTTTATACACTTGTTTTGTGCAGTCATATAAAGTTTCGTAAAACCAAAAATGTGATTTCTTGAACCAGATAAAAAATTATTAGTGAACCTTCTTATCCCTTCTAAAATTCAGTGCTAAATCCATATCAGTCATCATCTAAGACCTTTCTATGGCCAATTTTGAGAAATAGTTATTTCAAGGGAAATGTAATTTTTAATAGGAAGTGGAACTGGAACCGAAAGGGGAAATCTGTTCAGGTAACAAACCGCAACACAACAGTGAATAATTGGTTGGGAGGAGTCTTTAGACTTCCTCCGAAAATTGATGCTGAATCTATGTTAGTCATAATCTAAGCTAATCTATAACCAATACTCATAATAGACATTTTAAAGAAAATGTTTGTCTCAGTGAACCACCCTACTTCCTCTGGAATTTAATGCTAAATCCATATCAGATATCATCATCTATCAGTTGTCATCAGTTATCATCAGTTATCAGCTATCAGTTATCAGTTATCATCTCTATCTATAGCCGATTTTGAGATATTGATATTTCATAAGAAAATTTTAGTAAAACTGAAGAAGTTTGGAAAATATTTTGCCGAAAAATAAAAAAAAAACCTTCCTAACCCTATTTTGCTACTGTTGGTAAAACTTCATCCACTTTTTTCCCTGTATCTAGATGATAGTGCAAGTCAAAATAATATTATGCTGTGTATTCTTATATGAGTCACTTGCAGCCAGTAATGTTGTAATGTCGCTTGCAGCTAGTAATGTTGTAATGTCACTTGCAGCCAGTCATGTTGCAACGTCACTTGCAGCCAGTAATGTTTAAGCTGGTTTTAGTAGTGTTTGCTATGCTAGTAGCGTTTGTTAAGCTAGTTTAGTAGTGTTGCAGGAGCGTTTGTCTAATATTTTCGAAACTTCCTGGGTGAATTTTTACCCAGCGTAGTAGTAACTTTTGGATTTTTATATTTTAGAGTGCAGAGACCGAGTTTAGAGATAACATTTTTTGTTAATGTTAACTGTGAAAGTTTAAAAATGGCGGCAAAGTTTAGGTACCTTACGCTAGAAATTATAGAACTTATGAACAAATCAGATGACAGCTCTGACTGAGACAATGCATCTGAAGGTGAGATAGATACGTTAGAAGAAGTCATTGTGGAAGAAGATATTCTGAATACATGTCCCTAATAAGACCAGTATGGTATAAAGATGATGATGTTATACGATTCACACACATTTTATCTGGTTTTAGCACTGCATTATATTGGAAAAGCTACTCCTAATTTAAATATGCCCTTTGCTGGCTATTTCATTATGGAGCTCACAAAAGCTGGTTAGGTAACAAACCGCAATACAACAGTGAATAATTGGTTTAGTTCACTGCATTTGTTTTGATCTACATTAGACAAGCAACTATCGATAGTCAGAACACGATGAAAATGGAACAGGTATCCCAAAAATATGATAGAAACTAAAGGAATAAAAATAAATACATCGCTGTGTCTGTATCATTTTCATGACAAAATGAAATTGATATCGCACTATCCTAAACGTGCCGAAATAGATCTATTGCTTTCTAAAGTGGAAGAAGCAATAACAGTTTTAGTAGAAATATAAGAGACAAGTGGTTGTAAAAAATTTTACAACAGTGCTAAAGGCGGGTTTGGCACATTTGACCAGATATGTCACAGTTTTAAGTGTTCAAGGAAAACGCATTATTGGTCCCTGCGAAAGATTTACAAAATACTTTATGTAGCAGAAATTAACTCTTTTGTAATATCTACCATCATTGTAGCATCAAAGGTGTGAAAACATCTAATCTATGTCAGTACCTGATGGATCTAAACATTTCTTCAGTTACTATCTTCATGCAAGAGCGTTTTTTATTTCTCAGATGAAAACAGCCGTGACAAATGAAATAAAAAATGTTCTGAATGTAAAAGAACACACTGTTATTTCGTCATCAAGCGAAATTTGTCCAACAGCTAAGCAGGATAGATGTAAGATATATTCCTTGAGAGTTGACAATAAGTACAGTGTATACTGTAGTAAGTGCGAGAGTGTTGTATGCAGTGAACATAGACATATATTTTGCAAAAATTGTTACCAATGCTGGCATTATTCTGCTTTACATATTTTTAAAGGAACAAAGTATATTATTTAGGAGCTTTTTTACCAATATGTTGATTACAGTATTTTCATTTATTTGTATACTGCTAACGTGCATTATTTTTTTTTATTTCCTATGGCAAGGCAAGTTACAGAACATGTACATGAACGAAGAACAATGATGTAAAGTAACAAAAATTGACCGAAGTCATTGAAGCCTTAAGAGTTCACTGGCTCTCCAGTACAGGGCGGTCTGGGAGTCGTCAGAACCACAAAGCGTCCTACATCGACGCAGGTGGGCTCTATTCATAGGTTCCCTCATATCGCAAAGAGGGCAAAGAGGACAGTCATAAATACCAATTCTATGGAGATGCTCTCTCAGGCAGTCATGACCCATCACCAGGCAGTCATGACCCATAACAGGGCCACTGATTCACGTAGCGGACAATCGGGTATGTTATCGAGATCTTTACAACTCCAGTTATTAGATTTGATACTATCTTGTATTTGTGTTTTAAATTTCAGCTTCAAAGAATGTTTCCATTAGAGCTTTATTGAGTGATAAGACAGCCCAGAAGCCCTGGTTTGCTGTAAAACTGCACCCTTTCGTGCAAGAAGATCTGCCTGCTCGTTCCCAAAAATGCCGCAATGTCCGGGGATCCATTGTAGCTTGATGCGTTTGTCTTCTCGACCAATGCGGCGCATTAACTCCCGACACCGCAGAACCTCAACAGATATGGGAGTCCTAGACAAACCAATAGCCTGTGCTGCCGTCTGCGAATCTAAGTAAAACAACCTAGAGTAAAACAACCCTCTCAAATTCATGTAGAAAAATCATAAGATGCTCCAGTGCAACACGGATGGCCTCCACCTCTCCATCAAAGGCCGATCTGTATTTACCCGCAGAAGTAGAAAGAGAAAAAATCTCGAGAAGACTTCAGAGCCTGCGGACATACAGCTCTCACAGTAAGACCCGTCCGTATACATGCAGCCAATTTTCCTCCCGATATTCAGTATATATTAACTCCAGAGCACAACATCTGAGAACATCTGTAGTTGTGGCTTTCTTGTATGTTTTATCCACAAGATTAAGGCTAAACTCAACTTCATACATCTCCAAAGGGTTTGTATCGTGCAGATAATAATATGTATCGTGCAGATATTTTTCCTTTAAGTGGTTCAAATTGTTAAATATTTAGTTAAAAAATGACAAATTAAATATAAACTTTTTTCTTTTTCATATAAAAGAAAGCAGTTATTATTAATCCATATTAATTACAACTTTATTAGAAGAAGTGTGAGTGAATATTGAAACCCAAAGTAGCAGTTGTTTATGAAAAATGTCAGTAACATGACAGGGTTAATGTTGAATGCGAAAAACGTGTGTGTATCAGAAATCAAGAGTCATGATTTCCATTCCATTAAAATACTTTCCATTTCTATTTACTGTTGTCAGTAGGAAAATGAAGAAATAATTCAATTTACAATATCGGGCATGCTTATATACTAACATCTATTTCCACAGTCCATTGGAGTTTCATAATACACGTTACGATTTTCCAACCTTCAATTTAGAGAACGTCATTAAAGGGAATTTGCCAAACCGTTTGATCTTTTGTGGTATTTCCAACATAAGAAGTTATCTAAATTTTATGAAATCTACGAAACGTTACATTTAAATAAAGAATTGAATGTGGGTAAAATATGACATTGTTTGTACAGTCATAAAGTACTTTGATATATTTAAAAATAATTGCGCATTCATTTCTGTCTGACGAAGCATGTTCCGAAACCAAAATTGATAGCTTTGTTGGCTAAATAAAATTGCTTTTTAAGCCACGTGTAAAATGCAAAAAATCGAAATAACATTGGCATTCTACTAATAGTAAGTAAAATAAATATGATTTGGCAAATTTGTTATAGCTGAAAAAGAAAAATAGTCACAAATATATTTTTTAGTGAATGACTAAATCTACGAGCATCATATTAATAAATGCCAAGAATAATAATGGATATATAAAACTTTGTAACGATACTGTAACTTCTTAAAATTTAAGAATAAAGAAAAATGGTACTTAACAGCGTTTTAGAATGAGTGCCATTCATTTTCTTATGATACATTACGGTATTCAAGATAACTGACAGTTCTGAATCTTAAACAATTTTTTAATGATCATTTGAAACTTTACTGATTATGAAACTTTAACCACATTTATAATCAACAGAGATCCTTGATTATAGTCATCCTACCACATTTCATCCAAAGCGACCTATTCTTTCCATAGATATAGTGTTTGTTCCCAGATACGCTTACAGAGATAATTACGCACATATATAGCGACATATCTTTAAAATCGGTCGATTCGAGTTTCGGGGATGTGCAAACCACCTAAATACATAAAAACCTTATTCGAACTTTCAACTCTTCACAATGCTTTCTCGTTATATATCACTACGTATGTAGGGAAAGCATCTATCTAATATGCTTTTATCCTTATTTGGCACGCAACATATTGCACATACTATATCATGCTAGACACGAGAAGTAAATAAATAGTTCATATGTTTACATTGCTATGTTTACATTAAAACGAACTTTTTCAATATGAAAATATCGTGTAAATCTGGAGAAAGTGGATAAAGTATCTGTCATCATCCATCACAACCATCTGGGTTTACCGGCGAACTGGAATAACAACATGTTAAATTAAATCTTGTGAGATTGTTGAATCCTATTCAACAATTCGGTATTTGTTCTATATTCTTGGACAGCAAATCATAATTTAAAATACAAATCTCCTTTCCGGATGGCGTAGATACCGAAAAGAAAATTTTATTGAGATGAACACAGTGAAATAAAGAGAATAGAAAAAGGTATTTTGCTTTCTTTCAGAGACATTTTTTATTTAGATGTAAAATATTGTATTTTCGTTAGATAAGATTGAAAAAACGCAGACCTTATTTTAAATTTTATTATTATTGTCACATAAGTAACCGTTAAAAATATTTTTCTAGTATCAATATTTTTTTAGTGTTTTTAGATTACTTTCTAAATATTTATTTTCTTTTCTATTTCATTCTATTCATTTCGTCATCATCGTGGATGGTATGAACATCAACTTAATTGAAGGAACGAACATAATGACGTGGAAAAAGTAAATACTTTAAATTGAAAATGGTACAACCATTTTAAATCCAACTTTTGAAGTCGTATGGTTGGTTGAAGCCCTGACGTAAAAGCCTTTGTGTCGTAAGAAAAAAAGACGGTTTTATTGTTATTTCAGATACCGTGCCAACAGGATAAATGTGTGATATTATTACACGTGGCAGAGGGGAAACATGTAATTTCCTGAAAGTTATCAGATAGGTAATAATAAATAATCTCTTTCCTGAATCTGTGCTAGAAGATGATATCTGAAAATTATCACCTTCTGTAAATAAATATATGTTTATTTTTTCGTTATATTTTTTCAAATTTCGTTATATTTTGTATATTATTTTAGTTCTTCAGAAATAAGTATGCGTTTTCGTTAACGCCTACGTATTATTATAGAAAACAAATAAATGCGTGAAACCCACTTTAAGAACTATATTATGATTTTTGGTGGGAAAATATTTACCATGCAATTGCTTTTATTAGAATGTTTTCCTTGAAACATCTATTTATCAGAATCTACTATAGATAAATATTATATTGATAATGTTATATTGACTGAAATTCATCATCAATTCAAAAGGAGTTTGGGGGTTTCACTAAGGATTTTAATTTCAAGTTCAGTATTATTTTCCCTGCAATACATTGTGATGTATAGGGAAAGTATTGGAATAATGTCGAACATCGCAAGTCGAGTGTTCGACAGGATCTACACGTTTGGAGACTTCTAGAACACTTAACTACTACTTTAGCGTGACATCTGTGTGTGTGTGTTGTTGTTGTTGAAACCCAGACCGTCCGACCTACCAGAAAGGTGTAAGGTAACAGTTTGGACGGTCGGGAAGTGCCACCCAATTTAGACCGGAACCCAGTGGGGGACGCATCCACAGGGACCGTACCCTCCTTCCCCTACCACCAACCTCTCGGAAGGACTTTCAGACCCACATGTTTTACGTGATCGTACTCCGCAAGAACACGGCGGCAGTTTTGGCAGTGGCTGGAATCGAACCCGGGCCTACCGAGTGCAACTCCAGCGCGCTAACCAATGGGCTACCGCGTCCTCTGTGTGTGTGTGTTTGTCTGTTCAGATTTTGTATTCATTCTAACTCAGAACCTAATAGACGGAATGCCATAAAATTTTATACGTAAGCCACTAATGCGATACCCTTGTGATGATTAGATTTGGTACAATTCGATATAAAATAACCTGCTTTTTTTTGCAAAATGGCTCGCAAAATATTACTGCGTCCACTCTAGCTAAAATCTACTAGATCAAATTTCACAAAATTTGGTGGATAAAGCACTTGTAGGTTTCTCAGGTGCTTATTAAATTTTGGTACGATTCGAAAATGGGAACATGACATTTCCTTGCAAATTTTGGTACGATTCGAAAAAGGGAACATGACATTTCTTTGCAAATTTTGGTACGACTCGAAAAAGGGAACATGCCATTTCTTTGCAAATTTTGGTACGATTCGGAAAAGGGAACATGCCATTTCTTTGCAAAATAACCCGCAAAAATCGCTAGAATCTAAAATAAAAGATCACGTATGTTCAAATATATCATTCAATGCGTATTTTATGCGTAGTTTTTTACACTAAAAATAATGAGGTCCACCCCATTATTCTAGGTCTAGACGTTCTTGAGATATTTTAGTATTTCGCATTTTCGCTACGCCACTTTTGAAAATAAGCCCAGTTACCTAAAAAAAACGAATATTGGAAAAAAACTGCAAATTCAGTGTAATTTAAAATAATTATAGGTGTTATTTTGTGCAATTAAACTCAATTTAATGAATTATTGAAGAAATAAAGGTAACGTGAATATGTGCCTCGAAAGTCATGTGGTGCCCACATCAAATTTTTATTTTCTGCTTGAAACATCTATTTCTCAAAAGTGGTTATAAATACAGCTTATATTATGACTGATATTAATTCAGCATCACATTCTGGGGTAGGTAGAGTAGTTGACTAAAATTTTGCAGTTCCGGTACCTTTCCATTTCCGGTTCAATAGCTAATAGCTTTACATATCTATTTCTCCAGATTGGCTTTGGATAGAGGTGATGACTAAGAAACATTCAGCATGCACTTTTGAAGGATTTAAGGGTTTTCACTAAGAATGGATTTCCATTTCCGGATTAAAAAAATTCCATGAAACAAGTGAGCAAAATATTAAAAGTGCTTGATAATTCCGTCATAAAGAAATTGGATACACTATTTGTCACTATCTAAATGTTAATTCATTAATTTCTTGTATACTTTGCTTTACTTGAATTTCAAAAGGACATTTTAAAATACAGGATCAAAATTTTGAATTTCGATTTTAAGGTATTTTATACGTTTCAAATTGCTTATGATTATCTAAAAGTTTATTTTAAATGTGACAAAAGTTTATGTATATATTGTATAAAATAACTACATGACTTTATAAAAAAGTTATGTTTGGCTTATTAATAATATGACTTATTAATACGTCTTATCTTAATTATCAGAGCTGAAAAGCGTGAAACCGGTCCGTAGTTGCTGGTATCTGCAATAGGAATTTCTTCTGAATTTTTGGGTATGCATTTTTTAGGCGGGTAACTTTGCGTTTGCAGCTTCATGTGGCCGGAGATAAATTGTATATGAATTTTATGTCAACCATACTCTAAGTTTCCATAAAAGTTCGCAAAAAGTTTGATTTATTTCAACTTCCTTGTTGCTATTGCAGATATCTACTATTACCTGTTGATAATAAGCGTGAAACCGGTTGATAATAAGCGTGAAACCGGTTGATAATAAGCGTGAATCCGATTGATGGATGCTGGTATATTCAATGAGGGTGTCTTCAAAACTAAAATTTTGGTGCTGTTGAATGTCTGTGTGTTGTATTGCCGAACGATTGTTATTTAAAACGATTTAATTAAAACGATTTAATTAAAACGCAAATTTTTCGAACAATTATTGTTTCCAAAATTTTAAATTAATATATATTTGTTCTCTTTATATTCAATTATTTCCATTATCGTTTTTTCTGAACTCGAATCGAAATTTCTGAAGTGGTGTCTATGTATATGTGTATGTCTATGTGAGTGTAAATATATTACTGTGAGTATGCATATTAGTGTATGTATTCTGAGTCTGTAGCCACGATATCTCACGAATGAATGGAATGTTTCGAAAAAAGTTCGGTACGATTATTATAAGCAATAAATTCTACTGGCAGTTTATTGATTTGAAAAAAGGTTAAACATTCTGAAGATGCCAAAATTTCAAATTATTTTTTTTAAATGTCATAAAAATTTAGAAGATTTAATAATGTTAAATTAAAAATAACTTTTTACCCAAATTTTCAGTAAAAAACGAATGATACAAACTTTTCGCTACAAACTCAACGCTAGCCTTAACCATTCTAGAGATATTGCACGTTTTTGAATTACATTCATCTAAAAATTTCATAAACTTGACTCTGTAACACGGTGATACGTTTGGCGATCTTGAAGACTCATTTGACGGAATATCGCCAACTTGACAAGTTTCTGAAAATTCGTGTCGCAATCAACGAAAATGTTCCCAAATTGACAAAAATAACCCTAAAGAGAAGGATGCCAAATTGTTAAATTAATTTTTAACATCTGTTAATATATGGATTATATGGCTTAGCAGATGCTAATATTTCCAATTGTTAAGCTAAATTTGCGTGAGATACAATCTAGTTTGGCACTTCGAAACCTTTTTGCATGTTGCCATCCATCAAAGCGCCAAATGTAAGTATACAATTCGATGTTAAAAACAAGCTGTGGATTTTTTACATACTTATTTCACTATGAGAGAGGATTATGTAGTGAAAGTCATGTTTCCCGCATCATATCTTTTTAAATCTTCAACTTGAAATTTTAAACCTACAGTTAATCGGGCGTGGTAAGTTTTACAATATAAAACATTTCTGTGATTTAAAAACAGAGAAATGTATGAACTCGAATGACGTCTGAATTCGATTTTACTACAAACTGTATAGCGATAAACTTTTACACCAACGTCTTAGCAAAAAAAAAATAAATAAAAAAAGTAAAACCAGTAGGGAAAGAGATCGAGTAAAAATGACAGTTTTGACATGTACGTTAAAAACCCAATTCAACAGAATAAAACAGTTGTAAAGATGAAACATATTCCACTTTATTTTTATTTTATTTTCATATATATTTGGAAAGAAACACAATTTTAAAAATATATACAGACTACCTTAAGATTCTACGATGGTATGAATTATGTATAGAACGCCATTTTTAGTGAAAATTTCAGCCTCGGCTCAATGAAAACATTGGAATAAAATATTGAAATCTCAAGATAAAGTGACGCTATTGTTAGCAACCGTGTTACCGCAATATTGTTACCGTGTTCAAAAAAGTAGAAGATGTTTTAAAAAGAGTTTATATGGTAGAGCGATATTTTGACAAATTCTAAAATTTTAAAGAATTTATTTATTTTCCGAAAATTTGCAATCTGTGGAAGATGTCGGTATCTGTTTATTTGTCTGATTGTGTCGTCTGTAGCGGAAAATATAAGCGCCGTACAGCCACGACATTTGGCACAGAGGTATTCCATTATCAGTGAAAATACACCTCGGCAAGATTTTATTTTAATTCGAATTCGTTTTTCAGTTGTTAACACTCATCACGCGACCCACTTCAAAATAACATATGGCGTCCATCTCCTTTTCCCATTATAAAAATCGTGATTTTTAAAGTCCTTTTACATTTATATTTAGTATTACATCCGTCCTAAAACCGCTTTAATTTTGCGTATTTTCTGTGCATCTATATTCTGCGCCAACACAATTACAATATTTTTTAGTTTAAATGACTATCAAACTTTGATTATTTCTACAAAGCAGCCTAATTTTTATTGATGGAGAATGTAAACAAGTGATTGTAAGATGAGTTGTATAAGAATTGCTAAATTTTTTCATGCAAAATTATTTATCTCTGGAGTCTGGAATATAAGCGATATGAATGAAATATTCATTGCGTATACATTGAGAGTCAGACGATTCACATTTTGATGACATCATTTGAATGAAGTTCCTTTTTTCCCATGAAATTTTAAGTTTTCAAATGCAATAAATCACTTTATTACTGCGATAATTTAAAATATATCAGCGCTGAATGTATTGCAGTTTAGAGATGTTTAAATAACATTGCATTTCAGTTGGATGGTGTTTCATAATCAATGCTTTATGCATGATTGATCTTTCTCGTTTTATATTTCAAGAGGTATTTGCATAAATCGATTCTTCGATTTTCACATTTGTGCGATTTTCACATAACTCGATTTCTTGGTGACTAAAAATATTATCACAGAGTCCAATTTTAAAACCATTGGAAATAATTATCTTTGAAACAAACTTTGAAACAAGCTTACATACGAGTATATTGATAGGTAAATTAGGCTGCGTATTGTTGTTCGTGAACTTTTTATAAAATATATACTTTTCATATGCTGAAAACACAATCTTCAGAGGCTGCGATATGTTTACTCAGATTTTTCATTTTAATACCATCAACGAAACGTTCTATTTTATTTTGTTTCATTTTATTTATGTATTTATTTACTATATTCTGCTGTACCACACAGCGAAATGTGTTTATTTATGTTTAGTTTTGTGGTTATTACTTTCTTCTCTTATGTAATACTAGCCGCCTTTGGCGACCAGCCTGTTCGCTACACTTGAAAATTCTGACCGTGGCAAACTCGTTGGCGCGACCTACCAGAAAGGTGTAAGGTAACTGCTTGGAAGGCCAGGAAGTGCCACACAATTTAGACCGGAACCCAATGGGGGAGGCATCCAAAGAGACCGTACCCTCCTTCCCCTACCACAAACCTCTCGGAAGGACTTGCAGTCCCACACGTTTAACGTGATCGTACTCCGCGTGAACACGGCTGCAGTTTTGGCAATGGCGGGAATCGAACCCGGGCCTACCGAGTGAAATTCCCGCGCGCTAACCACTGGGCTACCGTGCCATCCGCGACAATCTCCATAACTTTATTTTTATTCGGCAATTTTGGGAATCGAACCCGGGCCTACCAAGTGCAAATCCCGCGCACTAACCACTGGGGTACTTCACCCTCCGCGATATTCTTCATAACTTTCTTTTTATTCACCCAATTTAGACCGGAACCAAGTGGGAGAAGCATCCACAGGGACCGTACCCTTCTTCCCCTACCACCAACCTCTCGGAAGGACTTACAGACCCACATGTTTAACGTGATCGTACTCCGCGTAAACACGGCGGCAATTTTGGGAATCGAACCCGGGCCTACCGAGTGCAATTTCCGCGCGCTAACCATTGGGCTACTTTGCCCTACGCGACAATCTCCATAACTTTCTTTTTATTCATCCAATTTAGACCGTACCCTCCTTCCCCTACCACCAACTTCTCGGAAGGACTCACGGACCCACATGTTTAACGTGCTCGTACTCCGCGTAAACACGGCGGCAATTTTGGAAATCGAACCCGGGCCTGGTAACTGGTTGGACGGCCAGGATGTGCCACGCAATTTAGACCGGAACCCAGTGGGGGAGGCATCCACAGGGAACGTACCCTCCTTCCCCTACCACCAACCTCTCGGAAAAACATACGGACCCATATGTTTAACGTGATCGTACTCCATGTCAGTGGCGGAAATCGAACCCGGGCCTACCGCGTGCAATTCCCGCGCGCTAACCACTGGGCTACTTCGCCCTCCGCGACAATCTCCATAACTTTCTTTTTATTCACCCAATTTAGACCGTACCCTCCTTCCCCTACCACCAACCTCTCGGAAGGACTCACGAACCCACATGTTTAACGTGATCGTACTCTGCGTGAACGTGGCGTAAGTTTTGGCAGTGGCGGGAATCGAACCCGGGCCTACTGAGTGCAATTCCCGCGCGCTAACCACTGGGCTGCCGCGCCCTCCGCGACAATCTCCAACCCTTTCTACATATTCACCCAATTTAGACGGGAACCCAGTGGGGGAGGCATCCACAGGGGCCGTATCCTCCTTCCCCTACCACCAACCTCTCGGAAGGACTTACGGACCCACATATTTAACGTGATCGTATTCCACGTAAACACGGCGGCAGTTTTGGCAGTGGCGGGAATCGAACCCGGGCCTACCGCTAACTTCCCGCGCGCTAATTTGCAATTTAAAATGACCATATGCTTAATTCCATCATCATCATTCCATTGTTTCATTGTTCTATCATTTAAAATATCCATAAAATTAAAATATCCATTTAAAATATCCAAAAGTTAAAATATACATTTAAAAAATCCAGATCGTCCCATCATTTAAAATATAAATATAATAATTTATATAGAGCAAAGGCGCTCTATTCAGAACCGTGACGTCACCTCCACCTTGACGTCCCCACCCACCACCTTCCCTGCTTCAGCGGGGGAGAAACGAACGGAACGCCGAGAAATTTAAAATCATGGCGTCTTTAAAATTGCCATCCTGAAGGCAATTTTCATTATTTCTGGACCACATTAGACTTGTAAGAATGCCAGATATTTCAGCTTTCTAAAAATGTAAATTATTAGTCGAAATTATGAGTACTTTTCACGATGCGAGAATTTAAAAACCAAAAATTGATTTTTTGAGCCAAAAGTGAGTTTTGTTTTAAAATCTTTAAAAAATATTAGAAATCGAAATGGAGATTTGAAATTGATATATTTTTACTCGAAATTCTCTGCTCTTTCCGATGGTGTAATTTGTTTTTTTCTACGATGTCTGGATCGTGGAGAAAAAAGGGCAAAAAGGGCAAAAAACGGTCGAAATCGCATAAAACATTAAATAAATAAAAAAATAATTAAAATTTTAAAAATCGGTTTTCACGTGTCCCCTTCCCTCCCCCCCGGGTCTCCGATTGCCAAATTTCGTAGCTCTCCGACGCGCGGTCGCGAAACGTATAGTGTATAAGACAGACACACAGACATTGCCTTTTATTATATAGATAGTATAACATATATAGTATAGTAAATATACTATGTAATATACTATAGTAATATACTATAATATAGTATCGATCATCTTATATAACAGAATGACAAATCAAAAGATCACAAAAGTTATTTTATTAAAAACATCCTTCAGACGTACATACAATCTTTAAAAATGTCAGAGCGCTTTAGGATATCATCATACCCTTCCTCTGTGGCATTAAAATAAGAAGTGGCGTCAAAAAGTGGCGTTTCCTCAGTGGCGCCCATATCAAGAAAACACATTGTCATAAGCCAGTTTAAACACGAATATACAAAATTAAATTTTTTAAATTGAAGGTAACTTTGTAAAGGTTTGTTTCGCATGGAAGCGAGAACGCGTCGCCAATCATAACTTAAAACATGGAAGGGGTCGAAATTTTAAATAGAAGTGATATATATATAAAGACAAGAAAGATCAATCATGCTTAAAGCATTGATTATTAAACACTTTCCAACAGCAATGCAATTTTATTTAAACATGTCTAAAATGCAATAAATTCCTCGGTAATATTTTAAAACTTCTCACAATACTACATTGATTATTATATTTGAAAACTTAAACCTTCATCGAAAAAAATGAACTTCATTCAAATGACGGCATTGAAATATCAATTGCTTGGTTTAAACATCTCTAAAATACGATATATTACTCGATAATAATTGTAGAATTATCATAATACCACGATAATTTATTATATTTAAAAACTTCATCGAAAACAACTGAAATTCATTCAAATGACGTCATAGAAAAAATAAAACGCCTGGATCTCTCTAAAATAGCAGCATTTCATTCATAAATAATTTCCCATTCATGTCATTCACCACAATACTATAATAATTTATTTTATTTAAAAATTTAGACCATGGAGCTACAAGTAATTTAACTCTATGCTTAAAACTTCATCGCAAAAAATCGTCCTTCTCTTTGTAAAATCAATGAATATTTCATTCATATCAGCTATGCAGACTCCATGAACTAAATTCTTTTGCGTTAAAAAAATACAGCAATTTCTATACAACTCATCCTACATATTTTGCTGTTTAAATTTTACATAAGTGAAAATTAGGTTTCGTTGTAGAAATAATCAAATTTCGATGAGCATTTAATCTCATATATATTGTAATTGCGTTGATTTAGTATGTAGATGCACAGAATTTAAACCAAAATAAAGTGGTTTTAGGACGGATAGAACACTCAATATGAAATAAAAAGAACTTTAAAAATCACGATTTTGAGACAAGATGGATGCCATATATCATTTTCAAGGGGATCGCGTGATACTTTCATATCATGGTCACGTGATCATTTCATATAAGGGGTGTTATTATTATTTTAATTTTTATTTAAAAAACTACTGAATATATTTCGCTGAATTTTTTTTTATATATTTTATGGAACAATTTTAATATTACCTAAAAATTTCGAAGCATTTTGTGAATTTTAAATCCGCTTAAAAATTGTTTGAAAAATTAGGTCCCATGGGGCTCAATGTATTTTATTTTTTCAACCCGGGTTCAATCCAACACTATTTGGGTGATATTATTCATTTATATTCCCATAGGTTCTACAGACCGTCTGAACAACATACTAAAATTTCATTTTGATTAAGTCACTTTTACGGCAGTTATCGTGCTAACGGGTAGACAGACAGACAGACAGAATGAATGAACAATGTCATAAACACTTTTCAACTTTGTTGTAAAGTGTTAAAAAAGGGATTCGTAGAGTAAAAAAAAACGAGGATGTTTACAGCTGATCAAAAAAAAAAGATTTTTCAAAAGGGCTTGAAAATTAATCACTAATTGAGCAAGAGCTTTTTTTTTTTTTTTTTTTTTTTTTTGAGAAATAAGAACGTCTAAAAACGGCAAGGAATAGTCGGATTCATGCTCAACAGTAGAAGTAATGGAAGGGTAAAAATCATTAACTAACACCAAAAAATTTAAGGAGATCTTTTAAACTATGATCCCAAATGACAAAAACATCATCAATATAACGTTGCCAAAGAATAGGTTTATGGGATAAAAAAACTTAGTTCTCGAGTTCCTGCAAAGCAGCTTCAGGATTAAAACCAGAAAATTTAAGCATGTTGGCATTTTTTCTTATTTTAACGCCACTGAGTGAGGGTATGATGATACCCGAAAACGTTCAGGCGTTTTTAAAGATTGTATGTACGTCTGAAGGGTGTTTTTAATAAAATGACTATTGTAATCTATTGATTTGTCATTCTGTTATATAAGTTGATGGATTGGAGGATTTGAAGTGTAGCCGCCATTAGTATACTATAATATAGTATTCTACTATGTAATATAGTTTAGAATACATAATATAGCAAATATACTATGTAATATATACTATAGTATTATACTATAATAACACACTACTGTAATTCTTGATCTATAAAGTTTTTTTTTCTGTATTGGGAGATGTAGGCTTGGCATGTGCACAAAACATTTGAAATAAAAAACAATAACATATTTTGCTTCACTAAGGGTAATGTTTCAAGGGTCATATTTTAAGTTCCATGTTTCAATCATCTAGGTCGAAAGGTTGTTGAGATACTAATAAAACTCTTTATTAAACTTTCCACAGAAAAAGCATTTTTGATGATGATTAGTTATTTTCCGTGTATTTACTTTAGGAAAATTATTTTAAAGTGTTTAGAAACGAAATTAAAGCAAATGTGCTTATTCGGCATTTTATTTTATTTATACGATTTAAATAATAAAGAAATAAATATAAAAATAAATTTTATAAACGAACATTATTATATTTTGGATTGTATCAGTTATAGCCTTGGAATATAAGATCACTTTAATACTTTCAGTCACCAGTTTCATTTTTGCAAAGATATGTTAAACTCATATATTACTTTTCCTCTATACATATTAAAATGCATAGGAACATTATTGTGACGCGATTTAAAATTTGAATTCAAGAATCTCTGAACTCGAATCGATCGTTTTTGTGGGAATGTCTGTGTGTGTGTGTGCCCGTGAGTCTTTGAGTACAACATCTCACGAACGAGTGGAGCGTTTTGAAAGATATTTAGTACAATATCATAAGTCATAAATACTGAAGGCCTATTAATTTTAAACGCTATTGAATGCTTGGAACACCGCCCCCCCCCCAATTTTTCTCCGGTCACTCAAATTGCTGCTCCTACCCTAGGGTGAGTCAGGTGGTCTGGGTTTTCGACCCCCCAATTTTTGAATGAAATTTTGAAAAAATCATCAAATGATCAGAACCTTCATAAATGTTACGCAAACAAATTTTTTTATGTAATTTTTATTAGAAAACGATTTATATAAATTTTAGAACGCTAGAATTAGCACTTCTCAAGATATAGCATTTTTTTTCAAATAAATTTATCAATAACAATCATATAAAATTAAAAAAAAAATATTGACTATTGTGAAATATGTTGACTTTTCACATGTAATATTGTGTGGCAAATTTGTTAACACCATTCTAATGATTTTTATTCGTTCTATTTGCAAGTGAAATTACTTTGAGTAATGTATTTTGTGTTTTGATGTCTAACAAATCGTCTAATAGTCATAACGTCTAACAGTCATTTATATATAAGAAATTCTATTCTGTTTGTCCATAACACGGCGATAAATGTGGCGTACTGAGTTACTGATTTAACGAAGTACTGCTAACTTATCGATCTTTTGCACCAGGTTAACGAAACTGTCGTTAAAATTCTAAATATGATGCTAAGTCAACGAAAATGGCGCCCAATTGATAAATGAAGTATTAAAATATTTTAATATATAAACTATATTACTTATTGCGGATGTTATCAGCAATGGTAAGTATCAATTTAGAGTTGTATGAAACATAAGTTCATCGAGTACTTCGAAATAGTTTTGCATGCTGTCATCAGGAAATCACTCAAACGTACAATTCAACATTACAAGAATGTGCCGTACATCATTTTCGCACTGTGAAGCAAGTAAATTCATTGTATTACATAGGAAAAAAATCATATGCTGCCCACATTAGATTTTTTTCCAATTGAGTTTAACCGTTTGTTGAAACAGCATAAAATGGTACAGGTATATCCTCTACAATGTTAACATTTTCAATCTTGGCTTGTATTGGCCAAACGTTTGATATTTGTCTATGAAAATAATTTTGTAAAGCGAGAACAGAGATTCGTATGCTATTTTTACGGGGAATTAAATTAGATTTCTGTTAGACTTTTTTGAAAAAAACATTATCACATTAAGAAAACGACCTGAATATGTACATTTTTAATCACGCACAACAAAAAGTATATCTGTTAGATTAAATAATAAAAAATGATATGAAAATAAATTTAGTAAATAAATGATATTGTACTTTTTATATTTCTATAGCCACCTACAGCCGGTTAAGAAATGGAATATGAGACTATGGAAATGTTTTGGAAAAATAGTTCTAAAGTTATATATTTCCGGATGTGTTTGAACGATTGTTGCAGTCGGTGCAAATGGTACGGTAATGTGTATAATGCTACCATTTCAGCGTCTTTATTTTGTCGTATATTTATTTATCAGCTTCAAATTTGTAACATGGTTTTACAAAAGGTACTAAAATGTTTATTCTTCATATTTGATTGCATATATAATTGTGTTATTGTTTTCTTTCGGTCTCGGTTCCTTTTGTTACTGTTATTTGTATGTTTTCTTTATTCAGTTGTTTCTATTTCTTCTGCTCAAACTGCCTTATTTTATTTCTTCTTTTTTACCTGGTTTTGTCCGTTCGTTGGTTCCTGCTTATCGTTTTGGTTTTTTCCTGCTTCATCTCTTGCCGCGGCGTTAGCAATTTCTTTTCTCCTACATACAGCTACGTGCTGCACCCTCAAATGCCGACTTGACTTGAGTAATTTCGCGCTGCTAATCGTTGTCCTGAAACAGATGACTGTTATCTGCCTTTGAAATTAGTAGATCAGTTAATTTTTGTATTTTTGTTGTTATTGCGAATGTTTTTTATTGTGACTTTTGTGCAGTTTATTCGATAAATTAATTGATATATTCTTACATTTTTCTATTTTTATAGCGGGATTAAATTTAAAGTTTTGATGCCGATTTTTCAAAACATTTTGGTCCTGGAATCCATTAGAAATTCAGTTTAATAGAGTAATAGTAAAATTACAAAAAGTCCTTTGTGATCCAAATTATGCAAATTTTATGCATTTTTTTTATTAAAAAATATATACAAAACTATCGAGTCCTGGAACCATTGGGATACTATCGAGGAACCCTTGGAATACTGCCGTACCCTTTGAGAACCGTTGTTTTAATGGGTATTTCTGAACAGCATATGAAAGCGTTTAAAATTTGCACAAATTTTAAATCACGAGCAACGTTGGGTATAACTACTAGTATTGTATATTTTTCGTGATTAATTAGCAGTTTATTTCGTGAATTATTTCATATATATATTCTTACACTTTTCCATTTATTTAGTGTGATTAAAATTAATGTTTTAATACAGTGTTTTCAAACCATTTTGGACGCGGAAACCTTTAGAAATTCAATTTGATGGCGCAATTTCAAAATGAGAAAAGTTCAGTGTGGCCCAAATTATGCAAATTTTACACCGTTTTTATTCGAAAGGATACACTAAAAACTATCTCGTCTTAGAACTCCCGGAATACTGTTGTGATACCCCTGGAATACTGTCGTGGAATACACTTTGAAAAACGCTGTTTTAATGGATACTTTTTGAAAAGCATATGAATGCGTTTAAAATTTGCGTAAATTTTAAATCACTACCAACTTTATGTGTAGCTACTAGTAAAATATATTATGTTCTTCTGCCATTTCTTTAGTAAACCCTTAAGCAAGTGGGTTTTTTTAGTTAAATTTTCCGGATTTCTTTCTCCATCATAATATATTTATAAAAAAATTTAGAGTAATTACATGACAGATGGCGAATAAATAGGCTTGCGGTTTTTACTCATATTTTCCACACAAGGTGGACAAAAAACTGTACCGCCAGTGGGGAAATTTCTCTTTAAAAATATGACATATTTGAAACTTACATTCAAAACCCATCTCTGCGGAATAAAAGTGTTCTAGAGATGAAACGTATTCCATTATTTTTCCTACTTCATGTATTTGGAGAAAATGTAATTTCAACCAGATATATAGACCACCTTTAAAATCCAAGATGGCATGAATTATGTATGAAGCGCCGCTTTTAGTGAAAATTGCAGCCTCAGCTCTACGAGGCGCTGAAATAAAATGTTAAAAATTTGAGATAAAGTGACGCTCTTGTTAACACCGTGTTCAAAAGTCTGGAAGCTGTGTTTTAACGTAAAGTTTTTATAGTAAAGCAATCCTTGGGGAAACTCCTTTGTGATATCTTTGTAGATTCTTTTTCGAAACATTTGTAAAATTTGATATTTTTCTTTTAGATCAAGAGAATTGCGATTTCAGTCCCCGGTACTATTTTGCTGTAGTTACAAATGAGAATAATAAGCTCGTGGATCGAAAATAACGATTTTATAGAAATACTTAGCGGTAATGTGAGAAACATTTTACTTCAGCATTAATAAAAGTGGAGTAAAATTTCAATTTTATTGAATTAACATCTGTTCCGGTAATGAGTTTACAATTTGTCAAAATTTCAAAATTCTTCAAAAATCGCCTGCTTTTCTTTTAATCTAATCAATCTGCTGTTTTGTAGAAATGCTATATGTTTTGCAACTAATGATCATTAAAATTTCATTTTGATTTATAATAATAAAATAGATCAGTGTTTGTTTGCTTATTTCCCTGTCTTTTGCTGAAATAGTGGCAAATCTAAGCGACACGCAGCCACAAAATTTACTAGCGTACATTTTCAGGTCAAGTCCATCAGAAACCTTAAAGCATTTTTTAAAATTCGATTTAGTTTCGAGTTATTTTATAGTAATGTGAATGTTTAAGCAATGTTTACTCAAATTAGTTATTTAGCCTTAGAAAATAATAACACCGATTTTCCATTTTAATACCATCGTAAAGATCCAAGAACGCTCTTTCTAACGGGTTTAAAACCAAATCTGCAGTTCCAATCCATCATATTTAAAAAAAAATAATATGCATCGAAGCTCTTTATATATATATCTTTAAAAATATGTGAAATTTGACACTTATACTCAAAATTCACCCCTGGTGAATAAGTTTCTAGACAGTTCTGGACATGAAATGTGTTCCATACTTTTCCCTATTTCCTGCATTTGAAGAAAATATAATTTCAGTGAGATGTGTATACTATATAGGTCTCCTTTAAAATCCAAGTTGCCACCACTTACGTATGAAGCGCCACCTTTAGTCAAAATTGCAGTCTCAGTTCGAAAAGCACTGGAATAAAAAGGTTAAAACCTTCAGATAAAATGATGTTTATGTTAACAGCGTAATATTAAACGTTATATAACTTTATTAAGGGGACTCGGTACCCTTTGAACAATTTTTTTTGTTTAAGCATTTTACAATACTTTTAATGCATATTATTAAATAATTTTATTAAGGAAAATTATTTCACTAAGAAAAAATACAATTCTACTGATACAATTTGAAAAATTTAATTGTTTGTTAAAAATTTAAATAATTTTTAAAACCTATCTTCTCCTACAATTTCTAACTTTTTGCAACAATTTTTATTTTATAATGTTCATTGAAGGATCGGATTTCTAAAAAGTTAATTAGTTTGAGAGAAAAAAAATAAAATGTTGATACATTTGTAAAAATTCAACAAAAGATTGAATTTTTTGTACATATCTATTTAAAAAAAAAAAAAACTTTTGATTTCATTACACATCCAATCCTCAGTTCCATAAAATGCACTGTAATGAACATCCAGAAAAAAATCAAGTCAATTGAGAAATATATATTTAAGTTTTAGCATTTTGAACATATTGATATACTGAAAAAACACGAACTGAGAAAAAGTGCTTTAAAGATTTTAACTTTGAAAAAATATTCCAAATCCACTTTAAATTACTTTAAATGTTATTTTAAATTATTTATTACACACTTACCTTTAAAACTGTAGCTGTTTCATTGAATTTAACTATATTTATTTTATTTAAGTAACCATTAACCGAAACCTTAATTGTTACACATTTTAAAGAAAATCGAGAAAAAATGTAAATAAAAATTGATTTTACCAAATATATTATTATTTTTACACCATGAAATACATTTGGCTCAATTCATTAGGAAATAGCTTAACTATAAATATGATGATGTCTGTATTATAAAAGAAATACATTATTTGCAAATATATTCATAACATAAAAACACACAATATTTCGTAACTTTATGCATATCATTTCTGCATAACCACCATTATTTCTTAACTTTCTTTTAAAAATACCCTGCACTGTATGTTACACCTTCCTCCTTTTTAACTCATATGTCTCTTTTAAAATTGTTGTTTTAACCAATTTACGTGCAAGTTGATATTTTACACTTCGTCGTCTTTCTCGAAACATTTTTTTTGAGAATCGAGCACAACATCAAGATTCATGGAGCACTGTCCTAAAGGTACACCTAAGGCATTCTGTGCTTCTTTTATGCAGCGCAGTGTACTTTTATTGTATTCACACACAGCTTCCATTACACAGAGTTTTACACGTTTTTTATGTACAAATGTTTCTTTAGGACATTTTGCCCAAATCACACTGTGCAAGCTTACGTTTGCACAGAGTTCCACAGTTTATGCACCTTTTCAAAAGTTCGTTTGATATAAGTCTTTGATAAATTAGGAGAATATGAGGTAAAATAGCCTCTTTTGCAGGTGTTCCCACAAATAATCTATAAGAACCAGACTTTTCTCCCTTTACTCTTGCGGACTGGTAAAAACACTATGAGTCTTTCCCCGTTGAACACTTAGAATGTTGGGGCTTTTTGTTCGTTGAAATGCTATGATACTGTGTAGTATAAATTGCATTTTTCATTGATAACAAACTAATCGTATATAAATAACAAACTAACCGTATATAAATAAAAAACTAACCGTATATAAATAACAAACTAACCGTATATACATAAGTTGGAGGTTTATATAAGGACAACACAATCGAAACTGAGTCTTGAAAATTACTTTTCTTGCTATTTATGCACAAAAAATAAATGCAAATAAGGAACGAAAGCAGATAGGAAAAAGTAAACAACGTTTCTTTATCAGTTAAAATTACGATTCAGCACTTTCATCGTCCTGGTAGAAATAGTTTGTAAAACAGGGAGTATTCAGTTGCAGATGCGATGTAAACAGAGCGTAAACAGAGAATTAGGCGTGGTATTTAAAGGGACACAATTGCAGTCAAAAGCCGTTTTAATATATTTATATTTCTCGGATCTTGACGAAACTTTGTCAGGATATACTAGGGATGTCAAGGTATATTTTAAGCAAAAAATTTGAAAATCGGTATTTTCGTCATTTTTTGCCAAATGAAAGGTACTGAGTCCCCTTAACCGTCAATTAACTTAATGATCAATATTGAGTTTCGACCGGGTCTGGTGTTAAAACTACCTTTATGCTCTCCGACGAAATAGACATAAAGAGCCGATTCTTACCAACTGCATCAGAGGACATATATATTTTGTCCAGAATTACCAGTGGACACTCGATACTTCCGATCATAGTTATACCAACACTAATGGCATGCACCAACATGAACCTTCCATTCCTACTCACTCACACAGCAACTACTGCTTCCAACTTCCAAAGCAACTTTACTTGACTTGCCTTCTAATCGATCTTATTAACTATCTCAATTACGATCCGAAACTTATCCTACTGAACTGCAGGACAGCAGAATGGATGGACGATTAGTCTACATAACGGCACCAGTCAGAAGTTTTGAATATAAAGTGAAGCATAAATTACAGCATGAACTGGGGGAAATAATAACCAAAGATTATTTAGACCTCGATGCATTCATTATTCGAGAGCGACTGGGTTAACCTAATGGTTATGGCGAGTGGATCAATCGAGGAGGGTCCCGATCCTTATCATCCTACAAAACTAGCATTGTGCAAACGCAGAGAAAGTGGCACGATACATCTTTAGGGCTCAAAGCCTTTTCGAGTGGTTATGGGTCAGGAAAAGGAGGACATGACACCTGCAGTTGCCACCCCATTGGATTCTGGTCTAAATTTGTGGGCTTAAGGGCGCAATGTGATTAGCCCCTGTGTTGAGCCGACTTAAAGTGTTATAACGTCAAAATGGTCCATGCTTTGACCACCGCTAATTTGGCGGAGATTTAATTATCAATTGCTTAGGCATTCAAAAATATTTTATTGCATACCCAAATCTAGGTTATCTACTACTTTTATAACCTGCTTTAACCGCCATTAGGTACTGTCGAAGAAGATCGTAGTTAAGTGTAAAGTACGCTTAAAAATTTTGAAATAACACATATTTTAATTGTAATGACAATTTGTAGTGTAACAAATTCCAAAAAGATTGATACCGATTATTATATCATACTTTCATTCTATAGTTAAATATGAAAAATGAAATGAAATTCTTATCCTCTTTTTGGATCTCAGTTATTCTTGTTCTGACTTGACTCGTCTTGTAGGGATATTCCTGTTGCGTTTTTGCACACGCCAATCTTGAGTGTTACTTGCCGTTTCGAATTGGCTGGCTTTTTAGTGATGCTTTCTGATTGGCTCTCTCCCAATCCAGTTCCTGGATATATAATCTCCCTTCTTCTGTCTTGGGGCTGTAGGAGAGCCAATTCGTGCGGTACACAGATACACAGACTGTTCAACACGACAAACACCAACATTATTGCACCTTCGATACCAACCTGCTTCTCAGACGCATACGGCTCATTCATAGACTTCGTCCTAACGAGAAACATAGATTACGCTCACATAATTAATACCCTGGATGAATTCGACTCGGATCATCTACCGGTACTGGTGACATTCGATCTGAACACATCTCTTTCAGCCTCTCTGAGACGAGGGTCAACTGGGAAGTATTCAAAAGATCACACTTCGAGCCGCACTTAGCAGTACCTGACACAATGAGCACGGCGGATATTGATTCTGCCACGCACACACTCACAACAGAAATCAAGAGAGCAATTACCTCTGCCATAACACATCATGAGTCTCCAAAAATGCCCACACTTTCCCACCACGTCAAACAATTATTCAGGCAGAGAAATAGAATGCATAAGACATGGCAGGCTAACAGAGACCTCGCCCTTAAAAGGGAGCTCAACAGACTCACGTGCAAAGTCAGGGAAAAAATTGTCATAGAAAAGCAGCAACAGTATAAAGAATTAATCGAATCCCACAGCCCAGAAGACGTATCGCTCTGACAATTCGCAAAAGGACTCAGAAAACCTGAAATTAAGCTCCCGCCACTAATAGATGGCGCTAAAATCGCGTACTCAGATGAGGAAAAAGCCCACACGCTTGCAAGCCACTATGAAAAATAATTACAACCAATCCACGATCTAATGTGTCAGGACACCTTAAGAATGGTTAGACAAACTTTAAATAACTTCAGGAAATCCCCGGTAACGGCTGAGATTAACCCAGTCACCCGCAGGAGATAGTAGACATTATCAAAAACCTCAAAAACCGTAAAATCCCAGGGCACGACAAAAATCTTCTGGTCTCAATAACAAGACACCCACAGCTGCGATTTTTCTGGACATACAAAAAGCCTTTGATAAAGTGTGGCACTGTACATTAGCGTACAAATTGATCACTTTAAGAGTCCCTGACGCTCTTGTCAAACTTTTAATCTCATACTTAAATAACAGACACGTTCAAGTCAGAGTAAGTGATAAATTATCTACACCCAAGCTCATTAAAAGTAGTGTACCGCAAGGTTCTATCCGGGCCCGACACTCTTTAACATATATCTGAACGACATCCCCAGGACTCCTAACACAGAGCTGGCACTCTATGAAGACGACAGTGCGATACTTGCAAAACACCCTTACGTCTCAGTATTGCACAGATAGCTACAATAACACTCCAAACTTGGTAGGAAAAAATGGCGAATAAAATTAAACCCCAATAAATGTCATTGGATTTACTTCTCGAGGAAACATAAACCTCCGCCGCCACTGTACATAAACAGCCATGCCCTACGCGCGGAAAAATCTACTAAATACCTAGGTGTAACGATAGACTCCCACCTAACTTGGAAACAACACGTAACGAACTTAATAAAAAAAGCGTATATAACCACAGAAGCCTTATACCCAATGATAGGAAACGGAAATCTCAGTTATCAAAATAAACTACTAATTTATAAATCGGTCATCCGCCCGGGAATGCTGTATGCAGCACCCGTATGGGGATATGCCTGTAAAACTACAATAGACTTCCTAGACACAAAACAAAATAAAATCCTACGGATTATCAGGAAAGCTCTCAGGTACTTAAGAAACTCGGTAATTAGGAATGACTTCAAAATAAAAACTGTTAGAGCCCAAATTAAAAAGCTAGCGCTTAAATTCTACAAAAATCTGCCATGTGTTCCAAATGAACTATTATTCAATCTGCATGACTATGATCATCGGAAGGCCAAATCTCGTAAGAGACCCCGCGCTGTTCTAAACATCGAAAATCGGAATTTAAAAAAATCCCACCTCAAACATCTGAAATTATATAAAAAACGAGATCAATGTTTTCTACAAAAATGTTCTTAAACCATAAACTGCCAAATTGCTAGGAAAACTTAGATCTGCATCAACCCCCCCCCCCAAAAAAAATTGCTTAAACCCTAAATGTGCAACAAACTGCCACACTAGGAGCTAGGCCAAATAAAATAAAGTAGTAAATAAAAACCTCGAACCTCCAATTAGAGTCACTGAATTAATGTCACAGTTTGACGATAAGAACAGCATATTGAAACTGGAGATTAAAGGCGTTTCGAGCCTGTTGCTCTGTCCTGTACGACACTCGCTCGCGAATTTTGCACCCATTCCTCTTTTGGACTTCGGGTTTGTTGGTTCTCTTGCACTGGTGAAGGGGATCCAGCGTATCCTCGAAACAATTATATGTTGCATTATTATATTATTTGTACTTTTATACGCTGCTTAAGTCTTTCGTATCCTTCGCACAAAGTGTATTGCACTTATTAATTTTCTTGTCCTTAACTGTTTTAATTACCTGAACTTTTACACCACCTTTATCTCAAAATACTCTTTTCTGTTCCTTCATGCGACTTATCTTGTGAATAAAATATTAAAATCTGTTAAAAATTTTAGAGAAGAAGAATTGCATAATTATGTTTCAATTAAAATAGTATCTTTGTTTAAGATAGTAAGTTCTTTTTTACTTATATTGTTAAAAAGATAAATGAGTGCAAAATTTTAAAACGGGTTATTTTTCACATTTATCCAATTAAAGTACTAAGGATTAAAATAGTGAAAATTGCATTATTCACGAATTTAAGTCGGCTGAGTTCTTTGTTGACATTCAATTATTTAAATTCAGCAATAACAGAATATAATTTCTAGCGCGGAATATAATACATAAGTAAAAATTAATTTGAATGTGGATCAACTTGACTTGGATGTCCCATACCAGATTTCATATTTTGATAGCTTGATATTTTAGTAAATAAACTGTTTCTAAAATAAACTGTTTTTGATATATTGTAGTTTAAGAAATATTTTATGTCAATGTCAAAGACAAAATATTTGAGCTGCGAATTCGCGTTCTGGGTAGAATAACAGTAGCAAGACCACGAATTTTCGCAGGCAGGTACCTACATGGGTGAAATTTTACCGGACGAAGCCCCTCTTTTAATTTCGACGTAATTTTTGAGATATTTTACTTCTGATGTGAACCTTTTTTTTCGCATCGGAACGTCTAACGACTTTTCTGTCTCGTTCCGTAAAAACTATACTATACAAAAATATGAAATTTGGTACATTTATAGATAAATAATAGGGTAAGACGATGAAATAAACCTTTTATCGATTTCAATTTTAGTTTGGCATGAAATAACTCGGGAGCCAAGCTCATGATCAAGGAATTCAGTTTTTTGGATTCCCTGGGCTAAGAAAAATCCCTGCTTTTACCTCCTGCAGAAAATAGGCTGAGATAGAAAATATATTTTTGAAAGTAGAATTTTTAGAAAAGGTAGATATGAAGCGAGCTCTGCGGGCTCAGAGAGTAGGAGGCGAAGCCTCCCGAAGTTAGCCTCGAGAGCGAGCGAGCTGGGGGGGCAGAGCCTCCTAGTGTTTAGCTTTATTAAATGTATATAAACATTTTCGTAAATCAAAATCGTATATTTATGAATATATGAACTTTTCTTTAAAAAAAATTTTGTTACTTGTTTTTTATTTACAATTTCCATAGATTTTAATCAAATTTCACGAAACATACAGAACATTTGTCAACGTCCAAGAAAAATATTATACTTCAATTGAAAATTAAAGCATTGAATATGCGATGCGATATAAGCATTTGAAGAAACAAAGTTTTTACTACGCAGACGCGAAACATAGCAATAGTTTTCTTTCGTGATTTTGTAGTGAATACTCTAGGACAATTTCGATAAAAAAAATTCACTGGGATATCGTGAAAATTTACAAATATATTAATGATATAGTTATATTGATGATATATTGATGATTAGTGATCAGTTTTTCTCTGACTCTCTGAAAGTACTTAGATGATAAGGGGGTTTCCACAAATTGACATTTTAAATCGTAAACCATAGGATAGTTAAACTGGAGTAATTACATTTAACTAATATACTAAATACATATACACGATCTGATCAAAACTATTTGGACACCTGTATGTTTTGCTTCTCCTTCATAAAAGTCTCAAATTTGTATGACATGGGGTCACCTTTTGCTGTAATGACGGCTGCTACTCTATCAAGGATGCTATCTACTAACTTCTGGAATGTTGCGTACCATTCTTTTAAAAAAAACTAATGAACTCTGCCCCCGATGTGGGGCGTTTTGGCCTAGCTCGCAGTCGACGTTCCAATTCATCCCATAGGTGTTCTATGGGATTGAGGTCTATGCTCTGAGGAGGCCAGTCCAATTTCTCATCATCCATGTCAGCAAACCAGCTTTTCACAGCCCGTGCTTTGCGGACAGTAGCACGGTCTTGTTGAAGCAAGAATAAACTCACTTCAAACTGTTGCCACAATGCAGGCAGAATGGAATTGTTCCAAATGTCGAGATATCCTACGGTCTTCAAAGTTCCCTTCACAGGAATAAGAAGTAAAAGCCCGAACCATGAGAAACAGCTCCAAACCATTATGCTTCCACCATCAAACTTACCTTGGGGCACAATACAGTCACTTAAAAGCCGATCACACGGCATTCTCCACACCCAATCTCTACCATCGTATTGCCAGAGAGTGTACCGTGAATCGTGCGCTCCATAACACTTGACGCCATTGTGAAGGCTCCATTTTTTGTGCGCTTTGCACGGCTGTAAGCGAATCTTGGCATTGGTTGCAGTAATGCGTGGCTTATATGCAGCTGATCGCCAATGAAAACCAAGATTTCGCTGCTCCCGACGAATTGTCATTATGCTGAAGTTGCATACACAGGTTTTCTGAAATTCCGAAAGAACTATTTCCGCCATTGCATACGATTAATTTTCACAACTCTCTTCAGCACTCTGCGGTCGCTTTCCACTAGACGGAATGGTCGAACAGGTCGTGCATGCACAGTTGCAGCGCCTGTGCGTTTCCACTTTGCGATACCATCATTTACGGAGGAACGGGCCACTCGTAACATGACAGAAATCTCACGCACAGATTTAGAATTGTCCGCCTTCTAATCTGTGCGTAGAATTGTAAGATTCTATTTCCATTGCTTTTTGAACTAGAATGTGCGCAATGTAATAACATGTAGTTTTAAGACATATCAGAGTACATTTCAAAAATTTCAATAAATGCTTCCCTGTTTTGCCACTATTCTTTGATAATTTTTTCATTAAATTATTTGAGATGATTCAATGTTAATAATAAAGACAAAAAAAAATGGATTTTTTGAAGCTTTAGAGGCGATTTCCCCACTTAAATTGTCTAATCTCCAAAAGCAATGAACTTTCAAATGATCTCCTGGAATAAACATAACAGCTCTACTTCATTTATACTTGTAAAATCAGTAAATATATCTAAAGCTGAATTTTTTTATATCAACTGGAATGCCCATTCGCTTTGCATATTGAAGTTTTAAAAAAATCAAAGTTAATTTATCTTTCTTTAGATATTTCCATTCATGTCATTAAAAAAGTTTCAACTCTACGCAAGTCACGAATTTGCATTATCTTTGGCAAGAAACGACAAAAGAGCCGAAAAAATTCCAAATGTACCATTTCAAGATTAGTCATAGAATAATGATGACATTTCACGGAATATTTATAACTCCCACTCATCACTAATGACGAGAAGAAGGATCAGCGCTTAACTTTAAAGGAAGATACGCTCCAGAGTTTTAGTTAGAAATGGCTAACTGGATGAATAATTCATAAGTAAACACACAAAGAAGGGAAATTCAGGGGGTTGAACAATACCGCTCATTACGCCATTTATGACCACCAAATATTAATATTAATGAGGAAGTGGAAAGTATAGAAAGAAAAAAAAGTATTCATCAATATTTTTTCTTAGAAACAGAGAAGGACATGAATACATTAAATTAGGAGAAGGGGTAGTTAAAAACCGAAAGGCTTTGCATTTTTAGGTTTAGAAAAAAATAAAATAAAACACGTAGACATATGAAATAATTTTCAGAGATATTCTTATCCAAATGTAGGAAATGCTACACGTAATTTAAGGTTTAAAAATTAGAAGGAGGAAATAAAATGCGTGTGGTGGGGTGTAAATAAAAATATATTCATGTGGGGTACGAATTATTCTGCGCCTCAAGACAAAAAATGTATACCAACATTTGTAGTTATTTATTTATTGGATGGATGGTGAGGTAAAAATAGTGATTTGTATTTAATTGTTTAAATTTTGTTGAAAGTAATAAACGGAAACATGTAAAAAATTGAAAGTTACATGAAAATAAACGTATTACAATATACTTGGTTACTTCCATATATCTTATAAAAATATGAGCCGATTTAAAGGTGGGAGGGTGAAATGTAAAATAAGACAATAATAATTATAATAAAAATAATGATAAATTTTATTTTACCACATAAATGTATATGCGTGGAATATCAAAGAATAGGACACATAAAGGCTAAGCTGAAAATACATGACTTTTTTTTGGCATTTATTGGGAGGCAAAGATCGGCAAAAATGTACAGATTCTATTTTCCTTAATGATGAGCTGAAATATCTATAAAAATTTCAGAGCATTACAGTACGTGATGAGAGCTATTTTGTTACGAATTGGGCTGTCCAAGATTTTAAATACAAATATGTGTTCTCTTCTTTTGAAGCTGCTTCATTTCCACGGTTCAAATTAATTTTACAAAATTTTTTTTTTGTATCTTGCATTTTTATATTTTCCCACATTTGACGATATTTCAGGCGACAATTACTTTTAGGAATGACTTTAAATGTGTACCTAATCAATAAATACGAAACACTGTAAACGGAATCTCAATATATGTCCTCTACCAATTGTATTTTTATGAATCACAAAATAATCGTAAAAGTTGTCCAAATAACTATATCTCTGCATGTAATCTATTATTTAGCGTAAATAGTATTTATTATATGTCTAATTTTTATTGTCAGTAACAAAGAAATAAATAATTAATTTAAGTTATGGCACAAAATTTATTCAGTTAAAAGCGTTAACTAAACTGCAAGCATATTTTTTTTCATTTATAAAAATAATAGAAATTGTAAATCGGGCATATGTGTAAAATTTTATTTCATGCGAATTATCTTAGTGAGAGACTTAGTGAGAACATTTATTATTAGTGAGGGGCGTTACAAAAAAAATATACTAATCAATAAGAAACAACTTGCTAAAGCTAAGGAAAACTTGAGCAGCGTAACAATGCGGAATTATTATTGCACATTTTTATTGCGTTTGTGTTTAAATGCGTTGCTCATGTTTCCTTTTCCACTACAAGCAAATAATACAAAGTGCAACGTATGAAAATTGAACTAAACACAACTATTATTGCATATTGTTATTGTATTTGAGCTTAAATACTTTGATCATGTTTTCCTTTTCCTTTACTAGCCAAAAATACAATGCGCAGAATATGAATATATAGAGGTTCTCGTACTGGATCTAGATATTTATTTCACAGAAATTGATGTGTTGAATTAATGCATAAAGTATAAACTTCTTAATAACGAATATTTAAGAACAGAAATTTGTTTCAAATTATCTCCGTCAAAATCAAATAGTTCTTATTGAAATTGTCTTTTTAAAGTCGAATATGTTAATTTAATTTGATGTTATGCCAGCTGCTATCAGATGTGCTGTATAAGAAGAGCTATAGGATAACAGGTCAACCAATTTTCTTGTTCAGCTCAGCAGTCGTTCAACCAATTTTCTTGTTCAGCTCAGCAGTCGTTCAGCTCAGTAGTTCGTTAGGAGCCTAGTTATTGCGTAGATATGATATTTACATATCTTTATGTGGTTGTAAACTTCATTTTAGTGTTTTTAAAATTGATTATCAAAGTTTTTGAAGAAGAAAAAAAATAATAAAAATATTAAACAATGATAATAAAAAGACAAATATCTAAATATTAATAAAAAAAACCTTTTGGAACTTGAAAACATCCGATGGAGCACAGTTTGAATGTATCTGATCCATCAATCGATTAACTATATTGGATGGAATGTGAAGCCTAAATTAGAAACTATAAAACAAAAAACCGTATGTTACTGCTCTAAAAATAAATGGAAATGCATTTACATGACAAAATAGATTAATAAAAGATGGAGTTTGATGACAATGACTCAGAAATATATTGATTTCGAAGGATATATAATAAGTTTATCATCATTATTTTTATAATCGTTTATCATTGTTTTTTTCGGATTAAAATATGTAACCTATAATGATAAAATGGAAACTTCACGATTGCACAATGGATCAAAATTGTTATTTTTACCTCGAAAACCAAACACGTGTTCCTAAAACATAACAAAAATATCGTTTGATCGCCAGATCTGACGGATTCTTCATTCACTGGAGTTATCTGCAAGATAAATTTTACGTGTATAAACTGCGAAAGATACTACATCTTAAAGAAAATAATGATTCTGAAATTTTCAGAATAACTCCAAAGAGAAGTCATACAGAAGATGCTCCCGAAAGAGCTCACATTTGTGAACTACTTATAAACTCTATTTAAAAAATACACTCACTTCCAAAATTTAAGCACGCAATGCAAATTTTCATTTTTCGAAAGCATATTTGAATTTGAGTGGCTGAAAATCGCTGGGGATGTATATGGCAGTATACAAATATCGTATGTTACAGCCAATCATGATTGACTCTCAAGATATATGCTAATTAGGCAATCGTTGAAGACGCCAGCTTTCTGAAGGGTTTGAGGAGGTGCATTTAAATGCTAATACGAAGTGTTTATAACATTTGTGGGATTATTTTTAATGGCATTCGTGTTTCTATGGCTAAAAGAAGACGAATGGCAGATAATGAGCACTGACGTGCTGTCGGACGCATTGAAGTAGGGCAGTCAATCAAAGATGTCGCTATTTTCTTTAGTGTTGATCATTCGGTAATTTCTCGATTATGGAAAAAATTCCAAACAAGTCAAACAGTTGCCCGGAGACCTGTGCCCGGTCGTCCAAATGTTACCAATCCCTCTGATAATCGGTATATTTCTATAGTAGCCAAGAGGAATCGACGAGCGACCTCCACAACTGTTACATCCATGGTTGCAGCGGCTTTTGGTAAGACAAAATCTGCCAGTACTGTCCGCCAAATGTTCCACGTGAAAGGACTGTGCGCCCGAGTACCACGTTTTTGTGTTCCACTAACTGTCCGAGCCAGAGGGCCAAGATTAATGTGGTTCCATCACCATGTCAATTGGACTGTCTCAGATTGGTATAACGTCCTGTTAACGGATGAGTTCTGATTTGCCCTGTAATCAGATGATAAGCGTGTAAGGGTCTGGAATGAACGAGGTACACGCAATCAGGCCAAGGACATCATCGAGCATCAAGAATTCAGAGGTGGCAGCGTCATGGTGTGGGCTGGAATTTCAATGGGATATAGCACGGAGCTGCATATCTTTAAGAGCGGTTCTGTAACGGCTGCGCGGTATCGGGATGAAGTTCCATTGCGAGACTAGACTGCCGCAGTTGGTCTTGATTTCTTCCTAACGGGTATTAGGGTCATTATGGACCATAACGCCCGTCCCCATCGAGCTAACACCGTTGACGAATATTTGGAAAGTGAGGGCATTTCTCGTATGGAAGGGCCGAAGTATTCCCCGACCTTAATCCGATTGAAAACCTTTGGGATGCCCTTGGGTGTGCTGTCTCTGCACGTTTGCCTCCTCCAGCCAGTCTCAGAGAGTTGGAAACTGACCTATTAGAGGAATGGACATTGCTCGCATCTGCGATGGTTGATCACCTCATTGAAAGCATGGAAAATCGTCGTAAAATTTGTATGAAGGCCCGGAATAGTCACATACCATAGTAATGTAAGTTTTATGTTGTTTGTTTGCCTTTAAACATAATTTTGTTAATGACCCAAATGTGACGTCATCATATAACTTACGAAAAGTAAATATTTTTTTTTTATATTTGTACATAATTCTTCTTTTCTTTAATTCATAAACGCATTTACTACCTTCATGTACTATTTTGAGTTAATCAAAGCTTTACTTTTTCATTTTTGTTGATTTTACTGCCCGTGCTTAACTTTTGGAAGCCACTGTATTAATTTCAAAACTTCATGTTAATTTAATTTTTCATTATCAAAATCAAGTTTGTGTGTGTGTGCGTGTTTTCTGATTTTCTATAATTTTTTGAAAAAGAAAAGACATAGGAACGCATTTCTGATTCATCCTGTATATTCTTATAATTTTATAACAGAAATTCAGAAGTTTATAAATTTATTTTAATGTCAAGTAAATACATCATGCACAAACTTTTGCACCTACAAAGTATGCATTTGCACCTACAAAATATTTAACTTTGAACTGATTTATAAAAAATTTGGTATATTAAATTATTTTAACTAGAAAAGTAAAGAATAATGTTGAAATTAGTGCCATTTAACTACAACAGACTAACACTATGCTCATACTTTTAAAAATGAGAAAATGTATGTGAAAAAACTGTATTAGTAATCAATGTATCTCCTATACACTGTGGATTGCCATATTGGTAATAATTTTGAAGCAAAGTAATATAAGTTAATTCCCCGATTCATTCTATTTCAGTTCATTTCAATACATATTTTTGAAACTCGTCGCATTGAATTAATTTCATTAACATCTGCTGTCTCTGGCTCAAATATGGCAGATCATAAGTCTTGAATTTCAGCGATGGCTTAAACTTTTTGCCCTAACATATAAAGTAAAATAACAGAAACTTTTCCGATCAATATTTGAATGAAATATATCAGGTAAGAATAACCTAAATCCTCAGTGAAATAATAATGATAAATAATACAAAAAGCGAACTAAGAATTTTTGGCTTCTAAAGTTCTTCGTGCCTTTTCTTTACAAAAATCGATTCGACTTATTTATATGCAGCTAGTGTTTTTCTTAAATCAGACGTTTAGAATAATTTCTCCCTTTTTTAAATAGATACGCCTCAAATGTGAATATTATTTAAGGGCGAAGGTTCGGAAAACTTTCCATAAATATATTCAAGCATTATATTCTGCATTTTCTTTGGGGTAAGTTCTACCTGGCTTAGGAAAAGTATTGACGGTTAATGTTTAATGCAATTTTAAGTTCCAGAAAATTGTTAAAAGTATTTTATTAATATTTAAATTATAAAATACTGTTCGGAATAAAGGTTTTGAAGAACATGCACTATTCCACATTAGTGAAATATACACTGTACATTATATTCTATTTTTATACGTATTTAAAATATTATACCTTAGTTGGTTGGTTGGTGTCTTGTTCATTAGAAGTTAGAGTAGAATTTTTCCTGTGGGAATTCATCCACGTTCTGCATGACCGCCAAAATGGCTGGATAGAATACATATCTTAATAAATCATATTATATTTTAATAAATATAAATATGCTATCTATTGGGACATGGATATTACAACAATATGCCTACGAATATACATACAGTCGACTTGACTTAAAGCAAACACAAATAAAGCAAATTCTAGCGCTAAAGCAAATTTTACCATTGTTCTGATAAATGCTTTTGTCACAACGTTAATTTTTATGCGATAAAGTGAACAAAAATGTTACAGACCTTTTTTCAATAACGATTGTCTTTTACTCATTTCGTGAGTGGCAATAAATGCTCCATTTTGAGTAACATATATTTTCTTTCCCTAGTAAGTAAAGTCGGTAAGTAAAATTGGAGTTTATGCCGCGTAATGTTACCAGTTTGATTCTACCCATGAATCATTATGGCAGCTTCAAGCGTCAATATAGAAGAAATACCTTGCAAAGGATAATGTTAAACACTGATAATGAAATACCTTGTAAAGGATTATGTTAAACACTGATAATGAAATATCTTGCAAAGGATAATGTTAAACACTGATAATGACAAAGGAATTATGAAGTACATTTGTTACAAACAATATATCTATCAGAAATTTTGTGCAATGCACTATGCTCCCAAGCTATTACAAATTGCTTTCATCATGCAGATTTTATTAATACAGAAAAGCTATCGAATGCAACACTAAAATATGATCGCATGACATGATATGTTGGGAAAACTTACGTGGAAATTCCGTTACCATTTTAAGTAATTTAACGTTTTTGAATGTTCTCAACATGGACAGCTGTCTTAAATTGCACATCTGAAGAAATGATTGACGGAGAACTTGTCAGAAGTATAACGGCAGTGAAGGACGATGAAAGTGATGATTCTGAAAAAAAATGTGAGATTTACAGTGACGTTCAGATGTCGAAGCCTTTTTTTATGTATGCAATGGACGCAGTAGACAGTATATACAGTTTAGACGCGATGCGGATGAATATCTAAGGATGACATATGCGAATTTTAAAAAAGCACTTTCTACTTTTCCAAACAATTTTCAACAGATAAAACCAAGGATTTATTTAAGCGTTGTTTTGTTTAACCTTTATAATATACTGATACACACCTAAACGGCGATCACCTCCTCATTTTTATTTAACTTAATTTAGTAAATTAATGTACATGATTAATTAGGTAACATGATTAATTAGGTAACATGATTAATTTAGAAATTTCGATCACCTATCCACATTTTAACTCCTTATATTATGCAAACTTGACTCTAACGAAAATCCTTAATACGAATTTTCGATAAGCAAACTAATTACCGTTCCTCTGGTGATTCGTAGTAACACACAAGTTGACTATTGTAAAAATATGAATATGGCTATATTACAACAATATGAATATAACTATGTCACAACAATACGAATGCTGTGATAAAAATTTCACAATAATTGTATTGTGATATAAATATCACAACACAGTTAATTAGCTTTCACTTTGTTTAATGTTATAATTTTTTTTTACTATGTCACTCATGGAGGGAAAGAAAAAGAGTTGGAACTCCATATTGAGCAAACGCCAATATCATTTTAGACAATAATTAAGGATGGCGCTGGGGTAAGATACTTTTCCCTAAATTGTATGTATGTTTAGAACAAAAGGTTTAAAGTATTAATTTAAACTGTCAATCTTATAGAAATGAATTATTAGCACAAGGCAAATTATAACTGAATCACTGAAAAATATTCCTTCGCATTTTATCTTTCAATAAACTTTTATCCTCATATATTCTGTACCCGGTTCTATAACTACAAATCATATGAAATATACTGGTAATTAGTGAACCTTAATTTAAAAATAATCAAAGATATATATATATATATATATATACTAAATACTACTCTTCTTTGTTGTGTGAAATGAAAGCAAATGATACTTTACTAACACTAGTGATACCTAGATATAATTGTCAAAGCATTATGGCAGTTTCGAGAGTTTTATCTATAAGAGTATTATCTTCTTCCCTCCAACTTCACGATTTCACTCTTATTCAATGATATATATATTGTTTTTAACGGTTTCTTGCAATGGGTTACACGTTTAGGACAATATAGTGAAATTGAGGGCTTGAAAAAAGAACTGATGTTTTTGTAAAATCCCTTGGATTATAATCGCTTGAAGTGAGGCTGGATATGGAGATGGAGGTGAGCAAAAAAGAAATGTGCCCTGAGCAAACAAGAGCTATCACCCTGGAAACTTTTGAATATCGTTTCCTTGCTGAGGATTGGCTCCATATCTATACGGATGGCTCTCTGTCCGATAGGAGCCAAGGGGCGGGTGCTGGAGTTTATAGCAGGCTATTTTGTTTCTACTTCCCACACAATAGGAGCTTATATTCCACATTCTGACAGGTAACTTAAAAAGCCATTTTTGTGGCACTTCAACAACTAATACTGCACTAGAATTTTTTTGAGAGTGCGGTTGTCCTCTCAGATTTGATCTCTGCACTTCAGGTCATCTCCTCTAGACAAGAGTGCACGAGCCTCTGTGTCCAGCAGTGTAGAGACGTTGTTAGGGAGATATCCCATAGGGTTTCCTTCCAGTTGGTCCCCTCTCACTGTGGAATTCATGGGAATGAAATGGCAGATCAGCTTGCCAAAAAGAGGGCAGCGGTCCCACAGAAACCTACAATGAACAGGAATTATCATTCAATAAAGCTTCTGACCTCTCTATTCTATCGACAGTTTTTCAAAGACTTTGCCTCTCATGTCTGGAAAGTCATAAAGTGTGGATCCTTCTGTTGTAGTATCAGACCTCCCGCGGGCTATTGATGTTGCTTCTTTTTGACTTTCAACGGGGGCATGATTGTCTACAGGCTCATTTATACCGTATTGGACTTGTTGATTCATCATCTTTACTTTATCACCATCTTTACTTTTCACTATCTTTACTTTCGTACTTAATGTGACTCTTGAGTATCAGCATTCACAAGGACGCTGTAAAACTGCCTACGGTATTTGCTCTAGAATCTTCATAGATGCTGATACTCAATGTGTATCGATACTTGATGCATGTTGATACTTGATGTACATTCATACTTAATACATTTAGAAAAATGACGCATACAACATGCATGTATATACATATTATATACATGAGACATACAACCTGTATATCTACACATGTCTACACATGTTGTATATTGTTGTATATTGATACTTCATTGATACTTGCACAAACTTGACCAACTCATGCTGAATGTGGTCGGGATCACACATCAACCGCTGTTTTGCCGGGTTATAGTTTAATCCTGGTGCCATTTATATAAGGGTTGATTTCATTTTCTTTAATAATCATTAAGTAAGACAAGATAATCGAAAATGAGTCTCATAAATTGCACTCAGCTGTCCTTGTTACACTACTCCAGCCATGTCGAATAGGACGTCCAATTCTTTTACTCTTTTGTCAAGTTCAAACTACTTTGAAACGGAATAATACCGATTAGGAATATGTACTTTTAATTCTAAAAGATTAAAACTAAGAGAAAATAAAACATAAAGTTCTTCCTTAAATGAAGCAGGCATATGGAAGTAAAATAAGTATTATAAAGGAAGTATTAAAAAAGTAATAAAGGAAGTATTGAAAATTTCATTCTCCCAAGCAGCAGTTTTATTTATTGTAAGGGAAATTAACTGTTTCATTTCACTAAAAACACTTTGAAACAAAACATTTGCAGTACATTTGATTTTATTTGAATTTAAATGCTTTCAAACGCGACTTGTTCCCATTAAAATTTATTATGAAAACAGGCTATCATAATTAAGAGAACAATTCGATTACATCTGGAACTGTTTATTTTAACTAGTTTGGTGTACATGTTTTATTTATTGTTGAAACTACGATTGAGTATTCATAGGCACAATCATGAAAATATAAATAAAACTTTCTGTATAATAAAGTTTCTGCACTTTCATTGTGCAATAATTTGCTAAATTTTCTGCTATGAATTGAAATTTATAATTTTATATGCAAAATTTTCAAAAATTTCTGAAATTGGTAAGATTGAATTTAAGATTTTTATATTCAAATTGGTAAAATTCGATATGTATAGGCTAACTATTAGTTTATACTCAAAGAACTCACCCTAAGATTTTTCCTATCAGAGTTGTTTTCAAGCTCAAATTCCAGATACCGGCATCCACGAACCGGTTTCTTGCTTATTATGTGCTCGTCAGCAAATACTCGAGTCCAGCAATAGCAGCTAGCAGCTAGCAGCATCAAAAATTCAATTATGCTACAATTGTACAAACATTTATAGAAACCACTAAATGTAGTACTACAGCGTAGTAAATTAGAATTTTTTTTTTTCGAAATTGGGCTCAGTCAACGCAACGGCCAAGTTAAAACACCCAGAACCTGCCTGATTGCGCTTTTATTGCAAATGACAGCATATACTGATCGATCCCGTGCTCATTTAGAACTTACCAGATAACAATAGGTAATAAATGTAATTGCAGGGGAAAATGTGCCATATACACACTTTTTCAAATCTCTATTGGTATTGTTAGGGGGTGGGGGCAAGTTACATCACCGGCCATAAACATTTAACACGTCATGGATAACACACCATAATGGTAATTATTTGGACCCATAATATCGATTTTAAACATTTCTTCTTGCAAAATTTGGAAAAAAAATTCTGGTATGAGAGAGTCAAGTTGAGTCACACTCCAGCTAATTTCTTTTTAAAATCGATTGGCTTCATGATTCTCTGTTTTATGTTGTTCTATATAAAGTTTTATAGACATGTTTATTCTAACAGAACCCACCTTAAAATAAGTTTATTTGAATATAAACGACACCGTGACATGAGTATGAAAGAACTATGATGCGAAATTCTGACGATAGATATTGTTATCTGTAGTGGGTACCACTGCTATTTAATGCTTTAGAATCAAGAATTCAGAGCAACAATCAGTATCATTGGTAACAAGGTTTGGCGTCAAGTGAGTCTAATCACGCTTAAAATATATTAGGAGATTGAACTTAGACTTTACCATGCAGTACTGGACAGTGTTTAGTCAAGTACTCGAAGATATAATACGTTCCCAAAGTTTCGAATCACGTTCTCGGTTTTTTTTGTCGCTCTTTTGAGAAATGAGTCTATACTTTCGGAATGCTCCCTATCGCAAATTCAGTTTCCATGGCTACAAGGGGTTAAAGTCAACAGTTTAAACTTATAAGTACTTCCCAAGCGAAACATTAAAATAATCCGACAAAGTTAATTTCGGGCTAATTCATCTAGTCACGTATATGAATCAGGAAATGAAACGTAAAGGCGTTACAGGGCGCTTACTCTTTGGCAAGCGTCCGCTTCGCAAACTTGAAAGCATCATTCAGGTTGAAATAGAAAACCAGGTATGTAAATTTCACATGGGGAAGAAGAACCCTTATGCAAATTTTCGTAACACCGGATGTACGGCTTTATAAATTTGCAGCAGTTATTCGTAGCTCTAACATTTAAGAGGCCGATCGCCCGGTCAGTTTTATCTTGACTTTCTTTTGTGGGGATATCTCAAGAGCCTCGTCTAAGACACTCCCCTTGAATCTCAAGAGCAAATTGTCGTCAAAATTTCGGCCGCTGCTGCCGGAGTGAGCTACATGTCTGATCTGTTCGAGAGAGTTCGCCAATCTCTCCACCGCCGCTATGAGACATGCATTCAGGTTGGCGGTATCTCTTTTGAGACATTACTGTAATTATTGTTTATTAAATGTTATTTTATAACGTCTAAGTCATTCTTGTGTTTTCGCCTCACCTCACCGGCTTCATCATTAAGCGCTCACTAGTGCTTTTACGTTTCACTTCCGACCTGTAAACTATGACGAAAATAGCTTGGTTTGGTGTGACCTAACAAAAACTCGTAAACTTGTACTCTTAAAGTTTGTCCCATCGTTTTTTAATCCCTCTCTCCCTCTCTCTCTCTCTGTATATATATATATATATATATACATGTGTATATATATATATATATATATATATATATATATATATATATATATATGTATATATATATATATATATATATATATATACATATATATATATATATATATATACACATATATATAAATAAAAATTGAAATATTTTAATCGAAAATTATGCATAAACTACTGTATGTACAAAAAAACCCATCTCTATCATATTTGTTACAAATGAGTAACTATAGATCAAGACCAAGGATAAAGATAGAAGGTAACATATCACTACAATGGAAAGAGGGATGAGAAGAATATCAGGATACAAAATTCACAATTAAAAGTATATAAATATAAATAAAAAGAAAACACGGCAAAAATGAGAAAGGGCAATAATAATTAGCTCAAGATAAGAGATTAAGGCATACAGAACAATCAATTGAAACTACACAAAAAATGGCGGTTAGTTCGAAATTGCATTCTCATCAGGACAGCCATGCAATTCGAAATAAAACCGATAGAATAACCAGTTTCTGACAATGGCGATAGTATTTAACTATAGACACCATTGGAACTGTCTACTGGCTTATATATATATATATATATATATATATATATATATATATATATATATATATAATATGATTAATTCGGATAAATCATATAAAAATTTTGATATTTTAAGAATTTAATAATGCTGTTTCAAGAATTTTCCACATACTTCATATTTATCAGGCGAGCAAATTTCTTTTAAATCTTCAAATTGACACAGCGACTTATGAACAAAAGAATAGCTGCAACCAAGGTTGGGATTAATTTAGCTATGGTGGCTTGCACCGCATTGGCTGTTATTGATCAGTCTCTGTTGACGTGCTTGATCTGCCACTAACTTCCGTGCTGCAAATCCTTTGTATGGCCATTTCAAGAATATATTTAGCTACTATCATCTGCTGAGGAATTTGAAAGTATTTGTTATCAGAAGATATTTCTGTGAAATTGTTTGTTCATGATCATATCACATCCGGGTTGTTGGTGTGCCGGAGTTAGAACTGAGATCAAACGCATATTACCTCGCTCAACGGTTATTACTAACATTATCGCGTTGAGCTAAAATAGTTTCAAATTAAGCCATTTAACATTATTTTTAGAGAATATACTTACATCATGAACTGGTTTGGAAAGACGTATGAACTTCCTTCTTCAAATTAAGGAAATCAAAAATTACGTTGAATATTTTGTCTTTGCTGACATAATTATATTTTTCTTACAAAAAGATGTTCATAAATTTCCTTTAAAAACTATTTCATGCTTTTAAACTTTTGTTTCCTGCTATTTTTAACAAGTTTCTTATTCATAAATAATTTTCCTGTATATATATAGGATGTAACTTCTCTGAATATGAATTACATGCTCAAAATTGAACAGAGCAGCGGCAACTTAAATATCTGCAGTAAGTAACAATAATTCGTGGGTGAGTTAAATGATAAACTCCGAAATCATTTTTAGTCGTCTATTATAGCAAGTATTTTATTCGTCACATTTTATGGAATCACATTTATCATCGTATTGTTGATTCTAATACTATTATATTTAAGTAATTTTGCAAATGATACTTTCACATACATTAAAACAAATTGGACTAAATATTTAACTGCAATAAATTTAATATATTTGGACTAAATGTTTAACTGCATTAATTTTAATATATTTGGACTAAATAATTAACTGCATTAATTTTAATACACATGTTTGTAATGCATGATAAGTATTAGCATTTCTTTCGTATAAAGTTTAATAAAATTTCTATTCAAATCTTTATTTTTATAAACAAAATAAGAGGGCATAAATTCATTTTTATCAAAATGCATGACTTACTAAGTATCTGCTGTGTAAATAAATTTGCATTTTCGTCAAACATACTCAGTCTTTTATGTACATTGTTAAATTAATTTACTCTTATAATGAGCAAATCCATTTTTACATAACAGATCTATCCCGCTTTAAGTAAACATATAATCGAGATAAAATTGATTAAAAGTCAACATAATTGCTAACACGTTAAACTGATAGAAATATGTTCGAAAGAAATTAGAGAAAACATTCATCAAAGTAATATAATAACAATTTAAAATATTTAATATAATGTAAAATACAGTTTTGATATGCAGATGCCGGATATTGAAAATTAAGGCGTATATTCTGTAAAATACAAACATTGTATCTACACTAAGCTTAATTAAACACAGTACACAGTTGGAAAATAACATTTCGCTCGCTATAAGAAGATATATTAAATATACAGCACGACTTTTCACACAAAATATAAATAGATATATTTAAACATAAAATGCAGCGCAACGCAAATAAAAAAAAAACTTTGACCATTTCAAAAACGCTTTTTGTGTTTACTTCATTATTGCAAGCAAGTAAAGACATGCAGGCTAAGGCAGTGCTACCTAATGAGAGGAAAGTAAAATGATTTTAAAAACCATAAAAATGGACATAAAAACGTCATTCAAAATAATGTTTTTTTTCTATTTCTATAACACCATGATTCCCCCAAAAATTGCTAGACCAGGTTTAACTGATTATTTTTATGTATGTGTGTCTTATCTCATTATTATCTCATTTTCTTTTCCATCAATTTCTCCCAATTTTATCGTTCCTGTAGACAAAGTCAGTTTCTTTCTAGTTTTATTTCATATTTTCCCCCAGTCTCACAAGATGGCATTCCTACTGTCTATGTATTTCTTTGGCGTTGTCAAACCAATATAGTTACTGATTGGTCCATGACACAGTATTTATCCCAGTTGCGACTTAACCAGGTTTAACAAGATTTCTCTGTCTTGTCCTTCTATTTTTACATTTTTCTGCCAATATTTTTTCTGATTTTATTTTTAACACTTTCCAACATTGTTAAAATGGGCTAAGACTTTGTTCATTCTGTCTGTATATCTGAACGTTCGGACGATATCTGCCACAAAAATGACTTTATCAAAATTGCATTTTAGTATGTTGTTGAGACGGTCTGTGGGACATATGGGAATGTAAATGATTCATATCACGCAATTAATTTTGGATTGATCCCGGGTTGAAACAGTGAAATAGATTCAACCTTATGGGACCTAATTTTTTAAATATTTTTTAAAAGAAGTTAAAATTCATAAATTGCTTCGAAATGATTAAATAAAATTTATAAAAAAAAATTCAGTAAAATATGTTTGACAGTTCTTTAAATAAACATTTAAATATTAATTGCACCCATATTATATGAGGAGATCACCTGACCATTTAAAAAAAACATGTGGGCAGCACATGACTTTTCTTATTTAATGCATTAACTTTACTACTTTTACAGCAAAACAATAGCTTATTTTTATAGTAGATATTTATATTATTTTCAAGATATTCAATGTTCGTCAATTAGTCGTCATTTTCAGTGATTTAGCGTCATTTTTAACCATTTGGCGAGATATTCGTCAATTTCGCAACATTTAAAAAAAGTCGCCAAGCTGGCGACATTTCGCCAAATTCTTCACCAAAATCTCTCCAAGTGTTATGAAAGGAGAAATAAATTATTCTTACAGCAGATAAAAGACTATTGGCGTTCAAACACAAAAGTATTACTCAAAGTATTTTTTTTCATGAATGGAACGAGTTATATCCACGAGAGAGTTAGATCCACGTCTCCACAGACTCACTGACACCCCCCCCCCCACACACACACACATACTTTCACACACACACACAAACATACTTTCACACACACACACAGACTTTCACGCACACACACACACAGACATCACTTCAAAAATGTTTGATTCGTAATCAGGGATGCTTGAAACGTGCTCTCCCGTCAAAAACTCGAATTCGAATTTTCGACCCCGTCAGAATACTTTCCTTATACATTATGTATATAAGGAAAGTAATAAAATTCGGCATCCAGCTTATATCAAAATTAATATTTTGATATAAGGTGATTATACATTTTGATTATACATTTCCAAAGGGCTTTTAAATTTATACTTTGTATTGCTTCCGTCCTAAAACCGTTTTATTTTTGCGTATTTATTATTTCTACAATGAAGCCTAATTTTAATGGATGCAGAATGTAAACAGGTAATTGTGAGATGAGTTGTATAATAATTGCTGAATTTTTTTCACGCAAAATTATTTAGCTTTGGAGTAGGGAATAATAATTATATGAATGAAATATACATTGCTTTTACATAGAGAGCCACACGATTTATGTATCGATGACGTCATTTGAATAATGTTCATTTTTTTCGATGAAGTTTTTAAATATAATAAATTATTTACTTGTCTTTTTTGCTAAATGGTAAGCAAAAACTGTACCTATCCATTCTAACTGACAAACTAATTGCCTGAATTACGCAAAATTTGGTAGATAAGTCGCTTATAGGATAATATGATTGTGGTTAGATTTTGGTAGTTTTCAAAAAGAGAGAATCTGCCTTTTCTTGCGAAATAGCCTGCTAATCTAAAAATTCTATATAAATTAAAATACTACATATGCTCAAATGTATCAATTAAATGCTTGTTTTATACGCAATTTTTAACGACAAAATGGATAAGATCCACCCCTTTACTCAAAGACGGTCAATTTTTAAGATATTTAAATTTTTAATTTTGTTGAAATGAAGACGGTTTTCGAAATAATTAATAAACTATTTAATAAAATTTCGTAAAATTTAGTAATTAACTCCGCTGATGGTTGTCTTGATGCTGATTTGATTTTGATATGATTAGGAAATGTATAACTGACTCTTTTTTGGCCTGCAAAGAAGGTGAAATTCTGAAGTAAATGACTAAAATTGTTGAAATATAATAATTAAGTACTTGTTTTATAGATAAAATTTGACAGCTAAGCAAATAAGTCTGACCCCATGACATTAGGATAAACCGTTCTCGAGGTATTGTAGGTTTTTGCAATTTTAAGGACCTGAAATATTTCAAATGAATTAAGTTACCAAACGAAATGAAGATGCAATAAAATGACAAATTGGATATAATATTAGAAAATTGGATGTGTTCTTTTCTGAAATTAAACCCAATTCAATGCACAATGAAAAAAAAAATTATAAAATGAATTTGAATCTGCAGGGAAAGTCATATGCTGCTCACATCAGATTTTTTTATCTGGGAGCATCATAAAAATGTCTAGTATTCTATTAGACATACAATATAATGTACCCACAAGAATTTGGGAGAAGGATTTGCATGGATATCTATTGATCGCTGATATTTAAATCGACGGAATTAGGAGCGCCTTCTAATAATGTGCAACAGAACAGCAGTATTCTGCGAATGTTTAAAAAAACAATAGCTAATATATGAGAAATTGCTATTTATGTGAGCCTGATTACTCATTTACTTGATTTCTAGAGTACAATTACTATAAAAAAGTTTGCATATTTACTTGGTTTTGAAAAATGTCATTGTTTAATATTTTATTAGAAAGCTAAATATGGCGAATAATTCAGAAAAGAAAGATCAATCATGCATAAAGCATTGATTATGAAATACTTTCCAACTGCAATGCAATTTTATTTAAACATCTTTGAAATGTGATACATTCAGCGGTAATATTTTTAAAATTATCACAATACTACAATAATTTATTATATTTGAAAACTTAAAACGCCATCGAAAAAAATGAACTTTATTCAAATGACGTCATCGAAATATAAATCGTCTCGCTCTCAACTTAAAAGTAGCAAATATTTCATTCATTCATTTTTATTTCATTCACCACAGTACTACAATAATTTATTTTACTTAAAAACTTAAAACCATGGAGGTCAAAGTAATTCAACTCTATGATTAAAACTTCATCGAAAAAGTCTGGTACGAAATCTTTTGCTTCTCTATGTAAACGCAATGTAAAATCAATCTCTATGTAAAATCAATCTTCGTTCATATCAGCTATATTGCAGACTCTAGAGCTAAATAATTTTGCGTTAAAGAAATTCAGCAATTCTTATACAGCCCATTCTACATCTTGATGTGTTTACATTCTCCTTAAAGGATAATTAGGCTTCGTTGAACAAACAATCAAAGTTAGATGATCATTTATACTCAAATACATTGTAAATGAGTTGTTTCAGTATATAGGTACACATCAGGAATTAATCAAAAATAAAGCCGTTTTAGGACGAATACAACACTAAATGTAAATTTGAAAGAACTTAAAAATCACGATTTTGACACAAGATGGATGCCATATTTCATTTTATAGTGGGTCACGTGATCTCTTCATATGAGTGTAATTATTATTGTGATTTTTAATTTAAAAAATACCGAATATATTTTGCTGAACTTTTTTTCATATTTTTTATGGAATAATTTTAATATTTCTTAAAACTTTCGACGCAATTTTGGAATTTTAAATTTGCTTAAAAAATGCTTGAAAAATTAGGTCCCATAGCGTTCAATGTATTTTATTTTTTCAACCCGGGTTCAATCCAAACTAATTGGGTGATATTATTAATTTATATTCCCATATGTCCCAGAAACCCTTCTGAACAATATACTAAAATTTCATTTTGTTAAAGTCATTTTTACGGCAGTTATCGTGCGAACGGTCAGACAGACAGACAGAATGAAAAAAGTCATAAACACTTTTCAACTATGTTGTAAACTGTTAAAAATGGTTCGGTTTATCAGCTTAAATAGTTTTATTCACTTTTTTGGCCAATATGCATGTAAAATGACTACTTGCGTGAACAAATTAAAAAAAAATGATCTCGTAAGATAGGGGGGGGGGGGAGGGGCCTTTACATGCAGCTACTCTGGCATCCCAACTATAACAAACGGCAGGAAAAGGACACCAAAAAGGTACAGATATATGAGGAGATTACGGGATTAAAATTATATAAATGTCTATTTACAGGAACTGCGGACTTTCGGGTAACAATCTTACAATAGAGATTAAGTCGAATACTCAAACCGTCCTACTCGTCCTTGGACATCAGCAGCTGTTTGGACGGCCGGAGTACAGATTAAGTATAATTATGCATTTAAAAATTAAATAATAAATGTAGAATACACACACAGATAAACATACATATATAAATGTTTGTGTGTATTTGTTCTACATATTTTATATTCGCTGCAACCTTATTTGGCGTAGCTAACTGGATGAATTTCAGTAACATTCAAATCCCCTCACTAAGTGAAATTAGTAGTGTGCAAATGAGAGAGCTGGACCACAGCCATAAACCCCCCCCATAAAAACTCCACCCACTTTTAGAAATGTAATGGCTCTATTTCAGCCATTAGTATGAACATGAGAGAGCTGGCGCAGAACCATAAACCTCCCATAAAAACTCCACCCACTTTTAGAATGTAATGGTTCTATATCAACCATAAAATTTCCACCCACTTTTAAAACCAATGGTGCGAAACCCACCCATAAAATTTCACATGAGAGAGCTGGCGCAGAACCATAAACCTCCCATAAAAACTCCACCCACTTTTAGAATGTAATGGTTCTATATCAACCATAAAATTTCCACCCACTTTTAAAACCAATGGTGCGAAACCCACCCATAAAATTTCACATGAGAGAGCTGGACCACAGCCATAAACCCCCCCATAAAAACTCCACCCACTTTTAGAAATGTAATGGCTCTATTTCAGCCATTAGTATGAACATGAGAGAGCTGGCGCAGAACCATAAACCTCCCATAAAAACTCCACCCACTTTTAGAATGTAATGGTTCTATATCAACCATAAAATTTCCACCCACTTTTAAAACCAATGGTGCGAAACCCACCCATAAAATTTCACATGAGAGAGCTGGACCACAGCCATAAACCTCCCATAAAATTTCCACCCACTTTTAGAATGTAATGGTTCTATATCAACCATAAAATTTCCACCCACTTTTAAAACCAATGGTGCGAAACCCACCCATTGAATATCCACCCACTTTTAAAAACAATGGCTCACAAAACCCCATAAAAATCGAACCCACTTTTAGATATCAATGGTGTGAAAACTGCCATAATTTCCTTACACCCCTTTAAAAAACAATGGCTCTCAAACCCCATAAAAACTAAACCCACTCTTAGAAAGTAATGGCTCTATTTCAGCCATACAAATTCGATTAAACAATGGCTCTCAAACCCTCCATTAAAACTACACCCCCTCCTAGAAAGTGATGGCTCTATTTCAACCATACAAATCAAACAAATCAATGGTATCAAAATCATCCATTAGCAAGGTTCTAGCGCAAGCACCTCCCGAGAAAGTGATGGCTCTATTTCGACCACACCAATTTTCCGGAGCGAGCAAGCGAAAAGTCGTTGGGAGGGAAGGGTACCCCCTTCGGCGAGCACCCCCTTTTAGAATCTGCGGATCCGTTAAAAAATAATACCCCAACAACATTTTAAGCACTTAAAGAAAAGAATTCTAATGTTGAGAAAGAACAAAAACCATGGAACTGTTGAACAAACTAAACGCAGTTAGTACATTGGAAGGAAGTTTCAAGAAGATGCATGAGCTCAATATCGACGTAAAATACCCTGTCATGGAAATTAAACAGATCACCACCAAATATGGTAATAAACTAATAGTGAAGTTAGAAGACGGCTCAAATTTGTATCTGCCGAAACGATGCGACGAAAATGCGTCCGACTATATGAAGCTTAATGAGATTAAACCTCTATTCTTTGTATATTTGGGAACTAAAGATGTCGGGAAAGCACTACCAGCGCAAATGTTTAAATTTGAACAGTAAATTTTCTTTTAATGGTATAATAACCATTAAAAAATATACACCGATTTTCAGGCGGCAACTTTTACGAGATAAAAGTCAATGGCCCTGTCTACAAACAGCTCGAAAAGGAGGCTGCACGGGACCCACTGGATCTTCAGCCAGCACACTGTCAAGAATGGATGAGTAACCCCACTGTCAATCCTCGAACTGGCCGGACGATAAAGAAGAACGGCCCTGTGTACAAGCAGCTGCAAAAAGAGTGTGAGGATGCCCCTGCGGCCGTGCCGCGGCCACAATTGGCAAGAAGACCATCATATTGTAACGAGTGGCTCAAAGATCCCATGGACCCCGAGCCAGTTGCCCCTGTTGTCTGTGCCCCGGTGTACACAGAGAATCAGTTGAAGAAGATGAAAAAAGATGCCTTGAAGACACTCGCCCTGCAGCTCCAAATCAACCCGGGAAATCAGAACAAACCAGTTATCATACAGCTGATCCTCGATAAACAGAACATCAGACAACCCAGCATCAAACAACCCAGTCCCACTCCCTGTCTTATTAAATCGCGGTCCGGATCACTAACTCCATGTCTTGTTGACCCCTCGCCTAGGCCAAGATCGAGAACTTACTTTAATGACTCCACCATAACTCCTAAAAATTTTTGCAAAATGCCCCCCGGTAGGCTCAGAGTATATTCAATCTCAAATTCGACCCACCAAGGGGCCCTTCTTGATGAGCCGAATTCAAGACCAAATACACTCTGAGCCTACCGCCACTGAGGCTTACAAACAACATATAAGGACAACACTGTAAGACTTTGACGCCTAGCGTCGGGCCCGCCCACCACTTATTAAATCTCGATGATTTGCCGCTCTTTTGGGACAACGGCTAGAGCGACCGACATGTCATTTTTGGCTCGGTATAGTTCAATAAACCATCAACCCGGATTGATTAACAACCTGGGAGAGGTCGGGATTTGAACCTGGGACCTAGATGTTAATAGGTCTGCGCGCTAACCGTTTGCCATGGGTACCCATCAAAATATACACATACCTTTAATTTAACCATTACACCACAGGCGAAAATCTTCAAAAATAGCACTTTAAACAAGTTATTTCCCTCTTATAATGTAAGAATTCTTCAAAATATCTATCACTATTGTATATCTGATTAAAAAATATAGAATAAAATGCTTAAAATCAATCGCGAAAAATAAATTCCACTCCTGTCCATATAGTGCTTCCTCCCCATATAGTGCTGCCATCTCTCTTTGATTCTCGTAATCTCCGCTTTTTTCTACCGCTACCTCTGAGAGAACTCTTTAAAGAGGAAGAGATGTTAGACAAGGTCAGCGCTCGCTACAGACGTTATGAAAGCAGGAAGTAGAAAACAAGGTCGAAACTCTCCAAGCGGAAAATAATACTGCTTCGTATTTTATCTGAGTTAAAGAAAACAAAGATATATATAAATGAATGAAATTGAGTCTGAGATATTTTGCTATAGAATTCTTTATCAGTATGTTCAATTAGATGTTTATAGCGATGACATTTCAGAAGTGAAAAAATCCTTAAAAAAGTTGCATGATCAGTTTGAAAAAATTGTCAAACTTATAAAAGATGATCGAAGCATCGAAGGAAATGTTGGAAGTAATAAGAATGTTAGGTCTGGACAATAAAGTTTCCTCAGACGGAGACTTGAAAACTCATGAATGTGAACACGAATATGTAATTCAAAATGATGATGGCTGGTACATTTGCCAAGCATGTCACGAAGAGCTGAGGTATAATCCAAATGAACCCCCTATCAATAATCTCGATATGTATTTAAACATGCAGAAACAACAGAGGCGAAAACATCGAATGAAAAATCTGGCTAAATGGTTAGGTTTGCATAACCTACCCTTTGAAGAAGAAGAGCTTTTGAACGACTTTTCTTCTTATATCCATAAATATGAGGAGATGTACCCAGAGCGAAAAAACATAATCAGCAAAGACTATATCTTATACCATATGTTACGGAAAAGAGGTTACGACATCTATATTTCACGCCTTCTAGTTAAGTTACCTAAACTCAAAAAGACGCTTATTCAGAATGAAGAAATCTGCAGAACCATCTTCGAAGCATTAAATTGGAGTTTTTACCCTATAAATTAAAAAAACGGCGTCTGAACAACATGTCACGAAGAGCTGAGGTATGACCCCGATAAGTGATTATAATTTTTAATAGCCGAATAAGCTATTAAAAATTAATTAACTAAATCTTTTTTATCAATCCAGCTAGTCTCAGGATAACCTAACCATTTAACTAGATATTTGTCCCCTTTCTTTTTGATGATTTTTTCAATCTTATACACATTGTCTTTCTTATCATATTTTACTAATTCATATTCATAAAAAGTGCCTTTAACCTCATCATTATTTAAATCCTGAACTCTATAAGTGATTGGGTCGGTTTCTAATACTTCAGAAATGACAAATATTTCATCTGTAAAAGTTGCTTGATAACCCCTTCTGAAGGTAGACTTATATATAGATATTCTTACGTTATCGCCTACCTGGTATTTATGTTTACGTATGACCTTTTCTTTAAACAAATTGCGGTAGACTTCACTACTGTTTTCTTCTAGACTGGCTTCAACAGGAGTCATTTTTATACTTCTGTGGTATGAGTTGTTGTAATTCTTCACTAATTGACCCAATACATCTATGTATCTTTCAGTGTTATTTGCACACAAGTAGAGCTTTATTTTATTACCAAGAGTGAGATTAAATCTTTCAACCATAGCAGCTTTTATTTCAACATTTTCTGTTGTGAACCATTGGATATTATTTTCTTTGAATAATTTTTGAGTTGTTTTTCCGACGAACTCTAAACCCTTATCTGTTTGAACCCTTTCAGGTATTCTTTCTTTGAAGATCTTTTTAAATGCTTGAGTTACTTCTTCTGCTGATTTATCCTTTAGAGGAACAGCCCATGCATATTTACTGAAACAGTCAACAGCTGTTAATATGTACTTGATACCATCATTAAACTTACTTCTCGCAAATTTATAGACAAACAGTAAATCAGCTTGCCATTGGTCGTCGATATGTGACACGTAAATTCTCCTTCTTTTGAACTTACGGATAAGTGGTTTATGCTTTGTGTATACATCCTGTCGGTGTAAAAAATCCGAGACTTCTTTTCGACTTAAACCAGTTTTTCTGCTCAGTACATTTATGCCACAAAATCCTGTTTCGGGATCGTAATAAACCTTTTCGGGGCAACCCTTCTCAGTTACCCCTTCAGCGGTAAAAAACGGCACTTCTTAGAACCACAACCCACACAAATACCTTTCAACATAGGTCTAGCGTTTTTAGAGGTGACATGCTGTTCATCTTTAGTGTCGGTGTGTGTTTTACATTTGAGACAATATATTTTTGAGCCCATTCCAAATGTCTTCTTTGCTTTGATAATAGGCTTCACAACAGCTCTATCTAGCCTTTCACGAAAACTTGGATTGGGAATGTCGTCCAATTCTTTAATCATGTTTGAGTCACACACTTTGTTTCTGGTTTCGGTATCTTTGTTTTTAATGTAGCACACGTCATGTTTATAGGCACTATCATCAACCCTATTAATAGGCTTACTCCATTCTTTGTATGTTAAATCGGGGTTCAGTCTAGTTTTTCCTCTGAGCAGTTGAGTTCCTGGTCCTGTAAATTGATGCCCTGGCAGATGCATTTCAAACGGTAAATTATTAATTGCTGCGTTAACAACACCTTTTCCTTTATTGCAAGTCTTTTTACCACACATTTATTTATATATAAAAAATTATTTACTCACAAATTGATATCCATTCAGCAGGGTTTGTTTCATATATTTTTCTCTGGGTAAGTAGACTAAATTATTGATGAAATCCTCCTCTCGCTTATACACTTCCTCTTCTGATATGGTATTCGATTTGTATGAATTGAGCAGCTGTTTGTAAAACTTGTAAGACTGTTTGTACTCTTCTTTCCTTTCCGCGATATTCAAAGCTTTATCAATAACTTCAACAATACCGACGCTTAAGCTCAGAGCAGCTAAGGGAACAAGTACAAAAGCTGATAAACCCAATGAACTTAAAACGAACTTGCTAACGGTCATAGTGACACTAATTTTATGGTAGTGGTGGTAGCTCTTTCTATATACGTAAATTTTCTTTTGCAAGTATTCTTCCATCTTTATTTATAGGGGTGAAATATTTCTTCCGATATCTCAGAGCCGGATTAACTAAATCAAGCATAAAGAAATCATACGGCTGTTGCATGCACTTTTTATATAATCTACTGAATTCTTCTTTTGTCAAACTACCATCTATCTCTCTTATGATCTGTTGAATCTCCCTCGGTTGAATATTAAAAAATATCAAGTAATTACAGTTTCTTCTGATAACAATGGGTGTTCTATAATAAGATTGAGAAAGATAAATGATTGAGGCGTTTTTCTTCCGACCTCTGATGAAAAAATCTTCTATGCTCCTCTGGTCCTTGTCAGTCATGCAGTCATCAAAGACAACAACATTTTTACAAGATGGGTCCAGGTCATCCACTTTTATAAATTCTTTTGTATCAGAGGAGAATAAAGTTCCTTTCTTGCCGAATCTTTCATATAACTCTAGGATAATTTTCTTCTTCTTTTTGGGGTACTTTATCGAGTCAATATCCACGCCCTCAAACATTGTGTACTTTTCTTTCAGTTTACCGTACTTGGGTTCGTACATATCTTTTGCACAAACGAACAAATTATCAAATTCGAGATAGTCGTATATAAAATTCAACAATAAGTTCGTTTTACCAGTACCTGAAGCTCCAGCGATTAGAAGTCTGAAAGGGTGTTTAGGTAATAAATAATGTTGATTTGCATCGACAAGTTCTTCTGCTTCTGTATAATTTTTAATTTGAATCATCTTTATTTAATGTTAAAAATTTGCTTCAGTAAAAATTTAATTTGCTTAAGTAAAAATTTTTTTGCATAATAATAAAGATGAATGCTATACAAAAAGAACGAAATAAGAAATTAAGAAAGGAAGTTGAATATGAACTTAAAGTTTATAAGCTTCAGGCTGAAATTAGAAAAAACAACGAACAACAACTTGAGCAAAAATTAGGTATCCAGAAAGCACTATCGGACTTTCACAAGCCTGTAACTGAAAAGCTACAAGAACAAGAAATTAATCGAAAGGAGAATATTCAGGCTATAAAAGATGCTGTTGATCACATTCCTCTAGCTATTGAACCGCCTTTAGAAGTCTATGATTTTGATAAAAAATTGGATGTAGAGTTTTTAGAGAAAAATAACTTTCCAAGACCCTCAAAATTGTACCATGAGACCAAGGAAACTTTGCAAGAAATTATGAGTAAAGTAAATGATACTTACCTAAAAATGTCTCGTCAAAAAGGAAACATTATGAGTCAGATGTCTCGAATGACTAAAAAGGATGAAGAAAGAGAAGATCGCTTATTAGCTAAGGCTGATTATTTGAGAGATCATATGACTACGTTAGGAGATTATCGGGATCGACTCAGAGACTTGCAAAGAAAAGGAATTTATATCGGTAAAGGAGTAGAAGACAAAATGGAAATTTTAGCCCGATTGACTGATAAGATATGTAAAGGGTCCAAAAGTAAAAAGTTACACAATCAAGTCGTCGATTTATTGGATGCATTGTTGAGAGAAGGAACTATGACCAACGAGCAAGTAAAACAATACTACAAAAATTTTTCATTGAATAAATGAGTAATTACATAAAAACTAAAATACATTTAAGCGATCATCAGATTGCTAAGCTAAAATCTGCATACCAGAAAGGAGAAGAAGTATCTCTACAAATAGATAAGACAAAAGCCCCCAACAAAGATATACATTTAACTCGAACACAGATAGCTCAAATTGGGAAGGGGAAGCGTATCACTATCAGTAAGACGCAGCTCCAGAAAACGGGTGGTTTTCTACCTTTTCTATTACCTGCGTTAATTGCTGGGGCCAAGGCTTTAGCACTAGGTGCTGCAAGTGGGGCGGCTGGATATGGAGCAAAGAAAGCTTTGGAAAAAATTTCAGGATCTGGATGTGTAAAAAAAAGACCCATTGGAAAGGGCGTCTATCAAAACTGGGAATATCAGACGAAGTAATTGAACAAAATATGAAACATGAACAGGGGTTTAGGGGCGTCTTTACTTCCGATCTGTTGCCTAAAAAGATGAGTCGGTTTGAAAACGGTATTATTAATCTGGACATTGTCACAGGACCTGGTACGCACTGGGTCTGCTACTATAACGATCCTAAAAATAACTTTGTTGAGTATTTTGATCCTTTTGGAGAACACGTATACAAAATTCATCCTAACATTAAGAAGTATCTACTGACTTCTGGAAAGAAAAATATCGGGTGTAACTCGAGCTTTCTACAGCACCCTGCTTCCGTCAAATGCGGCTACTTTTGTATGAAGTACATTCGTGAAAGAAACAAGGGTAGGCCAGTTGTAGATGTGCTATATTCTTTTACCCAAGAACCCAGCGACTTCAATGAAAAAAATGTTCTCTATAAATAAAATGGTTCTATTGATATTAGATTCTAAAAACGCGGAAAAATCAGAAGATTTTACGATTGAATACACTAGACCTTTCACCTTTAAACAGATTGCCCTTCAGTCCTTTTCGATGTACGTTTCATGGGACAATATCAAAGATGAGGAATTATCATACTTTGATGGTCAGCAGTGGTTAAATTTGACGATACCAGATGGAAATTACACTATCAAGGGGCTGAATCGTTACATGATTAATTTTTTTGGAAGCGATCCGCCGATACAATTCGGAATAGTGGAGGAACGACAGCGAATAGCCATTAAGTTAATAGACGGGTATAAGATCGATTTAACGAAAACCAAAAACCTGCATAAACTTTTAGGTTTCGAGCCTAAAATCCACGAAGAGCTTGAACAAGTAGGAAAGTACATTGCTGACTTATCTGGGGGAAACGATAACATTTATATACATTGCGATGTCGCAGAGGGGGCGTATATCAACGGTTTCAACTCTACAAACGTCATCTATTCATTTACAAACAGTAATCGTCCAGGTAGTCAGATTATAAAATCATTTGACAAACCTCTGTTTTACCCTGTTCGAATGGATAGTGTTTACCGAATCAGAATGCAAGTAACCAATCATAGAGGTGATTTAATTCCGCTCAATAAGCAAGAAGTACAATACAATTTTATCGCCCTATAATAAAGAAATGAATAAACACAGACTTCAAAGAAAGAGTAAGAAGATACAAGGAAGAGGGTTCTTTTCCGACGTCCTGCAGGAGGCCGAATTAGAAGGTAAGTATGTGCAGGATAAAATAAAGGAGATATTATCAAAGCAGAAAAAACATGGAGCTGGACTAAAGTTTATCTAAATTCGATTTAATAGCCATATAGCTATTAAATTGAGGAGAAGAAAAAAAATTTATTTCATAATAAATGAATAAAATATTTGAATTAAACAGCACCAATTATTATTACGATGATGACATCGAAAGTTTCGAATATAGAGAGGTAAGGCATGAAAATAGTGATAATTCTATGGAAAATGCCTCTTACCATTTCTTTATTCAAGACACCAACGCCAACATTTTATACTCTAACGGTTATTTACAGCAAAAATTGAAAATTGTTAACAATGATGGTACTGCCATAGTGAATGATAATGTAGCTCTCGTGAATGGAGGTGGTTTGATCAATGCTAACAGGTTTACATTAGGAACCACTGAAATAGAATCCAACATTAATTATACCGCTCTTATGCGACAAGTGTTGGGCTTAATACATTTTACGCCTGACTATTCTTCTGCCGAAGCTACAAATATGCTGTTCTACACTGATACGTCGGACACAGCTGATAGAGAACGCTTGAAATATGATGGCACGTTAGTAGATACCACAAAGATTACTGAGTTTTTCGAAAAATTCAGAATTAATGAGAACCATAACCAGGGATTTACAGAAAGAAGCGAATTCACTAAAAATAGCAAGGTTGTAACTATATGGATCCCACTAAAGTACGTGTTTGATTTCTTCCGTGAATATAAAAAAGTAATCACGGGGTTCCAAGTCAAATTTGAGTTCCAGAGAAATCACAGTCTAAATATGCTGTACACCAACGAGCAACATAAGATCTATAAAGTCGTTGTAGAAGATTTATCACTCTGGCTACCTTACGTACGATTTAAAAATGCGGCGGCTTCAATATTTAACGAATTAAAGTTATCGAATAAGGATGTAGAAATAAACTGGAACCAACACAGCATAGTAAAGTCTAATATTTTCTATAAAAACGCTAGCGGCTCTTATACCATAAAAGCTACTTCTGATGAAGTCTTATCTTTGTACGTAATTCCTCAGTACACTGAAAGATACGAAAATTCGAAGCACAATAACATGCTGTTTGATAACTTAGATATGACGGAATGTTGGTTAATGATCAACAATGTAAAAGTGCCAACTGTCAGTTACATGATGGATTTTGAGAAAAGTGATTATAATCGATTATACACAGCCTTTTTGGAATCTGGACTCAACACCATCACGTCTGAAACAGGTTGTATGGTCAATTATTCGAATTTTGGTAAGTTGTATCCAATCATCTGCTTTAATCTCTCTCATCATCAAAACTATACCGATACGAATAACTTAATGATTGAGTTTAACTGGAGGTTAAGGAACGCTGCCCCCAAAGATTATGTTTTTTACTTCATCTTAAAAGAGCACAAGAAATGCCTCTTAAATATTAACAATCAAAATATTACCATGATCAAGACTTTGAAATTATAATCCATTTTTATAGTCCATTTTTAATTTTTATAGTCCATGACTATAAAAATTATTTTATATTTAAATAAATGGCTGCCTACTACCCGCTTTTCGATGAAGAATTAGAACAAGGACCTCCTGGTATTCCAGGCATAGGGTTTAAACTCACACACGACGGTAACTACGATATGGAAAATAAGATCTTGAAAAACTGTCAGACACCGATTGAGAGTCGGGATGTAACTACTAAAAGTTATCTGGAAGCTGAGTTAATTCGTAACTCCACTACCGTCACTCACACGCTGAGGGTTGAACTCCGAGAAGAGATAGCAAAAATTCTGGAAGATTTAGATCAGAAGTACCTGAGGTTACATGATAGAAGACCCATTGACGCTAAAGGTAAAAGGATAGGCAATGTCGCTGACCCTATTGAAGACATGAATGCGGTTAATAAAAAGTACTTGGAAAACTATGTTGACAATAAAGTATGTTATGCAACCACCACATCAGGATACATAACTATTAGACCTAGTACCAATGCGAATGCCGTTATTTTTACGAAGTTTTCCGGTGATGCTTTGAACTCAGATTGTAAATTCTCTCGGGACGGTTTTTTTAGACTGGGATTGTACCTTGATCCTCAAAAGATAATCGATGAATTAATCGTTGTTAAGTTATACATTAATAACAAGCAATACGTTCACAAGATAAAAGTAGCCACTGAATTCGTGTTAATTCTCGGAGAGGTTAAAAAAGATGACCAATTAAAAATTTTCTTACGATGTGATGCTGAGTTCACAGTTCAACCATTTCTAAAAATTGAAGAAATCAAGTGGACACTCCAGCTGCCGTAAAAAAAATTGTACATAGAATAAATGGCGTGGAACGAAATATCTAAAAGCGGTTTGTCGGAAGAACAAATCAGAGTTAGTAAAAATTATGTTAACTGGTCGCTCATAAGTCAATATACAACTTTATCGGAAGAGTTTATCGAAGAATTCGAAGGTTTGGTAAACTGGATGGTCATCTCTCAGTATCAGAAACTTTCGGAGCCTTTTGTAGAAAAACACAAAGGTCTATTAAACTGGTACTATACATCCAAATATCAAGTTTTATCAGAGGATTTCATGGACAGAAATACTGAATATTTAGATTGGGAAGTAGTTTCCAGATATCAGATAATGTCAGAACCCTTCCTGGATAAGCATGCTTCCAAATTAGATTGGAGAATGGTTTCTCAATTCCAAGTACTCTCAGAAGAATTTATTCGTCGGCATATAGACAAAATCGATATGGAACTCATTTGCGTCAAACAAAAGCTCACTGAAGATTTTATGACGGAATTTGCAGATTACCTTGAATGGGGTAGAATTGTTCAATGGCAAACCTTTAACGAAGATTTTATTATGAAAAATCTGGATCGTATAGATCTTTGTCACCTCATGACTTATAAAGCCCATTTGCTCTCAGATACCTTTTACGAACTCCATTTTAAAAAGCTGGTTTGCATCCTTCTGACAAACATATGTAATAGATTTGTGGTACAATATGAACCTATCGACATACCTCCCGAGTTGGGTAAAAATGATCCTATCGACATACAACCTGAGTTGGATAAGAATGAACCTGTCGACATACAACCCGAGTTGGACAAAAATGAACCATAAATTTTTATATTCATAATAACATTTAATGGTTGATCAACCATTAAATGTTTAGATACCCTTTGTTACCTTCCTCAAGTTTGAATATATTTTTCCTTTGAATAAAGAATATGGATCGTATTGTAAAAAAATTAAACGATTTGAGTACTGATAACTTTGAGTCAGTGGATGGCTTATATTTGGTTTCTGACATTACTGAGCATGGGAAATCTATCCTAATACGTTTGTCGAACAACTCAATTTTATTTTTAAAAAATGATATACCCAGGGTTGGTATGATTTTGACCAGGGATGAAATAAGATTATTAAGATTATATGTTGGCTTCAGGGTTTTATATTATTGTACACCATTAGAGGGTTTCGTGGTAAAAAAACCACCTTTTCGAAACCTCTACGAAACCTTTTCAATATATCAGGCTGACAGTGATAGCGATAGTGATAGCGATAGCGATCGACCGACAACGATGACATGCCCTTCCATAATTTAATAGATGTAGATATGACTATATTTTTAATGATTGAAATACTCATTAAAAATTGAATCGTTTAAAGGAGGGCAGACATCATACCCCTTCAGTAATAAAAGCATTTAAAGAGATGATTTGTAGTTCTAAAGAAAGACAAAATGGATTTTCAATCTACAACCGTTCGACAGTTGCAAGGCTACTGTCGTGAAAATAATATTCGAGGTTACTCGAAACTTAAAAAGTTGGAGCTGGTCGACCTTATTCAATATCATAACGGGTTTTCCAGTTTCCACAATGACTTGTTTAGCAAGCCAAAGAAGAACAGAGTGCGTAAGATCAGGTGTTGCGGTAAGTTATTTAAGGGATCAAGCATGAATAAGCACCTACAATCTAAAGGGCACCTAAACTATAAACCAAAGAAGGCTCTCCCAGAGTGTGGAAGGGTGGAGCATCGACTACATCACATGACTCTCCCTCAACTACGGGAATTTTGTCGAACGCATGGCATTAGAGGCTATTCCAGGTTAGGAAGGAGGGCAGACATCATAGCATACATAGAAAGCGTGTTGTTCAACCGTCATTTCGGGTTTGACTCAGACCTGTTTTTAGATACGCGAGAGAGAAGGCTCTACACCCTCCACAAAGTTAATACAGCCTTTGAATCTCGCTTGAAGACGTACGACATCCAAAATGAACACAACCTGATGCTTCCCAACGACTTTTTGAACGATGTGGCATCACTAGTCCGGGGACTCATCACTAAACACATAAAGAGGCTGCATGGTTTGAAGGTTAATTTCGAATTCCTCTGTGACTATCAAAAGGGTAAAGACGATGCTATTATAGAAATGGAGAAAAACTTCAAAACAGAAAACGCAGTCATCTTAGAATCAACTGATTTGGTAGCTTATTACAGATCGGTTATCCAAAAATTATTGACAGAAATGGAGGAGTTTGTTGCTAAGGGTTCGGGATGGACGCTTGTTAGAATTAAAAGCCTTGAGGTGAGGATCAATAAATACAACCCGCTGAGAGGATCATCCTACATTGATTTACCGAAAAGAATTAAAGATAAAAAGGCAGTCATTAACGTGAAAAATGAAAATGATAACGAGTGCTTTAAGTGGGCGATACTGTCTGCTATTTATCCAGCTGATAATCACGTAGATAGAGTCTCTAAATATAAACCGTATGAGAATGAGCTAAAGTTTGAAGGCATTGAGTTTCCAGTGAAGATGGAAGATAGAGTATTTAACAGGTTCGAAAAGTTGAATAAGATATCGGTGAACATATATTCATACGAAGGTAATTATATTTACCCATTGAGAATCACTAAAAATAAGGAAGACAAACACATCAATTTGCTGTACATAAAGAATAAGGAAGGAAACAGTCATTACTGTTGGATAAAAGACCTCTCCAAATTGATAAGCGGACAAGTGACTAAACACAACGGAAAGATATTCACCTGTGAGAGATGCCTGCTGTATTATAACTCCGAAGAGGACCTCCAAGCTCATGAAACGGATTGTAGGAAGAATACACCAGTAAAGATTGTAATGCCCGAGGAGAACGAATCTCTGCGGTTCAAAAACTATCAAAGGTCTTTACGATTACCCTTTGTGATGTATGGAGACTTCGAGTGCTTGACAAACAAGATAAACACCTGCTGCCCTACAAAAGACAGCTCATTCTTACATAAATATCAAAAGCATGAACCTATGAGCTTCACTGTCTACATCAAATATAAACATGCAGACTATAAGGCACCAATCACATACAGAGGACCCAATGCCACCAAGCTGTTCTTTGATACAGTGAAGACTGAGGCGCTAGCGATAAAGAACATTTATGATAAGAAGCAACCCATCAAAATGACCACCGAAGATGAAGAGCATTTCCAAAGGACCCATGTTTGCCACATCTGTGACGAAGATATCAGGAAGAAACCTTCACCCTATTCACCCAAGGATGAACCAGACTTCCGAAAAGTTAGAGATCATGACCATCTTCTCAATCCGGCGAAATGTGAATCGAACTACAGAGGACCTGCTCACAACCTTTGCAACCTAAAGTATCAAGAGCCTTCGTTCATTCCAGTGTTTATCCACAACTTATCTGGCTACGACGCCCATCTCTTCATAAAGGAGCTCGGTAGAGACCAAGGTGATATCGACGTCATCCCGAACAACGAGGAGAGGTACATTTCCTTCAGTAAGGAGGTCGGGGCAAAAACTGTAGAAGTAGGCGATGGGAAGAAAGTAAAGGTACCTGGTATAAAGTTGAGGTTTGTCGACTCATTAAAGTTCATGGCCGCTAGCCTCGACAGTCTTGCGAAGAACGTAAAGGAGTTCAGGGAGACAGCCAAGTACTTCCCCAAGGACAAACTGGACCTCGTCACCCGAAAAGGCGTCTATCCATACGATTACATGGACTCGTGGGACAAATGCGAAGAAACCAAGCTGCCCCCAAAAGAAGACTTTTACAACCAATTGAATGAGTCACACATAAAGGATGAGGACTACGAGCACGCTAAAAGGGTATGGAAGGCCTTCAACATTAAGACATTGGGTGAATATTCCGATTTGTATGTGAAGACTGATGTACTCATCCTAGCCGACATCATGGAACACTTTAGAGATGTCTGTCTAAAGACCTATAAGTTGGATCCTGCATGGTACTTCACTGCGCCCGGACTCTCGTGGGACGCCATGCTCAAAACCACAGAGGTTGAGCTAGAGCTGTTGACAGACTATGACATGATACTCATGCTAGAAAAGGGGACCAGAGGAGGCATCTCTCAGTGCTGTAACCGATATGGGAGGGCGAACAACAAGTACATGAGGGACTATGACGAGAACAAGAAGTCTAACTACCTGATGTACCTTGACGCCAACAACCTCTACGGATGGGCCATGAGTCAATACCTACCGCATGGTGGCTTCAAGTGGAGCACTGTGTCAGATGTGACCCAAGTAGAGGATGACTCAGACAAAGGATACATCGTAGATTGCGACCTACAGTACCCGACCCATCTGCACAACCTCCATTCAGACATACCTCTAGCACCTGAGAGCAGGATGCCCGATGGCTCAAAACAGCCAAAACTACTGACGACCCTCTATGACAAAGAGCATTATGTGGTTCATTACAGGGTTTTGAAGCAGCTGTTGCAGTTGGGGGTGAAGCTCAAAAAGGTGCACAAAGTGTTGGAGTTTCAGCAGTCTCCCTGGTTGAAGAGGTACATAGACCTGAACACTGATATGAGGACCAAGGCAACCAACGACTTTGAGAAAGACTTCTACAAACTTATGAACAACTCGGTCTTTGGCAAGACGATGGAAAATATCAGGAAGCGACTCGATATTAGGCTAGTATGCGATCCCCAGAAAGCGGAGAAGCTAGTTGCTAAGCCCAACTTCAAGGGAAGGACCATTTTTGACGAAAGATTAGCCGCCGTGCATATGAACAAGACGAAAGTGATTTTTAATAAGCCAATATACGTCTGCATGAGTATATTAGATCTATCGAAGCATCTGATGTATGACTTCCATTATAATCTTATGAAGCCTAAATACGGAGACGATATCAAGCTATTGTACATGGACACTGACAGTTACATCTATGACATACAGACCGAGGACTTTTATGAGGATATGAAAGGATTGATTGACTACTTTGATACATCAGATTATCCAGAAAACAATAGGTATGGTATGCCTCGAGTAAATAAAAAGGTCTTGGGGAAGATGAAGGATGAAAATGCAGGGAAGATCTTAGAAGAGTTCGTTGGCTTAAGATCTAAGATGTATGCCTGTAAAACTGAGGTTGACCTGGTGAAAAAGTCGAAAGGAGTAAAGAAATGTGTCGTGAAAAACAGGATATCCTTCGAGGACTACAAGAACTGCCTATTCAAGCAAGAAGTACAGCATAGAACCATGAATCTCATCAGGAGCACAAAGCATGAGATTCATTCCATACAAGTCAATAAGATTGCCCTATCAGGAAAAGATGACAAGCGCCATATATTGGAAGATGGTATCCATACCTTGGCTCACGGTCACTATGCAATAAAGGAGTAGGCGATCATAATTTTTTAACAGTTTTCGAACTATTAAAAGATAATTAATGGTCCTCAGTTCGAAGGACACATTCTTCTGTTCTGAATGCCTCTTTTATAGTGTCTATATCACATCTAAAGTGCTGATTGGAACCGTCCTCCTCCTCCATATAAGAGTCTAACTTTTCGCAGATTCTAAAAGGGGGTGCTCGCCGAAGGGGGTACCCTTCCCTCCCAACGACTTTTCGCTTGCTCGCTCCGGAAAATTGGTGTGGTCGAAATAGAGCCATCACTTTCTCGGGAGGTGCTTGCGCTAGAACCTTGCTAATGGATGATTTTGATACCATTGATTTGTTTGATTTGTATGGTTGAAATAGAGCCATCACTTTCTAGGAGGGGGTGTAGTTTTAATGGAGGGTTTGAGAGCCATTGTTTAATCGAATTTGTATGGCTGAAATAGAGCCATTACTTTCTAAGAGTGGGTTTAGTTTTTATGGGGTTTGAGAGCCATTGTTTTTTAAAGGGGTGTAAGGAAATTATGGCAGTTTTCACACCATTGATATCTAAAAGTGGGTTCGATTTTTATGGGGTTTTGTGAGCCATTGTTTTTAAAAGTGGGTGGATATTTAATGGGTGGGTTTCGCACCATTGGTTTTAAAAGTGGGTGGAAATTTTATGGTTGATATAGAACCATTACATTCTAAAAGTGGGTGGAAATTTTATGGGAGGTTTATGGCTGTGGTCCAGCTCTCTCATGTGAAATTTTATGGGTGGGTTTCGCACCATTGGTTTTAAAAGTGGGTGGAAATTTTATGGTTGATATAGAACCATTACATTCTAAAAGTGGGTGGAGTTTTTATGGGAGGTTTATGGTTCTGCGCCAGCTCTCTCATGTTCATACTAATGGCTGAAATAGAGCCATTACATTTCTAAAAGTGGGTGGAGTTTTTATGGGGGGGTTTATGGCTGTGGTCCAGCTCTCTCATTTGCACACTACTGAAATTAATGTTTATATAACAAATACTTTTAAAATATTACTGGTGCATAAAAATCCTATACAAAAGCAACTTTTACAATCTACAGTGCTTGAAAAAATTATAAGGATAACATACAATTGAATGAAAATATACGTTATTTTCATTTTCTCAAAATGAATTTTTGATATTTCTGACCTCTAATATGAAATTATGCAATAACATTTACAACACATAAAGCAACAGATATGAACCTTACAGAAGTTGACCTTATAAAGATTAACACTAAAGAAAATATAGAGAAAAGTATAACGACATGTTCTAAATTACTTAATATTTCTCTTAATAATCAAGAGAACAACCTTTTTCTTCAATTTCTTGAATAAGCCTTGAGAGGTAGGTCATCGATGCTGAGAGTTCTTTTAAAGTGTCTATATAAATGTTATTCCAATCTTGTTTGATGGCTAACACAAGATCCTGTTTACACTGATATTGTGTGCCACGAAAAAACTATTCAATTCACTCAATGTGCCTACACATGAACGTGCCGATATAACCCGTCTCAACAAATTCTAAAAATCTTACCAAAACTGTCCGATGTATAAAACTCCAACGTGTAGTCCACTTCACAAATAACCATACTCATTACTCGCGTGTCGTCGCTATTCAATTCATTTACATAAATTCATTTACATAAAAATGTTTTTCGTAATATTATCATTAACCAATTAACTAGAAATAAACGTTTGAATAGTAGAGAGTATGATCAAAAGCATCACGATGCAGAGTTTATAAATGAAGCTGTAAAACACGGTTACCCCATGGGTTTTGTAATTAAAATACTTTCAGAATTCACTGGGTTAACTGCAACTGGGTTAACTGCAAGGGCAAATATTTAAACAGTTGCAACATTGTCATTGAATAGCGACGACTCACGAGTATTGAGTATAGTTATTTGTGAAGTGGACTACAAGTTGGAGTTTTATACATCGGACAGTTTTGGTAAGATTTTTGGAATTTGTTGAGACGGGTTATATCGGCACGTTCATTTGTAGGCACATTGAGTGAATTGAATAGTTTTTTTGTGTGTCATCTAAATTGTGTTTTTGAATTTTTGCTGTGGGTTTTTGCTGTTCGGTAATTGATGGTATTAAGGCCATTCCATGTATAAGTATCGGCTTCCGGGAGTGTCGCCATGGCATAAAACATTGCTTAACCGGAGAGTGGGGGTCACAACACCCCCCGGCCACTTGTGATACTTTTCGTTTTTCACATTCATCTTTTGCTTTTCTGTACTTAAGTATTCTTTCTGGAAAAAAAAAATATATATATATATATCATAATCTGGGAAGGGAATCAACCGAAATTTTAGTGGAATGTTGTTTCATCACAAAAGCGTATGTGTCGAAAACGTCAAAAACTCAGACCACCCGACTCGCCCTAGGGCACGAGCAGCAATTTGAGTGGCGGGAAATGCGTATGTGTGGAATATTTTTAAAAAATTTGGCTCAGTAAGTAGGAGTCACATGGTAAACGGATGGAAAACTTAGGAGTCACATGATCCAATATTCCGGGGGTGCGATCTGGAATTAACGATTTTATTTAATGGTTCTGGCACTTAAAAATAGGAGTGCCAGTTGAATTTGGAGATCGCATTTTAACGAAATATGCAAATTTGTCCGAGGCGGACGGGACCATAGGGTTTGCGGGGTCGTTTGAATTAGTGACCGAAAGGGTGTCATTTTGCTGGGGCTTGCAAAAGGGCTGTTTGACCGGAGGGGTCTAAAAAGCCAATGATGTTATTTTTTGGTCAAGGGGCTACGCCCTGGAAATCAATGAGGGTATTTCCAGGGTTTCAGAGGCGTGTTTTAAAATTTTGGAGAGAGAGACAGTAAAAAATTGAAAAAAAGGAGAGGAGAGTTGATTCGGCGACACGATAGAGTAAACATCTCTTCTTACCGCCGGCTCCATCTGGGGGTAGAAACCCAGGAGGGAGCGAAATGCGCCACTGGGAATGATGTCGGTGAATTACCCATTTGGGGTCTTTTCGTAATATGTATGCTGTATCTTTCTCTCCGTTTTAATACCTGCAAGTTAACGTTCGGCAAGCAGATTTATATGCTCGGTTACCATAAGTTCCAATTTAGTTTGTGATACAGTTTAGTCTGTGAGACTTTTTGTGACAATTGTGTCTGTGTGACAATTGTTTTTAATTGGTTTTCAATCCATTATATTAATATGGAAAAGTATTGTTTAATTTAATGATTGTAAATATATATATATATATATATATATATATATATATATATATTCTTTTCGCGCTCTTACTGTCCTAAAAGAGGTACATACCTCAGGACAGTGGGTCAAAAATATATTTCAAGATTTTACCCAAACAAACAAGCTAAATGAAAGATTGTAAGAAAGCCGTACCGGGAATGGACTCAAGTATATAAAGCATGCGAGCAGTGAAAAATTTCAAATTTAGCGAGATTTAGTATAAGGAGTAGAAAACACAATCAAGCATTTAGAAGACACTCCCATTCCAAACGCCAGCATCCATGGACCTTAATTAAAAAAAATCATTTTTTGCTTTAATATTTTCACTGAATAATCTTTTAAATTATCGCCGCAAGTGATCACATATACTTATAAAGAGAAGTTCCTTTAATTATAGCAATGGTCAATTCATATTCAATTGATTGTCAAAAATTTTATACTAAGCAGTAAAGATAAATTCTTCCAAGATATGTTTTGGTCTTGTAAAGGTCGAAAAACAGGAACAGATATATTAATTTTCCTTAATAACATGGTCGGCCGCACTATATATATATATCAGAATCTGAGAAGGGAATCAACTGAAATTTAGTGGAGTGTTATGTTTCATCACCAATGCGTATATATTGTTGAGACCCTTAACCGTCCGATCTACCAGAAAGGTGTAAGGTAACCATTTGGACGGCAGGGACTTGCCACCCAATTTAGACCGGAACCCAGTGGGGGAGGCATCCACAGGGACCGTACCCTCCTTCCCCTATCACCAACCTCTCGGAAGGAAATGCGTATATGTGTAACATTTCCAAAAGTTCGGCTCAGTAGAAGTAGGAGTCACATGGTAAACCCATGATCCAATATTTCGGGGGTGAGATCTGGAATTAACGATTTTATTTTGGGGGAGCAGCCCATGTATACCAGCTGCACTCAAAAACAGGAAGTGCCGATTGCCTTTGGAGATCGCATTTTACCGAAATATGCGAATTTGTCCGAGGCGGACTGGATCATAGGATTTGCGGACCGTTTGAATTAGTGACCGAAAGGATATCGTCTTGCTGGGGCTTACAAAAGGGCTGTTTAACCGGAGGGGGGTCTTTTAGGGTCAAGAGGTTACGCACTGGAAACCAATGAGGGTGTTTTCACGGTTTCAGAGGTTGGTTTTAAAATCTTGGAGAGAGAGACAGTAAAAAAATTGAAAAAAATGAGAGGAGATTTGACTCGGTGACACGATAGAATAAACATCTCTTTTTACGGCCGGCTCCATCTAGGAGATGAAACACAGGAGGGTGCGAAATGCGCCACTGGGAACGATGTCGGTGAATTACCCATTTGGGGCTTTTCATAATATGTATACTGTATTTTTCTCTCCGTTTTAATACCTGCAAGTTAACGTTCGGCAGGAAGATTTATATGCTCGGTTGCCATAAGTTCCAATTTAGTCTGTGAGACTTTTTACAATTGTTTTTGAATTGGTTTTCATTCCATTATATTAATATGGAAAAGTATTGTTTAATTTAATGATTGTAAATATATATATATATATATATATCAATGCTTTATGCATGATTGATCTTTCTGAATATATATATATATATATCAATGTTTTATGCATGATTGATCTTTCTGAATATATATATATATATATATATATATATATATATATATATATATATATATTCTATATGCGCGCTCTTACCGGGCGTGTCCAAAAAGAGGTAGATACCTCAGAACATTGGGTCAAAAATATATTTCAAGATTTGACCGAAATAAACAAGTTAAATAAAAGATTGTAAGCAAGCTGTACCGGGAATGGACTCGAGTATATAAAGCATGCGAGGAGTGAAATATTTCAAATTTAGCGAGATAAGGAGTGGAAAAACACAATCATGTATTTGAGAGACACTCCCATTGCAAACACCAGCAGACATGGACCTCCATGGATGCTGGTATCTACATACAATAGAGATGTCTTCAAAATCTTGGGGAATTGTCCTTAAAGGCGGATTTTGTGATTATGAACTTTGTCTTTTGTCAGTTTCTACAGCAAATCGCAAAAACTGAAGCCTATTGGAAGATTTTCGCTGGCATTGCAGATATTGACTATTCCATGATGACGAGGTCTTAATAAGTGCAAGACTTGTCCATAATGCTAGTATAGGCAATGAGAGTGTGTTCCAAACTTTTTGGAAACGCCTCTAAGAAGCGGGTTTGATTGGGAAGAATCACGCATGTCCGTCGCACTCCAAGAAGAATAAGTGTGGCATTCTTTAGGCTTGTAACTGGACATGATTGCCTTGCAAAGTATAAGCTTTATGATGAGAGTGTGCCGAAAGACATCCTCCCCTGTATTTTGTACGGTCAGGTAAGCAATCTGATGAGGACTGGAAAGCGGCTCGACAAGAACTTACGTCTCCTTGATCATTGCATTTGCTCCAATGTTCTATATTTCCTGCTTTAGTGTTCTGTTTATTTTCATGGCATATTATGGTATGCGTTAGTGTTATTTCTTTAATTAAAAATATGTTTTTACATTATCCACAAGAAACGTAACAAATAAGTTCATGTTCGATAAATGTTCATATTACTGTAATATCCTTTATTACTTTTACCTGTGATTCATGCAGTGTATATTTGTTTCTGAATTCGATATGTGGAACATATTAAGACTTTTCAGCTAGCGTTCGCTGATGCACGTTGTCAAAAAATTATTGCGCGTTTTGTACCCTGTTATTCATTGTACGTCTATAAATTTTTTAATATATACAATTTGGATATATGCTGAAGATATTTTTTTACAGGTCCAGTTCGTTGCTGAACATGATCGGACAGAAACTGAGCGAGATGAGCACCACCTCTTCCGAGTTTACTGATACATATTATTCATTCATAAACAACTCCTTTGAAAGTTAACGAAATTTTCTACAATTTAGTTATATGGTATAGATTAATGCCTTATAATCAGAGCTCGTAAATAAACAAGTATTGATGTCAATACATCGCTCTTATTAGTGTGTAGATTGTCCGAGAATAACTTTTAGATGTGAAACATCCTAAGGCGTGGGATACAGAGTAAATTATGAAAGGAATGTGACGAGGATGAAACGAAAGTGCAAACAATTGTCACAAATTAACAAGAAACCATTGTTATAATTAGTTCAAGATTGTGTGATCTTAGCGCCAAATTTGATAATCTTGATAACGTATTTTTCAAAACATCGCCAAATTGTAGAGCTCTGTAATCTTCTTGAATTTGGTAGATTGGCTATACAAATTTTGCTAAACAGAAAGGATCCAGTAGTTCTGATACTTCTACAATAAACCTACATATTCGAGATTAATGTGAAAACACATTTTGAATTGTGGAATTATTTTTTTCAATTCCATGAAAAAATATGTTTAAGCTAATTGAAATATACCTCCCTTTATTTTGAATGATACAACTATATCATATATAATGTTACTACCAGTGCTCAATTCTAATCAACTTATTATCCATGTATTATATCAGTTTTAGCAAATAATGATTCGATGGCATTGTTATGCTCTGATTGTGATAGTTTTAGCTGCCACAGGAGAAATGGAGTTATAAATAGTTGGGGTGAATTAGGTTAATAGTTTACATTCATTAACTGAGTGATGAGTAGAAACCGTGGTATTGGATATCAGTATTTATCAAATTATTGGACTGAAATTATTAAGTGCATGTTCACAGGTTTACATATTTTGCGATCATTTGTGTTGAATCCATTTATTGTTAACGAGATAACGGCGGAGGTTAAATCGAAATGCTATGCACGGTGATGCAAAGAATACTTTTCGTCAGGGTACGTGTAAACACACCCTATTAGCATTATTATTGTAAACATATTGCCATTGTAAATAACATCGCTATTGTAGCATTGTTACCATAAACAACATTGTTATTGTTGTGCTTTTGGTAATAAGTGCATTGTTATTGTAAAAACAAAGTATATAGTTATTGTAAAATCAAAGAATATTGTTGTTGTAAAAACAAAGCACATTATTGTAATAACAAAGTACATTATTGTAAAAACAAAGTACATTATTGTAAAAACAAAGTACATTGTTTTTGTTGACCCCAAATACATTTTATTCATACTTTGACCATCCAGCTAACCCAAAGGTCTAGAATAAAAAATACTGTACTGTTTGGATGAGTGGGGCAATGCCACCCAAATTAGATCCGAACCCAGTGGGGGTAGCAACCACAGCGACCGTACAATCCTTATGCAACAAGAATAATACATATATAACATATTTCAAATTACTGAAATGTATTTCGAAAATTAACAAAAAATAATATTTAATAAAATGCTTAATAATCATAAAAGGTGATGCATCATTATACTAAAATTATTTTCAACGCCAGAAAAATATTTTGATCGAAAATCGTTCTACACATTTCACCGAAGTTGAACAGCGTTTTGTAAATCAGTGACAAAAGTAGTGATATATTTTTTAAATTAACATGTTTATGTCACTTTTTTATTACTTTTTATAGTACATATTTGTCGCGTTTCAAATATTTGAGACACTAATCAACCAGGTTCCTAATGGTAGCGATATGATATTTGCTATGGTGATGCCTTTTGTGATACATTTAAACACTTTAGAAATTCAACTTTACCTTGACAGCCCGTCCCTGACCCGTCATAAAATTCAAGCCTTTTACTTGCCCTTGCGAGACTTTTCAGTTGGGTGACAGTTTGTTTACATTAATTGTGACATGGATAAATAATAAACAAGAAAGATCAATCATGCATAAAGCATTGATTATGAAACACATTCCAACTTCAATGAAATTTTATTTAAACATCTCTAAAATGTGCGATATATTCCTCGATAATATTTTTAAAATAATCGCAATACTACATTCATTTATTATATTTGAAAACCTAAAACTTCATTGAAAAAAATGAACTTCATTCAAATGACGGCATTGAAATAAAAATTGCCTGGTTTAACATCTATGAAATTCGATACATTCCTCGGTAATATATTTAAAATTATCATAATACTACAGTAATTTATTATATTTGAAAACTTCTTCGAAAACAAGTGAACTTAATTTAAATGACGTCATCGAAATATAAATCGCCTGGCTCTCTATAAAAGCAGCATTTCATTCATCAAAAAATTTTCCATTCCTTTCATTCATAAGCATTTTTCAATTCCTTTCATTCATAACAATACTATAATAATTTATTTTATTTAAAAACTTAAAATCATGGAGTTACAAGTAATTTAACTCTATGTTTAAAACTTCATCGAAAAAATCGTCTGGTTCTCTGAGTAAAATCAATGAATATTTCATTCATATCAAATATATTGCAGACTCCATGAGCTAAATAATGTTGCGTTAAAAATGCAGCAATTCTTATACAGCTCATTCTACATCTTTTGATGTTTACATTCTCCATAAATGAAAATTAGAGTCCGTTGTAGAAGTAATCAAAGTTTGATGATCATTTAAACTCAACTATATTGTAATTGGTTGTTTCAGTATGTAGATGCACAGAATTTAAACAAAAATAAAGCAGTTTTAGGACGGATACAACACAAAATATGCATTGAAAATTAATTTAAAAATCACGATTTTGACACAAGATGGATGCCATATTTTATTTTGAAGTAGGTCAAGTCATCTCCTCATATAATGGTCATGTCATCTCTTCATATAAAGGGTGTAATTATTATTTTAAATTTTATTTAAAAAACTACTAAATATATCTTGCTGAATTTTTTTTATAAATTTTATGGGATAATTTGAATATTTCTTAAAACTTTCGAAGCAATTTGTGAATTTTAAATTCACTTAAAAATGTTTGAAGTATTAGGTCCCATAGGGTTCAATGTATTTCATTTTTTCAACTAATTTTCAATCCAAAACTAATTGAGTGATATTCATTTATATTCCCATGGGTCCCACAGACCGCTTGAACAGCATACTAAAACAATATACTAAAATTTCATTTTGATAAAGTTGTTTTTAAGGCAGTTATCGTGCTAACAGACAGACTTACAGACAGACAGATAGTCAGACAGACATAATGAATAATGTCATAAACACTTTTCAACTCTGTTGTAAAGTGTTAATAAAAAGCCTTAAATAAACCTTTAACTGTTATATCAATAACATGATTGGACCGGAATGACTCCTCTCGTCTATGTGTATACATGTAAGTATGTGTATACATTTTGAATATGAACATCACCTGCTCGAAAAATGGTTCAGTTCCGATAACTGTAACCAGATCGAAACATCATAATCTGCATAATAGCCCTCAGATAAACTAAATTAAATATGATCCTGACTGCCTGCTTATATGTGTAGCCCCATGGTAACTAATTACAAAATGTACAAAATGTATATGTAAGTGTGTACCTGTATGTGCGTATATATGCATGCATATATGTCTATGATGTATGTCTTCGTGGTATGTATTTAAGAACATATCCACCTACCGATATACAATTTTAAGTATATATAACTTTATGATCAAAACTGGAACTAGGCTGAAGGTTTAGTAATTCTCATGATTAGATCTTGAATTATTCTAATTAGAGCTATCGGATTTCGTAGCCTTAATTTCTATGAAAATCATTAATAATTCTCTAAATAGTTATGTTGGTATATTGTTACAACATATCCTCTGGAATAGTGGATGTGCGCTCAATATACAATAATATGCACAAATTTCTGGATAACAAACAGATCTTTCACAAGTACAAAATAAACAGGAATAATATCCATTAAACAGTACATAAATATTCCACTAATTTCACAAAACAACCAATACTATTATCAAAACAACCAATACTATTATCAAAACAACCAATACTATTATCAAAACTTTGAGGTATTTCATTTCACAAAACAGACTCTGCTATTCTCAAAACATTGACGTCTATCATATCTCGTAAAATATCGGTTATTTCGAGATCTTTCTCGAAACTTCGAAAAGACGCAAGATTGGTGATAAATTTCAAAATCTGGCAACCTTCCTCCAAACTTCGGCATTTGGCAATCTTAGATTCATATCATTGGAAAGGCTGACTGTGCGGATGTTCTCCCAGTCTGGTCTTTGAAAGAGACGAAAGTTAGAGAGAGAAAAAGGTACTCTAGAGCATTTTGCAAGTTTGTGACATCCAGTTGGTAACACAATTATAGAATGTCGGGAAAATGATGTTATTATATAGAATACTATAATGAATTACCGTCACCCCCGTTTTCCTGGTCCAAAAAAGCGCCTGCTGTGTAAATAACGCGGATACAGGCAACACCACTGAATTTCCTAATCGCCTGCTTTAAACCCAAATCATTCCCCCTTCCCTTTCTATTAAAATCCAGAAGTTTCAACGCATGTGTAGTGGTGCGCTACTATTTACAGCATAGTCGCACAAAGTCCACTTTCTCATATAGCAGCTCAAAACCGAAGAAGAAACGTTCGATTTCTATTCATTTGGTTGAAAATTAACAGAAAAAAAAGAAAATAGACTCATTTAAAAAATTGTTTGTTAGAAGCAAATATGTGCACCCATATTCTTGCCAGTTATGCTAAACTTCCTTTTCCTGATGTCGCGAAGTAAGAAAATAACAAGAAATATCAATCATGCACAAAGAATTAATTATGAAACACTTTCCAACTGCAATGCAATTTTATTTAAACATCTCTAAAATGCGATACAGTCAGCGGTGATAGATTATAAATTATCACAGTACTAAAATAATTTATTATATTTGAAAACTTAAAACTGCATCGAAAAAAATGAACTATATCCAAATTACGTCATCAAAATATAAATCATCTGATTCTCTATGTAAATGTAATGAATATTTCATTCACATCACTTTTAGTCCAGACTCCAAAGCTAAATTTTGCGTGAAAAAAATTCGGCAATTCTTATGCAACTCATCTTACATTCACTTGTTTACATTCTGCATCCATTAATATCAGGCTTCGTTGTAGAAATATGGAAAGTTCGATGATCATTTAAACTCAAAAATCTTGTAATCTCGTTGGCACTGAATATAGATGCACAGAAAATACGCAAAAATAAAGTGATTTTATGTCGGATGCAATACTAAATATAAATGTAAAAGAACTTTATAAATCACTATTATTACATTGGGAAAAAATATGGATGTCATAATTTATTTTGAAGTGGATCACGTGAACCCTTCGTATGACAAGAGTGTAATTTAGTATTTTTATTTTTATTTAAAAAATTACCGAAAATATTTTGCTAAAAAATTTTATATATGTTTTATGGGATGATTTAAATATATCCGAAAAGTTTGGAAGCTATTTGTGAATTTTAACTTTGCTTAAAAAATGTTGCCTAAAAAATTAGTTCCCATAGGCGTCAACGTATTTCACTCTTTTAACCAGGGTTCAAGTCAAAACTATTTGTGTGGTATTATTCACTTACATTCCCATATGTCCCACAGATCATCTCAACACCATACTAAATTTCTATTTTTATAAAGTAATTTTTACGGGAGTTATCGCACGAACGGACAGTATGTGCTGTAAACGGACAGTATGTGCACGAACGGATAGAATGTGCTGTACTAAGGAAGTATATCACTATATTAAAAGCTAGAAAGATCTACCATGCATAAATCTTTTACAATACTGCAATTTGTTATATTTGAAACTTCATCGAAAACAAATAAAATTTATTCAAATGCCGTCATCGAAATATAAATAGTCTGGATCTCTATATAAAAGCAGTGAATGTTTCATTTATACACGTTTTTCCATTCCTTTCATTCAGTGGTGATATTTTTAATATTATCACAATAGCACAATAATTTATTTTACTTAAAACATTAAAACCATGGAGGTAAAATTACTTTCTAACTCCATGCTTAAATCTTCATCAAAAAAGGCAATACCATAGAATCGCCTGCTTCTACATGTAAAATCAATGAATGTTTCATTCATATAAACTATATTGATGACGCCAGAGCTAAATAATTTTGCGTTAAAGAAATTCAGCAATTCTTATGAAACTCATCTTACAGCTTGATGTGTTTACATTCTCCATACGTGAAAATTAGGCTTCATTGTAGAAATAATCAAAGTTTGATGATCATTTAAACTCAAAAATATTGTAATGGATTTGGCGCAGTATATATAGATGCACAGAGAAAAAATAAAGCGGTTTTAGGGCGGATTCAATACTAAATATAAATTGAAAAGAACTTTAAATATCACGATTTTGACACAAGATGGATGCCATATTTTATTTTGAAGTGGGTCACGTGATTTCTTTATCGGTGCAATTATTATTTTAATTTTTATTTAAAGAAAACTATCGAACATTTTTGTTGAATTTTCTTTATTGTATTTTATGGGATAATTTGAATAATTACTAAAATTTTCGACGCAATTTTTGAATTTTAAATTCGCTTAAAAAATGTTTGAAAAATTTGGTGCCATAGGATTCAATGTGTTTCATTTATTTGACCCGGGTTCAATTCAAAAGTAATTAGGTAATATTATTCTTTCACATTCCCATAAGTTCCACAGACTCTCTCAATAACAAACTAACATTTCATTTTGATAAAATCATTCTTACGGCAGTTAGTGTGCGAACAGACAGGCAGGCAGACAGAATGAACAAAGCCATAAACATTTTTCTATTATTTTGTAAAGTGTTGAAAAAGTAGCTAACGCTGTTTAAAAAATTTCGCGTTTCTCAAGTTCCTGTATCTCGTAGCGCTAAATCTGTAGCTTACAAAAATATAAAATTTAATACATTTGTAGAAAAATATTAGGGGAACACACTGATATAAACCGTTTTTCGATTTAATATTAAGTTTAAGAAATATTTAATGCCAGAGCCAAAGGATGATTTTTGAGCTGCGAGTTCGCGTCTTGGACAGACGACAATAGTAAGACCTCGAATTTTTAGTGGCATGTACCTACATAGTTGAACTTTCGTAGGACGGGGCTTTTTTTTTAATCTTGATTTAGTTAATAACTTATTCAATTTTTATGCACTTTTTAATGTGCAATTTTCTTCTTTAGATTCGAAGGCTTGAAACTATTGTTGTCATGAACGTTCCAATTTAATTGCTATATTTCAATAACTATTATATGTTTCACTAGCAGCATACCCGTTCTTCGTACGGAGTATATAATATAAAGAAACTTATAATTCGCAATCATGTGCAAATTCTGTTAAAATATTAAATTTATTACTCTTAAAGAGAAGTTTAAGAATATCTGTTATCACTATGCAAAATTATCTTCACGGGCAGATCTGAAGAATAAAACATCCTGGCCCCTTTTGTAAGCAAATTTACAAAAAAAAAAGGAATTGAATCAATATATGCAATCCAGTACTACTTATATTGTCGCAGATTAGAAAATATGCCACCGTGTTAGTAGAAGATTACCCGTATTACAATATGAGTCTAAAAATCTTTGTCAAAATAAAAGAGATGACGTAATAAATTGAAAATATCAATAATCCCCGTATTCTTTATACCAGAAGGTCGTAATTGATTCCAATATATGCCAATATACCTGTACTACTTATATTCTCATAGATTAGAAGATATACCCGTGTATTTGTAGAAGATTACTCGTACAACGTACAATATATGAGTTTAAACAATTTTTGTCATAATGAAACAATTGCATAATAACATGAAAATATCAATAATCCCCGAAAATATCAATAATAATATCGTTTATACCTGAAAACCGTAATTGATATTATCCAGTCAAAAATGCTATAAGAAAAATCAAATCGTTCTTTTCTAAAATATATTTTTATATCCATTTATTTATTATTCAAATCGAAAAAATAATAATTAATATTAACAAACAGATTTAATTTAATTTCGTTTCTGAGCAACATCATATAAAATAGAATCTTCCTCATAAACTGCGAAATTAAATAACCATTTTGATTTCTTTATACTTTCCATTGTTCAATAAAAGCTTATGAAAATAAATCATGGAGATAGATTTTCCATTTAAAGCATGTTTCAAACAATTCATGTTTTCAGAAATGACTAATTAGCTCAAAAAATCTCCCATCAAACGCAGAGATAAGTTTTAATTCACTTTCAAACAATTTTCAAACTTTTCGTTTGGATAAAAGGAGTTAGAGAGTATAACTCCTAGGAAAGAGTTAGAGAGTATAACTCCTAGGAAAAAGTTTCGTTTTTCATTAATATCTCGACAACCCCTGGCCTTAGATACTCGAAACTTGGGCTAAGTTTATGGAGGGGTATTTCAAGGCTGTCCCCAAAATTTCCAGCCGTTCTCTCGTAATGACGGGACAAACAGACAGACAGACAAGCAGACAGACATACATACAGACAGACAGATTTTCAATTTTATTAATATAGATTGTTGTAAATATCTCTATATTGAAAGCGTAACACGATACTGTGTCACTTTATTACGAGCAAACGGCAAAACACACAGTTATGAATTTCTCCCGTTTGTTCATGATATAGTAAGCAATCATTCTTAAAAGCAGTCGGCACGACACAGATTACGATGCAGGCTTCGCGAGTGCCTGATAATAGGAGACGAAACCTCTCAACTCATGAAACGAGTTTCGTGTTTAGCCAGCCCAACGGTTATATCACGCCTGCGGTGAGATTTTATTAATGAGATGCAAGAATGGAGGGGGGAATCTTGGAGTTTATGATCTTTAACAAGTACAAGACACGTAGGTGGTCATGTGTGTCAGCCGACTTGAAAAGGACTGGAGAATGTCAATCTCCAACAGGCACATTTATTCAACATAGCAGGTGGCACTAAAGTGCTCGCGAAGCGAACAAGAGGCGAAGCCTACCGTCTCGCTAAGCAAGTCACGGTTGTTGGCGAACGTAGCGAGCTAAATACGAAAACGTCAGAAAGCACAGTACACGTAAGGATTTGTGTAAGCCGGTCGGATTGAAAGAGCTCCTAAAGCGAGTTCCAGGTCTTGTGAATGTTAGTTAATAAGGGACTTCCCTAACGGGGGTATTACGCCTGCGTAGCAAGTGGCATTAAAGTCCTCAAGGAGAGAGCTCAGTGAGCGCTAGCGAGTAGAAGGCGAAGCATACCGACTCACCAATCTAGTTACGAGGGTTGGCGAGCAGGGGGCGTAGATCCCTAGTGTATTTAAGAAATAATTGTTTAATGTATTGCAGAAATTGTCTTATGAATTCTGTTAAGAGATCGTTGACAAGAACGTTTTTCGATCTTTTTAATGACGTCAAGATAAAAACTCTTCGGTAATATTTTCATTCACTAAGGGACGGATGTGACTGAAATTCGCTCTAAATCGTTTTTCAACCTGAAATAATTTAAAAAGTAATTATTGTAAAACAAAATTATCGCCGAGGGAGTTCAGCTAACCCAGTACCGAATTTCGTGGTTGTAAAAGGCATACATTTTCCTCTGCAGAAGACACAGGCCGACAGAAGAATTGATGGACAAAAATATATCTACTTTATGTAAGATGGGGGAAATAATGCTAGTATGTATGTATATGATAAAAATTATAATTTGAGGTACACTATGCATATTAATCATATCAAAATTGTTTGTATTATAACAGATAAAACAAATGCATATTATTCATCAATATCACTAGGCTTCTACCAATTTAAATATAATTTTTAATAATTTACTAACTATTTTAAAAGGATAACTTGCATACGAAATCTGAAATTGGACATATTTTCTTATTTATTTATTTTATATTATTATATATTTATTTGCATATTTATTTATTTATTGCATTTTGATTATGATTGCAGTGTAAGTGGAATTAAATGCTATAAAAAATGATTGTATGAGAAAGTTGAGTGGAAAACTCATTTCAAATATTTTCCCTACCAAATCATAAACAGCGTTTCAATTACACATCTAATAAAAGAGAATGCCTCATCCTCATTTATATATTAACAAAAATGTTAAATTGGTTTCTGAGGTACATTGAAACATGAAAAAATATTTTGGAAACGTATATACCGAAAAAGGGAAAAAATAGAAATTATAAGGTCGTCTTCTATTCTTACCAGAATTCTCAACTCTCTAAAAGTTTCATCTTAAGTTTCCTTCCATTACTCTTCTTTCTAGAGTTATACAATATTCCTCTCCGTTCTATTTTTTTTTGTTCTAGCCTACAGTATCTTACGTACCTTTTCTATTTTCTGAGGGAAAAATAACATTAAAGTAATAAAAAAAAGATGGAACCATAAGGATATCAGCAAGTGAAAGTAAATGCTGAGGATCCTTTTCGTATTTTTTTGTCAGAGATCACTTAAGGTTTTTCTGCGGTTTTAAAAGAACGGTATTGCATAATATATTTCTATAGATGTAAAAATTTGCTCACACTGATGTCTGAACAAATTTGCAAAATAGAGACATCGTTAGACATAACTACGTGGTTGAGAATTTGTGATGTTGGCAGCACATGACTATCCTTATATAATGCAATGGATTTACTCATTTAACGGAGAAAAAGTGATGACAAGATCCACGGCACAGTGTTTGTAACGTTAAATTGTGCATTTGGAATGGTAAATTGTACATCTGGATGACAACATCTAAAACTATTTCGTACCCAATTAACCTATATTTTACGTAACTCTAAATTAACAATTATCAATATTGATAGCATCCACAATAAGCAATATAGTCCATATATTTAAATATTTTAGTAATGAATTCATGATTTAGGCATAATTTTCATTAACTTTGTAATTTTTGCAATTTTGACGATATTTTCGTCAACGTGGGGACAAATATCACCAAGTTGGCGATATTTCGAAGAGCATTTCTTATATAATAAAAGGTATGCCCATCATATGAGGGAATTAAAAATTTTCAAAATATTTCATCCTATTTGGCGCGATTTTTTATCAATTTCATGACATTTTTATAAATTTGGTAGCATTGCTCTCAATTTGGCAACAGTTTCGTCAATTTGGCAACAATTAAATAAGCCTTCAAGTTGACGATATGCCGCCAAAAGCCGTCTCCAGAATTTTGCCAAACGTTACAGGCAGAGTCTTATAGTAGAGTACTATTCTTTCAAAAATATTGAATGTTAATCAATTAATTGTAATTTCATTAATATAGAGTCATTCTTATCAACTTGGCGCCATTTTCATCAATTTGGTGACATTTTCATCAATATGGCGATATGTCAAAAACTCGCCAAGTTGGCGATATTTCGCCAAATTCATCACTAAAATTTCGTCATGCATTATGTTCGGAGAAATAGGTTATTCTTATAGCAGATAAACGACTAACGGCATCCAAATACAAAACTATTACCCAAAGTACCTTCTCTTATAGAAGATTCTTATTCTCTCCAAGGTATTTTATTTTCACCAATTAGCCTTCATTTTCATTCACCAAGTAATGTTTATCTCGCCAAAAATTGTTTATGGAAAAATATGTTAGTCTTATAGTAGATAAATGACTAATGGGGTCAAAATATTACAAAGCTATTACATAAAGTGTCATCTCTCGTGAGTGGAATGAACTAGATATACGGGGCTGATGATAATAAATTTACCGCATAATATTACATATGAAAGTGAACATATTTCACAATAGTTAATACAATTTTTTAATTTTGTGGGATTTTTTTATAAATATATTTGAAAAATGTGCAATATCTCGAGAACAATTCAGGCTAATGTTCTAAAGTGTTTATGTCAATCATTTTCTAATGAAAAATTACATAAGAAATGATTTTTAACGTATCTTTATTGGATGTTTTAATTTTGTGATGATTTTTTAAAAACTTCCTTTCAAAATTTAGGAGGGTTGTAAACATTCGATTGCGTGTGAAAACAATGGGTTGCCAGTATTCACTGATTGTAATTTTTGTACCAAATTTTATTCGGATCGGTTGATTCGTCCGTAAGATATCGTCTCCACGGGCTTACTCACACACACACACACACACACACACACAACACACACACATACATACACAACACACACACACAACACACACACACAACACACACACACACACACACACAACACACACACAGCCATCCCCTCAAAAATGCATGATTCGTGTTCGGAGATGTTTGAAACGTGCTTTCTCGTCGAAAACTCGAATTTGAATTTTCGACCCCGTCACAATTATTTCCTTATACATTATACTATGTATGTATAACGAAAGTAAAAAGTTAGCTGTACTCTTGTATTCGTTGATATATTAAAATCAGCAAAGGATTATATGCGTCACTCGGGTCAAGCACGCGAGATGGATTTTCAGCAACAAGCCAATGAATCAAATGCAGAAACTCACGAGGAAGTTTGAAATTTACGGCTTTGATTGGATAGAATTAGAAAATTTAGAAATTCAGATTATCGATATTCAATCAAATTCTATTTGGATATAAAATATGCCAGTATGCGAAAACATATTGAAGAATCGGGACCTAAATTGCCTTCATTTTTATTCGTTCTTTAAATACTTAACTGTACGTTTGTGACTCTATAGAATAGTAATTCTATAGGATAATACTACAGAATAATGTACAGCACACGTTGAGGTCAGGGATCTGATAATTAAAGGCTGAGTTAATGCTCTCGAAATCAGTTATCGTCATAGTACGGCACCTAGTTAAAGTCATTTCAAAAACAGCGATGCTGGTGTTCACATTAATCAGTAATTAGTATGTAAGAGGGTCTAAAACAAGTGACACATTAAGTCATTGATAAGGTGTAGGACGGCCATGCCTCAATGATGCCAGAGGTCAGCAGAGGCTTGCTCGCCTTGTCTACAGAGGCAGGATATATGCCGTGGGGGACATCACCCGTAATTTCAATCATGGTGATAGGGCTACAATGTGGCCGTACACATAGTTCGACATACACTGTTGGATATGAGTCTCCCCAGCCACAGACCCATTAGTGTGACCATGTTCACTGCCATTCATATCCGAAAACATCTACAGTAGGCAAATAATCATCGACATTGGACCATCGATGATTGGAAGAGGGCCGCATGATCCGACGAATCCCAATGTTTGTTGCACCAAGTGGAAGGAGGATCATTTTACCAAAGAAATTCTTAGCACCTGGATGCACTATAGGACACATCCAAGCTGCTGGTGGAAGTATGAGTTTCAACTTATCATTTTATTTATTTGTAAATTTAAGTATATTTTTAAATTTATGCTTTACAAATTTGAAACAACTACAAAATTTTCTAAGAATATTTTTTAGAAAGATTTGAGTCCACATATACACCAAAATTGAGATAGGTTTTGCACAATGTATAAAATCAAGGACAAAGCGTTTAAAAAACGAAATGTCTTTTATTTAACACATCCTAAAATACGTACAAAACATATATTAAAAACTGCCAGAGCGCCTTCTTTAACAATTAAATTTTGCCTTCTTTAACAATTAAATTTTGCCTTCTTTAACAATTAAACCTATTCTTTGGTGCCGTTAGTTGGATTATGTTTTTATTATCAGGGATCGTGATTTAAATGATCTCCTTCACCATTTGGATAAAGTTAATTATTTTTACCCTTCGAATAATTTTACTGTTTAGCATGAATCTGACTGTTCCTAGCCTTTCCTTCATGTTCTGGTCAAACATTCTGATTTTGATTTCCATACTTCCGCTTTCCGTAAATCCACTTTTACAAACTTCTGTATCCCCGCTAATTCTTTCCATCCTGTATCCTCTAAAAAAGCTTCTTTTAACGCGTATTTTAATCGTGCATTTAATGTTTGGTCTTCTACCCCGCTTTGATTGATGAAATTAATTTTATTTTTAAGCTTGGCCAAAAGGCTACATATTCTTTTAAATTTATTAGATCTTCGCCCACATTCGCCTTAAATTTACTCAATTTGATATCAAACTTGTTGCTATTAAAGATCATTTAGTCCATAAATCTAGTGTTCCTTACCATCCTAAGATTTTCCGTCCTTTTATTAATTTCTGTCATGAATGTGGTTTCAAACCCGTTCATTCTAATATTGTCACTTTATTTAATCGTATTCAATCCGATAAACTTGGGAATTTTGATGATTTTAAAAGCTTTTCTGGAGTGTATGTCGTTCCCCTGATATCCTCTGCTGGTGATTATACATTTTACATTGGTAGTACAAAACGTACTGTTTTCATCCGTTTAGCAGAACATGCTCGCGATCTCAAATCTGGTAAACTTTCTACGGCTCTTGCTCAATATTTGGTTAATGATACATTTTTTCCCGTTTTTAAAAAACTTTCCTTTTGGTCCGTTCTAACAATCCACGTAGTTCTAACAATCCACGTTACTTCTTTATGAATCCCTGTTTATTTATATTTACCGTGAATCAATTTGTAATTTTGATCCTGTTCAAATTTTAAGTTATGCTTGGCGACTCATTCTCGACTCTTAAAAAACCTCTTAAAAGTTATTTGAGACGTCATTCTCAGGAATATCATGCTTGACGTTTTTCTAAAATTTGTATTAGTTCTTTTCTAGTAATATTTTAAAATTCGTAAGCGTTTAAACTTATTTTGTAATTTCCGTGTATATTTCTTATATTAATTTTAGTAAGTTCATTTACCATTTCATATTTTATGCACATTTGCTTTAAACTGGTCCCTATATATATAAACATTCCATGTTTTTACTATTCATGTAGCTACTGATGAAGGGCGTATAAACGTCCAAAAGCACTCTGGCTGTTTTTAATATATGTTTTGTGCATCTTTTAGGATGTGTTAAATAAAAGACATTTCGTTTTTCAAAACGCTTTGTCCTTGATTTTATCTATTGAATGCAGACGTGATACCAATCTTGATTATTTGTACAATGTATTGTAGGTATTGTGCAATATGCATTGTACAAAATTTTAAAGGATTTTAGAGTTCTATCTTCATTACTATGCCATTACTCGAGTACGTGAAAGGTGGAAAATGCAGTTAAAAAAATCAATTTAAAAACCAGTAGATTAGAAAAAATATTCAAATATTATCTTACAGGGACGATAAAAGGTCTTCGATTTTACATACGACATTGGAAGATTTTCCTTCACATTTTTGTGTCAGTTGAACTGTTAAAATCGTTACTCAGACACACTATGGGCGAAACAAATACTCAGAAAGCAAAAATACTGACGAGAAAAAAGAAAATGAAGACTAAAATATTATTCCAATCTACTCTTACAGAAATTTTCTGGTCCTCCAAAAAACTCCATAAAAGTTTCATCTTCAGTTTCCTTCCATTACTTTTTTCTACGGTTATAATATTCCTTTTGGATCGATGCCTCTTATTCTTGTCTACAGTATCTAGCATATCTTATCCATTTTCAGAGCAAAAATAACATTGGACTGAAAGAAGATGGAACCATAAGAACATCAGCGAGTGAAAGTAAATGCTGAGGTTCTGCTTTCTTTGAAGAAAGCACTTAAGGTAGAGCAGAGGTTTGAAATATGATAGGCACAGCTTAATACTTTTTTAAATTGAAGTTATTTTTCACATAATTATGCGGTGGAAAGTGAATGTACTCTTTTTACCGTTCACATGCGTAAAAAGAAATAAAAATATCTGTGTATAAAATGAGTTAATGGAATGAATGTACAGTATTTTATTAATTTCATTCATATGATGTTTTATATAATATTAATTAATTACAATGATATATTTGGCCAAACGTAGTTGCTACATACATTTATATTACGATAATTATTGATTATACAGATTCGGGATATACATTAAAGGCTTTGATTATACATTCGACTTTGATACGCAAGGCAAAATTGCAATCTGAGAAAAATAACTTCTTTGTCAGTTCAACAGATGATAAATTTAAAGTATCAACTGGTTTTGAAGGGTAGGGCAGTATTTCTTCTGCAGTATAAGATACTGTTCTTAGCCTCCATAACCGATTTATATTTTTAATGAGCCCTTTTCCTCTTAAACTAAGAGAATGTTTATTTTCCAGATTGTTACAGATAGTGGTTTTAGAGCAGTTAGATGTGTTTTAATACTGTTACGAATGTGTAAAACTTTTGTCTTTTTAGAAATCCAGAAAGAGAAAAACCCCGTACAGGCAGCCTTTCCTATGACGTGAACCTAGGGTTGCAATATGAAGTTCGGAGGGTAGGTTGCCATATGTGGCGATTTATCACAAACTTGGCAGCATTTGGCAATTTTTTGAAAGTTCAAGAAGCACCTCGAAATAACAAATATTCTACAAGATATGAGAAATTTATTTCTATCCACAGAGAATATGTTAAAGGATCCATCACTCAGTTGGAGAGCAATTGACATGATGCGAGACACATTGCACTATGACATACGTCAATGTTTTGAGTATAATAGTGGCTGTTTTGTGAAATGAGATGCGTCATGGTTTTGAGAATAGTATTAGTTGTTTTGGAAATTAGGGAAGGTTTTAAGTGCTGTTTTACTGTATATTGATCCTGTTTACGATTTGCTTATGAATAAACTTGTTAGTTATCCAGAAATTTTGGTTCATTCTTGTACCTTCAGCGCACACCCACGATTCAGGGGATATCGCAACAATACATATAATTGTAACTTATGGAAATAGACATTTGTTCAATACATATTATATAAATAAACTATTATCTCTGTATGTCTATATATCCCATTCAGCGACAAATTTGGCCCAGTGTCAACAACTTTAGGGGAATTTCGTAAAGATAAGAATGATTCGTCGTCTGTGAAAATATAATTTTATTTCTTTGGGATTTGTAGGAAAACTAATTCGGTTAATCCAATAGTGTAACAATAGTATAGCAAATAAAAACATATGTCAAACTATTGTTTTTATTATAAAATGCGTCCTTGAATCATTTATTTCTCACTTTCTGCTGTAGATTGGGATCAGACGGTGACTGGATAAATCATCAAATTCTGGGAGTAGAATGAAGGTTCACTAAGGATTTCGACTTCCAATTTTGTTTTTTAGTTTTGGTTTCAAAATTTTCGATTTACCTAAAACATCTATTTCGCAGGTTTAGCTGTAGATAAGTCTTAGATAATAACTCATATAGACTTAGTAACAAATTTTGACGGAGGTACGGTGGTTCACAAAGAGTTTTTGTTTGAAGCTTATTTTCCACTTATGTTCAAAAGCTTTTCTTGAAACATATATTTCCCACTAATGGTTATAAATAAAGTCAGGATAATGACTGGCATCGATTTAGTATTAAATTCCGGAAGAAGTTAAGGGAATCACCATGCATGTCAACTTATGTTTAAAGAGATGCGACGGTTAAACAATTTACTTTTATCGTGAAACATATATTTCTCAGCACTGGTTATAAATAAAGTTAGGATAATGACTGACATCGATTCAGTATTAAATTCCGGAGGGAGTAAATGGAACCACCATGCATTTCCACTTATGTTTAAAGATATGCCACGGTTAAACAATTTACTATTTCCTTGAAACATATATTTCTCAGCACTGGTTATAAATAAAGTTAGGATAATGACTGACATCGATTCAGTATTAAATTCCGGAGGGAGTAAATGGAACCACCATGCATTTCCACTTATGTTTAAACAGATGCCACGGTTAAACAATTTACTTTTTCCTTGAAACATATATTTCTCAGCACTGGTTATAAATAAAGTTAGGATAATGACTGACATCGTTTCAGTATTAAATTCCGGAGGGAGTAAATGGAACCACCATGCATTTCCACTTATGTTTAAAGATATGCCACGGTTAAACAATTTACTATTTCCTTGAAACATATATTTCTCAGCACTGGTTATAAATAAAGTTAGGATAATGACTGACATCGATTCAGTATTAAATTCCGGAGGGAGTAAATGGAACCACCATGCATTTCCACTTATGTTTAAACAGATGCCACGGTTAAACAATTTACTTTTTCCTTGAAACATATATTTCGCAGCACTGGTTATAAATAAAATTAGGATAATGACTGACATCGATTCAGTATTAAATTCCTGAATGAGTAATGAGAACCAGTAAACATTTCCACGTATGGTTAAAGAGATACCAGGGTTAAACAATTTACTTTTTTCTTGAAATATCTATTTCTTAGTACTAGTTATAAATAAAGTTAGGATAATGACTGACATCGATTCAGTATTAAATTACGGAAGGAGTAAAGATAACCAGCAAGCATTTACACTTATATGGTTAAAGAGATGACAAGGTTAAACAATTTACTTTTTCCATGAAACATCTATTTCTCGGAATATGCTATAAATATAGTTTGGATAGTTGCTGATATGGATGTAGCATAAAATTCTAAGGGGGAATGGGATTTCTCTTTGGATTTCCCTTTTTAAATGTTTTTTCACCGCAGCCGCTTCAAAAATTCTTTTGATACCTCTTATTCTCAAAATTGAATATATATAGAGAGATCTTAGATGATGAGTTTTATGGATTTAGAAGCAAATTTTAGAGACGGTTGGAGGGTTTGTTAACGATTTCCATATCCGGTTCTGGAGATGTCACTTCCGGCTTTTCCAAAAATTCGTATGATTCTTACAAAGTATGCCAAAGAGAATAAAAGTGCTAATATTTCTGTCAAAAATAACTCTATACATTATTTTCTCTTATATGAAATCTCCTTCATAACTTTATTAATTAATATGCTTTATTCGAATGTATTAATATTTTTCAACATTTGTGGACAGGTGCATTTTTAGGACGTGTCTAGGGGGTAGTATGTATTTCCATTTTGTAATCTGGTTGAACAGCAAATAACTGTATGCATTTGGAGATCTGCGTTATCTACATATGATTGGAGGATATTAGAAGCACAAGCGTTGCATATGGACACAAGGGATAAGATACTATATAAAACCTTATGTATTCTGTGATGTGATATATAGTTTTTAGTATAAAACGCCACTTCAAATTCATTTTATTTAGATTTAGATTTTCCCAATTGTTAAATACACACATTGAACTGTAATTATCATATAATTTATTTAAAGGATATTTCACAAGCAGCAAAATTGATAACTTAAAAATGTGCAAAAATATTAATTTCTTCTTGCAACCTTAAAAATAATCGATTTCATATACAATATTGGTAAAAAATGTTATTCACATTTTTGCATGCATCAGTTGAACTGCTAAAATTGTTTCGCATATACACTACGAGAAAAAAAATGTGGTGAAGATTGAAGAATCGGAGAAGAAAAACATTCTTTCAATCTACTCTTACAAAAATTTCGGTTCTTCAAAGTACTCTCTCAAAGTTATATCTTCAGTTCCTTTCCATTCTTTTTTCTTCTGGTTATATAATATTCCTTTACAATCGATTTTTTTCTTTTTTAAGCTACAGTATCTAACACAACTTTTCCATTTTCAGAGCAAAAATAACATTGGGCTGAAAGAAGATGGAACTATATGAACATCCGCAAGTCGAAGTGAATGCTGCTTTCTTTGGAGAGAGCACTTAGTGTAGAGCAGCGGTTGGAAATATGAGAGGTTCATTTTGATGTTTCTGAATCTGGTCTGATCTTTTCAACGTATTGTAAGGTACATTATAACTATTTGAGATAATGACTTATGGACAATAGCTTAATGCACCGTGTGGTCAGTACGATTATACGCGATTAAAATATCGGTTGTTACTTGAGTTCTTTATAATGCCGTCAGCAGGGGCGGCATTTCAGCATTCCATTTGGGGGTGCGAGATTTGTATGTATGAAAATCCACAATATGGAATAAATAAAAGTTTGTTAACATGGGGAAGAGGGGGAATCACAAAATTGAATTGATGTAGAGAAAAATAATGTTGTTAACATAATTTTTGTACATAATTATGTTAACATAATTGTTCTTAACATAATTTTTCTAAATATAAATATCTATATTTATTTACTTTTTATCGAAGTTTTAAACACCGGTTCTTAGAATCTGGAAGAAGAGAAAATTTTGTTACAATATCATCATAATCCAGTCGTATATCTTGTTCTATAGCTAAAGCAGCTAAATATGAAAGTCTTTCTTGTCCCATTGTATTGCGAAAATAATTTTTCAGCCTCCTAAGACACTAAATTGACCTTTCACAACTGACTGAGCTGATTGGCATAGTCAAAATCAATTTAACTATTAATGATATGACGGGAAACACATTTTTTTAAATTCCGCTCTTTAAAATAATCCAGACGACTTTTAAAATTGGGATGGTCTATGTTTTCATTCTTCACCATTGAATAAAACAGTCGCAATTCACACAGCAATCCCTCATTCTGGAAGTCATATATTTGGCATTTGGTTGAAATATTTTGTTTTCCTTTTTCGACATCTGCCCCGGATAATACCGAACTAAGGGCAAACAAAACAGATATATTGTTCTCATTAAATCTTCTCTCAATTTCATTAGATACTGAATCTAGAATTTCATATTGAACATTGATTCTGTGATATGATTTAACATGATCATGGGGATTTTTTTCACCGCCTCCGAATTCGCTTGGAATTTTTTTACGCCTTTTTAGTTTTGGTCCAGAATAAGAATTTTTTCGCAAAGTTATGTCACAAAACTCCACACTAGATTGAAATATGTATCAGTACGAAAATAACTAACCGTTTCAATAGTAGCTTTAGCCAAAGCTTGCACAGCCTGAAAATTAAGATCAGATCACTGAAAATGCTTTGAGAAAGTATTGCATTGATCAAAAACACTGTTCAATACAAACGAAATGAACAGAAATTTGAACGATGTCATACATGTTAAAAGGGCACTATTGAGAGAATCGTTTACAGATAATTCTTCCGGTGTTAAAATCACCACTTCAAAATTATCAAGTAGTGCTTTTGTGGCTTTAACTCTGGAAGACCACCTCGTATCACTTAGTGATTGTAGAGTTGAAGAGCCTCCAGAAAAATTATTTGTTGATGAGTGAATCTTTTCGAAAATAGCATGTCTTTTATATGATGTTTCTATGAAAGAATATAATGCATTGAGCTACTGAAATGCATTTCTAGTGGAAGGAAGGGATGAGTATGCGCTAACTACACATAAATTTAATCGGACACTTGAAATTTTCAAGTGAAAAGAATAAAATCACCCCAATCTTTTCAAGTTGAAAAGAATTCGTTCCAGCCGGAAGTGGGAACTTCACTGTGAAGGTTGGATCTTTTGAAGCTCCATAGCGTGAGAAAATTGACCAGTGGACAGTCGATAAAAAAAAGGGAGAAGCCGATAGACGATGAGGAGAAATTTGAGGGATGCAATCTAGAGGTAATGATCACTGGGATCTGACAAATACCGAGTTTCTGTTTTTTAAAGGACCGTATGATTTATAGCAGCGATTTTAAATTCACGAATAATACAGCCTACAAGATATTTGCCTGTATAAAAAAGTAGAAAACGAGATATGATGATGAATATGATGATATCATGTATAAAAGCGTAGAGATGATGAGAAAGTAGAGATGATGAGAAAGTACATATGGTGAGAAGGTAGATATGTTGAAAAAGTAAAGATGATGAGAACGTAGATATTGTGAGAAAGTTGAGATGATTAGAAAGTAGAGATGATGAGAAAGTAGAGATGGGGAGAAAGTAGAGATGATGAGAAAGTACAGATGCCATACATCTATTTTCTTTCTTAATTTATTTTTACATATAAGGCTAAAGAATGTAGCCTCTACTTCATATATAGAAAGAAAGCTAATTGTCAAAGTAGTTGAATGTTAGGTCGTTGTCTGGACGTTTGGACAGAAATTTTTCGGATTTCTCGCAGACGGGAGTACTTTAAGGCTTTAAGAACAATACCATATCTTAAACTTCATTAAAAACAATATCATATCAAGTTAAATTACTGTGCAAAGGGGAAAGTTAAACAGCGTAACTACGTACAAATTAATATATAAAGGAGCATGCAACTTTTTCATGGATACATTGGATCTCCATTAGTGATAAAAATACTAACACATCCAAAATACAATATGTGAAATGGGGCAAAATGGAAGAGCCACAGTAGCATATATACCAAACACATGGAATTAAGAACTCAGCTATTAGAAATAAGAAAAGGAAGTATTTAGAGCCTAATTGAAAGAATCAGTCAAGCATCTGAACGTGGAACATCCCAGCAAATTATAAAATATAAGTAACCAACATGCACATTGCGCATCCTTTTACACAGGGTGCTCGTGCTCAAACATTTAAAATTCGCTAACTGATTCGAAAATTCGGTACACATATCAGCCAATATACCGTTTTTAGGACCACTTGTATATATCGCTTTTAGGATCGAATTCAGAATCAGTACGTAAGAAAATGTCTGTTGAGTAAAAACACTTAAACCGATCAGAGTGTTGTTCCATATATTTTTCTATGATTCTTTTAATTCTACGATTTGAAAATAGTTCTTTTAAGAACTGCTTCCAAACTCTGTTTTTAAGATATTAGTCACCTTCAAGTTCAATGATTTATATTTGGAAGTTACTCGAGGCATCACATTCATATAGAGGTATTTAGTTTCCAGAGGAACCATCCTCCACAGGTCGTCCTCTATTTGAGACGGGGGCAGGGCAGTCAAACGACGACCAATCACGTACTATACATGCTCGATGGGTGAGAGATCTGGAAACAGCTGATACCATGGAGACCCCTGGATACCTGGCAAGGCTTGTCTGTTGATGGTTGCCATGTGCAGTTGCGCGGTATCTTACTGGAAAACAGCATTTTGCAACCGCTAAAGTTAGGGCAGTGTAACCAGCCGCAGCACATCATCCACATATATTTGTGACGTCATTGTGCCTCTGATACGAATCAAAAGTGACCGGCTATCGAAGCCGATGGCACCCCAAACCCTGATGCTATCTTGTCGAACAGTATGGCGTTCAATAGTCGCAGCAAGTTTAGATACGTGTCCACATCGCCTCCAGACTCTCACGCGGCCACTGTCATTCAGCAAACAGAACCGAGACTCGTCGCTGAACACTATCCTGTCCTATTCATTCGTCCACGAGGCTCGGGCCCGAAACTATTGCAATCTCTCACGTCGGTGTCTTGAACGCAACTACTAGTGTTTTAGCGGCGATACGCCGGTAAGCCTACCCAGCCGTACGTAGGTCCAAAATGAAACCCTCACACGAACCCCAAATGCTGAAACGGACTTCGGCGTCTTAAGCCAGACATCTCTTCAACAATACGTGTCTTTTGAAACGAAAACAGATAGAAAAACCTGTTTCCATAGGAGACAGGCAATAAACAACTGTTGGCTCATCTGCCGTTTACATCCATTTTATCTCGCGCTCTAATCACGTGACCTACTTGCATTTCAAATCATTTGCATACATCGGTCAACTGCTTTTGTCTCCCAATTTGCATAATTATACAGGCAAAGCTTCATGATGTTGCACTTTTCATGTCGGGTAGAGTATATATTAAAAACAATATCCTTTGGAATCTTCACATTTGAGCGCCACAATGAACAGTACAGCTGGCCACAAGTGACTCTCGGAACATGGATTGGTCACTACTACCTTAACACATAAGGAATGTTCCCGAACGAGAAAAAGTTTCTACAACCTGAAGCGAGTCAAAATATTACAGAATAATCCTAAACTGCTAAAAAGCAAATTTAAAGTAAAATAATCCGGCTACCATTGCACGCCTTATATGGAATGGTTTGGCTCTAATAATGCTCCAGAGAATGGAATACCCGATACCGGTAACTGGAAAATTTGCTTTACGCCACAATTTTGCAAACCTTTAGAAAATGGAAAATTAAGTCACACAACGCAGTTAGCTAATTTAAACATCGAACTCGGACTGAACGAGGCTTGAACAGATTCATACTCAAAGAATCTGCCTATAAGGGCGCTCCAAAATTCGAATTGCGCAGAAATTTAAATTCGACTGGGTAATCGGACTAAATTTGCATTTCTTAAAGATTTAGTTTGACCGAAATGAAGTTGCAGCAGTCAAGTTCATATACACACACACTGTTCATATTTGACAAAGTGCGGATCTCTTAGAAATTTTAAGTCCACTACGTAGTCTGACTGGATATATCTTTCTTAAAACTTGAGCTCAGACCTGAACGAAGCTGTAGAGGCGAAATTAATATTCACAGAACGTTACCTATATTTCAGAAAATTTGATCAGTGTAGAATTTTGAAGCCGAATGCGTGGCCAGGCTGGCTCTGTCTTTCTTAAAGTCTGGTTTCGATCTGAACGAAGCTGCAACAGACAAGCTGAAACAGACCAACATAAGCTGCTGCAGACATGATCACAAAACTTGTTATTTAAGCTAATTTCCTAACTATTTTCTTAGCTAACTTAGTTATTTTCTAAAATATTTCCTAGCTATTTTCGTATCATCATAAAGTTGAACCAAACTGGGTAGTTGGACTGAGCTTGTCTTTTTCATTGCCCTTTTAATAGTTTGAATGCATGGTATCTGGAGCTTCGGAGTCTTTCCTGGCAACAAGAGGGAAAATTAGGTGCAATCAGGAGTGAGCAACTGCTTCCCACTCTGTTCATATGTATGCAGATTAAGTTCGGACTGAACGAGGCTTCAACAGTCAAGTTCACGTTCAGAGAACCTACCTATATTTCACGAAGTTTAGATTGTCCCGTCTCTGCCCAAACTGTCGACATTTTCGCGCGAAGTATGTCCACGTCAAACATGTGTGTCCGTAGATACTTCCGAGAGGTTGGTGGTGGGGGAAGGAGGGTATAGCCATTGTGGATGGTCCCCGCACTGGGTTTCTGTCTAAATTGGGTGACATTTTCCGGCCGTCCAAACAGATACCTTACACCTTCGGATAAGTCGAATAGGTCTGTGAAGAAGAAGTTTAGGTCGGTAGAAATTTGAGGCTGGATTTTCCGGGCTTCATAGCAGTTCACAAAATTGTTGCATGCAATAAGTTTTTTTGCTACCATTGCAGGTATTTGGAATTTTGACTAGACGAAAGCAAAACCAGCTTATGAATAGAATTATCTGCAATGGGAGCGTGATTTCAACTTCAGCAGCGCTTCCTATAGGCGGGTTCTATGAGCTCAAAGAAAGATTGGAATTAGGAGACACCAAGTCAGGCATTAAGAAAAATGGGACATTAGACAAATAATTCATTAAAATATTATAATCCTATCCAGAAAACATATATCCAAAAAAATTTTGGTATTTCAGTTAATGATTTATCCAGTGCACTCTAATTCATTAAAATACTAGAATCCTTTTATATCCAGAAAAATTTTGGTATTTTAGTTAATGACTTATCCAGTATACACTTCAATTCATTAAACTCCTTTCTTTCATGAAAAGAATCACTAAGAGAGAAATGTATACCCATTGAAAAAAGAAAGCCAAAAAATTACAAATATTTCTTAAATAGTGTTTTTGTATTCAGAAAAGACAGTCGGGTTGGAATGTTCGACGTTGTTAGAGCAGTTTTTCCCCGCAGTTGAAATGGTGATATACTGCCCACACGCAGTGTTTCTACGGCAATTACAGATATATAACTCAGTTTACGAAAAAGTATAAAAACGATATATTTTCCCCCGAAACACGTGAAATCCATTACGGTGGAGACTATGGATGGGTGTAGATTCACTTTGATAGATTTATTTCTCTTAAAACTGTTTCTGTGGATGCAACAGTAATATAAACGATCATTTAAACGCGTTTGTATGGAATATTTGGAGTAAAGGAGCTTTTAGTATGGTAATGAGTATTACATTTTAAAAGGAGCAATAATTTCTGTAAATTAGTTTTCGCTGCGGACGTTCACATGGGGTTGTTATTGAAACGCATTTGAAGTTTTTTTCCCGCCTTAATTGTTAGTGGAAATGTCAGAAATTATACTTATGCACACTGAAACATTTTCTTGTTGATTTTTTTATTGATAAAAAAAATTGGAAAATTCGTTTTCTTAAAAGACTGCCCCAACTCGCTATGCTCGACAATAAAATTTTCAATATTAATTGAAAAACGCTAAGATATATCTTAGCGTTTTTCAATAAATTGTCAAAAACCTTGCTGCTCTAACCGAGAATCGAACTTTGGGTCTTTGAACTGGCCAGACTGCTAGAGCTACCGGAATAGAGTTGTAAGCTATTATCGTGGAAGTGGACTCTGTAAAATCTAATGAATTAATAATAATGAATAACGAATATTTTCTCTTTTGTATAATAGTCAATAGTCCAATCAAAATATCCTAACATTCTTCCGTAATTGAATTGCATGAAAAATAAATAAATTGTTGTTTATAGCAATAACAAGTGATATTATTATACCGATAACCACAACGTTCCATTACATTTAAATGTTGTTTTCGATGTGATGTTATTGGTGTGGTGTTTTTTAGACGATTAAGATAAAAAACACGTTCTTGTAGCAAGGGTATAATCTCCACCTGCCCTATCGCGGAAACTAATTTTGAGTTTACTTGCACTATCTAACGTCGTTGTCTAAGCTAGAATTCAATGTACTTACTTTTAATGATTTCAGTACTTCAGTAATTCAGTCTTTGGCCATCATTGTGACGTTTCTGCCAACAACCAATCACATAAAAGTTTGAAGTCGACTTCATTAAATCTTTGCTCATACTCGCAGTGTTAAACGTTATTAAATAATATTATATTTACTAGTGATTCAATCAAAATTCTAATCCTGCTTAGCAAATATACGTTTTCATGTTAGTCTTTGCAAAACTTTAACGTCTTTAAAATTCGCAGAACTTTCTTTAATTATAGAGAAACTGAATTATTTTAGACACAAAAAACAATTCTTAATAAGAGATTTTTTAAAATCGCAGTCATATACTCATGCATTCTTTTCATAGGGAACATTCCATGAGCTACGAAGTTCGTTCTTTAGTAAACAATTTAGTTTTTTCCTTTGGATTCATAGGAGCCAGGCTTGATCTTCGGATATTGTTGAACAACTAATTTTTTTGTTGTTGCACTAATAAATTCTTCACTGTACTAATTTGAAATCTGCTTAATACTTTAAAGGCTCCAGTCAAAATAGTTCTTAGGTTAATAAAAAGAACAATGGAGCTCAAAAATTATCATATATAATCAAATCTGAGATTTTGAAACATTATAAAAAAATTGACTTTATTAAGCTGTCTATATAATAAGAGAAAGTTCTACTTATTACCGGGTAACTGGGATTTATGATTACCTACAATACAGCTGGGTGTATATTTTAAGCATTTCACTGATTCTATAATTAAACGTTCTATACAAATGTATTGTTCAAATACATAGTTAAACGTACATTTTTAGAACTTCAGAAGTAATAGTAAAAATGAAACTTATTATTTCTATATTATATCCGAAGAACTAACTAATCGATAAAATCGGGCATTCTATAAATCGTATTTTGAAAATTTGAGTCGGTATTTACAAGTGTTTGAACAATTATCAGCTACAAAAGAAATTAAGATATTAATAAAAAAAGTCAATGAATATGTTTTAGTTCAGGTAGAATAATCCATCATAAATTAATACTTTTAATGATCGCATGGCTGCTTTATATTCCTCTTTTGCCGGAAAAATCCTGTTTTGGAAATATCCCGATGACTCAGCCGGTATTTCTTTTGCTCGTGGTTACATAAAAATGTAAATATATTATTAAACAAGAAAGATTAATCATGCTTAAAGCATTGATTATGAAACACTTTCCAACTTCAATGCAATTTTATTTAAACATGTCTAAAATGCAATACATTCCTCGGTAATATTTTAAAACTTATCACAATACTACATTAATTTATTATATTTGAAAACTTAAACCTTCATCGAAAAAACTGAACTTCATTAAAATAACGTCATTGAATTATAAATTGCCTAGTTTAAACATATCTAAAATGCGATACATTCCTCGGAAATATTTTTAAAACAATCATAATACTACGATAATTTATTATATTTGAAAACTTCATCGAAAACAACTGAAATTCATTCAAATGACGTCATAGAAAAAATAACACGTCTGGATCTCTCTATAAAAAGAGCATTTCATTCATAACATTTCCCCATTCATGTCATTCATCAGAATACTATAATAATTTATTTTATTTAAAAATTAAGACCATGGAGTTACACGTAATTAAACTCTATGCGTAAAACTTCATCGAAAAAAATCGTCCTTCTGTTTGTAAAATCAATGAATATTTGATTCATATCAGCTATGCAAACTCCATGAACTTAATGATTTTGTGTTAAAGAAATACAGCAATTCTAATACAACTCATTCTACATATTTTGCTGTTTACATTTTACTTAGGTGAAAAATAGGCTTCGTTATAGAAATAATCAAATTTGGATGAGCATTTAAACTCAAATATATTGTAATTGCGTTGTTTCAGTATGTAGATGCACAGAATTTATGCAAAAATAAAGTGATTTTAGGACGGATACAACACTCAATATGAATTAAAAAGAAGTTTAAAAATCACGATTTTGAGACAAGATGGATGCCATATATCATTTTGAAGTGGGTCACGTGATATTTTCAGATCATGGTCACGTGATCGCTTCATATAAGATATGTTATTATTTTAATTTTTATTTAAAAAACTACTGAATATATTTCGCTAAATTTTTTTTTATATATTTTATGGAACAATTTGAATATTACCTAACATTTTCGAAGCAATTTGTGAATTTTAAATCCGCTTAAAAAATGTATGAAAAATTAGGTCCCATAGGGCACAATGTATTTCATTTTTTTAACCCCGGTTCAATCCAAAACTAATTGGGTGATATTATTGATTTATATTCCCATAGGTCCTACAGACCGTCTGAACAATATACTAAAATTTCATTTTGATTAAGTCATTTTTACGGCAGTTATTGTGCTAACGGACAGACAGACAGACAGAATGAACAAAGTCATAAACACTTTTCAACTTTGTTGTAAAGTGTTAATAAAAAGAAATCTAATAATAAATAAAAAGAAATGTAATAATTCTGTTATTCGTTCATATTTTTGAGAAAAAATTAAGTCAACAAAGTTATTAATGAAGTTACTAATAAGCTATTAATAATAATATAATTAAGTTATTAATACATTACTTTGTTCTGTTATTTTTAATGTCAGGAAACAGCAATTTTAATTTTTTTTAAGATTTAAGTTTTGCATCAAACCAAAATATGACATTACAAAAATATAATACCAGAGCTTCTCGCATGACTGCAATAGGTCATTTCCAATATGATGATTATAATTTCTCCGATTTGAAGTTTAGGAAATTTGGTAATTTTTCAACGAACGGCTAGTGCTCTCATATGTGGATTCATATACTCTTAATGCCACATTCTTTAAGGAAGCCGCAAATATATCTTGAATTAAGAAGATTAAATTACAAAATCCTACAAGTCAACTGTGATTGTCAAAAAAAATCCAAATTAATATTTATAGATATTGAAATACAGTCAGCTTGGCAACATTTTCCCATAATCACAAAGCTGGCTAAATTATGCAAAATGCATCTCTAAATTTGTCGCCAAGGTAACAAAATTGTCACTAGATATTTTACAAAGTGAAACAGACAGACCGAAGAATGATTTTTTATTATTGCATTTTTCTATAAAGTGCTACTCAAGTTAGCTTTTAATAAAATGAAAATACATGAAAACTTCAATAAAATGAATGCAACACTAACCCTTAAATAAATATTAAAATAAAAAAAATCAATATTTAACTAGTGAGAACGTGAAGACTGACTTATTTAATATCTCAAATATTAGGTGACATAATATTCATCTATATCTATAAAAGTACGTTTGTCTTCGAATCACTGCTTCTAAACCAAAAATACTATGTATCAAGTAAATATATTTTGCCAGTTTTTCTTACACACATTACCATCCTTATATCCGAATACAAATATTTACAATTCATATGCACTGCTTGAAAGCTTTGATAGTATTCTCTCTGATAAAATATGTACAAAAATACACAGAGAAAAGAAAAAAATATTTTATCTGGAGTAACATGAAATAAATGTTACAGTAGTATTAAAACTGAAAATTTATTGTTTGCCCTTTTGTGGTGGAAACATATTTAGAAACAAAAGATACTTTTGACATTTTTTCACATAAATATTTATTTTTGCAGTCACATTGCATTTGATATCAGAAAATTAATAATATATACTGTATTTTGCATTTCCATTTATTAACATACAATGATTCAGATTTTATGTAATCCAGCTGCACATGTACTTAAATATAATAGAAATAGAAACATTGATATGACACAAAACCCGCCAATACGAGGCGTTCTCCAGAATAGGGAAGACACTCTCATTGTATATACTAGTAAAAAAGGATCGGTTTCGTGCTTAATATGCGCTCGTCAAAAAAGAATAGCTAATATCTTGGTATTCCTGCTGCCATTGCAAATATCGACTATTCCCTGCAGATGAACGCATAATAAGTGAGAAACGATCAATGGATGTTGGTATCTGTAATGAGATTGTTGTCCGACGATAGTTCAGTAATGAACTGTATACGTTAAACTTTTAATATGATTTATATACATTATTTACAACTGGTTGACAATTTATGCAAAATTATTAATGGTATCTGAGGTCTCATGGTATTATCCAGGTTTTAGTGCTGGATGGTATGACCTTTTTAATCCATATATAAATAATAACTAATTAATCTTGGCTCGGTAAACGCAAAACAAACCCGGCAAGAGAGAGTTTGACGCCAAGGCCGGTTTGCGCGCGGACAAGTGTCTTCCACAAATAGTAAGCTTATGAAATTAAGCTTATAAAATAACATTATTTTTTGTGTGTTAGCAATTGAATTACATTAGGAATTAAAAAAAAATAATATTTATTTATTTATATGTTTGACCACACTTTTGAACAAATAATCTCAATAACTGAGAACCCCCCCCCCCCCACACACACACGCACAAAATATTCGTTTTAAAAATTATATACAATAGGCTGATAGTTTAAAATTAAAATTTAAATCATGACAATTAAGAACTTATTTTATATTAAAATACAATCATCATTAAATATATCGGCATCATTCAGTGAATTTAAAATTATACGGAATATGAATACAGGGGAATCTCATAAGCATCATAATTATAATGGGGGCAAAAAAAGTAGAATGTTAACCTTCTCTATATGCATAGTATAATGTATAAAATGACAGGGTAAAAAATTCTAATTCGAGTTTTCGACGAGAAAACACGTTTCAGGTATACCTGAACACAGGAATCTAATATTGTTGGGTGATGTCTATGTATGTGTAAGTGTGTGTGTGTGTGTGTGTGTGTGTGTGTGTGTGTGTGAAGATGATGTGTCATGAACGAATGGCAAATTTTGAACGAAATTTCGGACAAAATTACAGTCTGTAAATACTGAAAGCTTCTATTGCTTTCAAACGTATTCAAATGTTTGGAAGAGGCCCTTAAATTTTCGAATGAAATTTTGAAAAAAATCTTTAAATATTGGAATCTTTAATAAAGTTACGTAAATAATCGTTTCTTATGTAGTTTTTATCAGAAAACCATAGACATAAATTTTAGAACTCGGGTATGAACAGTTCTCGAGATATTGAACTTCTTCAAATAAATTTATCAAAAAATCACATAACATTAAAAAAAGTGACTATTGTGAAATATACTCACCTCATATGTAACATTATGCGTTAATTGTGTTAACATCCTTCTCGTAGATCCGGTTCGTTCCATTCAGGAGAGAAGATAATTTATGTAATTCTTTTGTGTTTTTCCGATTTGTCTATAAAGCTTTCTTATATATTTGGCGATATGGGAAATTTGGGCTAACTTGCGAACTACGCCAACTTGGAGATATTTTCTCCAGATTCCCGAAAATATCGTTTATATTTCAAAAACGATGCGAAGTCAAAGAAAATGACGCCAAATCGATGTATTAATTATTAAAATATTTTAATATATGGACTACATTAATTATTGCAGATGCTAACAATATTTATAATTCTAAATTTTACAAATCAGTATTATAAATTTAGATGTATGAAATATAAGTTAATTGTATATATCAAAATACTTGCGCGCGTTGTCATCCCGAAAAGGATCAAATATACAATTCAATATTAAAAACATTGTGCCTTTCACATCATTTTTTTAGCATGACAGGAGTAAATCCATTGCATTATATAGGAGAAGTCATGCACACAGTTCTTTTAGTTATAACTCTTGTGATAAAATAGGTACACAAATTCACAGAGAATAGAAAAAGGGAATATTTCAACTGAAAAAAACATGAAATAAATGTTACAGTAGTATTAAAACTGAAAAATCTATTGTTTTCCTTTTTGTGACGGAACCATATTCTTTGAAATATATTTTCAACATTGTTTCAGATAAATATTTACTTTTGCAGTCGCATTGTATTTGATACCAAAAATTAATAATATATACTGTATGTTTACTTTCCCTGCAATACATGGTAAAGTATAGGGAAAGTATTGGAATCATGTCGAAAATCGCAACTCGAGTTTTCGACAGATCTACACGTTTCAAGACCTCTAGAATACAAAAAAAACCATTTTAGCGTGACGTCTGTGTGTGTGTCTGTGTGTCTGTCTGTGCAGATTTTGTATCCACTCTAATTAAAAAACTAATGGACCGAATTTCACAAAATTTAGTAGGTAAGTCACTTGTGGGCGACTCTGGTGCTGATTAGTTTTGGGTATGATGCGGGATAAAAAAAAAACCCGCCTTTTTTGCGAAATGGCCCTCAAAAGTTTGTATAAACTGTAACTGAAAAACTAATGGACCGAATTTCACAAAATTCTGTAGATGAGTCACTTGTGGGTCACCCTGGTGCTGATAAGATTTTGGTACGATTCGGAAAAAAAATAACCTGCCTTTTTTGCAAAATGGCCCGCAAAAATCGTCAAAATCTAAACTAAAGAACTACGTATGCTCAAATATATCCATTAAATGCTTGTTTAATACGTAATTTTTAACGAAGAAAAGAATAAGACCAACCCCATTACACTAGGACTAGCCGTTCTCGAGATATTTTAGTTTTTCGTATTTTCTCTACGCCACTTTTGAAAATAAGTCCGGTTACCGAATGAGAAAGAAAATTGAATTAAAAGTGAAATAAATTTAATTAAAATAAAGAGAATGTAGATATGATTAAGATTTTATGTAGTACATGTACACATGTATTACATAACTTGAATACATGTGTGTCGCGAACGTTTTGGTATACTCAACAGAGAAGACAAAGTTTTGAAATCAAACACATTTATTAAACATGAAATAACAAGGCAGTTGATCGAAAACAGTGGAGTACAAGCATTTCTCGCAATAACTCAGAGTTACACTCGGTAGGGTGACCATTAAGAACACCCCTGGAGGAAGAGGAACCAAGAGAATACACATATTTTCTGATACATAAAATAAACACAATATTCCTCATATTATACTTGACATTTATATATCACATTTGTATACTTTGAACATATACGACATTTTCATATAACATCATCAATGATTCGATGCTCACGAGGATTTGACAATTAACACTCTATTCGTTAGGTGAAAGACTAAATATATATAAAACTTTACCTCGTCTCTTTTAAATATAACATTTACAATTCTGTACCATGGGAAAGGATATCAGGATGGACTCTCGGCATAAACTCATCGAGATTCTTGCGCAGAACAAAATCCATAATGGTCGGGAAACTTGACTACACAACATCATGCTGGCGGAATTCGACATCTTGGTTGGTTACGGAGATTGGTTGATTCGTACCTTAGGACACAAGGAGGAGTCAGGCAAATACAAATCGCTGTAAAATGAGCTTTCCCTCTAGCCCTATTAGCGATTCAAGTCGACCAGTGAAAGAACCATTTTCTCTTTTCACAAGACTCATTATTCCATTACTACCAGGCTGATTCATTTAAAAACACGAGTGACTCATCTCTGAACCGAGCCAAACGACTCTACGCACAACTTGTCGAACTATGTTACATATTTTAATCACATCCTTCCACTTTCAAAATTAATCCACCTTTTCTTAAAATTCGCGATCATACGCGAATCAAACACACACGTCTACATTTTTCCACGACTCCTTCCACACTGCTTCCAAAATCCTTTTTCAAACGCGCGCGTGCGCAAAACCTGCAAGTTCCCAACTAGCGACTGAGAAGCGAAAATACAAAACTATTACTATTTTTCTGGAACATAAACACTTTTGCGATTTTAGAGTTCACTTCCCTTAAAAGTCAATGTAATTGAAAACATGTAGAAAAGACATTTACATTTCGAAATTGACACTTTCAATCACACAGAAATAAAACAATACTTTAATATACAATTTTAACACAGAGGTGTGAAAGCCTTATCACACTCCTTCGGGGCCCGGGAGAAAAATTTCCTGCAAAGCGGGGAATTTTTCCGCACAATACTAGGAAAATACCTGCATTAAGTTCCCAATGACATATGTTCCATTGAGAGGAATTTAGTGTAAATTTTGAGCGATGTACATGTACATCAAAGAAAAAAACAAAAACAAACAAGATCATGACCAGCATAATAACCAAAATCCAAGAGTGGCCTAAAGTTTGACTCGTGAGTCAAAAAAAAAATAAGTCTCAATACAAGCATAGACCTTTACAAGACAACACCAAATTAACAAGACACAAATGATGAAATTGCCCCTTTTAAAATTTAAACACTAATACATTTTCTGGTGAGTACCACAGAGACATGAAAATTTAATTTACTCAACTCACAAAAAGTTTAACTAAACAAAAAGTTTTCTTTCTTCAAAAATTTTACAATTAAATTCTATAAATTTACTTTTCACAGAAATCAATTTATTAACTATTATCCAACCTTGCCAACAAATTACTTTAAAGGACATTTAAAAAAAATTACTAATTTAGAAAATGAGACAAATTTTCAAACCAAGAATGTTGATCAGGCACCCAGGCAAGAAACAAGTCCATTAGAAAGTTGCAAACCTAGAGGTGGCGGTACCCCCAACCAATAAGTCAACAAACACCAAATGACAAAAAAAAATTTCTAAAATTTACTAGACCTTTAAATTAAAAAAAATCATTCACACATTCATAAAATAAAACAGAGATAAAAATTATCAGTTATCCTTAAAAATCCTTACCAAAACTCTAATCCATCAAGTACTTAATTATCTTAAAATTACTCTAAAACATTACTGCTTATCATTAAAGTAAAGCAAAAAAAAATTATTATTTAAGTATTTAGAATTTTAAAACACTACTTCAACCTGATTAACATGGCACTCACATTCAGAAAGCTGCACTGGCACAGAACTTGCAGTACAGAACATTCAGCTGACTGACACATAAAGCAAATTACACAGAAGTTCAGAAATATTGGATCCATTTTAACATAGCATACAGTTTTGCAAAACATTTTGTGAAACAATTGAAAATATAATATTATGAAACATAATTGTCCATCTCACAACAATATCAGTCTTTTTTTTTTTTTTTTTTTTTTGAAAATGTGAGAATTTCATAATCTAAACATTTTACTTTACTTTTGAGCCAATTGCTCTCTTGACATATTGCCTTAATTGACAAGTAACTTTAATGAATAAATTGGCCTCTTGGGCGCAAGTCATACTTGTGTGAATTAGGAACATTTTGAGTTTTAACCCTATTTTGATGGTTTAGAAAATATCTACTTTTAAATTGTCTTGTTTCTTGAGTTGAAGAATTATCAATGTTATCATTATATGTGCTAGAAATCAATTCACTACGTCTAGGAGGTAAAGGAGTTAATCTATTAACGTGGACCAATTGCTGATTACATGGATTGTTTTTGTGTTGAATGACAAAGTTAACTTCAGTTGTTTGCTTGATAACTTCAAAAGGACCATGATTTAAAGAACTGAGTTTTTTTGATTGGCCTGGCCGAATATGAGGTGTGTAAAGATAGACCAAGTCACCAACTTTAATCTTAGGCATTTTAGCAGATTTATGTTGTTGAAGTTGTTGTGATTCCTGAGCTTCCTCAAGGTTTTTCTTAACAGTTACAAAGGTCTTTTTTAAGCGAACCTGTAAGTCATCTGAATAATCATGAGTAGATTTGTAAACTGGATATTTTACACCTGTTAAAAGAGCATCAGGTAGCACAGGGTCTCGACCAAAGACAAGATGTGCTGGGGACTCGCCTGTTGAGGCATGAACTGACGTTCTATGAGCCATTAAAGCAAATTGAATCATTCGATCCCAATCGCCCTTATCAGAATAGACCAGATTCTTTAAGGATCTAACTAACGTACCGTTCAGTCTTTCGACTAGCCCGTCTGACTGGGGATGGTACGCTGAAGTATTATGTTTTTTTATGCCTAATTTCTTGTATAGATTGTTGGCAGCTTCAGAAATGAAGTTACTACCTTGATCCGTAATTAAGTGAGCAGGAATTCCATGAATACTTATAAATCTCTCTAAACAAGCGAGAATATCCTCAGTTTTAACTGTAGCAAGTGGATAAGCCTCTGGCCATCTAGTGAAGTAATCTGTAATGACAAGAATGTACTTCATCCCAGAATTCGAGATAGGTAGTGGGCCGACTACATCCATAGCCACACGTTCAAAAGGATAAGTTGTAATAGGAAATTTCTGTATTGGAGCCTTGTTGTTACGAAAACCTCTGTTTTTTACACAAGTTGTGCACGACTTCACATAATTTTCAGTCTGAGCATGCATGTCTGGCCAATAATAGTTAACTGAAATTTTTGCCAGAGTTCTTTGAAAACCACAATGTGCAGCAACAGGAGAATCATGGCAAAGCCATAGAATTTCTGAGACTAAGTCTTGAGGAATAACTACTCTCTCATTATATTGCTGTCTCTGCTTTGGATTTTTGTGTATGCAATGTAACATACCATTTTTCATGAAAAATGAAAGTTTTTGTGGGTATGGTTTTACACCTTTTTCCAGAAGATTTTTGATTTTTATACATCTAGGATCTTTCAATTGACCAATAGCTATCCTAGTTACCAGAGAAGCTTCCACAGTAGTCTGTACTTGATCTTGAGAATTTTCAACGATTGCATTTATGTTTTCACTACTATCATTATTCTGTACCACTACTTTTCCAGAAATTTTCGTAGGGACAGATTCTACAATACTTTTAGGAACAGTTTGTTTCTGAGTGTTTTGAGATTTCTTTGAAGAAGACTCATCAATACATCTCGAAAAATAGTCAGCTACAACATTATGTTTCCCCGGTTTATGAATGATTTCATAATCAAAAGCCTGCAATGAAACGATCCAGCGAGCTATGCGCGAAGTAGGATCTCTTAATTTGAAAATGAACGATAAGGATGCTTGATCACAGTAAATTTTGAAATGTTTGCCTAAGAGATAGTGCTTAAATTGCTGGGTAGCCCAAACCACAGCCAAAGCTTCTTTCTCGACTACACTGTAATTCACTTCAGCACCTTGTAATTTTCGACTAGCAAAGGAAACTGGGTGAGATAACCCATTTTCATACAATTGCGAAAGAACTGATCCCAAAGCGTAATTAGAGGCATCTGTATGCAAAGTAAAGGGCAAATTAAAATTTGGTAATTTTAAAATTGGTTCTTGAATAAGCTTGTTCTTAAGTATTTCAAAAGCTTCCTGAGCCTCCTGACTCCACACAAACTTTTTCTGCTTTGATTTTAAAAGATTAGTTAGTGGAAGAGTAATCTTTGCATAATCTGGTACAAACTTCCTATAAAAGCCTGTCAAACCCAAAAATTGTCTGATATTCTTGACACAGGTGGGTACTTTAAATTTTTGCACTAAATCAATGTTATGAGGGTCTGGCTGAACTTTTCCCTCAGACACTCTGAAACCTAAGTACTTTATTGTCTTTCTGAAAAAGAAGCATTTTGATGGCTTTAACCTAAGACCATGTTGAGATAATTTAATAAAAACTTCTTCTAATTTCATCATGTGTTCTTCAAAAGTTTTTGATGAGATGATAACATCATCTATGTATATTCCTGATAACCCTGCCAGTACAAGAGACATTAATCTCTGAAAAGACGCTGGTGCGTTTTTTAGACCAAAAGGGGTCCTACACCATTCGTAGTGACCGGTGGGCGTGGAAAAAGCTGTTTTGTGTGAATCCTGTGGATTCAAATGCAATTGGTAGAATCCTGAAGTTAAGTCCAAAGTTGAGAAAAATGTAGCACCTGCTAAATTATCAATCAATTCACTAATGTTAGGAATTGGAAAATTTTCTGTAATAGTAAGTTTGTTTAACTTGCGAAAATCACAACATAATCTATAAGAACCATCCGGTTTCCTTACAAACAGTACTGGCGTATTGTAAGGTGAAAAACTAGGTTTAATTATTTTAGCTTCTAATAATTCTGTGACTTGTCTATTGAGTTCCCCTTGTAAATGATGTGGAACTTTGTATGGTTTCTGATAAACAGGAACAGATGTTTCCAAATTTATCTCATGTAATATGGTTTTACAACCAGACAACTCAGCAACATTCTTTGCAAAAACTTGTCTATATTTATTCAACAAAGTTGATAATTTATGTTTTTGATCTTTTTGGAGATGACTCAGGTCAAAATCTCCTCCCCAACTTTCAAAAGGCTCCAAAGGTTCACTGGAGTCCAACTCTCCCTCACTCACTACATTAACTTCAACCTCCTCAGACACCTGAATTTCCTGAACATGAGCCACTTTTCTACCCTTATTCAAATGATAAGGTTTTTCCTCTGGGTTAGCAACACGAACCCAAATAATTCCATCCTTAGGAGCTCTATATACAGCTCTAGCAATGAAGATGTGGTCATTTTTCTCTGATTCCAGAAGCAAGGTGGAATTTTCCGGAAACCCTTCTGAAAGTTTGATTTTAATAAATGATTCAGATAAAGGAGGAATTATACATTTTTGTGAATTTTTCACAATAATTGGCTCTTTAATTTTTGTATTTAGAGTTTCTTTTACTCTACATAAGTTATTAACAGTTTTAATGTTTAAGTTCTTATGCTGTGCCACTTCTTCAGTACCACCTCTAACATGATTTTGCCTTTCCCCCATATGCAAAGTAACATTCTGTGCATTTACTACCAAATCTCTAAAAGATTTGCTTCCATTTTCCAAATCGTTAATATGTACCTCTTCACTACCCAAATGTGGCACTACATTATTTTCCGAAAAATTTCTGCTCACATACTCTTCCCGAATGACCTGAGACTCATTCACTACCGGTGCTAGATCTGCTTTGCATTTGGCACATGCATTCGTATGGAACTCTTTCGGTTTACAGTCCTCTACCACACGAACATATTTTCCACTACTCATCTGCGAGTCAGGCACAGCAATACGCTTTGCGACACTACTTAGGTTTGAGTCTGCACTTTCCGACTCATTTGCCGGTTCATGATTTGAAATCGAAAGTAAATTATTCGTACATTGATAACCAACAAAAGGAATGGAAGAGTTTGAAAACTTAAAACAGAAGTGATTATAATCTATAATAGCATTATGTTTATGTAAAAACTTGTTACCAAGGATTACATTATATGAAATAGGAGCTGGTGATTTTAACACAAAAAATTCGGTAGGGAATCTTTCTTTTCCCAAATTTAGCGAAATAGTGGCTAAACATTCAACTTTAGTATCTTGTGAACTAAAGCTACGCAAAATTGTTGGTTTGTATGTTAGCAACATATGTGCAATGGGTACAGTATTTAAAGCTTCCTCATACACTAAATTAATTGAACTACCCGTATCAATCAATATTGACACTTCACTGCTCACTAATTTTCCTTTTATAATAGAAAAAGATGACAAAGAATTTGTAATATTATGACAAATATTATTTTCCTCAAAATGTGATGTTTGCCTATCAAAAGTTTTTCTATTATTATAATTGTGCATGGGATATCTACTCTGATTCCCAGAAGAATGATTTTTGGAATTTTGCAAAGATTTATATGACTCCTTATTTTTATAATTTTGCGTTCCTTGCTTTCTATACTTCCACTCATTTGCAGACATTTGCCCTCTGTGTCTTTCACCCTGGTGATACCTAGTTCCAGGACTGGTATAAATTTTCCTACATTTTATACCGTACACATCTCTTTTTTGAAAAACCTTTTTCCAACACTGTTCTTGAACGTGACCTAATTTACCACATTTGTCACACTTTGGACGCGGTGAACGCTTTTCGTTAACTTTATCTGAATTAAACTTAAATTTTTCTATTTTACCCCTAAGAAATTCAATGTCCCTTTCCTGTTCTAACACTTTTCTTTTTAAATCTGACATACTTTCACTTTGATCTGGTGTGAGAACATATTTTTCTGGTGTGAGAACACCTTTTTTTGTAAGTACCGGATTAGTCAAGTACATAGCATTATTTTCATTTAAAATAGATTCCTCAAGAATTGCAAGTTTTCTAGGCGAATAAAAATCTCTAGGGTTTTGTGACAACACCAATCTTTTTAGTTCCGGATATAAACCATTAATAAATGAAGTTTTTAAAAGTGTTTGCCTGATTTTATTCTCACTTTCGGAATCTACATCTTCCGGAACAACCTTAAATGAAGCAGCTTCGATTCTCATCGAAAACTGTTTAACCGACTCATTTGGTCTCTGTGTAAAGTTCACGAGTGAAATTATGTTTTTAGTAACATTTTCGGTCACTTCAAAATGATCTTTCAAAATGTGAATAATTTCCTGCAAATTTTTACAATTTCTGTGCTTTGGATTCTCTTCAATCAATCTATTTGCTTCCCCCTCTCAATTCAATCTCAAACAAACTAATTTGTCACACTCACTCCAGTTTGCATGAGTGGCTACTAAATTTAACTTTTCCAAAAACTGTGACAACGAAAGCTCTGAATTTCCCGAGAATTTTGGAATATGATGTGCGAACTTAGGTGTGAAAATATGGAATGATTTTAACATGTTATCATTTACCGATGAAGCACTGTTTTGATTTGGCAAAGTGCCAGAAGAAGAATTCAGACATACCGGCGATTTATCTGATATATTTTCCTCATTAGATTTAGCTTTGTGGCTAACATTTTTAACTTTACTTCTAGAATTAACAGTATCCGACTCAGTAGCAATCTCAAGCGACAAATTCAAGGAGGAATTTAATTTTTTACTTGAATTTTTACTCATCTTACCGACATTTACTTTTTTGTTTCTAGTGATTGGAGCCATTTTGCATAACAATCAAATATACTCGTATAGTTTAACACAATATGCAATTGCAATGTTCTTAAACAGTATTTACAATAAAACCAGTTTTTATCAAATCAAATGACATAAATATGCAAACAAATCAATTTTTTTTATCAAATGGCACATATCAAATTCCAAGAACACTCGTTTTTGAGAATACCGAAAACAGAACATGGAACTCTGTTTACTTAAGAAAACACTCATTTTAGCACAACGGTAATTTTTAACCTTCAAAATTTCAATTCTTAAGAAAATTTCTAAAAATTTTAATTCTCTCAGCTCTTCCCCACTCACCGAGAAAAGTAACGGCACCAATTCTGTCGCGAACGTTTTGGTATACTCGACAGAGAAGACAAAGTTTTGAAATCAAACACATTTATTAAACATGAAATAACAAGGCAGTTGATCGAAAACAGTGGAGTACAAGCATTTCTCGCAATAACTCAGAGTTACACTCGGTAGGGTGACCATTAAGAACACCCCTGGAGGAAGAGGAACCAAGAGAATACACATATTTTCTGATACATAAAATAAACACAATATTCCTCATATTATACTTGACATTTATATATCACATTTGTATACTTTGAACATATACGACATTTTCATATAACATCATCAATGATTCGATGCTCACGAGGATTTGACAATTAACACTCTATTCGTTAGGTGAAAGACTAAATATATATAAAACTTTACCTCGTCTCTTTTAAATATAACATTTACAATTCTGTACCATGGGAAAGGATATCAGGATGGACTCTCGGCATAAACTCATCGAGATTCTTGCGCAGAACAAAATCCATAATGGTCGGGAAACTTGACTACACAACATCATGCTGGCGGAATTCGACATCTTGGTTGGTTACGGAGATTGGTTGATTCGTACCTTAGGACACAAGGAGGAGTCAGGCAAATACAAATCGCTGTAAAATGAGCTTTCCCTCTAGCCCTATTAGCGATTCAAGTCGACCAGTGAAAGAACCATTTTCTCTTTTCACAAGACTCATTATTCCATTACTACCAGGCTGATTCATTTAAAAACACGAGTGACTCATCTCTGAACCGAGCCAAACGACTCTACGCACAACTTGTCGAACTATGTTACATATTTTAATCACATCCTTCCACTTTCAAAATTAATCCACCTTTTCTTAAAATTCGCGATCATACGCGAATCAAACACACACGTCTACATTTTTCCACGACTCCTTCCACACTGCTTCCAAAATCCTTTTTCAAACGCGCGCGTGCGCAAAACCTGCAAGTTCCCAACTAGCGACTGAGAAGCGAAAATACAAAACTATTACTATTTTTCTGGAACATAAACACTTTTGCGATTTTAGAGTTCACTTCCCTTAAAAGTCAATGTAATTGAAAACATGTAGAAAAGACATTTACATTTCGAAATTGACACTTTCAATCACACAGAAATAAAACAATACTTTAATATACAATTTTAACACAGAGGTGTGAAAGCCTTATCACATGTGTACATGTATTCAAGTATCATAGAATTAGAAATAATAATATAACACAAAACCCGCCTATGAGGAAATTTCCCAAAATCATGGAAGACAATCTCATTTCATATACTAGTATTAATGGATCGGTTTCGCGATTATTATGCGTTCTTCAGCAAAGAAGAGTCAATGTCTTGATTTTCTTGTTGCATTGCAGATATGGGCTATCTGTTGCAGATGAGCGCATAATAAGTGTGAAACGGACAGTGAACGTCAGCAATGACAGTGCCTTCCAGATATATCGAGGTTTATGAAATAATATTGTTTTGTGTGCTAGAAATTGATTTATACATTAGTAATTCTGATAAAATAATATTTATTTATTTATTAATTTATTTGACTACACATTTCAACAGGTATACCGAGTAACAGATGAAAAAACACAAAATATAAATTATAAAAATTGTGTGGGTGAAATTTCAAAATTAAAATAAAATTCATGAGAATTAGAAACTCACTTTATGTTAAAATGCAATCATCATTAAACATATCGACATTCTTCAACCATTCTACAGAGGAAAAACTTACAAGCGTCATAAATGTAAAGGGCCTGGAGAAAAAGTTGTATATTTCTAGTTATAACTGTTGAGTTATAACTGTTGAGAATATTTTGTGTATTTATGATACCACTTATAATCAGTAAGGAAAAACACTTTGTGCAAGGGATAAGGAAAAACACATTTAAGCAAAAATGAAGTCATAATGAACTTACCATTGAACTTACCATTCTACAGAATCTTAATACGAGGGAAAACTTACAAGTATCATCAATATAACGGGGCGGAAAAATAGTTGGATATTTCTATTTATAACTGTTGAGTTATAACTGTTGAGAATGTTTTGTACATTTATGATACCTCTTATAATCAGTAAGAAAAAACATTTTGTGCAAAGGATAAGAAAAAACACATTTAAGCAAAAATGAAGTCATAGTGAACTTACCATTGAACTTATCATTCTACAGAATCTTAATACGAGGGAAAACTTACAAGCATCATAAATATAACGGGGCAGAGAAAAAGTTGGATATTTCTATTTATAACTGTTGAGAATATTTTGTGCATTAATGATAATCAGTAAGGGAAAACACTTTGTGCAAGGGATAGGAAAAAACGCATTTAAGCAAAAATGAATTAATAATGAAGTATACAGATGTTTCGAGGATACGCTAGATCCCCTTCGCCAGTGCAAGAGAATTAACAAACGCAAGAGAACCAAAAGGCTGCTTATAATATTACAGAAGCACTAATAATGGGGTGGAACAGCCCAGAGGTTAAATCACGGGTATTGCTCGACTCGATTTAGATTCTCAGCTTTGTCCAAACTGTTCCGATGTTCACTCGGAGTACGGGTATATTAAAACGGGTCCGTAAGTACTTCCGAGAGGGAAAGGAGGGTGTGTCCGCTGCGGATGCCGCCCCCATTGGGGTTCCATCTAAATTGGGTGGCACTTTCCGGTCGTTCAAACAGATACCTTACACCTTCGGGTAGTTCCGACGGTCTGAGTTGAACACTAGTAGTGAAAGATGACATCTATTATTCAAAGATTGATAATCAAATATTGTTTGTTTTCGTGTACTTATTTAAATAATCTTAAATATTAAATACTATTTATTTTTTTTTACGTCTCATAGCATGAATATATTGATATGCAGCTTTAACAAGTAATAAAGTAAAAACATAATTTTTAAAGTATATCCTTTTATTATTTGTTCATACAATAAAAGACAGAAAAATATTGCATTTATTAAAATGCATGTTACTAAAATTCATGAATGAAAGTGTTATGAAATGCATGCCCTTGTTTATTAATTATTTCCATTCTAAATTTTATATTCGGCAATTTCATTTTGGTTTCGATTCTAAAACTTGTTCTTAAATTTTATTCCAAATTGATAACGCGCCAATTCTGTAATTCTGCTTCTTGGAACTTTCCCGCCAGTTTCTATAAACCTGACGTAGTGTTACATTCCAACGCTGTTGTACATTTATGGCGGATTTGCATTTCATATAAAAAAGCATTGGAACTCCTTTTTCTATCGTCATGAACATGCGCAGGTATACTAAGATGCTTCGGCGTGGAATTTGTGATCAATTCAGTTGGCAATGTAATTTCAAAGAGATAGGTCGCGTGTACGCCCTCGGAGCAAGGAACCGAAAATAATTACCTGAAATTCTAAATTAGATTAAATTATGAAATAATCTCTTAGCTTATGAAAAGTCGCGTTTTGAAAAGAAATAGGTTTCGGTGGTGAAGGTGAGATGATTTTCTTTAACGTAGGAATAACGATGTGTTCGAAAGCGTGATATCTTGTACACGGTCGCCATGTATAATAATTTTGTCATTAATAAAAAAGAATTCTATTGGCAATATCGTCTTGTGAATCCTGCCTAGCATTCGTTAATCTATCATGTTTTGAAATGAAAATAATATGAATGCAGTTCAATGAATTGAGTGGAATAATACTGGAAATGACTCTTGAGTCTTCATTTAGCATTGTAATCACCACGTCTACTTCTCCATATATCCAATTCGTCAACCGTAAGCTGCACATCAATAGATCTCGATGTCACCTCAGCCAGTCTTCATATCTACTGACCCGACTGCCTTAAGTGCGCTTCACGAAAAGCACAACGCAAGAAATAGTGTACCGTCACTGTTAGATCACAACCGTGTAAGAAATCTTTTGGGATAAATGTGTTAGTTCGAGGCTTAACTCTGATTCCACAATTTCGAACGATAACCTGGGATGTTATGATAGTGACCCACTTCTCGTGTCTGGGCTATCTGAAATTTCCACCCAAGCAACCCGTTACAGAAGCGTCATACCAAATGTGGACTTACTAGCTACTCTGGTTTTCAAGCTGCTCCCCCACCCCACCCCTAAAAGAATATATTCCTTTAGTGGACCCAGAACGACCAGGGCCTGCGAGATTAAAAACTAAAAAAACAAACAAACTATATCAAAAAAGACAGCGATAAGTCAAACGTGACCTTTTTAGCCACACTGAACCTCGAGCTATTACCGAAAACGATTACATTTCTATTGTGGGTTTAGTACGGGCTAGTCCAATAAAGTTCCTCTTCCAGAGAAATAAGATATAGACCCAAAGAAAACGACATACCGAATTTTGAACTTTTTAGCTTCTAGCTTTTCTAGCTTTTCGGTTCTTATGTTATTCCCACTAAACGGGTAAAGTCATGTGGTGGACCTAGGACGAGCGAGCCCGTAAAATTTCAAAATCCAAATTCCAAACTCTAAAGTGGTATCCTCAATTTTTAAAAACATGTTATTTAAACATGTTATTTAAAAACATGCTGTTTTTAAAAACATGTTTCAAACATGTTAACATGTTGAAAATTGAGTATGTGTTTTCTGCAGTTACTCGTACAAGAACTGCATTCCAAGCGAAATGTTAGGAACACGCCAATTTATGACATTAACCTTGGGTGAATTTGTGATGTTAGCAGGGTCAATGATGCTTTTAAGATTTTCCCAATGGCAAAATTCACTCTGATTTTGACCAGAAGATCAAGATTGCGGTTACTCTGCAGGAAAATGTCGGCCAATTAATTTGTCGTAAGCAAAAAATCGTTACAATAGTCGTGTAAAAGTTTTTCAGATAAGCCATCCATGGTTTTTCTTAAGTCATATATCCTTTCTCAATGCAATTTCCAGATAGCGAGCAGAACTGTATAAGAAAATGTTCATTATGAACTCTAAGGAAAGGACCTTTGTGTCGTCTGGTGGTTGCTTTAGACGATAATATTTTTATTGCAGAAACTAAAACCACGTTGCCTCTTTTATTATATTACCAACTTTGGAAGTTATACTTCCAATTATTTTCTTTCTAGGAGTGATTAAAATGTAAAACGTTATTATAACCACATTGTATAGCACGTATTACTTTCCTTGCAATACATGGTAATGTATAGGGAAAGTATTGGAATGGTGTTGAAAATCGCAATTTGATTTTTCGGGAACCTATACACGTTTTGGGCATGTAGATCCGCAGGACGATTTTCAGTGTGACGTCCGTGTTTTTATCTGTATGTCTGTGTATCTCTATGTGTGTCGGTCTGTCTGTTCGTGCAGATTTTGTATCCACTCTAACTGAAAATCTAATTGATAGAATTTCATAAAATTTGGTAGGGGACCCTTGTGCTAATCAGATTCTGGTACGATTTGGGATTAAAGAACCAGTTTTTTTTACGAAATGGCCCATAAAAAGTGCTTGTATAAACTCTAACTGAAAAACTAATAAACCTAATTTCACAAAAATTGGTAGGTAAATCCCTTATTGGTTAACCTGGTGCTGATTAGATTTTGGTATGATTTGGAATAAAAGAACCTGTATTTTTTATGAAATGTAAAGCAAAATCTTTAAATCTAAAAATGAAGGACTAAATGTGTTCAAATATATCAATTAGATGCTTATTCTATACTCTCTTAATTTTTGATGAGGGAATAAATAAGATCAACCCCATAACTCTAGGATCAACCATTCTCGATATATTTTAGTTTCTTCGCATTTTTGTTACGTCACCTTTGAAAATATGTTCAATTATCAAATAAAAACGAAAATTGAATTAATGCAAAATCAGGGTAATATCAAATAATTGTGGCCGTTATTTCATGCAATTTAACTCATTTAATGAATTATTGAAGAAATAAAGAGAACGTGAATATGAGGCTGCAGGGAAAGTCATGTGTGGCCTCCATCAGATTTTTTGTTTAATTTTAAATCTTAACACATGCGCATTCTGCAATTTATTGATGGACGTCATAAATGTAGCCTTTAGAAGGTTAGGTGCAGTTCAAAATAAATACTTCATTACAAATTCCTTAACAGCAAAACGAATGGCAGTAATGAAAAGTATAAGTTCAATTCGTGATATTTTTTCCAGATTTATAGTCACGGCAATTCCTTCCGTAACATTGATGGCGTGGACCCAAACATGCAATTACTCTGCTTCCGTGAACTAATCCTGACGACTATTTATGCATCCATTTTTAAGTAGGGCGTCGAGGATTTAGACTACACGAACCAGTTGAATGTGCAAAATAGAGATAAATGAAGATGTAGAAGATGCATATTCAGTGACTGTAAAACATTTCTTAAAAATACAAATCTTAAGTATGCCAAAACACGTCTTAAACATTTTAAAATATCTAGTAGAGATATCTAGTAAAGATATCTAGTAAAGATATCTAGTAAAGTTTGGGTTTTGACCAATTCCATATATGTGCCCGGAATTTGAACTGAATTGAATTGAATTGAAATTTATATATTTATTTGTAATATATGTTAATTGTAATTTTCCATTTTGTCCTATGCAAATTTATATTCACGATTGCTGGTAGCATAAAGCGCATGTCTGTCAATTCCTTATTATTGTCATTAAAGATGGACACTATGTTGGCCGAAAGCACTTTTACCTATTCAAATATTATTACGCTGATCCGGTGGTCGGGCGGTCAGGGGCATGCATTTCCGACTGATCGCTGGATTGCCGGGTTGCGGGTTCGAATCCCGCCAGCGGGCATGGATGTTGTCGTGTCGAAACTAAGTCAGATTCTGCAATTCGGGGTGCTTCTATAAAAGTGAAACTGCAATTATTCTCCCCTTCGCCATGGGATACCCTGGGAGTCTTGTGGACGTGGTGTCCCTTCACCACGGGGAATTAGTAATATATATATATATATATATATATATATTATTATGATCGTTATTGATGGTGTATTGAATAAAGACGGGTTAGAAAGTATTTATAGTCTTTACTAGATATGCAAATCTTATTTTACGCATATATAATCTCAGAAGCAACTTATCGAATAATAGAAGCAGCAAACATCCGTTTAATGCATAAATATGAAATATGAATTGTACTATCTCGAGCTGACCTCTAATCGAGCGGTTGCTTCAATCATATTTAACACGAGTCCACTATATTAGAAAATTTTCACCATGAAGGTACAGGGAAGGAATTAAAATCATGCTGGAAAAGCGACTATTTCATTTGAGACAATAATTCAGGTGGTGCTAGGATAAGTCCCACTGCATTGTATATATTTTTATGGTGAGAGGCTTGTATTGAACTAAACAACATTTATTTATTCTGTTAATTTTCTAGAAAATTTTTGTAAGATGCAAATTAGAACCCAAACGATATATAATATTTCTGCGTGTTCCATTTTATTTTATACTACAATTTTTTTGTCAAATATATTATGTACTTACCCTGTTCTACAACAAAGAAAACTACGTATTATTTCTACTCATAATATATTTTTATCCATCTCCTCAATAACTCCATGGGATTTACTTTACCATCTTATACACGCTTTTGCAAAAAAAGTGAAGCACTCCTAAAAAATAAACCGCGTTTCTGCGGCGCAACTAGCGTCGTATAAAGCATGTTAAAATTGTGGGCGGTTTATCTTTGCTCGTTATCGGCGTTGCAGTTCCGTGAAGACACAACTAACAATGCCGTTACGACGTTGCCGAAGACCTTATAAGCAATTAGACGAGATCAAAGGTGGTCATATAGTCGGGATGCGTGAAACTGGCTGCTCACACCGAGCAATAAGCCGCCACATGCAATGAACGGACACTGCTGTGGAAAGGTGCTGGCAGAAATTGCTGCTGCAAGGAACTTATCGGCGGAATGAAAGCTCTGGAAGACCAAGGTGCAAGAATGCGAAGCAAGATCAGGTGATTGCGCAACATGGCCGAATTGGCCCAAAGGCATTACTGTCAGCCATCCAATGCGCTACTCTTCCATACCACTCGTGGTACCTTCCACAATTCCAAGGCGCTTAGCTGAGGAGGGGTTACGCTCACGACAGCCTTTAAGATGATTGGCTATAACCCCACAACATTGACAGAGTCATTTGGAGTGCTGTCGTAGCCGAGTATTATGGCTGCCAGAAGTGATGAATCACGCTTCAGTCTTTCAGCTGATGGCCATCGGGTAAGTGTGTGGAGGCACCAGAGCCAGCGGTTTCAATCAGCCTTTGTGCACTTGTGATTTAACCATTCAGCCCTTGTGTATTAACTGCACAGAGGCGAACTTAAGGTTTAAATTAAAGTTGAATGATGGACACTCTTTGTCCTAGGTTTCAGAGAATTTTGGGTGTATCAAGAAATTTTGTAAACTATGGATAGTTGAAGAGTGCTTATTCCAATTTCTTCTTGGAGGTTGGAGTCCCTTGGTGATGGTTGTATTTTTATGGTTATTTGAAGGTTGAGATGGTGTTATATCAAAGGTATATAGATTATGGTATTTACAGATGAACATTTATTTGGATAGAGAAAAATATTTATAAATTTATTGGTTTTATGATTGTTTGCTTACACTATGTTGGTTGTATATATTTTGAAGTTTTATGTTAGTGAGGAAAACGCATGATATTGATATTGGTTTATGCCGAGGGATTTTAAGCTGTTCTTTTGTGAATAGTTGTAGTTGGTATGTGTCGCTTGATCTGCTGGGGTCGTTTCTTTTGTTTTAGGGTATTCGGTCGGATTGTATGCTGTTTACTTTGGTCCTTGTGTCTGAAATATTTGTTTGATTTGAATTATGAACTTCGAAAATGTTGTATTTTTGGTATTTGGAATCTGGAGATTTGGAATTAGACATTGGAGTTTTGTGATTGTATTATAAAGTAGTCGTTCTATTTACTTGCAGTACTGTTTATTTTGTTTAGTTGTAGTACAGTAGTTAGTTCTGTATACTTGTGAAGTTTATTTTGCATATACAAGCTTTGTTAATGTATTTTTGTTAAGTTTGGAACAACTGAATATTTTTGGATTATTTGTATGTTTCTAGAACACGGGATCAACTTTTATTTTGAAGCATGTTGGCCTGGAGTAGAGGAGTTATATAGCTGGAGTAGAGGAGTCCATGTGGAGTTATATTATTGTTTTGTTTCCGCAAATGTGCGGAAGTTTGTAGCAGGTTTGTCTGCTTATTTATATTTATATTGATTATTGTAATATATTTATACTGTTTATTGTGATATATATTATTGGTTTTTCCCGCAAATTGTGCGGAAGTAGAAGGCCGTGTAACTGTCTTGGCCAGACACCCTCTTTTACTTTGTTACTAAATCCCTTGGTGTTCGTGGTTGTGGGCGCGCCGCCTGGGGAAGTCGACGGCTTCCCTTGTCCGCTGGGCTTATGTTGCCCGTTGACTCTCCTTGCGGGGGATCTTTTCCATCTGGTTTTCTCGGCCCGAGATTTTGGATGCTCTGCCCTACGGGCGAGCCCTCGGGTCTGGGTTGCGAAAATAAATTCAGTCTTTGTTTTACAGAGGTACACAGACTTCCGAGAGGCTGGTGGTTGGGTAAGGAGAGTTCGGTCCCTGTGGATGCCTCCCCCACTGGGTTCCGGTCTAAATTGGGTGGCACTTCCCGGCCGTCCAAACAGTTAGCTTACACCTTTCTGGTAGGTCGGACGGTGTGAGTCTCAACAACAACAACAGCAGCAGGCTCACACCCATTACCCCTGGTGTGATGGTGTAGGGTACTACCTCTTACGACAGCAGGTCATTTCTAGTTATCCTGTGTACGACTTTAACAGCTCAGCGATATATTGATGAAATTTTTGCGGCCGTTGGCGTTACCCTTCATGGCACGTCATTCTGGGGCTATTTTACGACAAGATGAGGCCACACCACAAACGGTTGGTATATCTGTGTAACTGTGTCCGTTCTGTTGATACTATTCCTTGGCCAACAAGATCACCAGACCTTTCGCTAATAGAGCATGTATGGGACATCCTAGACCGCCAGATTCGGGCACGCCGGAATGTAGCAGATCTGGAGCAACAATTGAGAAATACCAGGCAGAATGTATGGCAGGATGGCATTAGTAAATTTTTTATCACTCCTTATCTAGATGTATACAAGCATGTATCGCCGCCAAGGAGGGTTTCACCAATTACTGATCTGAAGATTCAATGTGTAATTGCCAACCATTGATGGGTCCTTCGGCCTTGATTTCGTAATCATTCCATTACCTGTGTACGCATATTTAATTTCAATAAAAACAGTCACTTTCTACATGTTGCTTCCTTTTCGTTTTTTGTTTTGCAAAAGAGTGTATAATACGGGCAATCTGTTGCCATCGCACGATGGTACAATTTTGCACTTCTCTCACAGTGCACTGTGAACAAGAAAGATAATTAAATGGTAAAACTTAGCAAATGTCTATAATATATGAACGAGTCAGTAATATTGCACACCTAAAATCGAATTTACAGAAATCAGAATTGAAACTGCACTAGACCACAATGGCCAATCAGTTCACTGACTGTGCAATTCTTATTTTCTTTCCAAGATATTGAATTTTCATCAATGAGTTTACCAATTTTTACCAATTTGGCGACATTTTACAGCAATTTGGTAACATTTTGCACAGATGCCAAATTTTTAACTAAATTTTCGCTTATAATAGGTAAATGACTTTTGGCGTCCAAATAAAAAACTAGTACACAAAGCATTTTATCTCGTGAATAGAACGTACTAAATCCAAGAGAATGATGTTAACAAATTTATCTCATAATATTACATATGAAAAGTGAACATGTTTTATAATAGTTATTTTTTTTTAATTTCATGCGATTTTTGGATAAATTTATTTTTAAAATGGGCAATATCTCTAGAACGGTTCATACTAGCGTTCTAATTTTTTGTCAATCGTTTCTCAACCAAAAATTGCATAAAAAATGGTTATTTACGTAATTTTGTTGAAAGTTTTAATTTTTTGACGATTTTTTTCAAAAGTTCATTCGAAAATTTAGGAGTTTTCTGAACATTTGATTGTATTTAAAAACAATAGAGTTCCAGTGCTCACAGATTATAATTTTTACCCCAAATTTCTTTCGAATCTCTCCATCCGACATTTTTGCATGTGATATGCAAAAATGACTTACATGTGACATTTTTATAGAATATTTCTAAATAAACTTATTTAATTGAAATTAATGAAATTATTTAATTTAAATTAATTAACTGAAAGATCGTGAAATGCAGGATTATTTATTTGATCGTTAGTCACATAAGTTTCCCACAATAACACACACAAAAAAAATTTCTCTTGGATATCTAAATTAGGAATTTTCGAATTAAAATTTTAAGAAATAATTATTTAACAAATCGCTATGTGCAATGTATGATATAAAATTTGCGATTTTTAAATGTTAATGAATTAAGTTAAGGTTACGAAACATAAGTCTGTTAAATTTTTTATTTAAGTTGTTTTAATAAACTCCCTATATTTACACATTGAAGCATGGGGCTGCAACACAAGAAGAATATCACTATGGGCGTCGACGGGAAATTTTGCAGGAGGGAAAAGGGTTATATTTCGTAGAATTCTGATAATGACAAGTAATAATAATAGTTAGTTAATAATAATATTTAGTTAAGAACAAGTAGTGTCTTTATCAGAGTGCTTCGTTATTTCCTCTACGATGTGTTAGCAATTAAGCAAACTAAATAATTACATAACAGTATGCACGTGCATAGTAGGGATTAATTATGAAGTAAATACTTAAAGTAAAAACACAGCATATATCAACTGAGTAACTGCATCATCCGGATTAGGAGGAAAAAATCTTCCTCTTTATTTATGATTAAAGAATGCCCAACCAGTCCAAAACAAACTAAAAGGCACATGGAACAGAAAGTTTCTATATTTTTAGTGTGGCGGCTCTATCTTTCCACAGTGAAGGAAGAATCTAAATTTGGACTTCGAATAAAGTTCAAATGGTTACTTTATATTCTGTATTTTCAACAAAATTTTTGCTTTGGTGTGTAAATAACATTCATCTCCAATTCATCCCTTTATGCGTCCCATTTAGCTCAGACTTGAGGTATGAAGGATAAATGTTTGGATTTTTCTTTTATAAAATTCCCGATTTTCCTCCACAATATGTTGAAAAATAAACAGTATTATTTTTTATTTTATAGCTGAAAAACATATGTATAAAACAAAATGCAAAACTTCAAATATTATGTGCATGCTGCATAGAAATAGTTTTCTAATAAAAATATCCTGTTCACCAGCTAGAGGTGGCTTCTTCGACTACTTTCCATCTCTTTAAAGAGCATGCATATTTTATTTTCTGCATCAAAATTGTCTGAACCCAAATACGCAAATCTGGGGAATATTCTACGTTTTAAATTTTGACCAAGACCGAAAATACCACAATCTCTTCTTATAGCTGGTATAAATATTTTTATGGGGAAAATAAATAGCCGTTTGTGCTATCAAAGGTTATGTGTGAATATGAAATATCATATTCTATTTTTACAATCATGCTAATGCATTTTATTTCAAATGTAAAATATGCATTGCATAAATAATCATATGTATAAAATATGTACGTGTTTATCGTTGCGCCCTAATTATCTGATCAACTCAATTTTACCTGAATTATTTTGTCACAATTTGATCCACGTCATTCGAAAATGCATTTGAATCACTAAGTGATACTAACTGAAGTGTGGCCCAACTCTATTTTCTCATAGCATAGTCTATTTTTAAATTGTTTGTTGGTTACTCTTTTTATTTCATATTACACAAATAAAATTTCGAAAAATCGGTATCGTTGATCAAATGATTGCTATTATAGCGTGTTACCTTTCACTTTAAAGGTCTTGATAAAATATTTTGATTAATACCACACTTGACAATGTACCCCCAGATGGGTAACTTCCCCCCTCCGCCCCCCCCTTCGCACCGACGAGAGCCAATGACATCACGAACATAAAACATGCATCGCGGCTATTTTTGACAACGATTAAAACCATTAAGATTTGCCATCATTGTGACATGAATAATCCAGTTTATGCATAATATTTTAGGAATAATCCCTTTTATGTGTCAAATGCACTTATCATATGCACTTTTATGAATAATCTCTTTTATGTCAATTTTCGTTTTATTTTGTCATGTTAAAAAAAATATAAAATTTTGAATAAATTTCGAAGTTTTTGCTCGAATTAAAAAAATAAAATCTATGTAGTTCTATATTTTTCAACAACAAAGCTGGATATAATGTTTCGTGAAAATACAATAATATTTGTACAAGTTATCGTGTACACATCGATCACAGACATACATACAGACAGACGAGCATCACTGCAAAAATAGACAAACCGCGTTCAGGAGGTCTTAAAACATATATTGCCCACATCAAGATCTCGAAATCGAAAATTTTCATGAACATAGTAATTTCTCGATACTACGTCGTATGAGAAAGGTAAAACTAGAAGGAGTTAAAATGTACAAAATTGGAGTGGGATAGCCATTTTGTTATTTATATTATGATATGCACGATAAGTTTAATAATACACAAATAATTTCATTATAACACTATTACTGGCCTAGGAGACGTATGATTGGTTTGAAAGACGGTATTCATTACTAAAAAATGAGAATTTTGTACTAAATTTCTATTATCAATTAACTTTGTGTAGAGTGCAGTATTCACAAGAATGTGCTGCTATAATGCTCAGGAATTGTAGTTTATCACCTCTCTAAATGCACAGTGTCAGTATGTCAGATGCACAGTGTCAAATGCAACAAACTGAAAAAACTCACGAACAACTGAAAAAACTCATACATACTAATCCGACCAAGCTGAGTCCATATCTGAAATACGTTTCACAAATTAACCCTTCGATCTGGAAAAATAGCCTTTCAAAGTTGGATTATGTTTTTGCTATTTTCATGCTTATATCTCAGACCGAAGGCGTTGCCAAGACATAATGCAATTGAATGTACATGGGATTAAACAGAAAACAGCAATCAGCCCATGGAGTTTATGATGAGACAGACCACTTACAGGATTCAGCTGAATAGGAAAGTTAATCTTGAGAGGTCATCCCAATTTAAAATTTCAAAACCATGGATTTATAGAGACTTGATTCTTTTAACACTTTACAACAAAGTTGAAAAGCGTTTATGACTTTGTTCATTCTATCTGTCTGTCTGTCTGTCTGTCCGTTAGCACGATAACTGCCGTAAAAATGACTGAATCAAAATGAAATTTTAGTATGCTGTTCAGACGGTCTGTAGGACCTATGGGAATATACATGAATAATATCACCAAATTAGTTTTGGATTGAACCCGGGTTGACAAAATGAAATACATTGAGCTCTATGGGACCTAATTTTTCAAACATTTTTTAAGCGGATTTAAAATTCACAAATTGCTTCGAAATTTTTAGGTAATATTCAAATTGTTCCATAAAATATATAAAAAAGAATTCAGCGAAATATATTCAGTAGTTTTTTAAATAAAAATTAAAATAATAATAACATTTCTTATATGAAACGATCACGTGACCATGATATGAAAGTATCACGTGATCCACTTCAAAATGATATATGGCATCCATCTTGTCTCAAAATCATGATTTTTAAAGTTCTTTTTATTTCATATTGAGTGTTGTATCCGTCCTAAAACCACTTTATTTTGGTTTAAATTCTGTGCATCTACATACCAAATCAACGCAATTACAATATATATGAGTTTAAATGCTCATCCAAATTTGATTATTTCTACAACTAAGCCTATTTTTCACTTATGTAAAATGTAAACAGCAAAATATGTAGGATGAGTTGTATAGAAATTGCTGTATTTTTTTAACTCAAAAGAATTTAGCTCATGGAGTCTGCATAGCTGATATGAAATAAATATTCATTGACTGTACCGAGAGAAGGACGATTTTTTGCGATGAAGTTTTAAGTATAGAGTTAAATTACTTGTAGCTCCATGGTCTCAATTTTTAAATAAAATAAATTAATATAGTATTGTGATGAATGACATGAATGGAAAATTATTTATGAATGAAATGCTGCTTTTTTAGAGAGAGCCAGGCGTGTTATTTTTTCTATGACGTCATTTGAATGAATTTCAGTTGTTTTCGATGAAGTTTTTAAATATAATAAATTATCGTGGTATTATGATTACTAAAATTATTATCGAGTAATATATCACATTTTAGAGGTGTTTAAACCAGGCAATTTATATTTCAATGCCGTCATTTGAATGAAGTTCATTTTTTTCGATGATGGTTTAAGTTTTCAAATATAATAAATCAATGTAGTGCTGTGAGAAGTTTTAAAATATTACCGAGGAATGTATTGCATTTTAGACATGTTTAAATAAAATTGCATTGCTGTTGGAAAGTGTTTCATAATCAATGCTTTAAGCATGATTGATCTTTCTTTTTTTATTTTTTTTTTAAATTCGCAGTTTAAATGGGACTGAATTGTATGACCCATGAATTTAGAGGGATTATGGTATGACCGGAAATTGAAAACTTGAAATAAAATGTTTTATGCATTAAACCTTATAAATTAGTTTGATAAAATATTAAGATGTATTCGGTTATTAGAGCGGATGGGAGGGTCAACGACAGTTGATGTCAACCTGTTCCTGTTTCCCATGCATGGTTACAGTGTACTTGTAGGGACGTAGAGTACGATGTGACTGGACTTTGCTGGTTCACTATAAAACAACACTTGTTACCAGAGTTTCAAAAGAGTGATATGCTGCCCTTTTCTAATCAACGATTTAATTTGATTTTTGATTTATCGCTATCGTTATAAATTTTCTTCAAAATTCGTTCTTTTTTACCTGAAATGAGACTCTGAAAGAGAAAATCTGAGAGAGAAAATCTGAGAGAGAAAATATATCTGGAGTGTGACTCAACACGAATTTCTCATTCCGTTCTCATTTCTCATACAATTCTTATTTCTCATACCATTCTCATTTCATCATCCATTTTTAATAGCTTCATTTTTCTAATTTTACAACAACATTTTTGAAAATTCGGTATCATGGGCCAAATGATTACCAATACAGTGTATTATTCTTCACTTGATAGTGCTCGAAAAATTCTTTAGATTGGTACCAACCTTGACAAAATACCCCCGAAGAAGATTTTGGAGGTAACTTGCCTCCAAAGAGGGGCTAAATATGTCACAAGCAAAAAAAAATGTATCGCGGCTATTTTTCAATTCAGTGATAAAATCTATACATCCTCGTGATCATTAAGCAATACATAAACCCATTTATACACGATAAAGTCAAAATGACATGATTATGTCAAATTTTGCATTATGCTGCCGTGTTATAAAAATATAAAATCTCAAAAAAATTTCGAAGTTATCAAATTTAAAAAAATTCTATCAGATCTAGAATTTTTAATAACTAAACTAAATGTAAAATTTCGTGAAATTCCATCAAAATTCGTGGTCGCTATTGTATACACAGGACATAGACAACATACAGACAGATGAACATCATTCCAAAAGTAGTCAAAACGTGTTCAGAAAGTTTTAAAACATATATTGGCATCAAAAGTTGGAAATCGAAAATTTTCGTGTAAACAATACTTTCTCAAAAATGCGTATGAGACAGTAAAAATATTTTATGCATAAAATCTGGGTAACAGAAGTTTTTGTGCCATTATCATTTAAAACGTATTCAATTCTGGCAAATGATCATCTGTATAAATTCGCCTCATACGCCTGAACAGAACATATTTCGCTGAATGAGTACAAAAATAGTTTGGTGCTTTAATTTGAAAATATAAAGTGCTACTAAAGTTCTAAGTATTTAATTTTTTCATCTATAGTCCAATAAAGATATTCATCCTATCATGATAAGTAAGAAACTGCAAAAAATAATAATAATTACATCTCTTCAAAAAACGCAATTCCTATTTCCCGGTATTTTATGCAAGTCTCAGCAATAAGTGTCATCAACAACTTTTTCCAAAACTTTAGCACCTGATATATTTTAGCAATAAATTTCTTTTACAGCCTGACGTTAATTCAAAAGCGAAAAACAATCACCTGGTTCAGCTCCATGCCCATGTATGTCTCAAAAAAGGCTATCGATAGATTTTGTTATCAGAGCTAGTCGTAAATAAACGGAAAATTGAAAATGAGTGATAAATATCCAGTGATTTGGGACGGATATTGCTAAAATATGTTTAGAGGCTCAGATAACTGGAATATATGATTCATTATAAAAATTATTTTCTTTTAGAAAACTTTTGACATGTCCAACTCATAACTTTCGCTACAGATTAACTTATAGGATATGATTTCTATAACCACCTTTTCAAAATAAGTTCAAAATATTAAAATATCGAAAACAAAACCACTATATTATTTCAAAAACTAAACATCCGATATGTATCCTTGTAAGGCTTTCAGGACTACAAATCATTCCCTTGATGTTTACAAATAGCACTTTTGATTTTCGGTATATGAGCATTACACATTTAAGAGTAAAGGCCTTAGCTATGTTGAGCAAATTGCAGATCCTGACTTTGTGAGCATTTGGATATTAACCGACAGACGATCTTCAATTCAACACCTTAGTAACTGGAGGAGTGTTGGTGACAGAGCAGGAATTTCCATCTTAATGTTAATTAATAGGCTCTCTGAGAAATTTGAGGTGCATTTCCAATGGATTCCGTCTCACGTGGGTGTAGTAGGAAACGAGAAATCGGATTCGTTGGCGAGGGCTGCTTCTATGGAATCTCCCCGGCATGATATGCCTTCTACATTTAGTGAGGTATTCTCGGAGGGCAGGAGGACTTACAGCGATCTTTGGAATGTCCCTCCGGTACATGGCTGGTACTCTGGAAGGTGCCCGGGTGGTGCCCTTTCTTTTGAGGGTCAGAGATCATGGCAGACCTGTTTGTCTTGCTTTGTTAGTGGACATTTGAGGATTCTCACCTATGAGCATGGATGGAAGGTTTTTAAGCTCTGCACTAAGTGCAGGACTACTCAGGCTTCGCCTGAGCATATTTTAAACTGTTTTGACTTTAAGTTGGATTAGATGTTTTCAAAAATCCTCTTTTATTTTTAGACTTTTTAGAAGTTCATGGACTGATGGAATTGGTATAATTATTTGTTGGACCAATTAGGGATTAGGAACAACAACAACACATTTAAGATGCTTAAGGATGCTTAAAATGCTAAAAAGGGATATTTTCAATCTTAAAATTGTTTAAAGCATTGCTCAAAATCTATAAGCGATTTATAAAATAAAATTATTGATCTAGAGACTGCATTTCCTATTGAATATCTTTATCGCTTACGGTTCATACTTGTTTTAGGAAGATATTTTGAGTAAAAATAAAGAAAGTGAAAATAAAACTCACTCAGACAAAAACTTTTTCATTTTATTTTTTCGAAAAGTATTGTGCAGAATATTAGAATATTGGATTTATTTTTGTAAATTCCTAAATGGTACCATGTTTCGGCAATAGAATTGCAAATTATCTACACTTCCATCTATAAAGTTCGGATATATAAAATAGCAAAGTATTTACATTTCTCATAACACTCCGATATCAACCGGACAACCAGAACTAAGGCTCTTTAATATATAGGTTGGTGCTACCGCCATTTTTACACCAACTGGTCTAGTCATTTGTCGTTTGATTGCGTTGTTTCAATGGCGAGTATTCCAAATGGCTGATATTTGATACGTAATTTATCTTTAAAATGAGTGCTTCTGATGACAAAAATATTTTACTTTAAAAGAATAATCATACCAGAAAGATGTTTAGAACGTTTAGATTAATTCAAGAACCCGAGAAAAGGACGAGTATGTAACCTCGTTTTTACCATGCCATAGAAAATAATAAAACCACAAAAATAATAAAAACATCCCCATAACTACAGGGCTAACCATTCAAAATACACTAGTTTTTTAGTTTTTTTTTTGAAATATTAATTTAAAAATACGTCTTGTCGCCAATTAAAAAAATAAATCGAATTAAAACTGCAAATTCAGTGCAATCTATGTATAAAGTGCAGTATTCTGGAGTTCTGCGTTGAGTGACCTCAGATACTGAAAACAAAGGAAACACTAGGCTCATTCTCATCTTATTTTCAATAACGGATAATTCTGGAGCTTTACGTTGAATATGACATCACATACTGAAATATACATAGTCCGACATTGAGTTAATTTTTAATTTATTTACAAATTATTATGATGTGTTAAATAAAACATGTGCTACTCATAATATTTTTATTATTCGATTTAAAATGAAATGAAGCTTCATTTATGAATTTGGCTTGCTTCGCCGCCCTTGCAGGCTGAAATTTCAAAATTAAAACTTTCAAAACAGCTTAGATGGCCTAAGCATAAAAAAAAAACATTTGTTACCTACAATTTGTAATTTCCAACGTATTCTAAAGTTTGAACTTTAAAAATATTAGTGTCATCGAACAAATTTCCTAATACTACAAAAAGTGATGTATTATTGCTTATTATTGCAATACACCCTTTATGCAATCCGAGGCTATTTCCGCACCACGAAACAATTATTTTTTCATGGTAAGACTGCGCTTATCTCAATATTGCCTTTTGGGTACCTCAGAATCGACAGTAAATAGACGAATAGAAGTAAATATTTTCATGTTAATTATAAAGCTATATCTATAAAAAAATTATGTATACTATATAAAATTTCTATTATCAGGAAGTAAATAATTTTATGTTGACTTTAAAGTAAACTATTCTCTTAAATAATTTATAGGTAAAGCTTAAAAATATTCAATTCGAAACCAGATGATCCCTTTTGAATAATAGAGTGGAATAAGGGTAAAATCGATGATTATTCATCCAGTAGTGATTTGCAACACAACATTATATATATATATATATATATATATATATATATATATATATATATATATATATATATATATATATATATTCCCAATTTTGATAATGTCTCAAACTATACATTAGAACATATTTTATTTGACCTATATATGACGACAAACACATTTTATTACCTCAGTTATCGAAATTCTCAATAACATCTTGCAGAAAATGGCAACTAATGTTATTAAGTGAAACTCTACATATATGTATACTCAATCAATAAGCCATGTTTGTATGTATGTCCCTCTCAAATGTCAAAGATAATAATAAATTGTTTTTAATTACTAGGGACTTTTTAATGTATCTACCAATACGGTAACTCATTTGAAAACTTTGAAATTTCGAAAAATTTAATAGAGCTTAAAATTTTAGCAAAATTCTTCTAAAACCTGGCGAAAAATAGATGTAGTTTTTATAACAGCTATATTTTATTTTTAATCACGAGATCGAATTTTAAAACTGAGGTTAACGGTGTTTCAAAGAATTAAAATTTCAAAATAGTTGATTGTTTAAATGTATAGTTTAAAAACGGAAAAATGATGCAGACCCCAAAAAAATCTACTCATCTAAAAAAATATAACATATGTATTCCATTAGTTTAGTTTCATTGCTTTCTTGTTTGTTTCTTTAAACGCAATCTAAATGTATCGATAAAGGTTCTTAAAACTCGCAACTCAGAAAACATGATAATTTTTTTATACGGAATTTTTAAAGATACACTTACCAAAAAACTTCTTGAAAGAACAAAGAGATTCACTTAAAAAAAACTGTCTACCAAATCAAACTCTAAATTTTATGATTAATTTTTAGACAGAATTGTATGGCAAACATGTTGATAATTTTTTTAAGAAAACAGCCTTGCACTGTGGTTATGTCGAAAATTTGGGAAAGCACTATCAATAATTTCAGATGAGAATACTCGATATAAGGCAGCATATATTAAATAAAAAGTCAGAATTAGAATATAAATTAGCAGAATTGTAGTATTCAAGACAGGAAACTATAGTATTCAAGACGTGATATACTATAGTATTCAAGACAGGACATAAGTATTCAAGACAGGACATAAATATTTAAGACAGGACATAAGTATTAAACACGGACATAAATATTTAAGACAGACATAAGTATTCAAGACAGGATATAAGTTAGGAAATTATAGCATTCAAGACATGATATACTATAGTATCCAAGACATGATATTCTATAGTATTCAAGACAGGAGAGACGTATTCAAGACAAGAAACTTTTGGTCAAGTGGATGGCAAACAAAATTAAAAGCAGCAAATTAGCAATAAAATGTTTACGATAAACAGTAATTATAAATGAATTTCCAAATAAACTATTTTACTCAAAGGAATTTCATGTATCTAGATAATTATCCGTCTTCCACTTCTTGAATAGAGACAGAAACTGCAAAACTGGCACATGTATGGTAAGGATAATGTGGCAACTTCAGTTTTGTTACATACTTAATTTTTAAAATGTCTCAAATATTTCATAAATATACTTTACGCTCTACAAATTTCTACACTATTTTTAACACGTTTTGTAATGTTTTTGCAATGTTATAAATTTTTCTACAAATTTATACAACTTATGCAATTTAGTGGATTGTTCCATGTTTTAATATCTGATAATCTAACAACTGAAGAAATTTTCCCTTCTAACAATTATGCTAGACAGTTTAATTTTATGTTATTGTAGCCAAATTTAAGCATTCTGTTGATGTAATTGTAGCCACCTATATGAAATTTTACTACAAATTGAAGTTGAAGAAACTCGAAATTAAAAGTAATAAAATATCACAAATTTTAAATTGTTATTTTTATCATCACCAAAATAAAAAAAAAATAATTCTAACATGAAAAGAACAACATTTCCTAAATTTAAGCATTTTATATAACTTTTATTCTTAACAATATTAGTGTCAACGAATACCTTTTCCAATACTAAGGTGCGTGATCTATTACAGCAATAAATGCTTTTTACAGCCAAACACTATTTCCAGCGATGAAAACAATTACTCAGTTCAATTTCACGGTGAAACATGGCAGCAAGTACCTTGAAAACGGCTACCGATTGATTCTGTTATAAGAAACCGCCATAAATTAAAGAAAAAAATAAGATGCAGGTGATAAATTTGTCATGTTTAAGACTGATACTTTGAAAAGTGATAGCCGTTATAAATTCCATTATTATGAAATGAATTTCTTCTGATCCTATGGTATCCAACCATATTTAAATAGAAGATTTGGGTTAATATATATGTATATTTGTGTGTGTGCAGGGTGTCTCAAAGAGGACTCCCGAACTTTAAAAACGAAAGTATCGGAAACGGTTACAGGTAAAAGGGTGAAACAAAGTGTATGTTCATTGGACAGCCAGTAAAATTTGCATACCATAGGTTTAAAAAAAAGATGAAAAATTTCCCAATAGATGGCGCTGATAGGCATATATAGTCAAATCAGCTTCACCGCTTTCTGTCCTTTCAAATTTTGTGAACAAATATAGAATTTTTTTCCTATCCGGAACTATCGACACTTGAATTCCACGTTGTAAGCTAAGCATTATCTCCATAGGCTGCTATTCTACCGATTGTATCCGAACACAACGGAGAATCCTTTGCTTCAACGAATACAACACTCTTGCAATGTTTCTGTCCACCTCATTCATTGCACAAGAAACCCTTTCATGTTTTAACAGCGGAACACAAAGAAGATTAAATAAACTATTAAACACATCACAATTTAAAGGAAATTTAAACTTCGCCTGCAGCGCCATCTATTGACAAAATTTTGAGGTATTTTTTAAAACAACCATATTCATCCCCATTTAAAACTGCTTACCTTTAACCGTTTCCGAGATATTCGTTTTTAACACTGGAATATATATATTTTCGTCCAATGTTAATTGAAGATTTCTATGGCTCATTATCCTTATTTTATTCTGTTATTTTAATTACCTAGGTCAATAATTATAAATATGCTATATGTATTATAAGTCGTACTCTTCCTTACAGATTGTTAATTTAGTTAATTTTACTTTTTATAATTAAATGTATTGCAATTATTCTTTTTAAACCATTAGTAAAATAATATTAGTAGTTAAAAATTCTAGTGCTGTCATCTATTGTTATTTCTTCTGACTATTTTATAATTTTTTTTATTTTATGACTAGGTAATTACTTATGGAATTTTAGTACTGATGAAGTATCGAAAACTTTTTTTTTTATTTTATAAACTGTACTGTTCAGTACAAACTTTTTATTAATGCATAATAGGATAGGATTCTATGTGAATCCAAGAATTACACTATATGCATTTTATAATACCTAAAGTTTTATTTAATCAAGTTTAGAATTGATTGTAACTATATAGTTAAATATTTTCATTTTATTTTGTAATATCCTCCTTCTAGCATTAGTATTAGGTATTACATGGACTTATTTGTTTATACAGATTTATCTATAAAAATTATTGTGTTTCATATATATTATACTCTCTTTGTAATATTGTCATACTAATAAATGTACTTATACTATTATGAACTACACATCTTATACGTTTTGAAAGACTGACAAATATATTTATACATATTATTACATAATTTGATAGATATTGCCCGGTATTTTCGATTCATGTTGGGAATTGTCTAGACCGATATCAATTTACCAACATTTTGCCATGAATAGTTTTGAATATAATAATTGCCCAGCTAAGAATTATAACTTCAGTAAATGTAAGAATAAAATTTGCAAAACCTACCCATTTGCTTCTAACACTCAAATAACGAATCAAAATAGCCATAAGTATTTCTGCAAAATTTTTAATTGCATCTACAAAATATCCTGTAACATATATATTTTATCTTATGTAGGACAGACCAGTCATCCTATTCATCTACGTATGAATGTTCACAGAGATCATGTCAAAAAAATATCCTCAATAATAATTGTCTTCCTACTTCTACTAAAATTGAATATAAACACTTTGCTAAACACGGTTTTGAAAATATTGCTATACATATTATTTTGGATATAAAAACTAATATAGCTGATAGAATGTTCTATGAAAACTTCTATATTAAATAAAATTGTACTATTTTTCCATATGGAATAAATCAATTATATTTTAATGGTAATATTGCAAAAAATAATTTTGTAGACACTAAATATTCTATATTTATTCACACTTTTTTAACAATTTACAACAAAGTTGAAAAGTGTTTATGACTTTGTTCATTTGATCTGTCTGTCTCTATCTCTGTCTGTCTGTCTGTCTGTCTGTCTGTCTGTCCGTTAGCACGATAACTGCCGTAAAAATGACTTAATCAAAATTAAATTTTAGTATGTTGTGCAGACGGCCTGTAGGATCTGTGGTAATATAAATGAAAAATATCACCCAATTAGTTTTGGATCGAACCCGGGTTGAAAAAATGAAATACATTAAACAATATGGGACCTAATTTTTAAATATATTTAAGAGGATTTAAAATTCACAAATTGGTTTGAAAATTTTAGGTAATATTCAAATTGTTCCATAAAATATATATAAAAAAAAATTCAGCGAAATATATTTAGTAGTTTTTTAAAATAAAAATTAAAATAATAATTACACCTCTTATATGAAACGATCACGTGACCATGATATGAAAAGTTCACGTGACCACGATAAGGTCACGTGATCTCTTCACCACGTGACCCACTCCAAAATAAGATCACGTGACCCACTTCAAAATGATATATGGCATCCATCTTGTCTCAAAATCATGATTTTTAAAGTTCTCTTTAATTCATATTGAGTATTGCATCCGTCCTAAAACTACTTAACTTTTGCTTAAATTCAGTGCATCTACATACTGAAACAACGCAATTACAATATATTTGAGTTTAAATGATCATCGAAATTTTATTATTTCTACAACGAAGTCTATTTTTCACTTATGTAAAATGTAAACAGCAAAATATGTAGAATGAGTTGTATCAGAATTCTTGTATATCTTTAACACAAAATTATTTAGCTCATGCATAGCTGCATAGCTGATAAGAATGAAATATTCATTGATTTTACACAGAGAAGGACGATTTTTTTCGATGAAATTTTAAGCATAGAGTTTAATTACTTGTAGCTCCATGGTCTTAATTTTTAAATAAAATAAATTATTTTAGTATTGTGATAAATGAAATGAATGGGAAATTGCTTATGAATGGAATGCTGCTTTTATAGAGAGAGCCAGGCGTGTTATTTTTTCTATGACGTCATTTGAATGAATTTCAGTTGTTTTCGATGAAGTTCCCAAATGTAATAAACTATCGTAATATTATGATAATTCTAAAATTATTACCAAGGGATGTATCGCAATTTAGAGATGTTTAAACCTGGCAATTTATATTTCAATGCAGTCATTTGAATGAAGTTCCTTTTTTTCAATGAATGTTTAGGTTTTCAAATATAATAAATTAATGTAGTATTGTGATAAATTTTAAAATATTTCCGAGGAATGTATTTCATTTTAGAGATGTTTAAATAAAATTGCATTGAGGTTGAAAAGTGTTTCATAATCAATGCTTTAAGCATGATTGACCTTTCTTGTTTAATCCTCATTTAAATAATTGAAATTCGCTCAAACTCAAAAAATTTAAACGCGGTAAAGGAAGCTCCCATCATCATGATTATAAAGCTGAAATTAAAAGTATGCATCATCAATTTAACAACACACTTCAATGGAAATTTATAAAATCATGGTTTTTTGCGATTAAAAAAAAACATCTAAATAAAGTTTATGCCATTTTCTTAAAAATTAATCTAATTAATGAATATTTTATTCATATTTTCTATGAATTGCTCATTACTATATCAAATTAAACTTATCAAGTAAAACTTAACCAATTTCATAACAATAAATGTTCTAATTCTTATTGTGTAATTTCTTTTAAGCATCCTATTTATAATTCTATAAATTTTTGGCATTTATTTTATCAATTTCATCATTTTTTGCATATTAAGGATTTGAATGGTACTAAGAATTTTAAATACAACAAGCCTATTGGAAGAACAATTTTTTTATTACAAGGAAATTTCACAATATCTATCAATAGATAAAGATTCCTCAACAAATGTAGATAGTGACTGTATTTGTAGAGTTGACAATTATGCTAATTTTATAAATCCACACGTGGAGCATATAGTTACTGGACACTAAGAAAAAAGTTGCAGACAAATCTTTAAGAACTATAATGTCATATGGTACCAAATTCAGTTTACCTTCTTGTAATAACTCTGATAAATTCTTAAAGTCAATAAATCTTAACCTAGATAAATATATTTATGGATTAGCTTCTAAATATGCTCGGACTTCAGAGGTATTTAATATGTGGAAATTTACTATATTAAAATCTTTTAAAAGTACCATTTGTAGTATTAATTTGTCCAGGTCTATATATAATATGGATGATATAAAACACTCCATAATTGGTTTACATAGATCTTTTGCTATTACTTATGTTGATAAAGCCTCTAATAATTATGCTGTTATCTGTAAAAAATTCTCTGTTAGATTATTTGAAAAATAATAGTCTATTTAAACGTGATTCACATTCCATTAATAGTATCAAATTGAAAATTATCACTGTGTATAGTGATTTAGATATTAATTAAAAATTTTTGAAATTTCCATATATTGTGCTTATTCCTAAATTTCAAAAAAATCCTATTAAATTTAAAACTGTAACTAGTGGTCATAATTCTTACTCTACTACTGCGAGTAAATTATTACTAAATTATTTAAATGTACTAAATAATAATATACGTTATTCTAGTAATAACTACCTTATTCTAAATAATAGTTAAGAATTACAAATTAAATTAACATCACTAGGTAAAATAATGGGATTTCAAACTTTTGATTTTAAAGATCTATTTCATAACATTAAGATCTATGATCTTTATGATGTAATTTTAGCTTTATATAATGCTTATATTACTAATCAATCTAATGTAACTAAATTTACCAATTTTCCTAAACTTCTCCATTTTGTTCTTTTTAATAATTATATATTTCAAGCTAATAAATTATACTTACAAGTCTCAGGGGTTCCACAAGGTAGCTGTAGTAGCAGTATGTTAGATAATTTATACCTATATCATTATGAAAAATCCTTTATTTCAACAGATTATAGAATTTACAGATATGTAGATGATCTGATTTGTTTAGTATTTACTGATAATTATGTCATAGATATAGCTTTCTATCCGGATAATTTGGAATTAATACCTAATGAAACTACTATTAGTAATAATATTAATTATTTGGATTTAAATCTAATTATAGAACCTACTAATGGGATATTTACTAATTTATATGATAAAAAAGACATTTTAAATGCAATATTAATAAAATATTACCATTTTGTTCCTGCAACTCGATTCAATTGTTTAGAAATATTATATTTAATCAACTTTTGAGAATTTATAGATTATCAGATAAAACATTTCATGCTTTGCATATTAATAACCAAAAAAGTACCAGTAAATTATATGAATATCCAGCATATTTAGTAAATGGTATAGTTAATAAGTTTCGATTAGCCTAAAATTTTCAAAAAAAGCTCTCCTTAGTGTCTTATTTTAACCATACATCTACATTCTCTTGAATATACATTACTATTTTTTTCATCCTTTTATTTTGCAGGTTTTACTGTAGAATATCACATTTTACAGCCTTTACGCAGTTCTGTTATTTATTACTAACAATTGGCAATAGTAGATCTCTTCTTTAAACATTAGCGAATGGCAACATTGGTCTTGTCATTTATTGCTCGTCATGGTTGTACATTTGAAGTGTATTTTCAGGTATTTATGTTTCCTATCGATCTTTGCAATCTTTATGTTTGTTGTCCAAATAACACGAGTTTATAAATAAAATCTATCTCGTGTTTCAGAAAGAAGCAATTTTGTGTTCATTTCGATTAAATATTTGGACTTGAAACACATTTTTTTCGAAATAAACAATTCTTAAGCCTAGAGCTTTTCCACGTGCAAGCTTTAATGCTTGGTATTTTTTGTATTTCTATTTTCGATTCCACACCATTGATATTTGTTGATTATCTTTAGCTTGATGACCAGTAATATGCTTTTTACTTCCTCATTATGGTTGAATTTCATTTTTATTTCTTTGTATATTGTAGGCAAATTTTAAGATAGTGTATTATGAGTTACAACTTCTATTCTATCATTAGATTTTGAATTTAATATTTGTTTTATTGCTTATTTTTACATTTTAAGCAAGACATGTGTTTCCACTATAAGTGGCCCCCTTTTGCCTGCAGTTGTAGGGATTCAGTCAGACACATACGTATTAATAGCTTTGCAAATCTTCTTTTCCGGATGATTAAGGCTCTATTTGTTCACACTTCGAATATGTAAGTATACTACGTATCAAAATCTCTGTAGATCCTATTTAAGTTTTTTCTGTAACTCTCCGAAACTTCGTTTCACTTCTTCATTATGGTATTAGTTATAATTAGAAATTCGTAACAGACAAAATTTTTTCTGGAGAGGTTTATATTGGGAATTTTAATTTAAAATTCGGGATGTAAATTTTATTCATTACCTAGTGTCCGGTCTATTATTATTATGAACTAGCCGCCTTTGGCGACCAGCCTGTTCGCTACCCTTGAAAATCCTGACAGTGGCAAGCTCGCTTTTTAACGATGCTGCTTAGCGAAAAAGTTTTTTTTTTTTTAAGATTGTCCCCACCACCACCCGATGCATAAATGCACCGCGATAATCTCCATAACTTTCTTTTTATTTATTTATTTATCTATTCAGTGTTTAAGTTTTTTCATTGTGGTCCCAACCACCACCCGATGTAAACAATACATCGCCACAATTCAATCCAGCATAATGAGCCAGAAATCTTTATAAAGCAAACACTAATTCAGTTTTTAATTGTGCCTAGGCTAAAAAGCGTGTAAAAAGCAAACACTTATTCGGGTTTTAATTGTCCTTAGGCCAAAAACCGTATAAAAAGCAATCAATGATTAAGTTTTTTCATTGTGGTTCCAACCAGCACCCGATGTAAATCATACATCGCCACAATTAAGTTTTTACAATACAACAGAGTACGCCACAACAATACGTCGCCACAATTAAGTTTTTATTGTAGTCCCAACCACCACCCGATGTAAACAATACATCGCCACAATTCAATCCATCATAATGAGCCAGAAACCTTATAAAAAGTAAACACTAATTCGGTTTTAAAAGTTTTTTTTTTTAAAGATTGTCCCCACCACCACCCGATGCATAAATGCACCGCGACAATCTCCTTAACTTTATTTTTATTTATTTTTTTATTTCTTCAGTGTTTAAGTTTTTGCATTGTGGTCCCAACCACCACCCGATGTAAACAATACATCGCCACAATTCAATCCAGCATAATGAGGCAGAAACCTTATAAAAAGCAAACAGTAATTCAGTTTTTAATTGTGCCTAGGCCAAAAACCGTGTAAAAAGCCACCACCTTCCCTCCTTCTGCGGGGGAGAAACGCCGGTGAAGAAATGCTTTAACGGATACCGAGAAATTGAAATTCGGAAAATCTTAAAATCCCGATCCTGTGGGCAATACGGAATATTTCTTGATCAGATTGGACTTGTAAGAATGCTAGATATTTGACCTTTCTAAAAATGTAAATTATTAGTCGAAATTCTGAATACTTTTTACTATGCGAGAATTTAAAAACCAAAAATCGTTTTTTTGAGTCAAAAGTGACTTTTGTTTTAAAATCATAAAAAAATATTAGAATTTGTCCCTGAGATTTGAAATTGATATATGTTTACTCGAAATTCTCTGCTCTTTCCGATGGTGTGATTTGTTTTTTTCTACAATGTCAGGATCGTGGAGAAAAAGGTCAAAAAACGGCCGAAATCGCATAAAACATTAAATAACAAAAAAAATTATTAAAATTTAAAAAATCGGTATTCACGAATCCCCTCCCCCCCCCCCGGGTCTCCGATTGCCAAATTTCGTAGCTCTCCGATGCGCGGTCGCTGAACGTTCAATAAAATATCCATTCGTTCAATTATTTAAAATATTCAATATCGTTCCATAAATACATAAATATAATAAGTTCAAATACATCACCACAATTCAATCCACCATAATGCAATCATTTAAATTATTTAAAATATCCATAAATTAAAATATCATATAAATATAATCATTTCACCCGTTGTATACAACACATATCTTAATTCATTTAAAACCGGAAGAGCGGTCTCCGTGGAGACGGGGGGAAAATTCAACGGGTGAAAACGCGGTTAGCCGAGAAATTGGAAATCCTTAGGTCATTAAAATCGCGATCCTGTGAATATTTATAATTATTTCTTGACCAGATTGGACTTGTAAGAATGCCAGATGTTTGACCTTTCTAAAAATGTAAATTATTAGTCGAAATTCTGAGTACTTTTTACTATGCGAGAATTTAAACACCAAAAATCGTTTTTTTGAGTCAAAAGTGACTTTTGTTTTAAAATCATAAAAAAATATTAGAATTTGTCCCTGAGATTTGAAATTGATATATGTTTACTTGAAATTCTCTGCTCTTTCCGATGGTGTGATTTGTTTTTTTCTACAATGTCAGGATCGTGGAGAAAAAGGTCAAAAAACGGTCGAAATCGCATAAAACATTAAATAACAAAAAAAATAATTAAAATTTAAAAAATCGGTATCGGGTCTCCGATTGCCAAATTTCGTAGCTCTCCGATGCGCGGTCGCTGAACGTTCAATAAAATATCCATTCGTTCAATTATTTAAAATATTCAATATCGTTCCACAAATACATAAATATAATAAGTTCAAATACATCACCACAATTCAATCCACCATAATGCAATCATTTAAATTATTTAAAATATCCATAAATTAAAATATCATATAAATATAATCATTTCACCCGTTGTATACAACACATATCTTAATTCATTTAAAACCGGAAGAGCGGTCTCCGTGGAGACGGGGGAAAATTCAACGGGTGAAAACGCGGTTTGCCGAGAAATTGGAAATCCTTAGGTCATTAAAATCGCGATCCTGTGAATATTTATAATTATTTCTTGACCAGATTGGACTTGTAAGAATGCCAGATGTTTGACCTTTCTAAAAATGTTAATTATTAGTCGAAATTCTGAGTACTTTTTACTATGCGAGAATTTAAAAACCAAAAATCGTTTTTTTGAGTCAAAAGTGACTTTTGTTTTAAAATCATAAAAAAATATTAGAATTTGTCCCTGAGATTTGACATTGATATATTTTTACTCGAAATTCTCTGCTCTTTCCGATGGTGTGATTTGTTTTTTTCTACGATGTCCGGATCGTGGAGAAAAAAGAGCAAAAATGTCAAAAAACGGTCGAAATCGCATAAAACATTAAATAACAAAAAAAATAATTAAAATTTTAAAAATCGGTTTTCACGTGTCCCCTTCTCACCCCCCAGGGTCTCCGATTGCAAAATTTCGTAGCTCTCCGACGCGCGGTCGCGAAACGTATAGTGTATAAGACAGACAGACACACAGACACACAGACACACACACAGACATTGCCTTTTATTATTTACTAGCCGCCTTTGGCGACCAGCCTGTTCGCTACCCTTGAAAATTCTGACCGTGGCAAACTCGTTGGCGCGACCTACCAGAAAGGTGTAAGGTAACTGCTTGGAAGGCCAGGAAGTGCCACACAATTTAGACCGGAACCCAATGGGGGAGGCATCCAAAGAGACCGTACCCTCCTTCCCCTACCACAAACCTCTCGGAAGGACTTGCAGTCCCACACGTTTAACGTGATCGTACTCCGCGTGAACACGGCTGCAGTTTTGGCAATGGCGGGAATCGAACCCGGGCCTACCGAGTGAAATTCCCGCGCGCTAACCACTGGGCTACCGTGCCATCCGCGACAATCTCCATAACTTTATTTTTATTCGGCAATTTTGGGAATCGAACCCGGGCCTACCAAGTGCAAATCCCGCGCACTAACCACTGGGGTACTTCACCCTCCGCGATATTCTTCATAACTTATTTTTTATTCACCCAATTTAGACCGGAACCAAGTGGGAGAAGCATCCACAGGGACCGTACCCTTCTTCCCCTACCACCAACCTCTCGGAAGGACTTACAGACCCACATGTTTAACGTGATCGTACTCCGCGTAAACACGGCGGCAATTTTGGGAATCGAACCCGGGCCTGGTAACTGGTTGGACGGCCAGGATGTGCCACGCAATTTAGACCGGAACCCAGTGGGGGAGGCATCCACAGGGAACGTACCCTCCTTCCCCTACCACCAACCTCTCGGAAAAACATACGGACCCATATGTTTAACGTGATCGTACTCCATGTCAGTGGCGGAAAACGAACCCGGGCCTACCGCGTGCAATTCCCGCGCGCTAACCACTGGGCTACTTCGCCCTCCGCGACAATCTCCATAACTTTCTTTTTATTCACCCAATTTAGACCGTACCCTCCTTCCCCTACCACCAACCTCTCGGAAGGACTCACGAACCCACATGTTTAACGTGATCGTACTCTGCGTGAACGTGGCGTAAGTTTTGGCAGTGGCGGGAATCGAACCCGGGCCTACTGAGTGCAATTCCCGCGCGCTAACCACTGGGCTGCCGCGCCCTCCGCGACAATCTCCATAACTTTCTACATATTCACCCAATTTAGACGGGAACCCAGTGGGGGAGGCATCCACAGGGGCCGTATCCTCCTTCCCCTACCACCAACCTCTCGGAAGGACTTACGGACCCACATATTTAACGTGATCGTATTCCACGTAAACACGGCGGCAGTTTTGGCAGTGGCGGGAATCGAACCCGGGCCTACCGCTAACTTCCCGCGCGCTAATTTGCAATTTAAAATGACCATATGCTTAATTCCATCATCCTCATTCCATTGTTTCATTGTTCCATCATTTAAAATATCCATAAAATTAAAATATCCAAAAGTTAAAATATACATTTAAAAAATCCAGATCGTCCCATCATTTAAAATATAAATATAATAATTTATATAGAGCAAAGGCGCTCTATTCAGAACCGTGACGTCACCTCCACCTTGACGTCCCCACCCACCACCTTCCCTGCTTCAGCGGGGGAGAAATGAACGGAACGCCGAGAAATTTAAAATCATGGCGTCTTTAAAATTGCCATCCTGAAGGCAATTTTCATTATTTCTGGACCACATTAGACTTGTAAGAATGCCAGATATTTCAGCTTTCTAAAAATGTAAATTATTAGTCGAAATTATGAGTACTTTTCACGATGCGAGAATTTAAAAACCAAAAATTGATTTTTTGAGCCAAAAGTGAGTTTTGTTTTAAAATCTTTAAAAAATATTAGAAATCGAAATTCAGATTTGAAATTGATATATTTTTACTCGAAATTCTCTGCTCTTTCCGATGGTGTAATTTGTTTTTTTTTACGATGTCTGGATCGTGGAGAAAAAAGGGCAAAAAGGGCAAAAAACGGTCGAAATCGCATAAAACATTAAATAAATAAAAAAATAATTAAAATTTTAAAAATCGGTTTTCACGTGTCCCCTTCCCTCCCCCCTGGATCTCCGATTGCCAAATTTCGTAGCTCTCCGACGCGCGGTCGCGAAACGTATAGTGTATAAGACAGACACACAGGCATTGCCTTTTATTATATAGACTAGCCGCCTTTGGCGACCAGCCTGTTCGCTACCCTTGAAAATTCTGACCGTGGCAAACTCGTTGGCGCGACCTACCAGAAAGGTGTAAGGTAACTGCTTGGAAGGCCAGGAAGTGCCACACAATTTAGACCGGAACCCAATGGGGGAGGCATCCAAAGAGACCGTACCCTCCTTCCCCTACCACAAACCTCTCGGAAGGACTTGCAGTCCCACACGTTTAACGTGATCGTACTCCGCGTGAACACGGCTGCAGTTTTGGCAATGGCGGGAATCGAACCCGGGCCTACCGAGTGAAATTCCCGCGCTCTAACCACTGGGCTACCGTGCCATCCGCGACAATCTCCATAACTTTATTTTTATTCGGCAATTTTGGGAATCGAACCCGGGCCTACCAAGTGCAAATCCCGCGCACTAACCACTGGGGTACTTCACCCTCCGCGATATTCTTCATAACTTATTTTTTATTCACCCAATTTAGACCGGAACCAAGTGGGAGAAGCATCCACAGGGACAGTACCCTTCTTCCCCTACCACCAACCTCTCGGAAGGACTTACAGACCCACATGTTTAACGTGATCGTACTCCGCGTAAACACGGCGGCAATTTTGGGAATCGAACCCGGGCCTACCGAGTGCAATTTCCGCACGCTAACCATTGGGCTACTTTGCCCTACGCGACAATCTCCATAACTTTCTTTTTATTCATCCAATTTAGACCGTACCCTCCTTCCCCTACCACCAACTTCTCGGAAGGACTCACGGACCCACATGTTTAACGTGCTCGTACTCCGCGTAAACACGGCGGCAATTTTTTGAATCGAACCCGGGCCTGGTAACTGGTTGGACGGCCAGGATGTGCCACCCAATTTAGACCGGAACCCAGTGGGGGAGGCATCCACAGGGAACGTACCCTCCTTCCCCTACCACCAACCTCTCGGAAAAACATACGGACCCATATGTTTAACGTGATCGTACTCCATGTCAGTAGCGGAAATCGAACACGGGCCTACCGCGTGCAATTCCCGCGCGCTAACCACTGGGCTACTTCGCCCTCCGCGACAATCTCCATAACTTTCTTTTTATTCACCCAATTTAGACCGTACCCTCCTTCCCCTACCACCAACCTCTCGGAAGGACTCACGAACCCACATGTTTAACGTGATCGTACTCTGCGTGAACGTGGCGTAAGTTTTGGCAGTGGCGGGAATCGAACCCGGGCCTACTGAGTGCAATTCCCGCGCGCTAACCACTGGGCTGCCGCGCCCTCCGCGACAATCTCCATAACTTTCTACATATTCACCCAATTTAGACGGGAACCCAGTGGGGGAGGCATCCACAGGGGCCGTATCCTCCTTCCCCTACCACCAACCTCTCGGAAGGACTTACGGACCCACATATTTAACGTGATCGTATTCCACGTAAACACGGCGGCAGTTTTGGCAGTGGCGGGAATCGAACCCGGGCCTACCGCTAACTTCCCGCGCGCTAATTTGCAATTTAAAATGACCATATGCTTAATTCCATCATCCTCATTCCATTGTTTCATTGTTCTATCATTTAAAATATCCATAAAATTAAAATATCCATTTAAAATATCCAAAATTTAAAATATACATTTAAAAAATCCAGATCGTCCCATCATTTAAAATATAAATATAATAATTTATATAGAGCAAAGGCGCTCTATTCAGAACCGTGACGTCACCTCCACCTTGACGTCCCCACCCACCACCTTCCCTGCTTCAGCGGGGGAGAAACGAACGGAACGCCGAGAAATTTAAAATCATGGCGTCTTTAAAATTGCCATCCTGAAGGCAATTTTCATTATTTCTGGACCACATTAGACTTGTAAGAATGCCAGATATTTCAGCTTTCTAAAAATGTAAATTATTAGTCGAAATTATGAGTACTTTTCACGATGCGAGAATTTAAAAACAAAAAATTGATTTTTTGAGCCAAAAGTGAGTTTTGTTTTAAAATCTTTAAAAAATATTAGAAATCGAAATTCAGATTTGAAATTGATATATTTTTACTCGAAATTCTCTGCTCTTTCCGATGGTGTAATTTATTTTTTTCTATGATGTCTGGATCGTGGAGAAAAAAGGGCAAAAAGGGCAAAAAACGGTCGAAATCGCATAAAACATTAAATAAATAAAAAAATAATTAAAATTTTAAAAATCGGTTTTCATGTGTCCCCTTCCCTCCCCCCCAGGTCTCCGATTGCCAAATTTCGTAGCTCTCCGACGCGCGGTCGCGAAACGTATAGTGTATAAGACAGACAGACACACACACACACAGACATTGCCTTTTATTATATAGAAGATTGGGATAATTATAGATCGAAAACATTGACCAATTAGACGTTATAGGCGATTTGGAAGAATGACATACCAACTCTCAATCTAAATCTTATTCCTTCAATAGATACAACAATAATAAGTGTAAATCTTGTCCTTATGCTGAGCCATTACAAATTAATAATAATTCCACCTCACAAAAATTATGCAAAGTTTTTGATCGCATTTACAAACCCAATTGTACAATTTGTAACTTATCTTATACTGACCAAACCAACAACCCTTTACATCTTAGAATGAATATTCACAGGGATCATATTAATAAATTTGACCTTAAAGTTTTTAATGATCTCCCAACTAAAAATCAATTTGAATATTAGCACTTTGCTACCCACGGATTTAAAAATGTATCCCTTCATATCTTAAATATTGAAATTTCACTAACTGATAGATTAGTATTTGAAAATTATTATATTAAAAAAGACAAAACTATCTTCCCCTATGGCTTAAATCAAATTTATAATAATAATAATGTGGTTAACAATAGTTTTGAATACAATTCCAATAAATCTTCATTATATAAATAACTTTTTCAATATTCAAAGTCATCAACTCCTAAAAAGCGATATAAACGTGCGTGGAAAAAAAAACAAGTAACTTAAGTAATACCATTGATTATAATGCAGACATATTGAAATTACAATATAATTATTCTCAAACTTTCTATTTCCTACCAATTAGAACTTGGTTATATAAAGTCAGAAAATGCAAATTAAATACTGTTTATGCTTACTTTTTAAAATTAAAATTAACTAATGAGCATTTCAAACATTTATTTTATGATTTGCTTCTTTCCGTATAAATTTCTTAAATTTCCACCTACAACCATTCACATAATCCACCTACTAAAATTGCTTACTGTGTAATTTCTTTTAAACACCCAATTCTTAATTCTCTTAACTTTAATAATTTATTTGCGAAACATCAGTACTTGTACCTGTAAATGATATCAAAATACAAAAATCTTTCAAATATAATTTGCCAATTGGTAGAACTATTTACAATTACAATGAAGTTCTCAGGTCAATAAACTGCGATAATCTTGCATCATGTGTATGCAGCGATAAGTATCTTACACCTTATATTAACTCATCTCATGGACACATTATTACTGAGGATCTCAGTATAGTTCAGGATAATATACTTAGAGATGTTATGAATAAAGGGTCTAAATTTTGCATTCCATTCTACCATCACCCCAAACCTCTTCTCCAGTCTTTATCTTTTGATTTTGATAAATTCATATACCAACAGGCTTGTTCACATTCCATTCCTATTGAAGCATTCCATTTATGGAAGTATACTACCTAACATCTTCTTAAAAGTGTTATTATAAATATTACATTTACGAGGCATAGTTATCCTTATAAACAACTCCTAGTTATCCTTATAAAGAACTACTTAGTTATCCTTATAAATAACTATAAGAAGTTCTTTATGAGGCCTAGTTATCCTTATAAAGAACTACAACAACATTTTGTCATAACTTATGTAGATAAAGCTTCTAATAATTATGCCATTATTTATAAAACAATATTACGTTTCTCTGTCACAGAATTACTTATAAAATAATCATATTTTTAAACCCATTAATAATCAGTCTGTCAAAATCAAAACTAAAATGATAAAATATATACACAATTAAATATTAATTGTAAGTTTTATAAATTTCCATATGTTACTTTGATACCTAAATTCCACAAATCCCCTCTCAGTTTTAGAATGGTCACTTGTGTACCTTTAGCATTACAGCTAGTAAGTACTTGATAAACTGTTTAAATAGTTAAATTTAAGAATTCAGGCTATTTCATATTGACAATAGTTTTGATTCAGTTAATCACCTTAGCAAGCTTCCACATATTCTTGGTTTCCATACCTTTGATTTTAAAGATCTATTTAATAATATTGATATTAAAGATTTATATAAAGTTACTATCTTTCTTTATCATGATTATCAATCTTTTAATAATGCTCCATTTAAAGTAAAAAACTTTAAGATGCTATTGCACTTTCTGTTATATAACAATTTTATTATCCAAGGTGATAACATATATTTACAAACATATGGTGTACCTCAAGGGGGCTGTAGTAGTAGTATTCTAGCTAAATTATATCTTTATTATTATGACCGTCATTTAAATTCTAATTCATATATTATATATCGATATGTTGACGACTTAATTTTTATTATCATTGATGATTCCTATCCCATTAATATTGATTTTTACCCCTCTAACCTAGAATTATACCCTAATGAGTCTAGTGTTAATCAAACTGTAAATTATTTAGACCTAAATTTAGATACCCTTAATAATCATGTTATCACCAATCTATATGATAAAAAAGATTCTTATAACTTCACTATTATTAAGCAGCTATCATATCGGTCTTCTAATTCTATTTAATTGTTTAGAAACATCATTTTAAACCAGCTATTTTGAATACATCGATATTTTCTGATCCTCAGTTTCACTTACTCCACATCAATAATCTTAAACGCATTTGTTAAAATTATCACTATCCGGAAGTATTTGTAAATAATATTATTAATAATTTCAAATACACCACGTAATAATTTTACAAATGCATTATTTATCATTGATTGGATAAATCTTTTTGTGAATTTCACCCGTTCTTATCACCTGCTTACCACTAGGCCTGAGTCTGACACTGCTTACTATTTTTGAAAAACTACTTTCCACTTGTCCTGAGTCCTATATTGCTTACTATTTTTGAAAGTCTTCATACACATTATTTTTCGTTCAAGTGAATTCATTCTGGTATCCACTCGCTTTGACGAAGAGATGTAAAATGCTCTGTCAAATGTTCGCCTGCGAACAAGTAGACTCCCACATGGTGGCTGTGCCTGTGGATTAATATTTCTGTTTTTTATATTTCTGGTTTATAATTCACTTGGTTTTTATTATTTGTCCTTCCACTAGGCAGTAGACAGTTCAAATGGTGCCCATTGGTAAATAACATTGCCATTGTCAGAAACTGGTTATTCTATCGGTTTTAATTCGAATTGTATGGCTGTCCTGACGAGAATACAATTTCGAACTAACCACCGTTTTTGTGTAGTTTCAGTTGATTGTTCTCCATGTCTTGATCTTCAATTTTGAGCTATTTATTATTGTCTTTTTTCATTTTTGCCGTGTTTGCTTTTTTATTATATATATATATATACCTTTTTAATTATGATTTTTGTATACTCATCTTCCCCTTACCTTCTATTTTTATCCTTAGTCTTGGTTTATAGTTGCTTATTTGTAACAGATATGTTAGAGATGGGTTTTTTGTACTTTATGTAGTTTATGCATAGTTTTCGATTAAAAATTTCATATACAGTGAAACCTGTCTATAACGATATTGTCTATAACGATAAACTTGTTTATAACGATATTTTCAACGGCCCCGGCGGATTTCCTATAGTTTTAGTGTATATCGAACTTGTCTATAACAATAATTTGCTTTTCAGTGAACCTGTGCATAACGATAATTTTGAGTATTTCAAACATTTTTCCCTGTGTTGTGTCTAAGACTTTTTGGACTTTGGACCAAGACTTTTACAATGGCAGACTTAACACAAAGGCAGTTCATCCTAAAGGGGAATAAAGTTCTATCTACCGACTATGTACCAAGATTACCAAACCCTTTGACATAAATGTTAAACAAGCATGTGACATGATCTCTGGCAGTTGGAGTTCTGTGCACTCATCTACCATACGAAATTGTTGGCGGAAGGCAGGTTTTAATTTCAGCTCGTGCAGTTATGAAGAATAGTCTCACAGCGATGAGAATTATCAACAAAATCTTTCTGAAGAAGAAAATTGCGTGCTGCACCTAAGTAATTCCTTGAATGCATTCAAAGTTTCCATGAATATGAACTCTTCAATAAATCCAGAAGACTATATGAATTTGGATGAAGGTTTATTAGTGTTCAGTGGGAGCACCGATGTGGACATAATTGTAGAACTGAAAGAAAATGATGATGTTAGTGAATGGAAGATGAGGAGTGTGAAACGAAATCACCATCCAACACAACAACTAAAGATGCTGTTAAAATGAAAATTACAGAATTTTATTCCTACTTTACCAAATGTTCCAGATGTATATCTGAATTCGCTAGAAGGTTTAAAAAATATGTGTATGACGGCTGCATTCTCTGCAAAATCCAAGCAAACGAAAATATCGGATTACTTCTCATGTTAAATTTTCCTTCGTCCTATTTAAGGATTTAAATAGTGTACGGTACATATTTCTTTTCCGTTTCGACGTATTCTTGATTTTTGAATTAAAAATATAACTCCAATTTTATTTTTATCATTATAATTATCCATTTTTTAATTGCATAATAGAAATGTAGTTAAAATATACGCCGTGTTACATTTTCGAACTGCAATTTGAATCTTATGATTTAGGTTCATAAGATACTACATATGTTTCATATATTTTTCCTAATCTGTAATACATTCATTAAAAATGTAAATTCAACATAATACTGTAGTATTATTCAGTCATGCAAGTTCAACATATATTATTATAATAATGACACACCCATGTTAAATAACTTCCATTATAGAGCGTAGCAAGTTTAGCCCTGTCTCTATAACGATAAATTGTCTATAACGATATTTTTTCTCGGTCCCTAGAGTATCGTTATAGACAGGTTTGACTGTATATATATATATATATATATATATATATATATATATATATATATATATATATATATATATATATGTGTGTGTGTATATATATATATATGTGTGTGTATATATATATATATGTATATATATATATATATATATATATATATATATATATATATACTTAGTATCAGCCAGTTATGTTGCCAGTTGCACTGTTTCCGTCATGTAAGGGATTTTCTTTCATTTTTACTCAAAGGATTTCTTTGTAATAGTGAAACCCACGGGCATTCTGTCTTATACTTCGTTAAACAATAATATATGAAAAAACATTAAATGCTAGGATCCGTGTAAAGTTTTTATTTAATTAGTTAAATAAAATTATATTTTTACTTGTATAATAAATATTTAACATAAGAGAGAAATCGATTTTAATTCACGAATGGTGTGGACTTTTGTTTATGAAAGTAAAAAAAAAATATATCAATAAACTTGAGAATCCATGACAATACGCTTCATAATTGGTGCTCGCACCATTGTACACTCCACGTTTTGCTACTCACTCATCGGCTTCGAATGCGAGGGAGCGCCATCTGCCGAAGGCTGTTCTGAAAAAGTCATTTGGTCATTATTAGTGACCTATGTTTTTGGAAGGAGGAGATGAAAATCTATAAACGTTTTTTAACCAAATAACAAAGTTGTTATTTTTCGTAAGTTCAATGCGCCAAAATAGTTTTTTATTGGCATCAATGAGGCAAAGAATTTAGACGTGACCTCAAAATGGTTTCAATCTTTTTACTTTCCCTGCAATACATGGTAATGTATAGGCAAAGTATTAGAATCATACCGAAAATAGCAACTCAAGTTTTCGACAGCTTTTACACCTCTAGAACACGATAAAACCATTTATAGCGTAACGTCTGTGTGTATGTCTGTCTGTTTGTGTGTCTGTCTATCTATCTGTCTGTGCAGATTTTGTATTCACTCTAACTAAAAAATTAATTGACCGAATATCATAAAATTTGGTTGGTAAATCACTGGGCGACTCTGGTGCTAATTAGTTTTGTGTAAAATTCGAAATAAAAGAACCCGCCTTTTTTTTTAAATGGCCCACAAAAATTGCTTGTATCCACTCTAGCTGAAAAACTAGAAGATCAAATTTTACAAAACTGATAAATAAGGTCAAATTTTACAAAACTGATAAATAAGGTTAAATTTTACAAAACTGATAAATAAGGTTAAATTTTACAAAACTGATAAATAAGGTCAAATTTTACAAAACTGATAAATAATGTCAAATTTTACAAAACTGATAAATAAGGTCAAATTTTACAAAACTGATAAATAAGGTCAAATTTTACAAAACTGATAAATAAGTTCAAATTTTACAAAACTGATAAATAAGGTCAAATTTTACAAAACTGATAAATAAATACCCTGGTCCTGATTAGATTTTGGTACTATTTTTAAAGAAAGAACCTGCCTTTTTATCACAAAATGGCCCGCAAAAATCGTTAAAATCTGAAATAAAAAACTACGTATATACTCAAATATATCAATTAAATGCTTGTTTTATACGTAATGTTTAACGAACAAAAGAATAAGTCCAACCCCATTACACTAGAACTAGCCGTTCTCGAGATATCTTAGTTTTTTCGCAATTTCTCTACACCACTTTTAAAAATAAGCTCAGTTACCAAATGAGAAAGAAAATTGAATTAAAAGTTCAAATTCTGTAATTTTAAACACTTATGGGTACTATTTTATGCAGCTAAACTCAGTGAAATGAATTATTGAAGAAATAATTAGAACGTGGATATGAGTTTGCACGGAAAGCCATGTGCTGCACACATCCGATTTTTTCTTTCTTTAAATAGAATGAATTTTATCGCCCATACAGGTTCTGATTTTGTTTACGGTGATGTCCTCGAATTTGAGGTGTGACTTGTGATTCAGCAGGTTTTAGTGTGGATGCTACAGTATTTATATATAGATGCCATAGAAATTTAATTGCTTAAATTTTGTATAACACAAGTGTGTATATGACTTTGATTATTTATATATATATGCCATATACATTTGATTATTTGAATTTTGTATAACACAAGTGTGTATATGATTTTGATTATTTATATATAGATGTCATATAAATTTGATTGTTTAAATTTTGTATAACATAAGTGTGTTTATGACTTTGATTATTTATATATAGATGCCATATAAATTTGATTGTTTCAATATTGAATAACACAAAAAGTTATATGCCTTTGAGTATCAGGTATTGCATTATTTAAAATGTCCAACACAATTTTCGTCAGAGTTATCGCTAATACTTCCAGTAGCAATAATGGGTAAAATATTTGCACAAACATACATTCAAACAGCCTAATTTTTATTATTCTGTATTATATTGTTGATGAAATGATAATAAATATTATAGTTTATCACATTTTACTTTCCCTGCAATACATGGTAATGTATAAGGGAAGTATTGGAATCATGTCGAAAACTAAAGTTTTCGACGGATCTACACGTTTCGGGACCTCTAGAACACAATAACCTATTTTTAGCGTGATGTCTGCGTGTATCTCTGTCTGTGCAGATTTTGTATCCACTCTAATGCAAAAACTATTTGACCGAATTTCATAAAATTTGGTAAGTCCCTTGTTGATGATCCTGGTGCTGATTTTATTTTAGTACAACCCGGGATAAAAGAACCTGTCTTTTTCAAGAAATGGCCCGCAAAAATTGTCTGTATCCACTCTAGATGAAAAACCAATAGAACAAATTTCTCAAAATTTGGTAAATGAATCACTTGTAGGTTAAGCTGGTGCTGATAAGATTTTGGTACGATTTGGAAAAAAGAACTTGCCTGTTTTTGCGAAATGGCCGGCAAAAATTGTTACATCTAAACATAAAATACTACTCATGCTCAAATATATAAATTAAATGCTTATTTTATACTTCATTTTTTAAGACGAAAATAATATGACCAATCCCATTACTCTAGGCCTAGCCGTTCTCGAGATATTATAGTTTTTTCGCATTTTCGCTACGTCAACTTTAAAAATAAATCCAGTTACCAAATGAAGGCGAAAATTGATTTAAAAGTACAAATTCAGTGCATTTTAAAGAGAACATGAATATGAGTTTGCATGGAAAGTCATGTGCTGCCCACAAAAGTTTTTTTATAATTGTATACATGAATGTGATTGTATTTAATTATTAAAATTATGTATAAATCGCTATTCCCAGGCAATTTTTGTGATGGTTTAGTTGAGTGAATAGCAGAACGACGTCTAGAGAATTTAATGATTGAAAGTACATACTATTGAATCTATGTCGGACATAGAAACTGCAAAGTCAACTCTAAATGCCGAGAATTTAAGTATAAATATGAGAAAAATTAACCAAAAGCAGATGATAGCAATGCTTGTACATTATAGTATATCATAGATAAATAGACGAGTCATTTCTAAATCGTCTATTTCACTTTGTAAAAGATTTAGCTCGCATAAATTGTGTACTGCATAATCTGGTCAAAAATTTAATTTTTAACACTTTACAACATAGTTGAAAAGTGTTTATGACTTTGTTCATTCTGTCTGTCTGTCTATCCGGCAGTACGATAACACCCGTATAAATGACTTTATCAAAATTAAGTTTTAGTATGTTGTTCAGACAGTTTGTGCGACCTATGGTAATATAAATGAATACTATCACCCAATCAGTTTTGGATTGAACCCGGGTTGAAAAAATGAAATACATTGAACCCTATTGGGCCTACTTTTTCAAAAAAAATTTAAGCGAATTTAAAATTCACAAATTGCTTCGAAAGGTTTAGAACATATTCAAATTATCGCATAAAATACATAAAAAAAATTTAAAAACGATATATTCAGCAGTTTTTTAAATAAAAATTAAAATAATAATTACACCCATTATATGAAGAAATCATGTGACCATTATATGGAGAAATCACGTGACCCACTTCAAAATGAAATATGGCATCCATCTTGTGCCAAAATTTAAAGTTCTTTTGAATTTATATTTGGTGTTGTATCCGTTCTAAAACCGTTTTATTTTTGTTTAGTTTCTGTGCATCAATGTTCTGAAACAACGCAATTACAAAATATTTGAGTTTAAATGATCTTCAAACTTTGATTATTTCTACATCGAAGCCTAATTTTCACTTATGGAAATGTAAACACCAAAAGATTAGAATGAGTTGTATAAGAACTGCTGCATTTTGTTAACAAAACATTATTTAATTCATGGAGTCTGCAATATAGTTGATATGAAGGAAACAGTCATTGATTTTATATAGAGAATAGACGATTTTATAGCAGACATTTTCGGTGAAGATTTCAGCACAGAGTTAAATTACTTTTACCTCCATGGTTTTAAGTTTTTAAGTAAAATAAATTATTGTAATATTGGGATGTATGAAAGGAATATAATAAATGTTTATGAATGAAATTTTTACTGCTTTTTCATAAAGAACCAGGCAATTTATATTTCAATGACTTCATTTGAATAAAGTTCATTTTTTCCGATGAAGTTTTCAAATATAATAAATTATTGTAGTATTGTGATAATTTAAAAAATATTACAACTGAATGTATCGCATTTTGGAGATGTTTATATGAAATTGCATTGCAGTTGGAAAGTGTTTCATAATCAATGCTTTATGCATGATCGATCTTTTTTGTTAATTTTTTCTGAAGTATTGAAGTATTTATATTAATTTACTTTAATTAAAGTTTCAATATTTATTTTCTGGAAGCTGTAGTTTTTAGCCCGTTTCAGTTCAAAGTGTAAGGAACAACGAATTTGATACATTAACCTTTTAAATTATATTTTCTATATTCATTAGAAATAAAGTGGATTATATATGTGTGAATATGTAGTTACTCTTAATTCAAAGTAAGGAATCAATAATCAGGACCACTCTTACATGCAATATTTATTGATTACCCAGGAACTACAAAATAGCTAAAAAGAAAACTGAAATACGTACATTTATGTATATCACAGACGTATCATGAAATAGAACGCAAAACAGTTCTCTCTCATCATACAAGTTTCACCGAATTAGAAATGGAAGACCTCCTGAGGGAGGATGTTTTAAAGTCCTTGCAATTGACACTGTCTTTGTGAAGTCTAGGTTCTGGCATGGCAAACCGAAGTTTCTCCCAGAAACGCCGATCCCCCCAATGGACAAGTGATGCCGACCGTAAGCACAGTCGTACATCCGGGTCCAGTTCTTTGAAGCTGATTTTGCCTGTCAGCACTATCACCACCTTGTGATAACGATTGCATTGACTCTCATGATGTGCGGCTTTTAGTTCATATACACACCACTCGCTCTTCAAGTAATGTTCTGATATCACTGCGACTGTGCATCTGCTGCAGTCGATTGCATCATTGATGGATACAGGATCATACTCAACCATAGGGATGTCTCTGTATCTGAGGCAAAGTCTATGGGGGTAAGAACCGTCTTCAAGTTCAGGAGCTAACATCTGGGACACAAATGCTTCATCCTTTTTAGAATATGAGAAAAAGGCATCAAAAAGTTTTTCTGATTCGCCTGGAGCATTGTTGCGCTGAAACAAACGAATGCCGTAACGGCTGTAGACCCACATTTTCATTTCACTGTTGTAAATGCAAAATAAAACCAAACTAAAAATCAAAATCAATAAAATAGAAGGAGCTATAATCATAACAGGCATGTAGTCCCCAGAAAATTCTGCTTTGTAATACGTCAGGGCGCTGTGATTAGAACAGGCTGTGGAATTAAATTCTAAAACATAAATTCCAGCTGAATGATTTTTGTAACATCTCACATCCTCTCTATCTGCGACAACTGAACCAGACGCTACTAACCAATCTTGAAAATTTCCCAGATAATCACAAGCGCATGTCCAACTATTGTGTCCCAACTGCACTGTAGCCATGCGATGGTTGTGATTCAAATTCCATATCTGAAAATCAACAATGTTGTTGTGATCGAGGTGGAGAACTCGTAAAAATTTCAGATGACTAAAACTGGAATTATTTATTGTGGTCAAGCGATTATAAGAAATATATAATTCTTGCAAATTTGTCAGATTTGTAAACTCGTGGCCTTGTATTACTGATATGTAATTATGTTCTAAATGTAATTTCAACAAGTTTTGTAATCCGTTGAATGTTCTATTACGGATTATATGAATATTACTACCATTTAAATGGAGTATCCTCATATTTTTCCGTCCAATAAAAGAATGGCTTCCAACTTGACTCATATCATTTCCATCTAGGTATAAATCAGTAACATCCATCGGTATGCGGGATGGCACCCTTGAATAACGTCTAGAGCTGCAATCAACGATATTTGTATTCCAAGTCTGATCAGAATAACATGTACAATTTTCGGGACAAACCATTTCGCAGTCGCAAGCATCAAATTCACAACAGTGGCATAAGGCAAAACAATGACTTCTGTATCGACACAAAAATTCGTTAGATTTTGCACGAATGATTGGAATCAGAGCATTTTGTCTTGGGAATGTCATGTGGCACACAACTTTTTCTAAATCATCAATACGGGGATACTGCCGCATGTCATCTAAGTTATTGATGCGCTGAAGCCACTCCATTGTGCAGTCGCAACGTAGAGGATTTTTGGATAGAAAAATTATTGGCAATGTCTGAGTTATCGGAATGCTTCTAAGACGTAAAGCGTTAATATCCAAATTTTCAATGTTATTACGTCTCAAATCCACCATTGATAAATTCGTTTTACTCATAAAAGTAAAAGAATTAATAACATCCAAGGAATTATTTCTTAATGAAGTAACTTCAATAGAATTCGGGAAAGTAGCAGCGTTTATTTCTTTTATCTTATTGAAAGATGCGTCCATGAATCGTAATTTAAGAACAGATTCCAATTCAAAATAATTCCCTAAACTATCGATTTGATTTGAATGCATGTCTAAAGTAATCAATCCAGTTGGGATCAATGCGTAATCAAACCATGTGATGTTATTTCTTGAAACGTTAAGGCTCTTAAGATTTTGCAAGTTCATAAACAGGCCATTTATATCGGATAAAAGATTATCATTAAGTTCTATTCTTTCCAATTCAATGGCATCATCAAAAATCCCATGCTCAAGGGATTGAATTCTATTTTTTGATAAATCAAGAACTCGAAGAGAGTATTGATCTCGCAAAGTGCCTCTACTAAGATTCCCAATTATGTTGTTTTTTAAATCGAGGATAAAAAGGCTTTTTAAATTTTCAAACGTGTCATTAGTGATGTTTGATATTGAGTTAGAGGATAAATCCAGATCTTGCAGATATTCCATACGATTAATCGCTATCGGAAAAGATGTCAAGCTGTTATTTTTTAAACTCACGTAACGAAGACGAGTTAAGTTCATAAAGGCATCAGAATGAATCAGTTCCATGTGGTTATTAGATAACCATAGTTCGTGTAGATTTAGAAGTCCATTGAAAGTGTCAGCCTCAATCAACCTCAATTTGTTGTTTGTGAGTTCTAAAATTCTTAGAGCCGTTAAATGAGAGAAGGCTTTCTCTGCGATATATTCTATAAAGTTATCTTGTAAATGCAAAACTTGCAAGCTTACAAGTGATTGGAATGGGGTACCTTCAATTCTTCTTATCCGGTTATTACTTAAATTCAAAACACTTAGTCGGTTAGGATTCTTGAATGAATCTAAGAGGAAATGCAATTCTGATATGATATTGTGGGAAACATCTAAAAAGATGAGTTGCGACAAGGATCTAAAAAGTGCTGATGGAAATCCAGCAATGGAATTGTTACAAAGGAGTATCGTCTTCAATTCGGTGGAATGGTGAAAGAAATGTGGATGGAATTCGCTTAACCTGTTATTGGACAAATCAATGAATTGAAGTCTTTGTAGGCCAATCAGAGCATATGGTGACATAAGTGATATTTGATTGTCACTGAAGCTCAGATTTTTTAACCTTCTTAGAGATGACATTGTTTCATCCATCAAAACTTTTATGCGATTTTGAGACAAATCTAATATTTGAAGTTCCGGAGTGCAGGGAAACAATTTGCGCTCCTCCAGCCCAAGTTTCTTTATGTCTTGTAAGCTATTTCTGCTGAGATTAAGCAATTTCAAGTTTATAAGGCCACAGAATGGATATTCGGAAAGATTGGCAATGTTGTTTCTGGAAAGATCGAGATACTCCAGCTCTCTAACTTTCGTCAGACTTGACGATCCGATGATAAGGGGCGTTCTACTCTCCTCGTTTTTGTTAGTGTGAATTGTGAGGTTCTTTAGTGTATCCAGTCCATCAAACGCATCATCTGCTAATTCGGAAAATGAGCAGCGTTCAAATCTAAGAGACTGCAATTGCTTCAGATGCGCTAAGGAACTGTTTGTAAGGCGACCTTCCAAGTATCGATCATCACAGATAATTGTCAGTCCTATAGTGTGTGCGGACTGGATAAGGCTAAAGTTTGTATTATCCATTTGTGTACCAACTGCTTTTACATGACATATGAGAAGAATTCCAGGCTCTTGGTGCTTTTTATATACTGTCCATTCGCAGTCGCTAGGGGCAGAATAGTTGGAAACGTAAGCATGTATCTGATGAAATGCAAGCATGAAAACGATAATGGTGACAACAATTTGGTCCTTCATGTTATGAATTGATATGTTATATCTGTAAGCAAAATTAAATATATTTAGCTTTATCTGTATTTCTGACACACATACACACGCACGACACAGTTTTGTTTCTAAAATATAGTATTAACGGATCAGTAAACTATCTCTTCACATTACAATGGGAAAAATAATATCTCTTAGAATTTGAAATTACACTAACTGTTAACTATATCCACTATATCGAACATGCAGTATCGTAATGTATAAAATTTATTAACTGTAACCAACACTATATTCTCTCGGACGTAGACGGACGTAAATAATTAGATCTATATTTTCTGTTCAGATTCTTAGACGGTAAATATATAAATCTTTCCTTCTATATGATATTTTTTTTTTTATAAATAATTATTTCTTCTGAGATCCAGAATAAAATTATTTGCTTGCTTTTTGAACAAGTGCTTGAGACCAACACACATTGTATAGAAACGTAAACTAAGTCATTTGTTACAAGCAAAACATGTCCAAAACTTCCGAAAACGACAATAAATGCTGTAATCGTCGGGGAGACAATGCGAGAGAGAATGTCTTTTTTCTTTTATTTTACTTTACTGGACAATTCCTCTTGGCCAGTAATCCCCGAAGCTGGAGTATCCTCCTACAAAAGCTTGAAGAAGACAAATAATAACCTGCAACCAGATTGGGCTCCACGGGGATTTAACCGGTTGGCTCAGGTTCCCCCGGGTATCCGGACACGGATTCTTCTACGTACATCTGTCAAATGAACTAAGTGGCCGTCACATTGCTTGGAAGTAGGCGGCCATTTCTGGCTCATTTGCAGCTCAGGTATATACGAAGAAGATTTGTGATATTGACTAATCTTGCCATTAATTTTGAGCTTGAATGATACGGTGAATCTAACCGGGTACAATCTTCGATCCCAGGACTTAGCAGCGTTCACTAGACTCCTCAGGTGTGAAGTAGATTCTTAATGAAGACGGAATGTTGCCAATTCATCAAAAGCTGATTAAAACGAGTTGTTGAAGAATATTCTGGGGGCAAAGTCACACCTGTAAAGAAACAAAAAAAAATCGTCAATTATATTTTTACAGAAATTAGAATAATATGGGTAAATAAAATATTATAAATTTAAAATCATATTTTATGATATAAAATTAAATTGGATAACTCTGAATTAAAAATATCTGCAATACTGAAACCAAATTAACTAGATTCATGTGCAATGCACTTAATGAATATTAAGAATAAAATAATATTGTGATTACAGCCTTTCAAAGCATATCAAATGCTCATATATTGTGCACGATATTTAACGCATGAAATATTGATGTACTGTAAATATAGGTTTTTCTATGAAAATATATGAATGTTTTAGTATGAAACGTTTTGATGTTTAGATTGCATGTCAGGAAATAAGCTTATTATATATATATAAAATATGATACTTTTCTGCTTCCGGTATTTGAAACTATAATATTTATTTTAAATATATACAATGTGAGCGTTTTATAATATCAAAAGATTTCTTGTATTACAAAGCAGGTTCACTCTTCTTACAGACTGCCATTTAAATTTTACTTAAAATAAAATAAACTTTCATGTAATATCAAAATCTTTTCGTGGCAGAAAAGGCATATTTAGAAGAAAAGTAATTTATTGTTAGAGTCAAAAACGCAGATAGTTTATGAGACAAAGATATGAATATAAGTTTTGTTTCGGATATATAAATGGTGTATTTAATTAAATAATACAACAAAATCCGCATATATTTATCTAGTTACCGTTTAAAGAATTTATTCGTTACATAAATTTTCCGATTTTGTTATAACATTACTTTATAGTATTTTTACGTTTATAACTCAGAATATGTCAAACATAGAATTTTAATGAAATATTAAAAATTTGCTGACTTGAATTCAATCATTATTAAATCGAGTCAATATAGAAGATTATATATCTTGACAATACTTAAACTTTACGTGGTTGAAAATTTAAACAAATGAATTTTTAAATTGTTAAACGATATCAAAATTATTATATTCACTTTTTATGATTGAAATAAACGCAGAAATAAACACTCCAATATATTTTAATTACTTAAAAATCACTGCTTAATATTTCATGTTTTATGTAAGAAACTTAATGCTATGCCTAAAATATTATTTAATATATATATATATGTGTGTGTGTGTATATATATATATATATATATATATATATATATATATGTGTATATATATATGTGTGTATATATATATATATATATATTAAATAATGCTTAAAAGTTACGGTATTTAATAGTTATTAATTAACTGTATCCAATTAGCTATAATTCGCAAAGATGTCATTTTATTCACTGTCAATTAAAACTCGAAAACTACCTTCAAGGGTTTTTAATAGATAAAGGTTTTAAACATTTCTAAATGTGCTTGCAACGAATAAATGCACCCTATGTGCTGACTGCCCTTTTCTTGCATATTTTTTATTTTTTCAACATATTTTAAATATCATAGATCTAAAACAAAATTTTAAGTTTTTATGTAGTGAATGATACTGAAAAATGTCTTTATCACAAAGGTTATGTTTCCGATTTTATATTTTTATAGGAAACGCCAAGCTTTCTTCTCCACGAGATCTGAACAAGAGATTTCTTATGAAGTCACAAACACTGAAATGTTACGTATCGTGGCGTTCCAAACCTCAGAAGCTTCCTTCTGAAAGAATGCTCAGTTCTTTGGGAGTCTGTATATAAGATATAACACGATCAAAATTGTCCTGGAATGCATAAAATAATAGAGAACCATAATTATCCAGTCCAATACAATTGCGAACTGCATCTTATCTACTAAAGCATCAATTGTGTTGAAGACCCAGACCGTCCGACTCGTCCAGAGGACTAAGAGCAGCTATTTGGACGGCCGGGAAAGCATCAATTGTGTATTTACTTTTATTTAAAACAATTCTTTAGGGTCACATTTTATTTCAAATAGCTGCTGGAATAATGTGTACAAGAAATCTATGAAAATGGATTTTATAACTATAATCCAATATCGTTGGGTAAATGTCATCTACGAAGCATCATTTCATGCTTTAACAAAAACTTTGTTGGTACTGCACTTTGTTTTAAAAAGTTGCTTGAATACTTTGTGCATGTAACCTATTACGATGACTTTTAGTGTAAAGCTATAAACTTTAGTGTTAACCCAATCTTGTTTGCTGCAAGTCATCTACCCGATCATTAGTTAATGCTTTAACAAAGAAACTTTCTTGTGGGTAAACTTTACTTTAAAAAGATGCTTGAATACTTTGTACAAGAAATTTTTTTGCAGATTGATTTCACAGTGAAGCCATGACCCAATCCCCTGGACTACGCGACATTTACCGAAACATCAGCTCTTGCTTTAACAAAAAAATTTCTTGGACGTAAACTTTGTTTTAAAAATCTATTGAAATACTTTGTATAAAGAACTTATTTAAATGAATTTTAGGGTAAAGCTATAACTCAATCTCGTGGAGTACAAGTTGTCTATTGAGGCATTCATGTTTTAACCAGAAAAAATTATTGGAGTGAACTTTATTTTAAAAATGCTGCTGGAATGCTGTATAGAAGAAACCTATGCAGATGGATTTTGCAATAAAGCCATAACCCATCTCGTTTCCTACAAGTCATCAACCGAAGCATCAGTTCTGACTTTAAAAGGAAAACTTTCTTTGAGGTATAGTTTATTTTTAAAATGCTGCTGGAATACTTTATAGAAGAAACCTATGCAGATGGATTTTGCAATAAAGCCATAACCCATCTCGTTTCCTACAAGTCATCAACCGAAGCATCAGTTCTGGCTTTAAAAGGAAACTTTCTTTGAGGTATAGTTTATTTTTAAAATGCTGCTGGAATACTTTATAGAAGAAACCTATGCAGATGGATTTTGCAATAAAGCCATAACCCATCTCGTTTCCTACAAGTCATCAACCGAAGCATCAGTTCTGACTTTAAAAGGAAAACTTTCTTTGAGGTATAGTTTATTTTTAAAATGCTGCTGGAATACTTTATAGAAGAAACCTATGCAGATGGATTTTGCAATAAAGCCATAACCCATCTCGTTTTCTATATGTCATCAACCGAAGCATCAGTTCAGGCTTTAAAAGGAAAACTTTCTTTTGGGGGTATACTTTATTTTTAAAATGCTGCTGCAATACTTTATACAAGAAACATATGCTGATGTACCTTACAGTGAAGTCATAATATAAATAAGTCTAATCATAAGCTACAAGTCATCTACTAAAAATTAATTCTCTCTTTGAAATGAAACCTGTCTTGTAATAAACTTTTTTCACAGGGTTTCTAAAATATTTTGAGAAGAAGCCTATGAAGAAAACCTATAAGGGGGATCTTACCCCAAAGTTACTCTATATTAACCAAATATATATCCAAGTGAATTTCACTTGCCCAATTAAATATAATCAAGTTTTCTTCGTTGTAAAACTAAATACAAATTGCATGGTACACACATTTGAAAATTAAATAACGTGACTAAGACACTGCTATCAAAATTCTATAAAATTAAATCTTGAAGTAAAATCACACTTTCTTGAAAAACCTCCTAACAATGCATATTGTACCTAAGAAAACTAAGTGCATAAGGGTAAGAAATCTGCGGATAAAAAAGATAAATATTAATTGCGCTAGATATATACAAATACATTTTATTTATTTGCATCTGTTTTTCTAAGTCTGCTTGATTTGCGGTAAAAACAGTATAAAAAAAGGCAATTTTTGAGTAAAAATGAAGCCAATTACCTGACCACGTTTTGCGTCACACTCACTTATTTTTCCTGTGTCTCGTTTTTCCTTAGTTTGTTTTTGGCTGTTCTAAATATTGGTTTTAAATTATTCTTTGCGTCATGTTGTCCCTTATTTGAATTCGTTAAGCTAAATTTATATTTTGTTGCGTGGTTGTGAAATGTATGCAATTCAGTATGGGGTACAAGAAAGCGATATACTGTAACTTACCGGCAAATAATTGCTCATATACGTCAAGTAATTGCATCAGGTTTCGATATAATTTAAAACAATTAGGAAATTACTTTTTAAATTGTTAAATGCAATTTGCTGTTCAAGCAGTCATCAGCAGCTACCTTTGAAATAAAAAATAGCTAGCTTAAAATATAATTTTAATTTCACTTAAATTTATTTTTAACACATTTACAATGATTGTTAATGCTTTTATTTTAAATCATACATTCTAGTTTACCTAGAGAAATTAATACAATACGATCATTTACAATATTCAATTTCCTATAATTATCGAAATTTTGATAAATCACTATACTTATAATGCGTTGTCAGAAAAATATATTTTTAACATTTTTTATCAGATACAGTGAAAATGTTTCTTCAATTATTGTCCTAATTTTAATTGTGAAATATTTCATTTACTAGTATTTTTACAGTAGTTCTGTTCTTGTGATGAAGTTTGTTTATATAGTATCTAAGTGTTTAGAATTTAGTTTACATGATGTTATTTATTTATTCATCATTGGGCACTTACACTGTACATTTCCACAAATTTTGATTTAACATGAATTCATGGTTTTGTTAGTGTAATTCAAATGTTTTAGATCCTAACTAAACGGGCAGCATTACTCATAGCAAACTTAAAACTTGGTATATCGCTGTTTTTGTTATACAATTTAGTTCTTAAGATTTTGAACCTTAATGGTCAATTTGTCAAGTACCTGATAAAGGAATGCACTCGTTTTTGTGGAAAAAACTCAAGAACAGGAGCAGTTACAAAGTACAACTTTAGTATGCCGTTGCCTTGTGTAGAATATTTTAATTCTTTGAATTTTGAACCTCATTAGACTACAGTCAGAAATAGTCATAGAAATGTTTTTAAAAAAAAATCTGATGTGGGCAGCACATGACTTTCCCTGCAGACTTATATTAGCGTTCTCTTTATTTTAACTAAATTTATTTCGCTTTTAATTCAATTTTCGTTCTCATGCGGTAACCGGGCTTATTTTCAAAGGTGGCGTAGGGAAAGTACGAAAAACTAAAATATCTCGAGAACGGCTAGTCCAAGTGTAATGGGGTTGGTCTTATTCTTTTCGTCGTTAAAAATTACGTATTAAATCAGCATTTAATGGATATATTTGAGTATACCCAGTTCTTTAGTTTAGATTTGGACGATTTTTGTGGGCCATTTTGCAAAAAAAGGCAGGTCATTTTTTTCCGAATCGTACCAAAATCTAATCAGCACCAAGGTCATCCACAAGTGACTCATCTACCGAATTTTGTGAAATTCGGTCCATCAGTTTTTCAGTTAGAGTGGATAAAAGCTTTTGCGGACCATTTCGCAAAAAAAAAGGCGGGTTCTTTTATTCCGAATCGTACCCAAAACTAATCAGCACCAGACTCGCTCACAAGTAACTTACCTACCAAATTTTGTGAAATTCGGTCCATTAGTTTTTTAGTTAGAGTGGATACAAAATCTGCACAGACAGACAGACAGACAGACAGACAGACAGACAGACAGACACACAGACACACGCACAGACGTCACGCTAAAAATTGTTTTTTCGTATTCTAGAGGTCTCGAAACGTGTAGATCCGTCGAAAACTCGAGTTGTGATTTTCGGCATGATTCCAATACTTTCCCTATACATTACCATGTATTGCAGGGAAAGTAATAACTCGAGAATCAAAGCAGTTAGAATAAAAAAACTTAAAATCTGAAATAGTTGAAGAGCTCGTATTTAGTATACTGTCCTTCGCGGTATATTTCAATGTCTTGGAATATAAACCATGCAGATCCAGCCCCTCCTCAGCCCGCCATAAAAATGTATCATTTTCCGAAAGGGTGAGAATAAGTCGCAATCCGAGGCAACTAGAAAGTCCAAATAAAATTTAAGCTATATAAATTTTATGAATAAATTTTTCATGCATTAAAGTTGCATTCACATAATAAAAGCAGGTATTTAAAAACAACCTTTTTTGCTTTTACTTATTTCACCGAGAATATCTTTTGGATCCTTAGACTATTTTCTTTTCCTCCCATTTAGTGTTTTTTTTTCTCCTGGGTGTTTTCCTTCTTACATTTGGCAAGCTTAACTTTTGCCTTTGAAACTGGTTGATATATTTATTTAATCTTGCACAATATATCTGACAAAATTTTTATCTTGCATATTTTTAAATATGTCTAAAACGACTTAAAAATGGGGAAAATACATATTACGTAAATATGGTTCTTTGTTACTTCCTTTTTACTTTCCCTGCAATACATGGTAATGTATAGGGAAAGTATTGGAATCATGCCGAAAATCGCAACTCGAGTTTTCGACGGATCTACACGTTTCGAGACCTCTAGAATACGAAAAAACCATTTTTAGCGTGACGTCTGTGTGTGTGTCTGTCTGTCTGTCTGTGTGTCTGTGTGTCTGTCTGTCTGTCTGTGTGTCTGTCTGTGCAGATTTTGTATCCACTCTAACTAAAAAACAAATGGACCGAATTTCACAAAATTTGGTAGGTAAGTCACTTGTGGGCGGGGCTGGTGCTGATTAGTTTTGGGTACGATTCGGAATAAAAGAACCCGCCTTTTTTGTGAAATGGCCCGCAAAAGCTTGTATCCACTGTAGCTGAAAAACTAATGGACCGAATTTCACAAAATTCGGCAGATGAGTCACGTATAGGTCACCCTGGTGCTGATTAGATTTTGGTACGATTCGGAAAAAAATAACCTGCCTTTTTTTGCAGAATGGCCCGCAAAAATCGTCCAAATCTAAACTAAAGAACTACGTATGCTCAAATATATCCATTAAATGCTTGTTCAATACGTAATTTTTAGCGAAGAAAAGAATAAGACCAACCCCATTACTTTAGGACTAGCCGTTCTCGAGATATTTTAGTTTTTCGTATTTTCACTACGCCACCTTTGAAAATAAGTCCGGTTACCGAATGAGAACGAAAATTGAATTAAAAGTGAAATAAATTTAATTAAAATAAAGAGAACGTGAATTGAAATAAAGAGAACGTCTGCAGGGAAAGTCATGTGCTGCCCACATCAGATTTTTACTTTCCCTGCAATACATGGTAATGTATAGGGAAAGTATTGGAATCATGCCGAAAATCACAACTCGAGTTTTCGACGGATCTACACGTTTCGAGACCTCTAGAATACGAAAAAACAATTTTTAGCGTGACGTCTGTGCGTGTGTCTGTGTGTCTGTCTGTCTGTCTGTCTGTCTGTCTGTCTGTCTGTCTGTCTGTGTGTCTGTCTGTGCAGATTTTGTATCCACTGTAACTAAAAAACTAATGGACCGAATTTCACAAAATTTGGTAGGTAAGTCACTTGTGGGTGGGGCTGGTGCTGATTAGTTTTGGGTACGATTCGGAATAAAAGAACCCGCCTTTTCTTGCGAAATGGCCCGCAAAAGCTTGTATCCACTCTAGCTGGAAAACTAATGGACCGAATTTCACAAAATTCGGCAGATGAGTCACGTATAGGTCACTCTGGTGCTGATTAGATTTTGGTACGATTCGGAAAAAAATAACCTGCCTTTTTTTGCAAAACGGCCCGCAAAAATCTTCAAAATCTAAACTAAAGAACTAGGTATACTCAGATATATCCATTAAATGCCCGTTTAATACGTAATGTTAAACGACGAAAAGAATAAGACCAACCCCATTACACTAGGACTAGCCGTTCTCGAGATATTTTAGTTTTTCGTACTTTCCCTACGCCACCTTTGAAAATAAGCCCGGTTACCGAATGAGAACGAAAATTGAATAAAAGTGAAATAAATTTCATTAAAATAAAGAGAACGTGGATATAAGTCTGCAGGGAAAGTCATGTGCTGCCCACATCAGATTTTTACTTTCCCTGCAATACATGGTAATTGCCACGTTAATTGAATAAATAAATAAATAAATAAATAAATAAATAAGTAATGTATAGGGAAAGTATTGGAATCATGCCGAAAATCGCAACTCGAGTTTTCGACGGATCTACACGTTTCGAGACCTCTAGAATACGAAAAAACCATTTTCAGCGTGACGTCTGTGTGTGTGTCTGTGTGTCTGTCTGTCTGTGTGTCTGCCTGTGTGTCTGTCTGTCTGTCTGTGCAGATTTTGCATCCACTCTAAGTAAAAAACTAATGAACCGAATTTCACAAAATTTGGTAAGTCACTTGTGGGCGAGTCTGGTGCTGATTATTTTTGGGTACGATTTGGAATTAAAGAACCCGCCTTATTTTGCGAAATGGCCCGCAATATCTTGTATCCACTCTAACTCCAAAACTACTGGACCGAATTTCACAAAATTCGGTAGATGCGTCACTTGTGGGTTACCCTGGTGCTGATTAGATTTTGGTACGATTTGGAAAAAAATAACCTGCCTTTTTTTGCGAAATCGCCCACAAAAATCGTCAAAATCTAAATTAAAGAACTAGGTATACTCAAATATATCCATTAAATGCACATTTAATACGTAATTTTTACCGACAAAAAGAATAAGACCAACCCCATTACACTAGGACTAGCCGTTCTCGAGATATTTTAGTTTTTCGTACTTTCCCTTCGCCACCTTTGAAAATAAGCCCGGTTACCGAATGAGAACGAAAATTGAATTAAAAGTGAAATAAATTTAATTAAAATAAAGAGAACGTTAATATAAGTCTGCAGGGAAAGTCATGTTCTGCCCACATCAGATTTTTTAATTTAGTTCGACTTTAAATGTCTCAATAGCGTTAAAGTGGAAAGTTAGTTCCTTTGTTGAAAATAATTTTCTTATACCCTTCGTATGCAAAGGGTCAACCAAGCGCATTACCCTTACACGGTTAAACACAATTTTATCTCATTAAAAAATTTAAAACAAATTACCTAGTTCACTTATCTCCCAAGCCAAACAACGGAATAAAAAAACGACGCAGCAGAAACCAACCAATGAAAGCTTTAAATTAAGCAGTTCTTTGCCGCAGAACTAAAGATTAAAACATTTTTTTTGTAACCCTGCACAATTGCTACTCGCTTGGTCTGGGTCCAAAAAAGTCACAAAGGCTTTTCCGGATTTTTAACCGCCGACAAATACATTCTCTATAATGAGCAACACTTTAATTACGTCAGATTTATAGCAGAATCTTTCCCGTTTGTATGGATGATTTTCGAAAAGTTACCGAAACACTCCAGTTCAAATAAAATTCTTCGCCGTTTTGTGTTTGACTCATTTATTTCTCCGTTTTCCGTTAATTTCGTTTTCTTGTGTTGATTTTAAATTATTTTCCGCGCCATATCGCTCGCTGTTGCCATCCATTGAATTAAACTTTTCTTTTGTTGGGCAATTGTAAAGTGTAATGTGTTACCATAAGTTGTAAAAATGATACATTTTAATTAAATGAAAGAATTTTACTGGCCTTATCTCACTATGAATCTTTGGGCATATTTATTGTCTTTATTATTTTATTGCCATACTGTTATTATTTTCAAAACTGGCATAAAATGCTTTAAATGTCCATTTAAATGTCATCCCTCAGGTTGCAACATTTAGCAAATTTTGCGAAACTGAATCATTGAGAAACACCAGTTTATTTTAAACATCTCTTACGTTATGGTAAGAATTAAAAATTTCACACGTAAAAGATAATTTCCTTTTTCAATAGCAATTTTTTGTTCGTACTGTATTTCTGCAAATATTTTCTGCAGACATTGCAAGTTGCATTGGCTCAGTAATGATGTATAATGCTTCAATTTTATTTTCTCTTTTATTGCACAATTATGTTGAAAAGCTTTCAATTATTTTTCCGTACTTTGTAATATTCCATTGTACAAAAATTATCATTTGAAAATATTATTTTAAGAAATAGAAATAGAACACAAAGCGGCGTTATGTATATTAAACAAAAGACAATTAGCAATTATATGCCTAACGATATGAACAGCACGAAGCTTGGCTAGAAGGTTAATTCAGAATGGATTTCTTTTTCAGTGTTGGCATTCAATTCGAAAATGCATCTTGTTAATTTAAATAAAACCCTAACAAATTCAGTTAAATTTCATTAAGTTTACAAAAACTTCACTAAAAAACATTTTATTGCATTATCAGGATAAAGTTAATTAAAATAAGTTTACCACGTTTTGTTAATTAAGTTACATATATATATATAACTGGTTGAAAAGAAAACATCCTCAACAAAAAATCTGTGCATTCTGTGTCCATTCCTCTTACTTTTCCTTCATTATGACATAAAAAATCTTAATAGCTTTAAAACAGAAAATCCCTTATTTGTAGCAAATAAGTAAGATTATTATCTTTTTTTTTTCTGAAACTATGAGTAAAATAGTATAACTAAGATCATTCAAATAAATAAAAATATATCTAGTTTATTTGCAATTAAACTAATCTAGAACACAATAAAACTACAGTAGATTAAAAACAAACTTTAGATGGAATAGTTCTTTATCATTAAACGGAAATTGAAATAAAAAAATTACCAAACAATTGCTAAAATTTTTATCACCCATATATGCTTTTTCCATGTCAAAAAAAGTCATAAAAGCTTTTCTAAAATTTCACCCATCAACAAATAGTTTCTCTATAATGAAAACCATGTTAGATATATAACGGAAATTCTGGTATTAAAACTGATATTTCTGAGTCAGTTTTACAGAAAGAAAACCGGCATTCCATTTCAAATAAAGCCAATATCCTATGCCGTTTTGTATCTGATTCATTTATTTCACCCTCGCTTCGTTTTCCTTTAATTTCGTTTTCCTGTTACTCTAAAGAATGGTTTTAAATTACTTTTTGCAACATGTCAGTTGTTGTTCAAATTCGTTAAATTAAACGTTATTTTGTTTTCTAGTTATTAATTGGTTCTATAAGTGTAATGTCGTGATGTAAAAAAATACTCGTGTCTTGCCAGGTAAAGTAGTATTATTGGTCCATGACTCGTGTATTGTCAGATAAAGTATTACTGGTGTATGGCTCGTGTATTGTCAGGTAAAGTATTACTGGTTTATAACTCGTGTATTGCTAGATAAAGTATTACTGCTCTATGACTCGTGTAATGCCAGGTAAAGTGTTACTCGTCTATGACTCGTGTATTGCCAGGTAAAGTATTACTGGTCCATGACTCGTGTATTGCCAGATAAAGTATTACTTGTCTATGACTCCTGTTTTTCCAGGTAAAATATTACTGGTCTATGACTCGTGCATTGCCAGGTAAAGTATTACTGGTCTATGACTCGTGTGTTGCCAGGTAAAGTATTACTGGTCCATGACTCGTGTATTGCCAGGAACAGTATTACTGGTCTATGACTCATGTATTGCCAGATAAAGTATTACTTGTCTATGACTCCTGCTTTTCCAGGTAAAATATTACTGGTCTATGACTCGTGTATTGCCAGGTAAAGTATTACTGGCCTATCTCATTATGAAATGTACGAATAATTTTTTAACTCTAAAAGCGTCAGTGATCGCCGTATCCGATTGAAATCATAAAGTTACGAGAAACGTAAACACTTCGTACTCTTATAATTTTGAACCTAATAAATAAAAATGTAAATAATTTATACTTGTTATGTCGGAAATAGGGTACTATTTATAAATATAATCTCATTATTTAAATATTTTGAACTTTTTTATTCGAAAAATTTTAAACTCTTTTTTCGAATGTGTTTTTGCTTCACGTTGCTTACACTCACTCGAGGTATATGTTAAACCATAAGAGACAGATAGAAACAGTAAATAACAAACCTATTCAGTAGGAATTTCAGTTATTTGATCCATAATTTGTTTTCAGAATTTTATTTTAGTTTTGAGCAACTGTCTTGCTAATATGAAGAAGTAAAATGTTTCCATTTCTAAATGTTTGCAATGCTTATATCTCAAAAACTGAAAGTGCAAGAGATGAACAGTAAGGGAGTAATTTGCAGCCCTTTAAAAATAATGTGAAAGCTTCGATTTTGGATAGAGTTTTTTTCAGTTTCCGAAATACATTGGTTATAATTTTGAAATTTTAATATTTTGAACAAATTGATAGTTGGTTATAATTTCGATATTTTAATCACAATTTTGACTACACAAGATGCTATTCGTGCAAAACAATTTCGGCTCCGATTATTTTTTTCTTTTTGTATGTTATCTCAAATGACTTCTGTGAGTTATATGAATGCACGCTTACAACTATCTATTTTAATACAAATGATTCAGATATAAGTATTAATTTTACACATTAATATTATCAAACCTATTTTATATTCTACAAAATGTATAGAACTTCATTCACATATAGTATGAATCTTAATTTAAAAAAGTTAATTCGCATTTAGTATAAATTTTAATTTCAGAAGATTAATTCACATTTAGTATGAACCTTAAATCTAAAAGGTCACATTCAGTATGATCTTTAATTCTAAAAGGTCACATTTAGTATGAACCTTAATTCTAAATGGTCACATTTAGTATGAACCTTAATTTAAAATGTAATTAACTACATTCAAATTCCTAATCCAATATTAAAGCAGCAAACATATTACTAATTCCATATACATTCAATTTGTTCTCTACATATTTGATTATACATTTTATTTGAAAGAATGATCTCCAGATAATTTATAAAAAACGATTGCACTTGAAGTGCTTTCAATTTATTTAGTTATAATTAAAGTAATATAATGTATTATCAATATGACATTTTAAAAGTCTGATACGTTTAGACTGTTATTCTTATTATATGAGAATTTCTAAAAATGCATATTCCATTATTGCCGCTCGCGGGGCGTGACGGACTATCGGTCATGCCAAAGCATTTTATTCTGGATTAACGAAATTTTACTGCAGTTGTTTCATGCGCTAAAGTAAAAGGTGCCACATCATTTAAGTCCATTAATAACAAAAATTCATTTTTCGACCCCACAACAATATTCCGTCTATATATTTTCTATGAATTAAATGATAGTACAAACAATACAACCAGTACCCAACCTATGAACTCTTTAAACAAATCTTTGCCGGGATCTTAAAAACTAAACAAAATTCCTTTCCAAACAAAGCAATTGTTACTCACTACGCAAGATTAAAAAAAGTCACTAAAACTTTTCCGGAATTTTAACGGGCCACAAATAGCATCTCTATAATGAAGAGCAGTTTAATTACTTTAGATTTCTAACGCGATTTCAGCCTTTTGTATACGGATGATTTTCAGCATCTGTTTTTGGAAAGAGGACGTAGAATATCAGGTTCAAATAAGGAAGTTGCCTGCCCACGTTTTGTATCGGTATCATTTATTTCTCCGTCTCATTTTCCGCTACTATCGCTTTACTGCAGTTTCGAATGTTGGTTCTAAATTGTTCTTCGCGCCATTTTGCTTGCTACTCGTATCCGTTAAATTAAATTTTCTTTTGTTAGGTAGTTTCAGGGATTTGTACCACTAAATATAATCCAATAGAAAAGGGTTATGTATTTATTTTTGTCTGGGAAATTATTGTTGGCCTTTCTCATTATGAAAGAGGGGAGCGTTTTTAGTGAAAACATTTAAATTTGTAATTCATTTAAGCTGTGCTTTATTGCTATTGATAAATATCACACGTTGAGATTATATTAAAGGCAACAGGCCATTATATAAACCGATTGATATTTAAGGAATAACATTTGAATGGATTCGAAATAACCCTATATATATATATATATATATATATATATATATATATATATATATATATATATATATATATATATATATATATATATATATATATATATATATATATATATATATATATATATATGTATATATATATATATATATATATATATATATATATATATATATATATATTTATATTTATATATATATATAGTCCAAGTAGAAGTAGTTTATAGATATAATCTGTCTATTTCTTCAGAAACATACATTTTTGTGTTTGCTTCTACAAAAAACTTGGGCATGAGTACGATTTTTGTGGAAGTGAATAATTAATGATTTAGGCTTAGAGCCTTGTCCTCGTGTATAGCGTTTGTGCTTGATTTTGTTTGTTATTCTTTTTTGATTCCTTACCTTTGTATTTTGATACTTTTCACTGACTTGTTGATTCGATATTTATTTTATTTATTTGTTTTTTATTTTTTCCATTTGCTTGAGGATTTGTTGATTTATACTTTTATTTCGTAAGCCTGTTAGATATTTGAATTTTCGTGCTACAGATTCTCACTTTTCTTTCATTGGATCTTTAAAACTTTTTTTCTTATATATATATCTATATATATATATATATATATAAATTGTTAAAGGAACTAAGGAACAAACATATCCAGTACGTTTCATTAAACACTATTATGATATGTTTTGTAAAAAATACAGTAAAGAAAATTATGTTAATTTCAAAGAATTGCTGGAATACAACTCCACTCTCTTTTCGGATACACTGTAACCTCATTCTGTGTCTCGTCTTTAGTGAGCAATCGGTTTTCTCCTTTCATATCCTGACATAGCCACCACACAGTTGGAATTTTTCTCCTCATACGCACTTTATTGCAGTTCTCTATTGGAAGCAGTGGCGCACCCAGAATATTCCTAAGGGGGGGGGCCATTGGTGCACAAAATTTTTATGAAGGAGGATGACTCCTCGATAAATTTTCCGAGAAAAAATGATCAGAGGCCATATCAATTAACAAGGCGGTTGTCTTTTTTTGTACATTTATTTTTATCAAATTACTAACAATTCTTTAGTGCAGTGCAAGAGAATTGAATGATTAGAAGAAGTAGTAGTAGATATTTATACAAAACAACACAAATTAAGAAATAGATGAAGATAAAATTATTTGTTCTGGTCTGCTTATACTGTATACTTGTTTTCAACCACTCTCTCATGATTACATATTGTTATATTATTCAATTATGATCTATACATATTCATAAAACGAAGTCCAGCCTCCTGTTTTTCTTTGTAGCCAGAGCATTAATTATCTGGTCTGGATCAATTTCCACTTCACGGTGAATGTTCATTGACGCCAGTCCATTCAGTCTGGTTTCACTCATACTGTTTCTCAAGTAAGTTTTCAACCTCTTCATTGTGGAGAATGACCTCTCAGCACTGCTTGTTGATACTGGGAGGGTGGCATACACTTTTAAAAGTTCAAACACAGTTGGAAAAGTCCTTTGGTCACAAAAGTTAAGCAGTTCGATTGGGCTTTTAGTTTTCTTGTTCAATGCAAAGACCTTCATGTACCACAGATGTAGTTCAGCTTTTAGAGTATTATCTGATCTGGGTCCTAAATCATCTGCAAATTTCCTTGATAAGGCAACAAATCTCTCGTTTTCTTCCAGTGTCGGCTGCCTTCCATTCGGAATGACAGATGCAAAACTTTGTAGAAATTCCTTATGTTTGAGAAATTTTTCATGGAGGTGAGTGATGAAATTATCAATCCATGGAATGAAAATAGAAAGTCTGTAGTATTCTTCAGGAGTCTGTACGTTGAAATTTGATCTATAAATTTGTCTGGTGGCACGGCGTGGTAGAGTAATGTTTTCTCCATGCTGTTCCAGCTTCTTAACAGCTTGTTCAAACAGATGGTGAAACTCGTTCTCTGCGTTCTCTCGAATTATAGATATAGCTTTCAAAACGTCTTCTACGTCACTCACAGCAGTTGCCAGATCAAGGTTAACTTCCTGCAGCTTTTCACTCAGACGAACACTGTAGCTGAGTAATCTGTCAGCTGAAACAAGTGCTATGACAAACTGTGATGTTAACATTGAACATAACAAGGTATGAGCCTCTGTTGATGTCTCCTTGTCATTCCAGGTAGTAATCTCCTCCAGAGCGTCGATTACTTGATCAAACAATGAAACCATAACTGTGACGGCATCATGTCTCTCCACCCAACGAGTAGGGCATAATTTCTTCAGTTTTTTGGCACTGATTTCTGTCTCTTCCTGATTAGCTGCATTAATTTTGCTGGTGAGAACAAGGTTTCGTTTTGGTGTGTTGAAAAAACTAGAGATTTTCCCTATTATTCCAAAGCTGTTTCGGATATCCGGAACTCTAGATGAATAAGTTATGGCTAAGTTCAAACAGTGTGATGCACAATGAACGTAGGGGGCTTTGGGGTGTTGCTCATATATAATTGCTTGGGCGCCATTGTACTCTCCACTCATTGCAGAAGCTCCATCGAACCCTTGTCCACGGAGGAAAGACGTATCAATGTTGCAGTCTGCAAGGCCTTTAAGAATAGCATCTGCAATTGCTCGACCTGTAGTTTCAGTCAGGGGCACAAACTTAAGGAAGTTCTCCACTATCTTAAATTCAATTTTATACTTATCATTTGTTTCAAACCGTTTCAAATAACGAACGCAAAGTGTCATTTGCTCTACCGTTGCAATATCTGTGGTTTCGTCACATAAAACCGCAAAACATTTGGCCTCATTCACCTCAGTTGCTATGTGCTTCACAATGGAATCATTGCATGCTGAAATAATCTCATTTTGTATATTCCAACTTATGTAAGTTGCATTTTTTGCACAACCTTGTAGATGAGTTTTCAGTATTTCTTCTCCTGCATCAACTCGGAGTCGCAAAAGGGCTCTAAAATTTCCTTCGCCTTGGCATGGTTCTGACAATACGTCCAAATCCCCACAGTCTCTATGCCCTCTCATGGCCAGCCCTTGCCTTCCACAAAAAATCACTGTTTTGATAATAGGTTTAAGAATAGCCCTATTCTGCAAAACTTGTTTTTGCTTTCCTCTGTCCATTACTTGATCCACAGGAACCGTTTTTCCTTCCGTGACCCTTAAGAACTCATCGGCTTTGAGAACTGAATCCTTATGATAGAAAAATTTTTCATGTTGACTGAACTTCTCCAAGGCCTTCTTCCAATTATTAAATCCTTTTGAAACAAGTTGACCTGTAGCTTGTGTGGATCTTAAACCGACTTCATGGGGTGCAAAGAGAACACAAAATTTGCAATAGGCACTGTCCTCTGCCTTTGAGTAAGCTAGCCAGTTATGCTTACTCAGCCAAGATGAGCAGAACTTCCGAGTGTGGTGAGGTTTTCCTTGACTTGATACAGCACTAGTGACAGTAGCAGGAAAACTGTAATTTGCATATGGTTCCCAAAGATTTTTTAGCGCTGTTATCCTATCTTCATCTGTGAGGTTAGATTTCTTGACATAATTAGAAATATCTGCAGCCAGAATTTCTATTTCAACTGTGTTTGGTATTGTGTTTTGTCCTACCTTTACCTCCTCACAAGCGTTTGAAGACAGCCCGGGGTCACGGCTGTTGCTTGCTTCGACTGCAGCCTCATCAATGTAACAAGAGCTCAGGGAAACGTCGTTGGGAACGTCACTATTTTCAATCTTACTTTTTTTTTTTAAATAATTTCCCAGTGTCTGTTGGCCTAGCCCTTTTCGTTTTTCACTCATTGTCTTTTTTTTTACCTTGCTCCTCAGTTATTCAAGAACAAAATTTGCTATATAGCCGAAATACGCACATAAACACACACACTGATCGTTAAAGATGCATTTCACTGTAAGATCAGTTGAAAGTTCAGGACCATTATTAAATTCAGCTATTCACCACGCAGGCCCTCGTTCCGAAACTACCAATTCACTGTTATCACCTTGTGTCGTAACGTCGCACTTTATTTCAACTCACAGCAACACTTAATTCGCGAAGCGTTGGCACGATCTATTTATTCACTTCCACAATTTTCTCACTGGGTAAACGAAATCCTCGAGTTTTCGAGCGAACAGCCGCTTCCCCGCCGTTCACTCTTTATATAGGGCCACGGAGGCGCCTGTGACGTCACTCTACACAGCACTGGTATAGTACGACTATAGCGAGAAGACATTTGGGTCACGTGATTTTGGACGAGTCCATTATTTAAATTCAATCACAGGTAGAAACGTCTTAAGAAGAACGGGTTTCCAGAATTGGCGCCTTTAGTGCGAATTAATTTATAATTTGTACAGTACGATAAAGAGCTTTATATGTATAATTACATTCAGTGTAAGTGTTGGGATATGCTGGAATTGTTTTCTTCACAATGATTAAAATTATTTATTACAATAATGGTTGTAAATGTTTTTTTTTTATACTTTCTCGAAGGCAGACCTAGTTCTCCCTTGTGCTGACAGCGCCCTTCGCGTTTTGCTTTGTCAGCCCAAGGGGGGGGCCAGGGCCCCCTCGGCCCCCCCCGTGGGTGCGCCACTGATTGGAAGGTTTGAATTTATTCTTTTTATTCTTACATTCATTGGATTATTGCTTACTTCGTCTGGGATTCGGTTTTTTCCCCTTGGACACTGAATTGTTGTTTCGGGCGTGCAGTGTTTCTGGGAGTGTTTCCTAGGATTAAAAGCTAGCTTCCAACCTGGAAAAGGGGTCACACTCCCCCTTGACCTTCCTGCAACCCTGTAAACACACTCATCTTCTTTTTTTCTTTTTTATAATACTTATTTCAAGGCTTAGATAGAGCAGCAGTTGCGCCTTACTATTTCTTGAACCTTTGTATTAATTTTAGGATTGTATTTATATGATATATATATATATATATATATATATATATATATATATATATATATATATACACACACACACACATATATATATATATATATATAATCCAAGAAAAATAAGATTTAAAGGAATATGAGATAACCAAATGCTTTGCATTTAATGGTTGGGGAGGATTGCGACTCCCCCTCCCGTTTAAAGCTGCTTTTCTAGCCTGGGCAAACGCTCACGGTACCAATACAAAGCAAAGGTGTCAATGCGTGCTAATACGAAGGCACCCGGATACGGAAGAACAAGACCAACCAACAGAAGGAAACTGGGACAAAAGTGAATCCTGCCCAACTCGCTATCTTATATATGTTCATCTTACGCATGCGTGCAATCCTAGCAGGTACGCATAAACTTTATTTACTTGCAGTTTGATGAAGTAAACTGTCAAAATCCACATGATCCCTGAAAATCGATTTATAACAATCCTTTAAGAAATATCCTTTTTGGCTGATCTATAAAGAGTTGTATTTAATGAAATTTTAGTTTTTAATATGAATTTATGTTTTAATACAATACCGTAGCCATAGTTCTACGAATAGTCAAATTTATTATGCTCAACAAGTTAAAACTCGAGTAAAGAAAGTCTCCTAAACCGATTGATGCGTTTTGGATAATCAATAATGTGTTGTATTTAACGGAGTTTTATTTTTCATTATGATTTTGCATTTCAATAAATACTGTAGAGATAGCTCTATAAATTAAGTCTCCCTAATTATGTTTAACAATGTAAAACCCATGTAAAAAATTTTTTGTAATGTATAAACATGTCGTAATTCATAAAATGGATATTTTAAGATTGTTAGCTCTTATTGTTGGTTTTTAAAACATTTATCATCCGGAGTATTTATTTAAACATTTTCCCATCACTAGGATAACTTTACTAGTTAAATAAAAAATAATGGTTAGTTGTATTGTAATGCTTTTGTATCAAGTAGGTATTTCATTAACCGATATCCTACAAGGTAGACTTAGTATAATACGGAAAGTGTATTACGCGCATGCAATAATACACTTTCACTGATAAACGAAACTAAATTACGCCCAAAATGGGGTCAAAGTTAGTCTAACCAAAAATTTGAATGTCTTAAATGTTAGAGTAGGGTTTCAAGTACAATCGATCAATGAATCGATCGATGAATAATTTTCTGAGCTCTTCAAATTTTAATAATCTTAAACCATATTATTCCCTATATTAGTCTATATTACTAGGCATTCTATTAGGAGAGATTTTCAAACAGTATTGGGAAGCTAGAACTTATATGAACTGTCCCTGAGGGCGGTTCATTGTGCTTTGACCTCTTGTCATTGTGCTTTGTGTTTGTTGATTTTCAAAAGTCTTGTTTTGTATTTAGTTATTTTTTCGGTACTTTCTTATTTTAGCGGCCCCCGCAGTTACGATTACGCCAAAGTTGCAGTTACGATTTCGCCAAGGTCCGTAGCGAACCATGTTGTGGCTATTTTCGCACACTCATTTGGCAGGTAAAAGAAATCGTTCGTGAAATATAGATATGTCATCCATCTTACTGTTTGATAATTTAAAGATTGTTAACAACATATTTAAAAAAAAAACGAACAAGCGATTTTAGAAAACCAATACGAAATCGAGAACGTTAACAAAAACGCAATATGACGATAATATAAACGGACTGCAAACATTTGGCGAGATTTTACAACCTACTTTGGCGATACATCTCGGTCGCTTGGCGATTCTTCCTCGGGGGCAGCTATAATGAGGAAGCACCGTTCTGTCTACATTGTATTTCTACCTTTGCATTATTGTGAGATACCTGTTATGTAATGAGCTAATCCCTAACAAATCCATATGTAACAACAACATATTAAATGAAAAGGGAAATTATTTTTCAACAGTCTTCCTCTGTTTATTATTTTGCTTATCTGATTCTACTGCTTCTCGTTTTATGCTAGTTTCGTGTCATAGGCGCTTCTTATTTCTACTACTTTATATATTATTCCTCTCAATAATTCAATCGTTTCTCTTATTTATCCTATTATAAAAGGTTGTATTTCTAAATGTAATGCTGGAAAATGCAAAATAGAAATGTATCGAAATTGCTTGCAAAATCAATATTGATATATTTTATTTTGTAGTGAAGGAAAGTTTTATCGCTGAATTACTCGTTATAAGTCACCGACAATTCTATTTTCTGATCCAAATCTTCAATGCGAATTGTAAAGACTTTTCGTCTCACCAAGGAATCGTATCACCGACACCAGTCAACTATTTTAACCATTGCGCTACTGAGACGATTAAAACAAATTTCAGTATTTAGAGTTGCAGAATTAAAGCTAGATTGCTGATATTTGAGTATATAATTTTTCTCTCAAAGGTAAATCGAAATATCAATATCTATCTAAACAGGCAATTGTCTTAACTACGGAGACGATTGTTATTTCCTTTGTAGCAGCAGACGACTCTGCTTCAACACATCGATCTGCCAAAGACATCGATCGCAGATGCAAGGATACCCGAATTATAAGTTCGGAGTGGAAAATATCTTTTGCTCTAATCTTATAATGTCGGTCTTGTAAGCACGAGGTCCCGAGTTCGGGTCTGGCGACTCTCAATCGCTACAATGGCGACTCTCAATCGCTACAATGCCTACTCTGGACGTTTGAAACACGCAACCTTCTCTCTCCAACGATCTCAACACGAGATGGCAGCACCACATGAAGCCAGAGCCCCTATCACTCCTTTCCTGGTTAACCACGACAGACGTCACGCCCGATGTACGACACGCCTCCCGGCCATTCAGCCCCCCGACTGAGTTTTGGATGGGGATGCGCGGGTGGGGTGGGGTGGGGGGTTCTGGGCGGCCCCTCTCCTCGCTGAAATTCGACCGGGGCCTTCTCATCAGTTGAGGGAGTGTGTGGCAACAGACGACTCTGCTCCTGCCCAAGACATCGATCGAAGATGTTAGGATACCCGAATTATAAGCTCGGAGTGGAAGCTAGCTTTAGCTCTAATCTTATAATGTTTGTCTTGTAAGCACGAAGTCCCGAGTTCAGACCTGGCGACCCTCAATCGCCACACCTTTATATTTTACATGAGTCTTATACTAATTGTTTACAGTATAAACATATATAAGGTGATTGAAATAATTTTACGAGAACACATTTTTGTTATACATATAAACATGTAATGAGTATACTTAAAGGCTTTAAAATTATTTGTCACATAAATATTCCAAATATACACTTAAATTGAATTCGATACTTAGAAGTATCTTAATAGGATTAAAATAAATTAATCCCTATAACAATTTTAATAGCTTAATTTCAATAATGATTTTAATGACATTTAATTCCTCTGAAGTTATTTCTAGTGCATTTTATTCTAGTGCATCAATAATTAGTGCATAATTTCTAATGCATTTTATTTCTAGTGCTTTCATTCATATAATTATCTTTAACAAATTAATATAAAATTTAGCCAATTACGGTGAATAAGTGTTTTTCATTTTTCTTATCCAATTAATTGCGAACATCATAATTACAGTTAATTGATAACGTAGGGAATTTTAATAGAACTAATCCAATTTTTAAATATGAGCTTTACCATACATTTATGTATATTTTATTTATTAGGATTTACTATATATGTATATATAATATGTGTGTGTGTGTGTGTGCAATTAAACTTAATTACATGCATTATGAAGAGATACTAAGAAAAATTATATCTTCCGATCGAGAACAATTTTGTTAAAATAACCCCCCCCCCCCCCTCATCCGAGGTGGCTAAAACCGTCACGAACATAAAAATTGCATTCCGGCTATTTTGCACTAGAATGATTGATTGAAACTAATAAGTAACAAATGTATGCATAAATAGCCCATGTATGCATGATTATATCAATTTTTGCCATTTTAAGGAAATATAACATTTTGATTAAATTTCGAAAATGTTACTCGAATTTATAAAAATTCTATGTAGTGCTTGATATTTCATTAACAAAGAAGAATACAAAGTTTTGTGAAAATCCATTAATATTTGTACATAAAAATCGACTACAGACAAACAGACAGCACTCCAAATATAGTCAAATAGTATAGTTTTCAGATGCTCAAAAATAAATATTGGCATCGAAATTAAAGATTTTAGTCAAAACAATTCTTTTATCAATACTACGTATGAGAAAGTAAAATCAAAATCTGATGTGGGCAGCATATGACTTTCCCTGCAGACTCATATACATGTTCTCTTTATTTCTTCAATAACTCATAAAATTGAGTTTAATTGCACAAAATAACACCTTTAATTATTTTAAATTACACTGAATTTTCACTTTTAATACAATTTTCATTTTCATAAACTTCACTCGGTGATTGGACTTATTTTGAAAGGTGGTGTAGAGAAAAAAAAAAAAAATCCTGCAATATCTTGTTCTAGCTAGTCCTAGAGTAATGGGATTGGTCTTATTCTTTTTAGCGTCGTAAATTACATATAAAACAAACATTTAATTCATATATTTGAGAAAAAAAGGCAAAATATTTTTTTCCCAAATTATACCAAAATCTAATCAGCAGCAGGATAACCCACAAGTAACATATCTACAAAATTTTATGAAATTCAGTCAATTAGTATTTCAGTTAGAGTGGATACAAAATCTGCACAGACATACATACACACAGCCGTCGCACTAAACATAGTTTTTTCGTGTTTGAAAGGTCTCAAAACATGTAGATCCGTCGAAAATTCGAGTTGCGATTTTCGACATGATTCCAATACTTTCCCTATACATTTGTATTGCAGGGGAATTAATAATCAATTTACCCCGAGAATGCATATTAAAATAACTTTACCATCCATGGAAAATTATTACTCGATTGGCTTGACTTAAAAGAAATCCATTATTATTTCGGAATTTTAACTATCAATAATTAGTTTTGCTATATAAACTGCCAGTTTAATTACTTTAGATTTCTAACGAGATTTCTGATCTTCGTGTGGATTATTTTCTCTGATTTATAGAGGGTGGGCGTAGCATGTCAGTTTAAATAAGTCAAATATTCCGTTTTGTATCTGATTCATTTATTTGCTCTCTTCTATTTCCAGAAGTTTTCGCTTTCTTGCAGTTCCAAATATTTATTTTAAATTATTTTTTCTCTGCTGCAGCCGTCGCTATTCGAAACCGCTGAATTAAATTTCTTTTGTTAGGTGGTTTTAAATTACAGTTCGCTAAATTTATTGCGGTGAACAAAGGGGTAAGAAGCATTGAGTTGGAAATCATTACTGCTATTTTCATTGTGGAAATTCGATAGTTTTATCCGGAATGATTTTTATTATGATTTCTTTTTAATTTATATTTCCGGTTACTTCTTAAATATAATAACTTAATGTATTCAAAGAAAACGGATTTGGAAATGAATAAACCATCAGAAAATATTATTCAAAGTAACATTAAAAAACTTACATTAAAATTTACAAATCTAAAATATTTTTATTTTTTATTTAAACCTCTTAGGATATTTATTATTTCTCAAAGTAGTTAAAAATGTCATAAATTTTCATAGCTGATTTACGGTTTATCTGGAAATATGGTACTCCGATTAATAATAATTATCCATTAAAAATACGAAGCAGATAATTATGTACAAACGGGTCTTTAGTATTATCCTGACATTACTCGAGCACAATAGAAGAAATAAACGTAACGCACAAGGATGTTTGTTGAAAATATTGTAATAAGTGATGCCAACGGTCCTACCATGCTGATTACACTGGTTCTCGTTAGATCACCGAAGTCAAGCAGCATCGGGCGCGGTTAGTATTTGGGTGGGTGACCACCTGGGAACACCGCGTGCTGTTGGCACATTTCGGGCGCGGTAACCTGGTGGTTTGCGCGCTGGATTTACACGCTGCTACAACTGCCGCCGTGTTCATGCGGAGTACGGTCACGTTAAACATGTAAATCCGTAAGTCCTCCCGAGAGGTTGGTGGTAGGGGAAGGAGGGTACTTTCTCTGTGGATGCCGGTCTAAATTGGGTGGCACTTCCTGGCCGTCAAACAGTTACCTTACATATTTCTGGTAGGTCGGACGGTTTGGGTCTCAACAACGTTAAATAAGTGGAGTCGAAAGTCCTTCGGAGAGGTTAATGGCATGGGAAGGAAGTTACTGTTCCTGTGAATGCCACTACCACTGTGTTTCTGACTAAATTGGGTGACGCTGTCTTCGTCGTCTGCGCAGATGCCTTGCACCTTCGGGTAGGTCGGGCAGTCTGGGTCGAAAGAAAGAAGTATGGTATTCTGATATAGAACTAGGTATGGTATTCTGAAACAAACAATACTATCTCGAGTAAACTCGTAATACTACGTTAAAGGGTTAAGGAAAATTGAAATATAAATAATGTTGATTTGATCGCAAAGAACCAGTAACAATTTATTTGAAACCATTATTACTGATTATTCATTATATCTAATAATTCTTATAACCTGAATATTATCCAGTGAGTTTTAAGTGGCGTATTAGAATATGCTATCAATATTAAAATGAATATAAGTAAAAATGAATATTTTTACATGAATATTGATACAAGTTAAAATGAATATTGTTAAAATTTATACCTACTTGGTTAGAAACGTGATTTTAAAGCGATTTTAAGGGAATAATCGTAATACAGGATAAAATGGTTGCCTTTTTTTATGTTAGATATCAACCCTCCCCCTCACACCACATACACATAATTATTAAATCCCATTAATGCCTGAATAGAGCTAGGTGATACTTATTTTTTCTTATTGCAATATACTCACTATCAATCAGAAAATAAATATCAACATTTTTACTTACATAATTGTATACAATCTCATAAATATCATTGAAAAACTAACGATTAATTATGTTGAAAAAAAAGTAAAAAATAGGAATAAATAGAAAATATGCAAGCCAGCAAATAAAAACATTAAAATTATGTTATATTATATACACAATTTTCGGAAGTTTGTTAAAATAAAATTATGAACTAGCTTTTAATATATATTTTTATAATCCAACATTCAAATTATAGATTGCAAGATTCCGAAAATGTATCTTAGTCCGTTTTTCTGACATCAAATTAAATATATTAATAGTTTAAATCATAATTAATCACTTACATGCGGAAAATAAAATATATTAAAATCCATTCAAAAAATAACCTAGGACTTTTAGATAGCCCAGGAAACACAATATCATCAACGTCATTGAAAAACTCGCAACGAATTTCCTACTTATATCTATCTAACGCTAAACAAAAGAACCAGAAACAAATAACGCAACCGAAATCCAACTAATGAAAGCTTTAATTTATGTGGCTATTGGCCCCGAAGCTAAAGATTAAAATGCTTTTTCACCCCTAGCAGTGGTAATTTGCTTGGCTCGGATTCAAAACAATCACAAAACATTTTCCGGAAATTTAAACACCAACATGCTATTTCTCTAAAATGAGAAATACTTTAATTACTTTAGATGCCTAACGAGATTTCTGTCTTTTGTATAGATGACTTTCTCTGTCGAAAATCGGACGTAGTTTTAGTTTTCTTTTTGGTTTCAAATAAGCTAATTGCTTCTACGTTTTTGTATAGAATTCAATGTCATCCCTCCTCCTCTGGTTCGCTACATGGATTCAAATTACTTTTTTCAGTTCTTTCAAAACAGAACTTTTGAAAATTTTCAGTTCCAAATGCAGTTTTTAAATTATTTTAGGACACTACATGGGTCGTTATTCGAATACGTAGAATGAAATATTCTTTTGTTAGGTGGTTATAACACATGGTTCACCTACGTGGAATACAAAGATATGTCAGTGCGAGTTATGTAGTGCGAGTGGCTTGGTTATTGTAACTTGGTATCACAACTTAGTTAACGTAACTTGGTTATCACAGTTTAGTTTACGTAATTTGATTATCGCAAATTGTTTATCGTAACTTGGTTATCATAACTAGATTATATCAGTTTGGTTATCGCAACTTGGTTATCGTAACTTGGAGATTATAAATTGGTTATCTTAACTTGGTTATCATAACTTGGTTATGGTTACTGGATTATCATTACAGTGTTGTCGTCACTGTGTTTTCTAATTCGAAAGAAAGTTTTGTTACTATAATAATTAAAAAAATATATTCATTCATTCAAATATTCAATATTTAAATTGTGTTTCTACCAGAGAGACTTTTAATATTAGGATTTAAATATATATTTATAAAAACAACATGCCTTTATGTAAATATCACAAGTGGAAATAAAATTAAATGTTATAAAAAATGGCACCAAAAAATCAACCTTGTAGGTTAGTGCAAAGCTATCGAAAACCTGAAAGTCACCCTAGTACGACTAGCACGGATTCAGTGGAATTTGAGATACAGACCACCGATTACAAAGGCAGATAATTATGACCATGCAGGGTACTAAACTGTGTAAAAAAGAGTACTATCAGGAGGCTAATCTGAGATAAAAATAGCAGAAAGTATTCATTCAAATTATCAGTTGCACACGCTAGTCTGACATTAAAGGGTAGAGAATGCAGAATCCACTTCGACAATAAGAACTTGTGAAATTCGTCCCGGTAGCTCGACGGTAGAGAGTCCGGTGGCCAGTTCGAAGATCTAGGATTCGATTCCCGGTTGGGACAGCAAGGTTCTCGACAAGTTTACAGTCCTATTTTTTAAGAGAATATTTTTAAGGATTGCAGTATTTGTATAAGGTATTAATACTTCATACTTTTTGAACAGCTCCTGTAAAGAAAGATGAAATCAATTCAGTGTCGTTCTATTCATTTCCAAAATGGCTTCTCGAATGTCTCAAATGCGCCATTGCACTTCCCAAAAGCTCAGAAGTTCCCTTTCATTTCAGTACACCCTTGTGATTTGGGAGGAAATTCTGAGAAACCGGACAACGAAAAACTATTTGAAAATGAAATAAAGTCACGTATCAACGTTTCTGGAATAGGCATCTCGAAGAAAAAGAATCACTCGGGGACGTGAAAAAGAACACAATAGCTTTATTTCGTCCGTAAACTTACAGACTCGTGTGTGCTTAAGACCAGAAGTTCTTTTATTGCCATTTTATTATCTTCGTATTCAAATTAACTAGAATAAATGAATTTAGCATCAGTTAATAAGATAGAAATACTAATTGATGAATTGTGAATATCTATTGATGAGGAATAACGCAATTTTACCTGCATTACAATTTATTTTATCCCAGAGAAAACGAATCGGAAAGTGTTAAATTACTAGCTTAGGATCCATTCGAAACAGACTAATTGCATGTACAGACTAATTAACCTACCTAATTATTCAATTAAGAAGCATTTAGTTTTGAAAAAAAAATAGTTACTTCAATTTAAGATGGATTTACTCATCTACGAAAACGCCTGTTAGAAATGTATTTTGACAAAGACAAAACTAATATATATTTGTCATGATTTACATATTTTGAGTTCTAAGTGAACAAAATCAGGAATGCATAATGAAAGTACAATATCAGACATACTATCTAAGGTTAAATTAGTGTATTACACTTTTTTAGTTTTGGAAATTATTTCTTTATTAAAGTACAATCTGGGAACACTGTGGAAACCTAAAATCTTTTAAAGCCATTCATTCAGGAACCATTGATTCAAAATTAGTCGAGTTATAAGGTACAATATCAAGCTGTATAGATGGTACTGTAGGATTCCATGTTACTTTCCATCTGCCAAATTCTCTAAACAATCGCTTAGTCTGCCTGTATAGAAATCCGACCATTATAACATTTTGCAAATCGAAGAGTTGAAATGAGCTAGTCGAGTATGGTTTCAAAGCATTTACTTAATTTGTTGAAGCCAACAGAGGTTTATGATATGAAAAGTGGCTTACATAATTTTCATAAATAATTATGGATACATTGTGAACAAACACAAAGCAGATTCAGGTCTAGAAATTTCAGAATCTTTATTTCTGTCGATCTGCTTTTTTGCACGAGTTCGATATGTTCCAGTTACGGGTATAGTCAGTGTGTTGGTTTTTTGTTTGGCGGCGGTTGCTTTCAGGTGTTTTCGATATTGTCCATTTCGTTGGACTACAGTCTTTTTAGGCTTCTTAAATTTCCCATCAGTTGCCTTCGTCGCTCGTTTAGATTAACATTTTTTCTTGAGTTCATTCTGCAAATTCTGTAGCATTGTCAAAAATGGTAGTTCGTTCACAAAAAAAAAGTAATGTATAATTTATTGTAGTTTATCTTTCTACGATATGTTTATTATATATTTAAATAGACCTCATCTAGAGCTATAAAATATTACCGTGCATGCAGAAAGTTTACATGTTTTGCATGCACTGTTGCCCAAATAAATCATGATGTTTTCAAAAGTGTTAACCAGTTCACAAGAAAACAATTTTTAAAATATTCAGTTCAAACCACTGCAAAACGTTCTTCATATATTTGAATATATTTCATTAAGAACTTTAAAATGGCACTATCCACAGCCGTGTTGCACTCACTGTTGCCGAGATATACTGATTTAAATGCTTTTGGTACACCTAGAAATATTGCATCATCTTCACAGAGCACGGGAACACAGACGATCTTTACCCGCACGATATTTTGGGCAGTAAGCAAATTGAAATCCAAGTTGTTTACGAATATGCTAACATGGTAACTATTTGACACGTATCTTTGACAATATAACGATTTCAATTGGGACCTACTTTTGTCATCGTAAATTATTTTTGTCACCGTAAGGTTGGCGGTAAGTTATTTTTTACTATCCGCGGAGTTAGACATTTGCCCACGTAAAAAAATCCATTTCAGGACACTATGGTTATATATAGATTTTAACAATACATTTCATTCTTTAAATATTAAAAGTTTTATCCATAAATTAAGATTTTGTTACAGTATATGTATCGAAGCAGTTCTGTAGAGAAAGCCAAAATTTAATTCGTTATCCTTTTATTATGATAGTTTTGCAATTGTAGGAAATGGTCGTTAAACTTTTCAAAAGCTTTAAATTCAGCTTTTATTAGAGTTGACAATCTGTGATTTGGTGAAAAGTATTCAAGAATAACGAAATAATATTTGAAAATAAGATAAAGTCACGTATCAACTTTTCTTAAATATGCATTTTAAAGAAAAGGAATCACTCCAAGACATGGAAAAGAACACAATAGCTTTTTCTTTGCTGAAAAGTTTAAACAGACCATTATGATGGTTTTGCTTAGCACTTATTTTATTACAATTGTATTTGCTTCCGCAAAAAAACCCCACCATAATAAGCAAGATAGCAGCACTAATTACTTAAATGCAATTCTTACTGAAAGAAGAATCATTATGTTTTGAAGAATGTTTTGCTTTCTCTAAAGAACTTTATAGAGGTAAGAAATATTTTATGGTGGAAAACCATAAAATATATTTAGCAAGATAGATACATTTTAAGTTTCATTATGAAGTTTCATTTGAGAGGATATCGTTTCAATCAAGATGCAGATTGCATAATGCTGACAAAGTGACTAAGTTTGGTGGTAAGTCAAGTCACTAAAAGATCTACGTGAAAGTCTTATACTACAGTCGAAAGCTTTTAGGATGACGGTATCAGTAAAATCGTTTTCTACAGCACAGCAATGCAAGTAGTTTCCGTCGATGAGCGTAAAGCACTGATAAATCAATGTACAAGGTTGATGTTAGGCTTAATGAAATATTGACAACGATGTTAACATGTAACTTGTGTTTTCTGTTACCTTTACTTCGCACACACACACACACACTCACATATATATATATATATATATATATATATATATATATATTAGCTTTTCACAAATTCTCTAACATTATAGATAAAGCATTGATTTAAACAATAATAGTTAATTTTATAAAATAATAATAATAATAACAATAATAATAATAATATAAATAGCTGAATAAAATATTCAAGAATAACGAAAAATCAGAAAACAATTTACAATTTTTTATTTTTAAATATATTTAACGGGTTGTAGTAAAAAAATTCAGCGCTCATGAAAACATCTATTTCCAAGCTAATTTATATTTGAATTTCTTGTCTACATATATTTTTTTCCAACTAACAAATACACATAACAAAATGCTTTAGTAGTCAGCGGAAGAGACCATTTGTTGGTCGTCAGGCCTTCCAGCTCCAAAGTAAATTATCTGAGCATTCAGGGCCATAACTGTAGATTATACCGTAGCAATCCTAATTACTTAAATGGAAATATTTGCAGAACAAAATGTCTTTAACAGTTCTTTGCATTTTTACAATACATGTTCACAGTCTCAAATACTATATAATTGCATATAAGAGAAATCACTCATTTCCATCCACTCATTAGGGTCATCCAGAGTACGAAAAAAATATCTGAAAGGGAATTACTTAATTTCAGGGGCAGATCTTCACAATTTTGATGAAGTCATTAATAAAAAAGCTCTGTTATAGTCAAATTAGTGATTTACAAAGATTTGTTTATAATTACTAATTCTGCAACTTACTTGTTGTGTAAGAATCATTTTTCTCGCTAATTACAAAAATTACTGAGGTTGCGCAAGATTTAAAAATACGTACAAGAAAGAAGCCATACATAAGATACTCGTATTCAACTTAACCATATAATTCAGGTTCAAGATTTTAATAAAATTAAAATACCCTTCAGATAATTGTATTCATTTGTTTTAAATATAGAAGTGGTAGCTATGCTTCTCACTGAAATACTGTTAATTACTAATTCATAATTTTTTTCTAGTGTGAAAAGAAAAGATGATGCATGTATCTACAAGTATGCAATTATATATACGCATTCATGATTTTTCCTTTCTGTAAACCACTATTTAGTGAATTTTTATTAATTATTACTACTAATGTTAAGTTATAAGTATTATGTAGATATTTATTTTAATTTTACAGCATTAAAGATCTTTTTTCGGTAAATGAGAATTTTTAGAAACTAGTCTTTAAATAATTTGTTAAGAAATTTCTTTAATACTTCACAAAGAACCAATTATTCTTCGAAATTTAAGGCAGAAGCAAGGGGTTAAAATTGTTCAGGCTATTTTACATAAAATTTTATTTTAAGTAAAAACCTTTATTACTTTCCTTATATACATAATGTATAAGGAAAGTATTGTGACGGGGTCGAAAATTCGAATTCGAGTTTTCGACGGGAGAGCACGTTTCAAGCATCCCTGATCACGAATCAAACATTTTTGAAGTAATGTTTGTGCGTGTGTGTGAAAGTTTATGTGTGTGTGTGAAAGTATGTGTATGTGTGTGTGTATGTGTGTGTGTGTGTGTGTCAGTGAGTCTGTGGAGACGATAACTGACGAACGAATGGACCGATTTGAACGAAATTTGGTACAAAAATCACAATCCGTAAACACTGGAAGCCTATTGTTTTTATACGCAATCGAATGTTCAGAACCTCCCTAAATTTTCGAGTGAAATTTTGAAAAAATCGTCAAAAAATCCAAACCGAAGTTACGCAAATAGACATTTCTTATGTAATGTTTCATTAGAAAACGATTGACATAAATTTTAGAACGCTAACATGAACCGTTCTCGAGATATTGTACATTTTTCAAAAAAAATATTAAAAAGTGATATAAAATAAAAAAAATATATTGCCTATTGAGGAGCATGTTCCCTTTTCATATGAAATATCATGCGATAAATTTGGTGACATCATTCTTGTGGATCTAGCTCGTTCCATTCATGAGAAAAGATACTTTTGTATTTTAACTCCAATAGTCATTTATCTGCTATAAGAATAACTTATTTCTTCGTCGATAGCGCTTGGATAGATTTTTCCGACGAATTGGCGGCATGTCGCCAACTTGGCGACTTCTTTTAAAATGTTTCCAAATTAACGAAAATCTCGCCAAATGTATAAAAATTACGCTAAATCAATGAAAATGACGACTATTCGTTAAAATTCAATGTCTTGGAAAGAATATAAGTATCTACTATAAAAAAAACTATTTTTTTACTGTAAAAGTAGTAAATTCATTGCATTATATAAGGAAATTCATGTGTTGCCCACATCAGAATTTTTTAATTTATTATCACTTTATAATAAATTAAAAAAACACATGTGAAATTTCTATTTGAATGAACTATATATATATTGGCGGAATTTGATACAACAGAAATTCAAATTAGTTTAAATTAAATGTTACTTTTATTGCTTGCAAAAGGAAAATAAAATTGATTGTTCACTAGAAAAACCGCACACCAAACAAAATTATCTTGGCATTTAAGGGCAGAACCGAAGATTCCATCATGTAACAATCCTAATTACCTAAATGCGAAGATTTAGCGTGCAAAATATCCTCAATGTTTCTTGCATTTTTATTTCACATATTGCAGGCCTTAAGTGTTATATAATTGCTTTGAAGAGAGAAATCACTCCCATTTACGCATTAGGGTCATTTAGACTAAGAAAAAAATGGGTAAAAGAGTTACTTAAATTGAGCGGCAGGTCTTCACGATTTTACTTAAGTCATTAATAAAGGAAACTCTATTTTGGAAACAGTCTAATTAGTGATTTACTGAGCTTTGTTTATAATTACTGACTCTCCAAGTTGCCTGTTGAGAAAGTCATTTTTCTCACTAATAACAAAGATTAGTGAGGTTGAGTAAGATTTAGAAGGCTGTACTGCAAACCATAAACAAGATACTTGCATTTTAGTTAATTACATAATTCTGGGAAATAGTGTATAATCTAATCCGTGTGTTGTTGGTGCTCTGTACCAGGCGCGAATCATCTTTAATCCCAAGTATTTTTTTTAATCAAATGGCCAGGCACTTGACTTTCATCATTCGCTTATACATCGGCCAGAACGTGAACCATTTAGCCATCCTAGGACGTTGCCCCAGGCGCACCAGAGGGGGACGAAACACACTGCACCCAACAACACAAAATCCATGCCTTACGTGGGACTCGAACCCACAACGCGGCGGTCGAACGATTCCTTGGAAACGCTCGCCTTGACCACTCGACAACCGCGTCGGCTTAATCTCAAGTATCATTTTCTGACGTTATCATCATTTTGTACATTATTTTGATGCGCACTACGAAGATTTCTGAATTTTCGTTTTACAAGTTTATTTAGTGGCATCTCTTAAAGTGGCATTTTGATACTCATTTGTATTTTGCCAGTCTGCTAGGGGATTGGCAAAGATCTGAACCAGTTTAGGCAATTTGGCAGTTTTAAAGTCCATCCAAATGTGACAGGTTAATAGAATGATGGTACGGTCCCTGTAGTCGCAACACCCTTAGTTTTCGTCAAAATCGGGTTACCCTTTCTCGGTTATCCAAGCAAATACCTTACATTTGCACCTTTGAATAGGCCATACGGTCAGGGTAGAACGTCTGAAATGCATCTGGCGTATAGGACTGCAAGTAGAAACGAAAAAACTGCTGTAAGATTGTACGTTAATCTCACAGCTGTTGTGCCGTTTTCGTTGGCAGCATTATACACTAGATACATGTTGACCACTTTAGTATTCATGAAATTCAATGGTACAAGTTATACGAAGTCTTGTTGCAAATAATAAGGCGTAAATTAGTCAATTGTTGCGCCACCTAACATCGTCTTTTGGCGCCACAGTGTGGCATATGCGAACATACATTTATTAACCCGTAAGTTAACTGTTATTATTTTTTCTTTGCTTACAAAAGATAGATCTACTAATGTGTAATAGAGACATTATTGATAACAAGTATTTCCAATAGAGAAGTGAATTAGAAATTTTAAAAATAATATAATTTAGCTGATATATTATTTCAAACTGTAACTTCGAGATGACTAATATCTAGTCCAAACAATATATAAAACAAAACAGATTGCTACTCAATAGAAAAATATATACCCAAAAATAAAACTATATATATATATATATATATATATATATATATATATATATATATATATATATATATATATATATATATATATATATATATATATATATATATATATATATATATATATATATATATATATATATATATATATATATATATATATATATATATATATATATATATATATATATATATTAAAATATGCCTACAAATTATATATGCCTTAAAATATGCCTACAAATTAAAAATAAGTATTAAATAGGGAAGTAAATGTATTTTTCATAATCATTCTTTATTACCTTTTAATAGTATTTCTAACTATTAACTATTAACTTATTAACTTACTAATATTTCTAACTATTAACTAACTATTAACTAGTATTTCTAACCTACTACTTTTAATAGTATTTCTAACTATTCATTCATATTTGCAAAGTATCATTTTAGTATGTTTTGGTATTTATGAAACTTTTAATATATATATATACACACACACACACACACACACACACACATATATATATATATATATATATATATTTGTAATTCTAAATAAAATCACTTCTAATATAATTGATAACTCAACCTCTCATGATATTAATAGCAGTTATCAATTTATTCAAAAGTTAGATACTATTAATATTTTGGGATTTAAAACTTATGACTTCAAGGACCTATTCAATAATTTGACATTAAAGATCTTTATAGAGTGATTTGGGATTTAATAAAATATATCTATAATATACAACATTTGGATATAGATAAATCTTACGTGCACCACCTTCTTAAGTGTTGTTGAGACCCAGACCGTCCGACCTACCAGAAAGGTGTAAGGTAACAGTACCTTCTCAAGTGTGTTTTTTTAAATAATTACTTGATGGAAGGCAATAAAATTTATATGCAAATTAAAGAGGTTTATCAGGATAGTTCCGCTAGTTCAGCCCTAGCAAATTTATATCTTCACTTCTGCGAGTCAAATTTTATAATTTCTGCATATACTATCTTCAGATATATTGACGATATAATTCTTGTTAAAATAGCTCCCTCATCAACTGATATAGATTTCGATTTTTATCCCCCACATTTATCTATTATACCAAATGAAAGCAACATCTCATCCTGTGTTAACTCCTTAGATTTAACTCTCTCTTGATAATGATTTTTCGTTTCGGTCAAACATTTTTTACAAAAGAAAGTGTTTTCCATTTAAAATTCCCAAGATAATCAATTTCAATTCCTGTATAAGTAAACAAGTATATAAAAAAATTTAATAAATGAATTTCATAGGATTTCTAGGTTATCTGGAAATGCACAATTTAGTAACCATCTACCAGATTTAATACAATACTGTAAGGCTGAATCCTATCCAGAAAATTATGTTAAATATCACTACAGAAATTTTAAATTAAATTTCTAATCAGTGAATTATTGTTTTGGTCAAATTTGAAATTGCCATAATACATCTCATATTTAAATATTTTTGGGGGAACTTATATTAATATTTGTGATAAGATTTTGATGCATATTATTTAACAATTATTTTTATTTAGTAAATTATATGTATATTTAATCATATATTTCCTCATATCTATGTCTTTATTTCTTGGAGTTGATCTTTTTCGATTTAAATGTCTTTTGAATAAGTCTTCTTCGAGAGTATTTACTAAAGTTCACAACAGATGGCGCAATCTAGATTTCTATCGCTATATATTCTCGTGTTAGATCACCGACATTTTTGGAGTCAAGAAGGGTGAAGGTAGGTATGTTTATAATTTCTATTTACATCCTAGTTGATTGATTGGTAAATCAATATTATATCCGGTATTTGTTTTGTTATTTTCTTCTTTCCATTTGTCTCTATATTTCCCTTTTTGTTTCTGTCTGGTAATGTGTCGGATCTTTTAGCGATGTTTCAACCACGTGGCTGCATTGTTGTGCGAAACACATTTGGAACCTCCGTGGATGTAAAGATCCTTGAAAAGCAATATCTGCGAAGTTTCTATTCAATCTAAATTTTTATATATTCAATATACATCTTATTTTTCAGATTTTTCTTTTTGGCATTTTAATATTTTGATCCTCCAGCTTTTGATATTTGTTCTTATTTTGTGCATATATCACTCTCGAATGTTGATTTGTTCCCATGTATTATTACCTTATGGTTTAAAATTTAGATCAAATTACATTCTCAGGTATTTTTGGTTTCCTGTTGTTGGATATCTAATTAAACATCCTCTTTTGCATTGTTAACCTCATTAATGTTATTGAACCAGGGTATGCCACTGTTCATACTTTGAATTGGCCTTTATGTTACAATCCTAATTATGTGAGGAATTATCATGAAAAATATCCCGCGTTTTCTTACATTTTTATTCCATATATTTACAGTCTTAAGTGCAATATAATTGCTGTGAAGAGAGAAATAATTCCTATCCACGCATTAGGGTCATTCAGACTAAGAAAAAAATGGGTGAGGAATTATTACTTAATTTGAGAGCAGATCTTCCCGATTTTGCTAAATCATTAATGAAGTAAGCTCTATTTTGGAAACAGTCTAATTAGTAATTTACCGTGTTTTGTTTATAATTACTAACTCAGTGAAGATACTTGTTGAGTAAGAGCCATTTTTCTCGCTAATTACAAAAATTAGTAAGGTTGAGCAAGATTTAAAGTCTGTACTTCCGAAGTCAGGCATACTCGAATGCCAGTTAATTATATAATTCTGGAAAACAGCATCTAAAATGCCCTTCAGCTAGTTTTATTATTCTATTCTAATTGTAAAAATGGTGTTTGTGCTTCTCATTTAAATATTGTTAATTGCTAATTCATAATTATTTGCGCTTTCTACTGTGAAAAACGAATTACGTGCGTATATAAACTTGTGTGAAATGTAAAGATGATGCATATATCCATAAGTATGCAATTATATTTATAAATATGCATGCTTGATCTTGAAAATTTTTGGACTACTATTTAGCGAATTTATACGAAATAATAATATTAAAGTTAAGTTGCAGCATTTGTTGTTTAAAACTTTTTCTGAAACCGATAATTTTTAAGAACGAAAGAACGAGTATTACTTTCCTTATATACAATAATGTATAAGGAAAGTATTGTGACAAGGTTGAAAATTCGAATTCGAGTTTTCGAAGTGAGAGTGCGTTTCAAACATCCCTGGTCACGAGTCGAAGAATTTTGAGATGATGCTGTGTGTGTGTGTGGAAATATATGTATGTGTGCGTATGAAAGTATGTGTGTGCGTGTGTGTCAGTGAGCCTGTGTAGGCGATAACTGACGAATGAATAGACCGATTCGAACGAAATTTGGTACAAAAATTACAATCCATGAGTACTGGAAGCCTATTGTTTTTATAAGCAATCGAATGTTCAGACCCCCCCCCCCCTAAATTTTCGAGTGAAATTAAAAAAAATCATCAACAAATTAAAACCGCTAATAAAGATACGCAAATAGGTATTTCCTACGTAATTTTTCATTAGAAAACGATTAACATGAATTTTAGAACGCTAGCATAAACCATTCTTGAGATATTGCACATTTTTCAAAAAAAAATATATAAAATAAAAAAAAAATATTTCCTATTGAAAAACATATATACTTTCCATATGTAATATCATGTGATAAATTTTGTGACATCATTCTCGTGGATCTAGCTCGTTCCGTTCATGAAAAAATATACTTTGAGTAATACTTTTGTATTTGAACGCCAATAGTCATTTATCTGTTCTAAGAATAAATTATTTCTCAATCCATAACGCTTGGCGAGATTTTGGCGACACATTTTACGGAATGTCGCCAACTTGGCGACTTTTTAAATGTTACCAAAGCGAAGAAAATCTCGCCAAATGGATAAAAATGACGCTAAATCAATGAAAATAACGACTATTTATCGAAAATTCAATATATTTGAAAACATATAACTACTATAATAATAATCTATTTTGTTTTTACTGTAAAAGTAGTAAATGCATTGCATTATATAAGGAAAGTCATGTACTGCTCACATCAGATTTTTTTAATAGTTAGTTTTATAATAGAAAGTTATTAATTAATAGTTAATTAATAGTTATTTTTTTAATAGAAAGAAACGCGATATTTACTGTTTTACGAATAATAAATTATCCTTTGAAATTTGAAGGAGTAAGGTGTTAAAAACCGTTCAGGATATTTTGCATAAAATTTTAAGTAAAAAACTTTATTTTCATCAATTGTTTACTATTTTAAAATACATAAATAGAAAATTGACTTGAAATTCTAAAGTTAATGCAGACTATATTAAAACATTGATAGAATTTGATACGGTAGAAATTAAAATATAAATATATTTTAATTTGATCTACCAATATCAATAGAGATAATATTCATAAGGATTACCTCCAATAAAGAGAAATAAATTAAACATTAAAAGAAATATTATAAATAATGTTACATATGATTCTAGGTGGTATTATTCAAGATAATTAATATTTAGCCCTAGAAATAAGAAATTATATTGCCACTCACTAAAAAAACCCTTACGCCAAAGAAAATCATCTGACCAGTTAAGGCCATAACCAAAAATGCCCTCATGCAACAATTCTAATTGCCTAAATGTGAACATTTACCACGGAAAATATCTTTCAGCTGTCTTGCATTTTTATTCCACATATTTACAGCCTTAAGTATTACATAATAGCTTTGAAGAGAGAAATCACTGCCATTCACGCACACATGAGAGTCATTTAAACTAAAAAAATGGGTGGCAGAATTACTTAATTTTAGCGGAAGATTACCACAATTTTGCTGAAGATATTAATAAAGAAAGTTGTATTTGGGAAACAGTCTAATTAGTGGTCTACCGAGTTTTGAGTATGATCACTAACTCTAACAAGTTACTTGTCGAGTAAAAGGCCATTTTTCTACCTAATTATAAAAATTAGTGAAGTTGAGCCATATGTAAAAGGGTGTACTTCAAGCCAGGCATGAGATAATTACAATCCAGTTAATTATATGTGATACTGAAGGAGTACATCTAAATAGACCTGCAGATACTTTTACTCTTTTGTTAAGATTTTACAACAAAACGGCTTATATGTGACTGAAGCAATGTCATTTTTAATGTCGAATAATTTATGCATTCCTGTATTACATATAAAGATTATAAATATATGAATGAGTTAGGCAATATATACGTAGAAAGCTTTTTAACACTTTACACATTTACAACATATGACTTTGTTCATTCTGTCTGTCTGTCCGTTAGCACGATAACTGCCGTAAGAATGGCTTTATATCAACATGAAATTTTAGGATGTTTTTCAGACGGTCTGTGGGACCTATGGAAATATAAATGAATAATATTACCCAATTAGTTTCTTATTGACCCCGAGTTGAAAAAAATGATATATATTGAACCCTATGGGACCTAATGTTTCAAACATATTTTAAGCGAATTTAAAACTCACAAATTGTTTTTAAAAATTTTGGAAATATTCAAATTATCTCATAAAATATATAAAAAAAATTCAGTAAAATATGTTAGGTGGTTTTTTAAATAAAAATTATTTAATATAGGAAGAAAAACAAATTCAATTAAATTCTGACTCTCGTTATATACTCCAGAAAGAAAAAAGGAGATATATTGTATAATAAATATCTTTCCAAGAGTTTAATGATTTTATATATAAGAAAGGTTTCACATTTTGAAATAAATATGGTAGATAATAATTTTTCAAATTTTTAAATAAAATAAATTATTATAGTATTGTGATAAATGAAACGATTGGAAAAATGTTTAAGAAAGAAATGCTGCTTTTATATAGAGGCGATTTATATTTCTATGACGTCATTTGAATAAAGTTCATTTGTTTTCGCTGAAGTTTTCAAATATAATAAATTATTGTAGTGTTATGATAATTTTAAAAATATTACCGAGGACTGTATCGCATTTTAGAGATGTTTAAACCAGGCAATTTATATTTCAATGCCGTCATTTGAATGAAGTTCATTTTCTTCGATGAAGTTTTCAAATATAATAAATTAATGCAGTATAGTGATAATTTTGAAAATATTACCGAGGAATGTATCGCATTTTAGAGATGTTTGTATATAAATTGCATTGAAGTTGGAAAGTGTTTCATAATCAATGCTTTATGCGTGATTGATCTTTCTTGTTTCTTATTAACTCCAGAAATATTTTTTTTCAGATTAACGTTAATCGAAATACTAATTATCGAAACGATATTTACCTTGATATGATGTTAGTAAGAATCTGATTTTGTATATAAGGAATACATTTTTGCTTGCTTTTTATTTCATAGGAATAATCAACCTTGATTGACTGTGATGATAATAGCAAAACATTGACTAAAATAGTATGTAAAAATAACTATTAATTTTAATAAGATCATTTTATTCGCATCCGATGGACCATGTTTATAATTAGTTCAAAGAAAATTAAATTTAATCTATTCATTATTAAACGCAAATAAACTCAGCAGAAATATTGAACTTAAATGAAGTAGTTCAATAAGAAATACGATAAGATAACGTATAACTGAATTATTATCGTTTATTGAAGAAACGCAAATAACGTAATCTTATTGAATGCAAAATTGTCAGCTCTATATTCCAGTAACTCGTCTCCGAATACTTTACCTATAAATTCGTCTTGGGAATTAAAATAATGGTACAGGCTTGTAGAGATGAGCAGGATTTTTTAAAACTGGAAAATATCATAGTTTTTAATTATGAGGAAAAAAGCTCCTAATTAGGGGCTTTATCTCTCAATTTATTGAAACAAAATCTCCAAACAATAATTCTTCCAATGAATGTCAATTTCAAAGGAAAATTGTTTTTACTTCCATATTATCCTTGCTGATCAAATATTTGGTTATTTTACTTACTTGTACTGAAAGTGTATCATATATGTTTTCTCTGTTACGACCAATTAAACCAATGTATGGCAAGACGAGATATAGAAATTAAGAGCTCTCTTAAAGTTTGTCAGTATCTTTGTTTATCCACAATTTAGTTGGTAATTTAAAGGTTAAGAACTGGTATCTACTATTTCTTCGCTTCCATGGTAATATCATGAGATTTCATAGGCATTTTGAAATTTGCCAATCTCCCAGTTTATGATTTTATATGTAACTAGCAGCATACCTGTTCTTCCTATGGAGTATATAATATAAAGAAACTTATGATTCGTAATCATGTGCAAATTCTGTTAAAATATTAAATTTATTGTTCCTAAAGAGAAGTTTAAGAATAGCTGTTCTCACTATGCAAAATTATTTTCACGGACAGATATGAAGAATAAAACATCCTGGTCCCTTTTGTAAGCAAATTTACAAAAAAAAATATATTGAATCAATATATGCAACCCCGTACAACTTCTGTTAAAACAAATGTACTATTCTGTTATTGTCGTAGATTAGAAAATATGCCAGTGTGTTAGTAGAAGACTACCCGTATTACAATATGAATCTCAAAAATATTTGCCTAAATAAAAGAGATGACAATAATTCCCGTACTCTTTATACCAGAAGGTCGTAATTGATTCCAATATATGCCAATATATATCAAAACATATGCCTATATACCTGTACTACTTATATTCTCGTAGATTAGAAGATATACCCGTGTATTTGTAGAAGATTACTCGTACAGCGTTCAATATATGAGTTTAAACAATTTTTGTCATAATAAAACAATTGCTTAATAACTTGAAAATATCAATAATCTCTGAATCAATAAATTCCGAAAATATCAATAATAATAACGTTTAAACCTGAAGATTTTTTAGAATACCTGAAGATAACGTTTAAACCTTAATTGATATTATCCAGTCAAAAATGCTATAAGAAAAATCAAATCGTTCTTTTCTAAAATATATTTTTATATCTATTTATTTATTATTCAAATCGAAAAAATTATAATAATTAAAATTAACAGACAGATTTAATTGAATTGCGTTTCTGAGCAACATGATATAAAATAGAATCTTCCTCATAAACTGCAAAATTGAATAACCATTTTGATTTATTTATACTTTTCATTGTTCAGTAAAAAATTGTGAGAAATAAACCATGGAGATAGATTTCTCATTTAAATCATGTTTCAAACAATCCATGTATTCAGAAAGTGACTAATTAGCGCAAAAATCTCCCATCAAACTCAGAGATAAAGTTTTAATTCACTTTCAAACGATTTTCAAGTTTTTCGTTTGGATAAATTTTAAGTTGGACTATTTCCAGACTACCCAGACTATCCAAAATTTCATCAAATTTGGTTCAGCTGTTCTCCCGTGATGACGGGACAGACAGACAGACAGATTTTCAATTTTATTTATATAGATAAATATTTTTTCGAGAATTTTTAAACAATTTGTTGATTTATTTTAAGTGTTAATGATAGGACAATCAGGGAAATATATATTTATGTATTTATGAATATCGGAGTAAATTTAACAGATGAAGTCATACGTATTGGCGACATCGTATTTACGATGCGCCTGCTTGTTCATCTGTTTGATAAGACTTTTCTTTTAATGCGTCGCAATAACTCCCCGAATATTTTACTTTATGAATTCTTCTTTATTTGTTTCTGTCGGGATTTTTTTGCAATTTTGGTCATGTGCAAAAACATAGTTTTGCGGAGTGCCTTATACTCGATCCCATGATTGTTAACCCACTATTTCTGAATACATAAAAATTTAAATATTTAACATTTTGTTAAATATGTTTTCTTGCATGGCTTTTGGTAATTGAAATTTGATATTATGAATTTATGTCTGTCTTGTACTTCTCATAATATTAAATGTCTCTTCGCCGATTGGCTTTTTGTATTAATGCAAAAGGAACTTGTGAGTTAACTGATTTTTAAAGCTTTAGTGCACTTTGCACTTGTCATACACATCTGATTAAAAGCGTTTATACTCCAAAAAGCGCTATAGTAAAATATATGTAATTTTCACGTCCCGTACGTAAATTAATATTAAAATTACTTTTAACACAAGGAAAATGAAAGTAAATAGAGTTATTTTTAATAATATCATTTATACCTATATTATATATATACATAAATACCTGCGAATTTTCTAATATTAGATGAATGAAAAATTTATTTTACGTCGAATATTATGCTATATGTTTGTACGTATATAATATTTTTTTCTAAAGCCTCAGATATATGATGCTGAATAAACCGTGCATAAGATCGTGGTCTGGTGATATTTTATGTATTTCATGTGTTTGCAAATGCCATAATGAAATAGTGAAATTTACCCCATGCAGCTTGGATTAAATTGTAGGGAAAATATGAAATATTTTTCTACACTGCTATGAGAAATAAAATTAGCTAAATAAATCCGAAATGCCAGTCACATTTTCTTATAGAAATAAATGTTGAAATATCTTGCTGGCATTTATACCGAAAGGTCAATGTATGGTTTGTTGAAATTTATTGCGGATGATCCATAAAGAACTACGGATTTTATGGCCAAATTCCAAGTAGGACTTGTTGAAATAAAAACGATGATATCGCATGCGGGATTATTAAGGCATCAGGCTAACAGTCGTCAGAAAACAGAAAATATCATAAAGAATATCGATAGTAAATCTTTATTCTTGTGAGTACTCTCTGACTATCAATTTCTTTCATAGGTATCTTCAAAATATACAATGAAATAAAGCTTTCTATAGAAATTATTCGTCATGTAGCTTATTTTATGTTATTAAAATGTAACTATAAATAGTTTTGAAAAGCATTCAAGAATTACGTTTGAATTGATTTAAGTATATAATACATTTGAATCAATACAAAAATATTGTGCCCGCATGTGAAGGTAACATGGTTTAATACCATAAATTTTTAGAAACTGTGTAATTTCTGAGCTTTCAGGCCACATATAGTTTGTTTGAGATATTGCGTCGTCAAGAATCCAGTTCCTTCTTACGAAAAGAATCGATAAAATACAGCAATAACGTAGCTATTGTGATTTATAATAATATATTTGCAGCTTAATCAGAAATAATATTAATATATTTTTTTTTAATTAGAAATTGAGCAACTTCTGATTTTTCAGCCAAGACGCTATAGTTTGTGAAAAATGTTGCACTGTTGCGAATCCAGTTCTTTCATATAAAAAGAATAAGTATTTATAAAATACACCAGCAACGGGGTTATTGGGAATAGAGTTAAAATACCTATAGCTAAAATGGAAATAATTATTAACATTTTTTTCTTATAAGAGTTGGAATTGAGCAATCACTGAGTGTTCCGTCCATATAGTATATTGCTTTTAATGTTGCGTCGTTACGAATTGAGTTCTTTTCTACCAGTTATTTCCGTGAAAGTAATTAGTTCATAATAATACAACAATAGTAGAGCTTTTATAATGATACTCAAATAATGTGAAGTTCTTAAATGTCTGATACAACTGAGATTGCAGCTTTTAAAGCTTTGAATTTCTTTTTAAAACATATCGGCTGGCGTGGAACTATTAGGATATAGGTAAAAGCATTCAAAGCTCAATGAATAGAGAATTTTACCACAATCTTCTAAAATAATTGTTTTGGGATTAGATCTAGTTCTGCTTAAAATAATACCATGTTTTCATATACTGGCATATATTGGAGGTTGAAGCATTTTTGATTGGTGCTCCTCAAAAAGGTATATCAAGCCAGTAAGCGACATCCCTACATGATACATATGAAATGTGCTAGACACTCCTCAATTAATCAAATTATAGGAATATTAATAAATGCTCATATAGTATAAATTTAAATAATCGTTGATTTAACAATTTCGATATTAATATATATCTAGAACGAGGGAAGTGATGCTCTTGTTAGCCATTATTGAAATATTTTCGTTTATCCGCAACGATGCCTTCACAAACCCTGGATTCGAAAACGCTGCATTACAATATGACAAATCAAAATTACAGATATCGTTACGGGTTCCAGTATCAGAGTTCTGTTTCCTATAACAAGCACACTTGCAATAAATGAGAAAATTTAAAAACAATATGCCACTCAATGTATAAAGTGGAAGGTATAAAGTAGTTTGGAATACCGGAAAGAATATAACAAACGATAACCTGAAGAAAATAAACTTAACTTGATTATCTACAGGGTGATATCTCTATTGTCTCAAGACGATGACGGAATATGCACTCTCTGTCATTTTTAAGCATATGTATGAACAGGTATAAATCATGTATTGAGCCAGTCTTATTTTTTCTTTCAATGGGCGGAACCTATTAACATAAAGGAACCTGTTTCTATCTACATACGGCATCGACGATTCTTTACGTTCATTGCTTCATTCTTATAAGCAGCTGCCAAATTTCTTGATTTACAGTTGAATACATTAAAAACCACTTCAGTTGGATGCAACCTGGGTAATTACGATTACAGCATTATATCAAATCATAATTGCAACGTTTAGGGTAAACAGATAATTACGGTCGTACAAAAAAATTATCGCCTTTTGATCAGGCACATGAATTATTCCTGTAAAGTTAGCGTGATTTACACGTAAGAATGGCAAACCCACACCTCAAATCCTGTTCCCCTCACTTGAGGCTATTCTGTAGATTAAGATATCGTGAAAGAATATAGATATCTCTATAAATTAAAGCAGAACGAAGTTTTCTACCTCCTTTTTGCACTTTGTCGTGGCCAAATGAAGTCCCTTTAGTCCCTCATCATTCCTCTCAAGACCAGCAATTTCGCGTATGATTAATCGTTCTTTGAGTGAACCCAAAACAATGACCTGGGGTATGGAAGTCATTTGCGAAGGAAATAGCTTGGAATAAATCACAAAATGATCCATAGGGATTCTAGTGGTGCTTTTCTTTCCAGAAATTCGACTTGAGAGTCGGCTTTATTACGCACGCAACCGAATGGTTAGGGCTACAAGATAATTTTGATATGAAGGTTGCATGTTTATGTTATGGTTGATTTATCATTTTTATTTGCCTTCAAACACTATATTTTATACCACTATCTCAATAAATACACAGCCATCATGTGCATAGAGTCATTAATTCATTTAACGAGCTTCTATAAAAAAAAATCGTATGATGCAGAACTATTTACGAAATCCTTTATGTTATTTTCATTACTACATTATTAACCTATGAGAATGTCAAGAATTGTTGCCATTCTAATGTAGGCTGAAAATAATGATTAATTACCTTAAATGATAAATTGCCAAATAATAACTCTAGTTACATTTAATATTGGTCTAATAATTGACAAATAATGTATATACTGGCATTACCTTGGAAATATTTCCAATGTAATCCCAATATTGAGCAAATATCGGGGTTACATTGGCCACCAATATTGGCTAATATTTTCTTTTCAATATTACGCTAATGTTGATGTTACATTGGAAATGCTGGCTTAATATAATCCCAATATTTTAAGCCAATATTGGAGAAATTCCGTCAAAATGTACACTTTTTCTGATTGGTCCAATATTGGAGCCAGTAAATAATTGGTCCAATATTGGAGCCAGTAAATCATTGGTCCAATATTGGAGCCAGTAATATTGGAGCCGGCCAATATTTGGTTGCTACTAGGGAAATTACCAAATGATAAACTTCCAAATGAAACGAAAAGTGCAAATTCGGTGTAAGTTAAATAATTGTGCATTATCATGTTGTGCAACTAAACTCAATTTAATGAATTATTAAAGAGATAAAGAAAAAATAAATTTGAGTCTGCGGGGAAGTCATGTGCTGCACACATTGGATTTTTTTAACACTTTTCGACTTAGTTGAAAAGTGTTTATGACTTTGTTCATTCTGTCTGTCCGTTCGCACGAAAACTGTCGTAAAAATGACTTTATCAAAATGAAATTTTAGTATGTTGTTGAGACGGTCTGTGGGACATATGGGAATGTAAATGAATAATATCACCCAATTAGTTTTTGATTGAACTTGGGTTGAAAAAGTGAAATGCATTAAACCGTACGGCATCTAATTTTTCAAATATTTTTTAAGCAAAGTTAAAATTCACAAATTGTTTCAAAAATTTTAGGAAATATTAAAATTATCCCATAAAATATACAGAAAAATCAACAAAATGTGTTTGGATGTTTTCTAAATAATAAATAAAATAATAATTACAACCTTATTATATGAAGAGATCACGTGACCCACTTCAAAATAAAATACGGCATCCATCTTTTTTCCCAGTGTAAAAATCGTGATTTTTACGTATCGTATTTTTTACGGATCGTATTTTCTGCTCATCTATATTCTGCTCCAACGCAATTACAATATATTTGAGTTTAAATGATCATCAAACTTTGATTACTGCTACAACGGGGCCTACTTTTAATGGATGTAGAATGTAAACAAGTGATTGTAAGATGGGTTGTATAGGAATTGCTGGATTTTTTTTCACGCAAAATTATTTAGCTCTGGAATCTGGAATATAAGTGATATGAATGAAATGTCCATTAATTTTACATAAAGAAGCAGGCGATTTTATAGCATTGCGTTTTTTGATGAAGTTTTAAGTTTCCAAGTAATATAAATTATTGTACTGTATTAATTTTAAAAATATCACCGCCTAATGTATCGTATTTTAGAGATGTTTAAATAAAATTGAATTTCAGTTAGAAAGAGTTTCATAACCTATGATTTACGATTGATTGATCTTTCTTGTTTAAAATTATTTTTAAATCCTGTCAGCAGCTGGCTTGATAAAAAATCTAATACAATTCCATTAAGTGTGCATGCTGTGTAACATTTTAATTAATTGCTGAATTTTCTTAGTTTGAAGGTGTTGTTCACAACCTTCCACGATAATAGTATGTAATCATGTTTACAGATAACCAGCAAAATAATTTTTCATTATACTCTATCGTATAACTGTCCATTGGTCTTATCAAATACAAATGCAATCACAAATCAAGTGAAAAGCTTTAGTTGCATTCTTTTAAGAAACAAACCAACACCTGCTACTTAATTGATAATTTTATAGTGATAAGTGAACATACATGATTATAATACATTTTCTTATATGTTTTCTCAAGCTGATATTTACTCGGAATATGTTACTTTTATTTAATATTAACTAAAGGTTATATTTTCCCTCAGCTCTGAAATATATATTTGAATCAAATCATACATAATTTTCTAGTCATTCATTTTTATTTCAATCCCAGGTAATTTTTTTTCCAAATATTACCATTTACCGTCCAAGACAGAAAATAAAATTTTACAGAAAACTTTATTTCACCAAATACAGACAAAAAATATGTGTCTACTATTTCTTCATTAAGACTTTCTTTCAACATCATTAAGTCATTTTCATTTTTTGCTCAATTTTTTGGCGTGACAATTATTCTTACGATACCCCCCCCCCCAACTTAAGGTGGGTGTTTTAATTCATAGTTGGTTTCATAATAAAAATATTTTTATTCATCCAATTTCTAAGATTTACTTTAATTAGGTTATATAAGAACAAAAGAAAATAAACTCGATCTCTCTCTGAAAATATTATAAAGTTATTTAATTTTTAATAGGTCAGTTTTTAAATAATTAGTAAATTTAAATAATTAGTAAATTAATAGTAAATTTAAATTTAAATAATTAGTAAATTAAATTTAAATAGTTAGTACAAAAATTACTAATTAAACTAATTAATTAGTAAAGTTAATTCGTGTTTGATACATAAAGCATAAACAGTTCAAAGATAGTGTCATGTGACGACCGGTTTTAAACATAAGCTAAATACGTTACGGTATAGGGACCTGGAGGGCTTCGAAAAGATTCTTTCAAATCAACATAAATTAAAATAATTTTCATTAATACGATATAATTTTTTAACTTTATTTTCAACTTGTTTTGTTTTATTTAAGAAAATTCAATGAATATGTACAAAGAAAAGAAATGGATGCACAATATATTATTTTGTATTTTATCACAATTTTTGGGGGTAATTTTTATTTATTAAAAATTTATTATACACAATATTTTAATTTCTTAATACCTAATCAATGTACTATTATATAAGTATATTTACTTAAACGGAAGCAATGATGAAAATCCAGATTTTGAGACATATTAATTTCTCTATATACACAGTATAATATATAGGGAAAGTATTGTGACAGGGTCTAAAATTCGAATTCATGTTTTCAACGGAAGAGTACGTTTCAAGCACTGAACTTGAATTGAAAGTTTTTGAGGAGATGTATGTGTATGTCAGTATGCGTGTGTGTGTGTCCGTGAGTCTGTGGAAGTGATATCGCACGAACAAATGGAAAGTGTCGAAAGAAATTTGGTACAAATAGCACAATCGGTGGATACTGGAAGCTTATTGAATTTAATCGTTTATTGATTTCTAATTGATTGGTCGGAAGATCTCCAAATTTTCAAATCCTTTCATAATATTACGTAAAGTTACATTTAACATGTAATTTTTCTTTTAAAAACGAATGACATAATCTTTAGAAGGCTAGAATGAGTAGTTCTCAAAATATTGCATCTTTTTATAATAAAATTATCAGCAATAGGTATTACATAACATTCCAAAAAGTATTAACTATCATGAAATATGTTCAGTCTTCATGCAATATTATGCGACAAATTTATTAATATCATTCTTGAGGATCTAGTTTGTTCTATTCAAGAGAATATACTTGTATAATAGTTTGTATTTTTACGACCATCAATCAGTTAACAGTCATTAGAATATAAGAAAAGCTCGTCTCTTCATCTGTGCATAACCTTTGGCGATAAATTCGACAAACTTGGCAACAAATTTAGCAAAATATCGCCGACTTACCGCCCCAAATTGACGAAACTGTAGTCGAAATTACAAAAATAACACTAAATTAACGGACATGACACCAAATTGATGAATTAATTATTAAACCATTTTAATACATGAACTATATCCCTTATTGCGATTGCTATCAATATTGATAATTGGCAATTTAGAGTTGAGGTAAATATAAGTTAATTGGGTACTTCTAAATAGTTTTACATGTTGTCATCCGTAAAAGCGCCAAATGTTCAATTCAACGTTAGAAACATTATACTGTGGACATTGTACTTCATTTTTTTACTGTGAAAAAAGTAAATTAATTACATTATATAGGGGTAGTCATGTGCTGCTTGCATAATATAGTTTTTGGTGTTGGTGTTACATTTATAGAATAGCTTATGGAATTGGGAATAGAAAATGCTTTGTCCCAAGTGAAGCTTGATTTGGGCTCTAAAGGCTTTCTTATAATGGACGATCACATGCATCAATATATTGGTAGATTACTTCTAATGTATAATGTATTACTGCACAAATTTATCCTCTATTTATATATTATTCTATAACCTACTGATATCCACTTACATCAAGCCTCATGACAATGGCAGTCGTCTTAAATAAGTATGTCCGTAAACATCCAAACATACATATACGCATGCATAAAATATTTTATGTTTACTTGAAGAAAAAAAAAGAAATACAACATGAGAAAAGAAAGCGGCAAAACTATTTGAAGATCAATTACAAAAACCCAAACGAACGAGGCAGCAGCATAATCTCCACACCGGCAACATCAAAAAGAAGAAGAAACGGGAAGAAACAAATCTTTGCAAACAACATCCTCCCTCCAGCTGTTTTTCCAAGCAGAAAGCACACCAAATAACTAAAACTGTCGCATTTGTTATTTCCAAACGATTCTTGTACTAAGTTTCAAGATTTATGAACGACACAGTTTTTAAGTTTTTCCATAGCGGGGACTGAAGCAGCCTCATTAGTAAACGTCTACAAAAGTGCTAAAAACGATTTACTACATCGCCCGTGTGCGCCACTAAATCATACGCTTCGAAGATCATCAGTAACCCCAAGGCCACAAGGACGTTATTACTTGGGCTATCTTCACTCCGCCATTATCACTATTCTGTGCCCAGGGCCACAAGTGATATTATGCAAAAGCGGAGATTGTTATGCAGGGAGACTATCTTGAATTCGGATTTCGCGATTGTTATGAGAAAGATATGAAGATGGTTGTTTTTGGAAAGCGTTGTTTGGTGCCCCCAGCTAAGTGAATTTGTTACTGGCGATAGAGTTTGTATCAAGGTCCATGCTGGAAAGATGCTTTATTTATGAGAAAGAAAATTTTGATCAATTTGTATTTCCCAGAAAAGAGAAAATGATCAAAAGGTGATTTTGTCTGTCTAGAGGTGCATAATATATATGTGCAGGAAAGACGCCCATAAGTTCGTAAACACCGACCTGAAAATATATCGGTTGTTTAGCTAAAATTAAATACATCATAAATTTATTTAAATCTTTAATCTCACGAAAATTAACCTACTCAAATGAAGACGCTCTCATTTCTAATTTGCACATGGTAACTAATTTCATGAGCCCAATTAAAATCTGATTATGATACTTATACAGGTATTTCCAGATTTTTTTATCCCACTTATATTTCCTTTATTCCAAACATTTGCTAATTGAGGAGCAAACTTAATATCCTTTATTTCCGGAAAGTGTATTTTGTTGGCTCATTAATTTTACCAGGACTATATATTCCTCTTCAAACATGATTTCATTTCAAGGAGGATGAAATAGGTGTTTGTGTAATTAAATATTTTTTTCACTGGTGCTTTACTTTATGTACACATCTAGGGGGTTGTTGTATTTCAAAGCAAGTTCAATGACACAGTGTTTTAACAGCAATTTAATAATACCCTCGATGACCTTCGTGTGAATTGCACTGTGGTTAGTTTTCGAATTTCAACTTCACATGTATAAACTTCCAGTAAACTTTCTTTTTATATCGATATATTCCCTGAATTTGCTATCGGAATCTTAAAGTTCCTCTTTTCAGTATCTGTGTTGAGGATCTATACCTATAAAGAACAAACTGCATGCCATTACACTAAGCACCATACACACAACGCTTATCGGGAAATTTCGGGAAAAGGGCGGTGTGATAGGGTCCGTAAGATCCCTTCGGGCTCCCCCTCCGTGACTCACGATTATCTTTTACGTGAATATGTTCGCTCACGATCAATTTATTTTGCCCTTTTCAGGCCACTGCCTATCTTCAACGCGTAACACTTAATACTCACTCTCTTTTTTACCGAGTGTTTTCGTATGGCGAGATTTTATCGCCGTCTTTGGCGACGCCTTTAGAACAAAGTTTTATTTTTGCACACCAAAGTTCGATGAACGGAAAATTAAAGATGCCACGTTTTTGGCCTCCCTGTTGAATAGAGGTGGTATCCCTTATCAGTTTGGCTCATCGGACAACATAGCCAGGAAGACAATTAGGCTGGAATTTGCTTTCAGAAATCGTCTACATATGCGAAATCCTGAGGTATTCCGAGAGGAATAGAATTGATTTTTAATGGGTTTGTGAGGAATATTGACGCATGTTGATGGGAAAATGCTAAAAGTCTAGAATATCTAGTCTGGAATAACGCTCTTCCAAACTATTTATTTCGTGTTTGCGGAAGTAAACAGATGAAAGTATAATGTGGAATCTCTCATTCAGAAAATATTGCATATTTGGTTCTAAAATTTCATTACGTTTGACATTTGTAAAGGTTACGTTTGAAATTTGTAAGTGTATATAAAATCGCTTACGCAATTGCACTTCTGAGACGTTTCTCCTGAAATGCAATGGACATAGACAATCCAATATTGCCTAAAATTATGTTGAAACTTTTTGTAATACTCTAATTTTACGAGAAATAAATATGATATTCAGAGAAAGTCAAGATTTCAGCTCAGAGACAAATATGTGTGTATTTATATTTTATGTATATCACAAGGGAAAAGGAAATTGTATACAACACAAATATTATCGACAAAAGCAAATACATTTTTAAAAGTATTTGAGTTGAAATAAAAAAAATGTAGTTCCTGACTTAATGCGTAAAAGAATTTTAGGCGTAAAATGAAATGAAACGGAATAATAATGGAACGAAACCCTAAAAACTGTATAATTGTATGCAATAAGAATGGTGAATATCATTTGACTTGTTTTAAGATTACAGCCATATACTAGATCAGCAATTCTTAACGGGTGGTGTGAAGGTAATGTGAGGTTCTTTAGGTGTGACGAGAGATTTGGAGGAGGAAAAAACCTTTTCAAACAGAAAAAAAAATCTGATGTGGGCAACACTTGACTTTCCTTATATCATAATGCAATGAATTTACTTTCTTTCCCAGATATTGAATTTTCTTCAATTAGTCATCATTTTCATTGATTTAGCGTCATTTTTATTAATTTGGCGAGATTTTTGTTAATTTGGCAACAATTAAAAATGTCGCCAAGTTGGCGACATTCCGCCAAATTTGTCGCCAAAATCTCGCCAAGCGTTATGGACGGAGAAATAAGTTATTCTTACAGCAGATAAATGACTATTGGCGTGCAAATACAAAAGTATTACCCAAAGTTTCTTTTTTCATGAATGGAATGAGCTAGATCCACGAGAATGATGTCATCAAATTTACGGCATGATATTACATATGAAAAGTAAGCATGTTTCTCAATAGGAAACATATTTTTTTATATGACTTTTTTAATTTTTTTAAAAAATGTGCAATATCTCAAGAACGGTTCATGTTAGCGTTCTAAAATTTATGTCAATCGTTTTCTAATGAAAAATTACATAAGAAATGTCTATTTGTGTAACTTTGTTAGTGGTTTTGATTTTTTAACGATTTTTTCAAAATTTCACATGAAAATTTAGGGGAGTTCTGAACAGTCGATTGCGAATAAAAACAACAAGCTTCCAGTGTTTATAGATTGTGATTTTTGTACCAAATTTCGTTCGAATCGGTCCATTTGTTCGTCAGTTATCGTCTCCACAGACTCACTGACACACACACACACATACTTTCACATACACACACACAGACATCACTTCAAAAATGTTTGATTAGTGATCAGGGATGCTTGAAACGTGCTCTCCCGTCGAAAACTCGAATTCGAATTTTCGACCCCGCTACAATACTTTCCTTATACATTATGTATATAAGGAAAGTAATATTGGATACCGCGAACCTTAAAAGGTTGCGAATCAATCAGCGTATTAGATTGACAATATTTCTACCACAAAAATTCTAAAATCTTTGCATTAATGAGCTCTCTTTCCACTGACCATCATACCGTATGTACCGTACTGACGAGCGGAAAAGTGCGAGGAAGTGATTAAAGATCAGTTGGGTATTTTCTTGCTTTTACTTTTATACACTAATGTGATTGCTCTAAACTAATTATAAAAGTATATTTATACATAAACTTATTTCAGTGTACTATAATCTATCAAATAGGCATCTATCAAAATGGACGTATTTTAGAGAATTACAAGATAATATAGATCTCATGATCATCAACGCTCGAATCTTCCACTATAACAACCATCTGGGACAAAAGAAGCTTTTAGAGCACAAAAGTATACATGTTTCCTTATGGTAGATTTTCTGCTGTCTCTGCAAATCCCCAAAATCACTGCGGGCAGGTCCTCTTAATTACTTAACGGCTCTTTCTCTTATAAAATCCCTTTGTTGCAAAAACGTGCTTTAAAACAATAGACTGTCAAGGGGTCATTCAGTGTTAGATTAACGATTTCAAGTCGCTTTCTTTCTTTTTCAGAAAGCGTTTTTTTGTTTTGTTTTGTTTTTTCTTGCAAATACTCGTCCTTGGTTAAAAAAAGTATCTTTTTGAATATTTTGAGCATGAAAAATGTAAGAATGAATTTAATGGACAAGGTACTTGTATTACCACTTCACTTAATGATGTCAGTTTAGAAATTAAAGTTAGAAAAAAAACAATGGTATTAAAAAATAAGCCTTCATCATTCAGGGAAAATGCCGGAACAAAAACGTTCTTTGAATACAATTAACAAGTGATAGTTTAAACCTTTGTAATGACTATTATTGGAAGAGTTTAATTTTTTGCAAAAAATGCAATTTTTTTACTCGGTAAAAACATTAAAGATGTTCAATTCGATTAATTTTTTTTTCGCTGGATATAAAAGTAATTACCTAAAAGTTACATTAAAATAATAATACTATTTAAATGAGGATGGTATAAATGAATACTTTGCATAGGTAAAAAATGTTAATTATTGAATATATTATCAAAATTACGAGACTTTGTTTTATGATTCAGAATACCTTATTCTTTTTATGCAAGGGAGAGTTTAAGCAAGAATTTCAAACAACCATTATATTGAGTCGTTTCTAAGAATTTTGGCCCAAACAAAAAAAAATTGTTTGATACAAACATTATGTCTTAAATAACAAAATCATCACTTAAGAAAATCACGCATCATACAGTCTAGAACAGTAATACGTAACATGTTCGTTGGTGACACCTCTTTGAAGAATTATTTAATTTAGGAGAATCCATGCCACCATGTAAATAAAAAATGGGTATTTATTATAAAATATACATTTTTAAAAATGCATTTACTTTCCATGTGTAACTATTAGCTATATTTAGTAATTGCAAATGCCAAAATATTTCATGTAGCTAGAAATAGCATGTAAGGCAGTTTTGAAATAACACATCACTAGTAGTGAAAAAGTGTTATGCAAAATGCTCCGTTTGAAATTTAATCTTAATAGTCTACTAGTCTTTAAGTTTATATTGCAAAAAAATGCAATATAAACTTAAAGACTAGTAGACTATTTTCTGAGACTATTAGACTAATTTATTTTTGCATTCCCTCTGTCAACATTAAAACATGTTCAACGCCCGACACTCCTTCGATACATTGCCAAATATGGCAATCGCCGTCCGAACTTTAGCATATGGCAACCCTAAATTCACGTTATAGGAAAGGTTGAATGTGCGGGTGTTTTTACCATCTGGTTTTTAAAGCGGAAATTTTATCGCTTTTTAAAATATCAGAAAGTGAAAACCTAAAGTTTGACAGAGGATATACTCTGTTCATCAAATGTATGCGATTTTCTTAAAATTTGATTTGTACTAATTTTTATTAAAATTTACATTTATGTTATGTATAAATCAAATAAAATTGAACAAATTGTGTATTCAAATGTCAACCTGTAAAATGTATTTCTAACCATCAAATGGAAAAAAAAACTCTTAGGCACTATCTCTATACTTTAACTTTCATGAATTATATTTTACGAAAAATTGACGTTATGGTTACATTTTTATTCATAACACCGCGAAAAAACGTGACATCCATGAAATGCGGGAAAAAAGAAGATATCTATTATTTTACTTTATACTTTTGAATTGCGTTGAAAGATAATAGCTATTTCAAACCAAGTATGGGATCCTTCATGGCAAGTTCTAATGCGATCCTCATAACTCAATAAAGATAAACAAAAACATTTCTCAAACAACTATATTTTCAAGAATACGAGATGAAAAACTATTTGTTGTGTCGAACAAGTGATTTTCCCAACACATCAACATGTTTTGATAATTTTGTAAAAGAATATCACAAATAGGGCATTCAACATTTAGCTCCTATGAAACATTATGCAAAACATCAAGACTTATATTAATTTTAACAGAAAAGCTTTACCTTGTACATTATACATGAGCATACAAAAGCAATAAATGAATAAAATAGCATATCTCTATAATAAAAAAATAGAAAAAAAGTGCTAGCTACAGCCACTGCTGCGGCTGACAAAAGCCTTTTAAAATATCCTGTCAAGTCCAGCGAAGTTCCTTCAAATTAATGTCAACTTAATTTTTGTATAAAAGTTTAGAATACGGTGCCATATGGATGTGTTGCCTCTTACTTTGGTTACAATTGGATTATAATTTCTATTTCTGTAGGCGTTGAAGTGATTTACTTTTATTTTTTGTTATAATGAATCATCTAATTATCCTAATTTTCAATCTTTATGCTATCAGAAGGTCGACTTAATTATATTTTTAATACAGGTAGTTTTATATCTACAGATGTTTACCTATATGTTAATTAATTTCAAAGAGATGTGCAGATCATACCAATGAAATTAAAATGACTATCCTAAATGATACATCCTGAACTATTTAATAAAATTTTCGTAAAAGAAAATCCTTACACTGAATACTTTAATCTTGAATGACTTTGTAATTGCAAATATTGCAAATAAATTGCAACATCAAAGGTCACAATGCAACGTTCAATCCACATTATTGCAATGCACCAATGCTATGTGATATTCGAACAGTATATTCAAATGTCCATCTGTAAACTTCTTTTCTGGCAGTAAATATAAACTTTATTAAGGCATCAATACTACTTCTGTGTACATTCTTCCTCCCATAAATATTTTTGGGAAAAACAGCATTTATATTCATAACACTGCTAAAGAACGTGATGTTTATGAAAATGAAAAAAGAGAAACGTGTTTCTTTATATTTTACTTTTGAGTTTGTGTAGATAACATCTAACACAAACGAGGGGAATCCTCTCAATGATGCACAATACGCATTCTTATGGCCTTAAGTAGATAAAATATTTCAAATCATCGTATTGCCTTGCAAGAAAATAAAAAATCTGGGAAAATGTTTAATCAGGAAAGAGAATACAGATTGAGCTAATTGAGAAGATAAGGAGTATATGAGAAACATTTGGTTGCACTTCGATATAGAAAAAACAGAAATATTTCTTTATGCTAAGGACATCAGTGGGCTTTTATATTTTACGAACTACGTGCATAAAATGTAAATGTGAGAGAAAATTTAGATAAGGAATCAATACTGAGTTGCCAAGCAGTATTTGAAAATGCATATTTAAAAGTGTTGAAAGTATTAAAATAATTCTTGCTTTGAAAATTCTTAGCAAAAGAGAAATTAAATTCGTTATAAAAAAAGACATTTTTACAGATGTATTTTATAGTTTCATCGGTTATTAAATAAAAATTATATATAGTGTCTAAAATACTAATTTTAAAATCCATGTACAGAAATAAATAATTTTTTCATTTCTAACCAACTAGATTGCACATTTTCAACTTTCCATATATTACACATCTTTACCATTTTTTTTCTTCCCCCTCTATCTAATTTTGTTTTCGGGCCCATGTCTTAATTTTCGTCGGATGAAAATTGTATCTTATGGTTTATATATTAATTTGCGTTCCTTCTTTTGTTTTTCTAATTTTGCCTCTTGGCTCTTCAATATTCTCTTTATTCACAGCATCAACCGCATTTAAAATGTACCAGATTTTAAAGCAATTATCCACAATTTAAAGCAGGAAATCAATGAAATAACTCATTCAATTTTTCAAAATAAGCCAAGTCTGATAGTGTGTAAATTAATCCCTGCTGTACGCCGGTTACAAAGTAAATTTCCAATAATCGGAATTCTGCAAAAAATCTGAGGTTTCTCATTTTGACATATTTTTTTAACCAGGTGCCACCCACCTTCCTGAAAAATTCAACATGATGTCAATGAACAGAAAATAGTATTCCCCGTTTACAGCAGTTAATTTAAAGATGACGCAATACATTTATTTTCTAAGCGACTTCAAAAAACACTAGAAAAGGACAAATAATTAGAAACACAATTGAGCGCTTTCTTGTGCCATAAAGATTTGATGAAATATGTAAAATATTCTAATCAAAATTAAAATTCGGTCTTAAAAAATACTTAAAATAGCATTACATTCTTAGGAACCGAACACATTGAAAATTTGAGGCATGCCATTTTCTACTCTAATTTGAACATTTTCTACCCTACAGATGGCGCCACCAGCAAAATTGAAACCAATCATGTAAGCATGTAAGTTGCAAAGTCTCAGGCACAGAATATTTTTTTATAATAGTCTGTGGTCTCAGGAGTGAAATAATAAAGCCCTGATACTGCCAGAAGGATCCCTAAAGATTTGTTTGTGGACCGGATACGTTGGATTTAAGTTAGATCCTTATAAATAATGTGTAGAATTGGTCAAAGCTGGAAAGCCCTTTTGGGCTGAATGCAAAATCCAAAAATAGTTTTAGTTTTTGTGACGTGCAATAGGGAGCGCTATCTCGCAATTTGGGCGGTGTATTTGGATGGGATTAATTGAATTCTTAAATTTTACTCTTATCCGGTTTTCATAATTAAATTATTAAATTTTCTCTAATTTTACTCTTCATAAAACGACTTGTTAAGATGTTTCCTTACGGGAGTCGTCATACTTATGTACCAAATTTCGTAGTTATAGGTTACATAGACTTTCTGCTACACGTACAAATAAACATCGTCCATCATGATATATATATATATATATATATATATTAAACTTGAGCAATGCAAAGTATATATGTACTGGTATGAGATAATAAATTTTATTTTTATTGCTTAGTTTAATTTTATATACTATTTTATGAGAGAAAATTAATGCATATTGTTTAAAGTAATATCAGTTTAAAAAATACAGCAATAAAATAAGGTCGGCCAATGACGTCATGTAGTGCTTGCAGACAAATTTTCTCGTTTCCTGTGCTCTTAATTTATGACTATAACGTCAATTTTACGCTCAGAATAAATTTACTTTATATTACGAAACACATCCTATGCCTGATTCCACCCACGTAGGTATTATAAATATTTACCAAAACACACCCACAATCTAAATTAACTTGTTTAGAATTTCTAAGGCCTATCTCTTCAACTAAATAAAATATAAAAAAATAAAAGTGCAGAATTCCGTGACGATTGAAACTTTATAGCACCTTTATGCACCATAAAAGCAGTTCGAATTATGGTAAAAAAAATATACTTTGCACATATACTTCACACCGACTCATAGCTAACGCCCAAAAGGAAGAAAAACTGCATGCAGAAAACAAAATTTTGACTGTATAGTTAATCACAGAGGTCGACCCTGCAACAGTAGAATACGCAAAAGTAAATTAACTACTACTCCTTGGAGACAGATATCTTTAATCTCCAAAACATCTGGTACTCATAACTTATACTCATTTGTCCCTCTTCTCGGGGTGTCAAAATTCCAGCATCATAAATTTTTACAACCCTCCAAAAGTCCTGACAGTGGATCTGGCTATGTATCAAGATGACAACCGGTATTTTTTGACAAAGCTAGTTCTTGACTTCAGGAACTGGCCCCGTAGATTTTCTCACAGGCATATTTATTAGGCGTATTAGAAAGGGTGTAAATCTACGCCTGAGACAGTGGTGTTTAAAGAACCTGACGTAACATCTGTGTGTCCAATAAAGTTGTTTCCAGACGTGACTATAATCCTTGACGAGTGAAGACTATCGTGCTTGGTACTGTCATTTTATGTGATATATTAAAAAGAATTAATATTTGTCACGCTGTATGGTGTAACTTTTATCGTGATAGTTTGTAATGAACTTTAGCAGCATGTTCAGCTTCTTTTCAACGGGATCGGTAGAAATTATCAATTCAAGAAAGTGTATATATATATATATATATATATATATATATATATAAGTGTATTTTAAGGTATTTATGTTTCCTTTATTTTTCCAATCTATATGCTTGTCGTCCATATAACACAAGTTTATAGATAAAATCTATCTTGTGTTTCAGAAACAAGCATTTTTGTGTGAACTTCTCTTAAGCCTAAAGCTCTTCCATATGCAAGATTGTTTGCTTGATTTTTTGTTTTCCTATTTTCATTCCTTATCTTTGAAATTTGTTGATTGTCTTTGTCTTTATGACCTGCATAATGCTTTATTATTTCCTCTTTATGTCTTAATTTCTTTTATTTCTTTGTATTTGTAGAAAATTTTGGAATAGTGTATTGTGAGTTACTACTTACATTCTAGCATTGGATTTACTAATTTATATTTATATATATATATATATATATATATATATATATATATATTTGTAGAAAATTTTGAGATAGTGTATTATGAGTTACTACTTACATTCTAACATTGGATTTCCTAACATTTCGATCCTCCCGCTTTTTTGAAGAGCATAAAATCCGGCCAAAGAAGGAGAGTGATAAGTTCGTAAAAATACAGTAATTTGCTACTTAAGTCAGCTTTATGAGCAAAATCTATAATTATTTTGCCAATAACAATAATATTAGTAACATTTTAATTGGACTACTTTAAGTATTATTTTATCGCTTTTTACTTATTATATAATTATTTAGAAAGAAAAAATCACTTGATTATTTCTAAATATTAATTTTTTATGCTTTGAAATAAATAATTATTACTTTGCCCATTATAATCTATGAAAAACCACAGCCATGAAAAACTAATTTCAGCTCTCTTAATGGTTGAAATATATGAAAAATAAATGTATAATTACATATATATCTATCCTTAAAATGCGACATTTTTCTGATTAGTATAATTTGAAACCTCTTTATTTGAAGTGCATTTCATAAAATTAATAATTGAAAAATATACGGTACTTTTTATTCGCGCCTTCCAAAATTTTTGAGTTCCAATTTCCTCTTTCCTTTGAATTTTTAATTATGCAGACGACTTTTACTACAAATCTCTATCATTGGTTGGAGTCAAATATCCGGGATATAATGGCATAGATTAATAGTTATTCGATAATAGATAAGACACCGATTCCATGTTCCAAAATATCTTTTCCGGCATAATCGTTTCATCGATATCACATGGAAATAGAATGCATCGGTATGTTAACTGTTAACCCAGGAAAAATATTAACGTAAACAATCCATCTAGTCGCTAATGATTTAAAGAGCAATATTAAAAGACGAAAAGTTTTCGCCTGTAATGTCGCCAAAAATATTCTGCCACAACCCGATAGTCCACGAAATTTTGTTATTGGCGCTGTTTATGCCGATAAAGCGATGATGATGAATCATTATCGGGAAATGTACATCGTATCGCGAAAGATATTATGTTTCGATTCGCGAAGGCTATTTGCAGAAGTTCGATCGTTTACAGGAAAAATTCCCGGAACAGATGATTTTATTCCGGTTTTTCATGGGCTGATATCAGGATGGGAAATTATCAAAGTTAGAAAACGCCGGTTAGTTCGTTTTAATCGAATGAATTGATTCATAGAAATTCGGAATAATCGTTAAAAGTGTCATTTGCAAGCAACTGGTGTTGATATTTTTTTCCCGAGTTGATCATTAATCTGAGCTGGAGAATTTTTTGCTTGAGTTTTAGTTTCTAAATTAAACCAGAATACAAATAGTGTTTGAACATTTTTATTTATTTTATACTAACTAAAATAAATAGCTTGTATGTACGAACCATAAGTGGTTAGTTTATTGATAACTTTTTATACAAACACATACGCGTTTAGAAAAGTTAACGGTATAATGTATAAATTATTCAATGCAATTGTAAAGAACGGATGTCTCAGTCGGGATTCGAACCACCAATTATCATTTGCCGTGCCTATGTTCTGCCCATTGGGCTAAAATAAATATTTTCTCCTATATTTGGAATGCATCCTACATTATTTCTTAGCAGGATTAAGATATAAGAGTGACCTCAGTTCAGCACAATTTCTTCATTCCTCTAATTTTTACCTTCCTTATATACATAATGTATAAGGAAAGTATTGTGACGTGGTCGAAAATTCGAATTCGAGTTTTCGACGGGAGAGCACGTTTCAAGCATCCCTGATCACGAGACAAACATTTTTGAAGTGATGTCTGTGTGAGTGTGTGTGTGAAAATATGTGTGTGTGTGTGTGTGTGTGAGAGTGTCATTGAGACTGTGGAGACGATAACTGACGAACGAATGGACCGATTCGAACGAAATTCGGTACAAAAATCACAATCCGTAAACACTAGAAGCTTATTGTTTTTAAACGTAATCGAATGCTCTGAACCCCCCTTAATTTTCGAGTGAAATTTCGAAAAAATCGCCAAAAAATCAAAACCGCTAATAAAGTTACGCAAATAGACATGTCTTATGTAATTTTTCATTAGAAAACGATTAACATAAATTTTAGAACGCTAACATAAACCGTTCTCGAGATATTGCACATTTTTCAAAAAAATTATCAAAAACTCATATAAAATAAAAAGAATATATTTCCTATTGAGAAACATGTTCACTTTTCATATGTAATACCATACGATAAATTTGGTGACATCATTCTCGTGGATCTAACTCGTGCCATTCACGAGAAGAGATACTTCGAGTAATACTTTTTTATTTGAACGCCAATAGTCATTTATCTGCTATAAGAATAACTTATTTCTCCGTTAGTAAAGCTTGGCGAGATTTTGGCGACGAATTTGGCGGAATGTCGCCAACTTGGCGACTTTTTGAAATGTTGTCAAATTAACGAAAATCTCGCCAAATGGATTAAAATGACGCTAAATCAATGAAAATGACGACTAATGGGCAAAAATTCAATATCTTGGAAAGAATATAAGTATCTACTATAAGAAAAACCTATTTTTTTTACTGTAAAAGTAGTAAATTCATTGCATTATATAAGGAAAGTCATGTGTTGCCCACATCAGATTTTTTTCTTGTAGCAGTGAACAGCTACTGCAAAATAATTATTGCTACTTCAGTTTCAGTTTAAAAGAGCATTCAAACTGGTCGCCGAAGATGGCGAGATATAAATGTGATTCATAGAATTTGAAACGTGAAAATTAATTCTATTCAATAGATTCAGAGTTTCATAACTCAACATTTTATTTGTCCTAACCAGCACGTCAGAAGATATAGAGAATATTCTGCCATTCTATTTGATGATATTGGAATGTATATTTATTTTCAGTTCACAAACACATTATCAGATGACGCAAAGCTACATTCTTCTCATTTATCACTTCCCACCGGAGCAATGTCGGAAGATATAGTGAGTCCAAAACTTGCGAGAAAATCCTCCATATACCGATTGTGTGTGCAAGCTGCAAAAACGTAAACCATTTAAAATTGTAATAACAATAATAATAATACGAGAAAAAGCGAAAGAAAGAGTAATAAGTAAGTTCCTTTTGAGCAATTTCCCAATTCTATATCGTCAGAAACTATAAATCTTTATTGTTTTACAATAACGAAAATCATAAAAGGCTTCCTGAAATAAAACTAGAATATCCACATCTTTCCACATGGAAATATAAAGTTAGGGAAAATTCTATTTCCAGTACTTATTTATTTGGTTTTATTACTGCCCAAAAACTTTGGGGACCGTCCCTCTTGGGTAGTCTTTGGGTAGTTTTGACGGATCTAATGTCTGAAGATAGATTTGAGAAGGCAGCGCTACTATATGTGCAGTAACTGAATTTAGGATCTAGAAAATTTGTGATTTTTTAATCTCTGGAGGAAAGTTTGTTTATTGACTCTCCTTTTACATTACTGTAAAATAGCTCTCTCTTTTTTTATTTGTTGATAAATTCTCATAAGTTTTAGATATTTACGAAATACTGTACCATAAATAGTAGGTATATAATTTAATTTATTGATTATAGCATTACTATTTTTAATAATTAAAGTGTTAAGTATTATTTAAAGTAAAATTAATATGATAAATTATATAGTGAAGTATTTTTATAGTTAATTAAAGTATAAATCATATTTAGTAGATCTAACTGGTACTTACTAGCGGAAGAAGAAGAAGTATTGTCAACCAGCCATAGTGATAGATCTAAATTTGATAGATTCTTCATGGAATTTAGTAAGATAATATACGGAAATTTCACGACATTCCGCAAAATTCGTCGACAAAATCTCGCGATGAGTTATTGACGGTTTAACATGTTTCTCAACAGTTAATATATTTTTTTTAATTTATGGGATTTTTTGATATATTTATTTGAAAAAATGTGCAATATCTCGAGAACGGTTCATACCAGTGTTCTAAACTTTATATCAATCGTTTTATAAGGAAACATTATATAAGAAATGTCTATTTGCGCAACTTTATTAAAGGTATTGAGTTTTTGATAATTTTTTCAAAAATTTACTCGAAAATTTAGAGGGGTACTGAACATTCGATTGTGTTTAAAAACAATGGACTTCCAGCTATCACGTATTGTAATTTTCGTACCAAATTTCATTTGAATCGCTTAATTTGTTCGTGAGATATCGTCTCCAAAGACCCACTGACACATACACACACACCTAGTGCTATAGTCGTAAAATAAAACGAGGGAATACCATGGGCGCCCGCAGAATTTTTTCCAGGGGGAGGCGAAGCATGTACTTACTACTTACACTTTCCAGGAGGGGGGCAAAAAACATGTACACACACACACACGCACATACATTATATATATAGGAAATCCATAAGCCAGGGGGCGACTGCAAACAAAATATGCAGACTCGAGTGATATTCAAATTTGAAAACCTCACTATATTAATATTTAACTATGATATAAACTAATTACAGAAAATGTTAAGAGAAAAATATTTTGACACATTTAAAGTAAGATGTAATTTTGTTTTATTTTAACAAATTTTAAGGCCTACCTCTATCATTTCCATTGAAATATTTTCCAAACTGCCTAACGAGATAAATCCGTCTCTGTGTCTTTTTTTGTAAGGCACACTCTTGATCTATTTTCAACTGAAGAGCAATGGTTGGCCAATCAAGAATTTACAAATTTGTCCGGTTAAAAGTTTTCTACAGGTGGTCCATTTGCATTAATAAACTTTAGATTGGAGACGTTTGAGATCAATAAAGATGATCTCAAATCCGTTACTATGTTATTCATTAAGCAAAGCGTTTTGCAAAGCGTGTACGTATTTTTTAAGAAAAAGCAGCGGGTATACGGAATTTGCTGGAAAAACCAGAGGGTATACGTCGTATACTGCCGTATACCCTCCACCACAGCCCTGCCGTATACCCTCCACCACAGCCCTGCACATACCACACACATACACACTTTCACACACACAAATACTTTCACACACACACACACAAACACAGACATCACCTCAAAAAGGTTCGATTAGGGATAAGGGATGCTTGAAACGTGCTCTCCCGTCAAAAACTCGAAATCGAATTTTCGACCCCGCCACAATACTGTCCTTATACATTGCACTATGCATATAAGAAAAGTCATACTATACTATCTTCAATTCTCGCTTTCCTTATGAAAAAATGAAGAGACAAATAAAAAGTTGAAAAGTAAAAAGAAAATATATTATATTATGTCCTATTCTTGGTTTGCAACAAAAATGTGTTCAAACATACAACTTTAGCGGAATAACACTAATACGCCATCAAGTGACAAAAAATAATTTTTGTCATATTACGTCTCCACTGAAACCTTTTCACAATTCAATATCACAAGCAACAATAAGTTTTTATTACTTTTCAATACAGTAAATAATACAAAGCTTCTGCAAATAAAACTAGAACATGCGTCTTCTTACGTGAAAATAGGAAGGAAGAAAATCTTCTTTATTCATTACTCTTTCTTTCTTCGTTTTATTTGGATTTCAGAACTTTCGATCTCATCCAGAGGTGGCCTCTGAGGAGTTTCGACTTGGCTTAATGTCCCATGTTTAGTTGCACCATCCCCGCAAGCGCAAGGACTTGATATAGAAATCGTTGAAATATATGTTTTACATTATCTGTTTTTTTTTCTAGTTATCATCTTGTGAGGAAAGTTAGTTCATTGAAATCCTTTCTACATTTTTGCAATAACTTTTCCTCTCTTCAACTCTTACAATTTTGACTTACAGGTGAAATACTTAGAAATAACATTTTAAGATTAAGATATTTCTAAAGTGACATGATGGACAATTTATAATTTTGCTATTATTATTTTCAAATATCCAAGTATTAAGGGAAACTTGAGAAGCGTATGTACAAATAAAATGATAATGCGGCATAAAGCTGTTTCAAGGATACGTTATATCCCCTTCGTTGTTGCAAAGAACCAACAAACCAGAAGTACAAAAGAAGTACATGACCAAGACGCTTGATTTCGGGGTCCCTGTGCCAGAGACACTCATCCCCACATCGAATATAAGATGTCAGACCATTTGTGGTGTAATAATAAATTGCCGGTGGTCGGCAATGTCGCTTCACTCCAGTGGGCGTGTAGTTTTGATCAGCTTGGTTTTTTGTAGTGGTCTAGAAAATTCTCTTGTCATGGTTGATGCCTGCTCGGTTGTAAAAGGAAGGGTGGAAAGGGCAAGAAATGCGCAAGAGATAGCCATAACAAAAAATTCAAGAAATGCAGAAATTTAAATTTCAGCATGGGTAAACAAAGTTGAAGTCTACAAAGGCTACAACGGCCAAAGAAAAACAATTAAGAAAAAAAGAGGAATGGGTGCAAAGAAAGTTACAAAGGGTATTATATACTCAAGTCCTGGATTAAGAGGGAGCCAATTAGAAAGCAGCAAGAAGACTAGTCCAGCCAATCCAGGTCCGCATCGGTCGCACAAAGTGTATTTTACTTATTAAATCCAAGTATTAATAACTTTCACGCTTCAACATAGTGTATATATTAATAAATATTAGTCAATTTGTTTTGCATTTTTCTTTCTTACATCTTTAGTGAAGAGTGCTGCATTTCATTGAGCATAGATCTTGCCAAAATAAATCAAGCTTATATAGATGCCACTATATTAATATGTTTTGCTTGAAAATCAGAAAATCGATACTGCATTCTAATAGTTGAATTGAATTAATTTAATATTTATTCGTATAGTATAAAGTTTTTAATTTATCCAGTATCAGAAAATGTGTCCGGCGTTTCCCGAAAGCTAAGGCAGGATACTTAAATAAAATAATAAAATACATGAATTTTATTCTAATAAATAACAATGAAAATTGCATGCATCCGTGAACATCGGCGAAATGGCGGTTGTACTATCCCTCCTACTCTAAATCACAAAATCGAAACCCGACACATGCGGAGACTTTAAGTTAGTTCTAAATTTAAAATCTACCGACAGACACAATTTAAATCCTCATTTCAATAATCTCAGCAAAACTGCACCAATATATATATATATATATATATATATATATATATATATATATATATATATATATATATATATAAATAAGAATTGAAAGATTTTAATCGAAAATTATGCATAATCTACTGTATGTACAAAAAAACCCATCTTGAGCATATCTGCTACAAATGAGTAACTATAGACCAAGGCTAAGGATAAAGATAGAAGGTAACATATCACTACAATGGAAAGGGGGATGAGAAGAATATTAGGATACAAAATTCACAATTAAAAGTATATAAATATAAATAAAGAGAAAAAGAAAACATGGCAAAAATGAGAAAAGGCAATAATAATTAGCTCAAGATAAAATATTAAGACATAGAGAACAATCAATTGAAACTACACAAAAAATGGCGGTTAGTTCGAAATTGCATTCTCATCAGGACAGCCATACAATTCGAGTTAAAACCAATAGAATAGCCAGTTTCTGACAATGGCGATAGTATTTAACTATAGACACCATTGGAACTGTCTACTGGCTAGTGGAAGGAGAAAAATAAATCAATTGAATTACAAATCAGAAAGATAATACCTCCTCGAACAGAAATATGAACTCACAAGCATTGTTACCAAGTGTAAGTTGAAAAAGCGACTGAGCACTTCACCTCACTTCGTCAATGCGAGTGGGCACCGGAATGAATACATGTGAACGATACATAATATGTATGGAGACTTTCAAATATAGTAATCAGTATAGGACTCAGGACAAGTGGAAAATAGTCATTCGAAAATAGTAAACAATATTAGACTCAGGCCAAGTGGTAAGTTAGGTGATAAGAATAGGTGAATTATCAAAAATGAGTTATCCAATCAAGGAAAAATAATGCATGTGTAAAATTATTACGTGGTATATTTGAAATTATTAATAATGTTATTTACAAATACTTATATATATATATATATATATATATATATATATATATATATATATACATATATATATATATGTATATATATATATATATATATAATAGTTTGAAAATCCAATGATAGAATAGAGAGAAGTTGCAACTCATAAAACCCTAACTTTAAAAAATGCCAAACAAATAAAAAGTAGCAAACAGAAATTCATCAATCATTTGAAAAATAAAATGCAAACCTCTAGTCATCAAGTTGAAGACAAACAACAAGCATCAATGGAAAGTAATCGATAATAGAAAATAAAATAAAATCCAAGCATTAAAGCTTTACACGTACAGGTGTCCATGGACAAGCTCTAATCCTAAACAAAAATTGTGACTTTAGACTTTTAAATTTCATAACTATCAAACTAATTCGAATAATAGAAATAACACAGATATTCACCTTCCAGGGGCCCGAAGTACCTATGTACAAAATTTCATGGCAGTATGGTGATTAGATTTCCCGCTACAGGCTGCATTCACACGCAGGTATGCATATTATTTTATTATGTAAAATATATTTCAGAAACATGATGCATCAATATTTAAGTAGATGTGAAAAATATAAATACCATAGTATCAAAAATTCGAATAAATCCGCTCAAAACATTTTTTAAAAATATTTCCCAGTTAGATCATCAAAACAAAATAAAACATTTACCTTCAATGAAATATAATTCATGTAATATAATTTTCGTTCAATGTAATATAATTTTGAGATAATGCGTTTATTTTTAGTTTTCAAACACATTCCCATCTAATCCGAGACTACAGTCTTTGCATTTCACATAACTCTTCCGACCAATTCCGAAAGAATTGTCGGAAAATTCTTAGAAAATTCACCTCATCTTTTTCCTGCTTCTCAATAAAATGATGCCAGAAACAAAAACAATTTCAAATCATAATAACAATAATAATAGCGCAAGATGGAGAAACAGTTTAAATCATAAGTAATTCTCCCTTCAAACGTTTTTGCAATTTCGTATTGAGCAACTGTAAATTTTTATTGCCACTGTGAAACAAAAATATAAAAATACTTCCACAAATGAAATTAGAACAACTATATTTCTACAGGAAAATAGAAAAAAAACGTTGCTTTCATTATTTATTTATTTATTTATTTATTTTTTACTTGTACCCTTGAAACTTGGGGTTTATCCCTGGGGTGGCCTTTGCGCTGTTTCGAACAGATTTAATATCTCAGCCTTCAGGCTGATAGATAGGAAGTTGTTCCACTACTGTAAGTGCAGGGTATGGGCTTAGAAACTTCCTTGAAATATAATATATTTTTAACCAGAATTTTTTCATTTATTCAAATCTCTAGAGGGAAATTTGTTTCCTGATTCTCTTTTACTTTACCATAAAACCCTTTTCTTCTCTACATCTCAATGGCTAATCATAAAGTTATGTTGGGATATTTATAAGAATTTTCAAGAATAATAATTATTTTATATTTTAAATGACTTAATGGATAATTTATGATTTTTCAATTAGTTTTACACACGGAATTGAAATTTTACACGCGTAATGAAAAAGCTGAACATTTTCTGTAGGTTTCTGCAGTATTTTTATAAACGCTAAATTTTGTAACAAATGCATTTACAGATTTTCAGCTGAATTCAGCAGAAGGTTGCAAAGTTAGTGCTTTACAAATAATTTTACATGTTTTCTGCAATTTATTTTTGTAGAATTTTGAAGACACTAGTATTTTCCAAATAATTGTATAGAGTTTTTGCATAATTCTGTGGTACTTCAAAATTATTTTTATAATACTACGGAACTTTAAAAAAACTTTCAGAGATTTTCATTAGAATGTTTGAAGAGCTTCAGTGAGCATCATAATTTTACAAATAAATTCACATAATTTTGCAGGCAAAAATGCTTGCATAAAACAACCAATAATTACTGCAGTAAATAGACAGATTGCAAGTAGTTTGTACCACAAATCCCAACAAAATAAAACTTGATATTTTTATTTCGTATTTCCATAAAAGAAAAGAAAATTTCTTTGTTGTATGTGTATAAATCGATTTTAGGTAGAACACTTATATTTCAATTTTTAGTATGTTTCCTATTTTATATGTATCACTGCATTTAAGCTATAAATATGAGTTTTGGATATTGTAAAATTGATTAAATATATTGACTAGTAATACTAACAATTTTGAACTTCCTTTACGTCACGGTACCAATTTCACAATTCCATATTAATCAAATCAATAAAATTGTATTTCTTCAAAATATCAAAAATATATTAAATAAATAAATAAATAGAAAATAAAACTAGGACATCCAGTTTTTCTACCTGAAAATAAAAACTCCGGAAATATTTCTTTCCTTCTATTACTAATATGTTTGTTTTATTTGTGCCTCAAAACTTTGGGGTTCTATCCCTAGGGTGGTCATTTTGAAATGTCTCTGACTTCAGGAGGGTATATGCTTGGCAGTAGCGCCATTGCAAGTGCCGGGACTATACAAAGAAATCTCTAAAGTGTAATATGTTTTGGTTTCTATGTTTTACTTTACTTTTTAATCTCTGGAGAAAATTTCATTTATTTATTTTTTTTTCACATAACCTTAATGGATGACTTGTATCTACCTCTTACGATTAAAAATGCTGTTTAGGTATTTATGGAAAGTTTTGAAGCGTAATGTTTAATGTGAGAGAGAAGTTACTGTCTGATTTTGATTTTAACTTTAAGAGTTAAGAACTTGGCTTTCAGGTTCTATATTGATTCAGTTTTTGAAAAGTTTAGAATTTTTATAAATTATAAGTAAGTGAAAAATTAATATGTAAATCGATTTTTAAATATTCTTGTAGTGAAGTCAGCTTAACATGGGTAAACTAGGAATAGTAACTAAAATGGTAATTCAATGGGTATGCACATAGGCTGTATTATATTATGTGCCTATTTATTACTTTTTCTTAAGTGTCGAACATGTTTATCTTAATAATTATTCATAAATTATAATGTATTATACAGTAGAATGTCTACACATATATTATGAAAGTTACAAAATCGATTCTGTTAAAATGACATAATATATATTACATTTGTTTAGCATATTGGGTTCAAATATCACTTAGAAAAGAATTCTGTTAAATAGGGAAATTTAATTATCTTAATTTTTACATGGACATATATGTGATATAAATAAATGTGAGCATATCTTTAGACTTGTTTTAAATGAAAAATTCAAGCATATTACAAGTAAATAAAGTATCAGGTTCTGAAATATTGTGCAGAATGTTATAAATAATAATTTATTTTGCAACATTTGTCTATTTATATTTTTTACGCTTCTTATATCAAAAATATATGCTAAGTATCATCATAAGAAGTAGAATGCATTCAATAAGTACAAACAATACAGTTTGCTCTCCAAATGCAACTTATTAATATTTTTTGCGAATATAGTTTAAATCCTCACTTTCATTTTAATAATTTACGAAACAATATCAAATGAGAAAACATATTTTTTAATTTATTACTTCTTCCTGTAGCAATATCGGGATACATAATAACTTACGAAATTTATCTCAATACACCCCCCCCCCCCCGCTCTATTACCTTCCCCGCACCCAATAAAAAGAAGACAAATACAGAACCAACTTCAAACGCAATTGCAAAAACAAAACAAAATTGAAATAATAATAAGAAGAAGAATGCAGGAAAAATACAAAAGACAAAAAAGAAACTATGTAAGTCATAAGTAAGCTCCCCTGGACTTTTCACAATACCATATCGCAGCAACTACGAAGTTTTATTGATTTACAATAACGGAAACAATAAAGGGCTTCCACAAATAAAACTAGAAAATACATCTTACGTGAAAATGGAGTAGAAAAAAATTACATTTCCATTGTATTTTTATTTATTTGTGCCTCAAAACTTTGGGGCTCCTCTCTGGGGTAGCCTTTGCGCAGTTTCACCCAGGCTTAATGTCCCAGCCTTCAGGCTGATGGATACAAGGACGCACCGCCAATGTAAGTGCAGGTTCTGGATTTAGAAACTCCCTGAAATGTAATATATTTTAAATTTTTCCATTTTCTTTTCGTTTTAATCTCTGAGGAAAAGTTTATTGATTCTCGTTTTACATTACAGTAAGGGATTTTTCTTCTCTGTTCCTTGATATTTTCACTTAAAATTGTGATATGTGTGGGATAGTTTGATCGATTTTCACTTTTTTTTACCCAAATTGACACATTGTATGATTTATGATTTCCCTATTATCAGTTTGAAATGTTAAGAATTAAGCATTACCAGCTTACTTAGCTGATTTTTTAATTTAATTTTTAGTAATTTCAGGCTTTCAAGTAAATATCAAATTATTATGGTGCGTACGAAGCTTATCAAATACATACAGCTGGAGGAGACTGACTAATGCATTTTACAGACATTATATTATTTAATAAAATAAATTGCAAAATTATTCTAGGTTAACAGAAGTATAAAAGGGTCACCATATTTATGTTTGCATTTGAAACGGTTTCAGATATTCAGAACTTCTATTAAGTGCGTAGATGTCACATTCATTGACCACTATCCATTTCATCTGCACAAAACATGGCTTAAAATGGCCAGTTTTAAACTATAAATTTAAAATTATGTTTTCGTCTTGCGAAAAATTGTTTAATTTAGGTCATTATATTTTATTCAGCAAAATATTCTGGACTTCGAACTGTGGATAAAGAGATCAGCATTCTAAGCACTGAGCAACTCAAATTACGAGCGGTCGAATGTGGAACCCAGGTGATCCAGATGAACCATCTCAAAATTTAACTCCATGGTCATAAAGGAAATTTGCTTAAAAGCAGTCGTGAACAATTCTATAATTTAATCCGTGATATTTTATTCAACGAAAGATTCGGGACACCGAAAACTGAATAACGTGATTAGCGGTCTAAGGTCTGTGCAACACAAATTACGTGCAGTAGAATGTGGAATCCAGGTGATCTAGATGAACCTGCATCTCAAAATTTAACTTCATGACCATAAACGAAATCTACTTAACGTAGTCGGGGAGAAACTCAACCATCTTAATAACGGTTGCTTAACAAATGTCATCCTGCAGTTAAAAAGATATAGAAAGGAGGAAGCCGAGATATAAAACATAGAAATGTAGCCTACAAATATCACTTCCATTGCAATTTATTTTACATATAATTATGCATATAATTAAGTGGTTTAATTTGATTGATACATTGTTTGTTAATATAATAATTAAATTGTTTGTTGAAAAGATTAAAATCAGCGTCGCAATCAAGAATTCCCTCATTAAAAACTGCAAAGAAAATATTTGTAAAACTAAATAGTCTAAAAATGCACAATATTTTAAAATTTAAAATAGTAAAGAATAAAAGCCAAACAACTTAAATGATTGAAAAGTAAATAAAGATTTTCGAATTTGAAGTAATAAAGAGAGAACAGTATTTTGAGGAGAAATTGAAGTTACTATAGTTACCTCACAACGTTCTTGAAATGATCCAATTTTGCTTTTCATTTAATGCATACACATTTGTCTTTCCAGCACTTTATATATTCTTTTATTATTTACATTATGCTTTGTGACGATTTTCTAGGAATCATGTATTTTCAGTCAAAAGAATGAGATAGAACCAACAATGGCAGCAATTTTCTAAGTCTGCCGGGGAAAGGAAGGTTGGTACAGTGACTGCATTATTATCAAGCTGTTTTGCTGCCATTGTAGTTAGTATCCACTATTCCGTGCGGAAGAGCAAATAAAAATCTCCATACTGGTCCATGAATGTCGTTATTTACAATGATAGTGTTGTGACACGTCACAACACTTTCATTTTATTTTTTTTAAAATAACATTTTTATAAATCATTAAATATTTTTTATTATTTAATTTTAATTATTTTAATTTTATACTTAATTTATTATTCTAAATTATTTTATTCAAAATTGCTTTTATTTTTTATATTCATTAATAGGTCAATTTCGTCTCATTTTCTAAATTAAATTGTAAACGTACTGCTATCCATTCAAGTTTTTTCATTCTCACTGTAAACGGCCTTTTGACTTGAGCTGGATGGCAGCACACTCTTTCGACAATTGGCAGGGTCTTCATTTCTGGAAGAAACGGGAAGTTGGATTGCTTAGGTTGAGTCTAGCCCCTACTGTTATTTCGCTTTTCAAACTCGTGACAAAACTGCGCCAGAGGATTCCTTTATGTGAAAAAAAAGTGCTGATTCAATCTTTTCCGAAAATCAGCGTAAGTGAAAGTGGTGCAATTTTTTTTAGGCAGAGGGTACTTGCACCTCTAGTCCTAGCGTTAGCCTTGGTTTTAGCCATTTTGATATTCATAAAAGTATGAGATTAGCCAGTGATGTGGTATAATATATTGATAGATATTCTACATAAAGCTGATGAGTTTAGAGGTATGTGTTGCGCCTACAATGAGTATTGCATATTATCTTCTTTTATTAACCGTCTACATATATGCCTTGCAGCAGTATTGGGCTGCAAGTTCTTGATGGTTTTAGTAAAGTGCAATTTATGCAAATTTTCCTTTTGACAGTGGCATCTGCTTCTGATTACAAAAAATGAAGATCACTATTGAGGTGATTGTGATTATTTTGAGCAGTTAATTTTGATATCAGACATTTGATAATGATTACAAAAATGAATATTATTATGTGATTATCCAAGCAGTTTAATTTGATATCATACATCTGATAATGATTACAAAAAATGGATATTATTATGTGATTATTTCAAGTAGTTTATATTGTTGTCAAATCTGATAATGATTACAAAAATGAAGATTGATATGATGTGATTGTGAGTATTTTGAGCAGTTTAAATTAATAAAAGTGTGATAAGGAGTTCTTCCTATCACATGTGCTGATAAGTTTTTTTGTAGTTGGATTTTAAGAAAGAACAGCTAATATAAGTTATCAACATTGATGTTCTATAAAAAAGGATTAATATTGAATTTCTGAAATATAAACTCAATAAAGAATATTTTTTTATTTAAGTGTTTCAATATTTTTTTTAGAGAAACATTGACTTTATCTAACATATTAAGAGACATTCATTTGATGTCGTAATTTATGATCAAGTACATTTATTTTGACATAATTCATCTTATTATTTTCTTTATTCCTTGAATTATAGGTCAAGATCCAGGTAAGGATTTAGTAAAAATCAATTTAACATGTATTAATGGTAATGTAAATGTAACATGTAATTAAAGCATCTTATGTATTGTAATTTTTTGGTGCTCACATGCAAAGATGGTTAATATGATTTATTAAAATTCACAACGCATTTTTTTATTGATATTCCAAAATTTAATTCCCACTATACAATCCCCTTCCATTAAGTTTTAAGTCTTTTAATTAGGTAAATTCCCTTCGTTTAATTAATTGCATGTGAGTGGCCGACCCTTAATCAGATGTTGAGGCATGGTAGTTTAAGTCTCTTAAACATTCTGTATCACAACAGATAGCACGATGCTACCTTATTTAATTTGTGAGAGAACACTATCAGAATAGTCAGAGATACATAATCCAGACTTAACATTTTTGACTACAACATTTTTATGAGACATAATACGTTCCCTGGAATTGTCAAGAAATCCACCACGTCCCGTAATTGTAAGTAGCTGTAAATTGTAATAACTATAATAAAGACGTAAGAAAAGAACAAAATAAACAACATAAGCCATAAGTACGAGAAAGTCATCCTCAAAATCCTCCAGATTTCTATATAACAACCATCTGTAAAATTTTATTGTTTTACAATAACTAAAATAATAAAAAGTTTCCGGAAAGAAAAGAAAACGTGAACATATATTTTTCTGCGTAAAAAGGGATGTGCATAATTCAACTTTCATTATTTTTTTTCCCCTCAAGATCTTTGGAAGACATCCCTGAAATAGCCTTTGTGCAAATTTAACCAGGCTTAATCAACAAGGGGGAAAGTCTGTTTATTTATTACTTTTTACATTACTGCGAAAGATATTTCTGCCACATCTTAATATTTTAACATAATGTTTGGTGCATTTTAAAGGATATTCATGGTGTAAAATATATTCATACTGCAAACTGTTAAAATGACCCTGGGTAAGTTATATGCTTACTATTAAATATTTTAGAGGTAAAGAACTAAATACTTAGTTTAAACACATTGTATTTAAATTATCATTTTAGTTGTCTATACTGAAATAAAAACTAGCATATATTACGGAATTTAAATAAATGGTCAGTTAACTACAAAACGTTTTAAAATAATTTAAAGGCTCAATGTAATATATGAACATCTCCAATCCAGTCTAATGTCTGCTAATACTCTTGATATTTTTGCATGGTATTGCAAATCCGTTGAAAATTTCGTAAAAATGTTTGATACTACAGACAATACTATTGATTATTTAATTGAACTTTTTAATAAAAATAATAAGAATTTAACATTAGAATAAATTTTAGGCAGCAATTTAGTAGCAATCATTTAACACATTTTTTCTCTATCTAAATCGACACGCTAGACTAAAGTTAAATAATTTCCCTTTCTAAGTTTGGAAATTTTTTGAAATTTATTTTAATTCACACACTATGTCTTCAATGAATAATTTTTTTACATTTCTCCACTCCCACTGGAGTAATATCGGGTGATATAATATGTTCTAAAACTTGAGAAATTTGGTCAATTTTAAATTCGAAACAATAGCTTTGGAATTGTGCTCAATAACTAGCACAAGAATGTAACAACTGCAAATGATAAAAATGAAAACAACGGTGCAAAATTATAAAATTGTGCAATTAATTCGTAAATTACTTCATCAACTTTTTTAGAATTTTTTTTCATTTATGCCAAGTATACATTATTAATGTTTACAACAACGAAAATAATAAAGGAGTTTCGCAAATAAAACTGGGACATAAATCTTTCCACGTGAAAATAGAAAGTAAGAAAACATTCCACGTCCATTGCTTTTTTTTTACTCTATTTGCTTCAAAAAACTTAGCGGACCATCCCAAGAGTGACCTTGCACAGTTTCCTCCAGTATTGATGTCTAAGCCTTCAGGCTGATAACTTGAAGTCTGCATGGCAACACTAGTGCAAAGACTAAATTTAGAAACTCTCCAAAAATAAAAACATTGTTCTAGAATCAGTATTTTTCTTTGTTTTAATCTCCCGGGTAAAGTTTGTTTACGGATTCTGTTTTTACATTACCTTTAAATATCTCCCTACTAAATTTTTCAATAGTTTTACACTCAGCAATGCATTTACTCTGATTTTCACAGATTACTAATGATATATTATAATAAAATGGCTCAGTGGCTGCTTATGATATTGTTCATAGTTTAAAAACATTTATAAGGTGCCCTTAAATTAAAGAAGGCAATAGGATCGCTACATAGCGCAATGAGAAGAGCTCCATTTGATAAACCGGTGATAGGTGTCTCAAATTTACATATACCTTAATAGCGATATAACCCTGCAAAGTAGATGCAGTGGACAATGGATATCAAAATAATACAAAAATAGTATTTTCCACGGACAGTTTGATTTATGGCAGTAATTTCAATTCACATAGTGTTAAGTTGAACACGATGATATCTAATATAAAAAGTAGAGAAATGAAGAGGTGGTACAGCTTAGCAGTTGGACTTTAATTTCAAATATGAAGAAGATAATTTTGGGGCCATTCAGATATAGAAAAAGAAAATAGTTGTTTAAATGATACTGGCAGTTTTTGGTGTATCCATTAGGGTAGATTGTAGTACATGGAACACTTGGGTACATAGTAACAGTATTTCTGTATATAATATGCTGGAAGTTAAAGTTTACTTTTGACTCAATATATGGCTCTACCATGCACTCATCTTCCACAAAATTTTCAAGCCTGTTGGCCAGCTGCCAACCAACATGTGCAAGCTGCATGTGCAAGTTACAACATGTGCAAGTTACATGTGCAAGCTGCCATGTAACATCAAACGTAAAAGTAAGCAAGTAAAGTGCATTTTTGACATTCTGTTCTACGAGATACTACAAAAAGAAAGTTATTATTGAAAACTCCATGTTTCTTAAAATTATAAAACAATGGAAGTGTGACATTCTGTTCTGCGAGATGCTACAAAAAAAATACTATTGGAAACTCCATGCTTCTTAAAATTATAAAATAATGGAAGTGTCTTCCATATTCTCCCCCATGCTTCTTGCTGCGCTGAACAAAGTACAGCTGTCAAAACAGTATTAAAACGAAAGTGTGCATATATAATAGCAGCGTTTAAATACAAATTGTCTCTTTGGGATACAATAGAATATCACGTTGCGGATACAATGGAACATTGTTTTCAAATGCAATTGATTTGCAAAATCTATAACTTCACAAAATTAATACATCTTATCTCTGCTGTTTCCACTTACACAAATGTCAATATAAAGTTTGTCAAAAACTAAGCATATGCGTTTTAATACTAGACCTAATGATATAGGCATAAGCCATGCATCTCATTAACATGTTGATTTTTATGTTAAACATAATGAAGAACATCAACTATTTATTTAAATTGTTCACTGTTTCCCATGACGATTCCACTGTATCCCATGTGAGTACCTTATTTTTTTGAACAATGAAACAATTTTCATAACTTTCGACTATCATTTTTATAACTAATCAATTTTTCAATTCGAATTTATTTTATATATTCTTGTAGCTAACGAATCTGTAATTTTGACGATAATTTGTTTTTGTAACTTTATCAAGCTGTAGTAAAGATATTTGGTGTATTTCTAAAAGTGGTCCATTATGCCCCAAACTTCATCTACATGATTTGATATGCGAAAGAAATAAGATGGTGTTAATTGACCACATCTTAAAACGTACAGAAAAATATCTTTATAAAGATCTCACATTTAGCAAGGTTCTGGGTTTAACGAACGAGGATATAAAGAACTTCAAATTGGTACATTGTTTAATTTTTCATTGCTATTGATTTTCTCGCATATAACGAGCGAATATTTAGTTCTCGGAAATTAACGATCATAGCAAAATTGATAAAATATAAAAAATACGATAAAAGTCTGAGCAAAAGGGAATACAAATGTTGGGTTCTTTCTTGACTAAATGTAAAATCACACAATAGGGTATAGATTAAGATAATTAATACGGAACATGATGGATCTATAAGCATTAGGTCACCAAAGCAAATGCTTTCCATACACAATCCGGTAAGCACTTAACAAAAACTATTCGGGTATGGTAGTTGTAGATTTTAAATCGAAGATATTAAATATAATCCCTATGAATAGTATTATAAAAGGAAATGGGAGCCATTTTCTCAAGTAAAAAAAAAATAAACACAAGGAGAAATATGCAAAACGCTTCTAAACTGTGGTGGTTAAACCATTAACCTAAGGCAAAATTTCTTTTCTTTGGAGGTGGGAGCATTCTATAAGGGTTGTAGATTGTTTGGGTGGGTTAGAAAATATATCGCTTGGTATCCACTGTATTGCTCATATTTTAAAAGCCTCTAAAAATTATCATATTTTTTCTAGGGTTATATGTCCAAGTCTATTTATCCAAATATGTAGTATTGTTGCCTAAAACAAATTTAGCAAGCATCCCAATTTTAAGAGTAAATTCGCGAGTCTTAAGCTGCTAGCTATAGCCAAGTCCTGCTGTGTCTCCTGATGAAGATAGCTTTGAACAAATGCGTCATCTACCGTCGCATTTCCACTGTCAGCGCAAATAGCTTACTGGCGCCCAATCTAAATCATGCCTTTAATAGCTTAATCGAAACGAAACTAATCACCAAACGAATGGGCCTTTCTGAGAAAATAAAGTACTCCATTATTTTTCTATTATAAGAAATTTCGCAAGATTAAATTTTCATAAATGCAGTAAATAGAATGAAATATTTAACTGATACACATCTTCGAACATTGCGCCATTATTCAAACTAAATTAGTAGAGTAAATGCATTTTCTATTGATTTCAAAGAAAGTACCCTTGTAAATAATTCAAAGGATTGTCTTATCACCGCTTTTCGTGACCATTACCTTGTCATTATTCCATATTTTGCCATTTTCCTTTCTCTTGAATGACGTACATTAGCATTGTCTAGAAATTTCAGAACACGTGAAAAGTTAACATGCATCGTCAATTAGAGTATAGTTGCTTTAAACTACTCATTGATCAGTAGTTTTGGAAGATTTGTTGCTGTACTTAAATGAACAAGTTTGATAAATAGGCAATCACGTACACACAAGTTAAGAAAACTTATCAAGTGAAATTAGTTAAAATAACTGAAACCACCGATAAGGGACATGCCCCAAAATTTGGAAGACTCTCCCATTGCAGATAACAGCATCTATGTACTGATTTCGCTCTTATCGCTCTTGTACTTATTTCGCTCTGTTGACTGCTCGTCAACATGAAATAGCTGTAATCTACAATGACAGTAAGAAAACTTGTGATATGTCGCTATTTTGCGAACATCTATGAGAATTGACAATTTTAATCCTTCCATATCACCTGTAACCCATTCATATACAATTTAGCTCTCGAAAGACTACGCGAAACTGCGAAGGCAAAGTTTAAAGCTATTGGAGGTAACGGCTATACCATGCTGGCGAGCGCATAAAAAGCTCGAAACAGGTCCATAGATGCTGTTATCTAAAATGTGAATGTCTTCCAAAAGGAAATTAAAATATAGATTTCAATAATCTCAATATTCTAAATTATGTTGAAGAAATATTAATATATTATATTATCATTGTGTTATTTTTAATCTCCCAAAAACGACACCTCGGACAATTATAACGCAATTCATCCTATATGTGTATCTCCAGTATGTAAAATTTATTTAGTAGAATATATTTCAATACTTGTGTAATACACCGACCTCCATTGATATGCTGAGAAAATTCCCGCCATTTAAACTCTCTATAGTGAGCCCTCAATCCGCCATTTCTTACATTCAATTTTTGGATGATTGAGGTCGTACTTCCCAGATCGTAGATGTCCGTTATTATCCGTAGATGTAAAAGTGAACCATCTCACTCAGGATGAGAGCCGTCCATTTTAGACTGGGATACTTTGGGGTTGCAAACTACAAGAACCGTGGCATTCTTCGCCTTCCGCATGGACTTTCGTACCTATACATTTATCACGTCCATACTCCACATTGACGTGAATATTTTGGGGCAACGTCGAGAATCGAAAAAAGGGACAACCGCGTACGATTTCCCCTCCATAACCACTAGTCTATTTTCGAGCAACAATTATTAAGACAAAATATTTCGACAATAGTTACAGACTAATAAGGAGAAATCGTGCAGATTCAGATGTAAGCAGTTGTAGTTACAGACACTTAATGCGCCAACTAATAGGTGTTTCTAAGCTTAGAATTGCTGTTCTAATAAAGCGACCGAATTTTGTGGATAAGTTTTAGACTTAATCCCTCCTTAGATCTTCTTAATAAAATATGTATGTATTATTACTTTCCCTGCAATACATGGTAATGTATAGGGAAAGTATTGGAATCATGCCGAAAATCGCAACAAGAGTTTTCGACGGATCTACACGTTTCGAGACCTCTAGAATACGAAAAAACCATTTTTAGCGTGACGTCTGTGTGTGTGTCTGTGTGTCTGTCTGTCTGTGTGTCTGTGTGTCTGTCTGTCTGTCTGTGCAGATTTTGTATCCACTCTAACTAAAAAACTAATGGACCGAATTTCACAAAATTTTGTAGGTAAGTCACTTGTGGGCGGAGCTGGTGCTGATTAGTTTTGGGTACGATTCGGAATAAAAGAACCCGCCTTTTTTGTGAAATGGCCGTAAAAGCTTGTATCCACTGTAGCTGAAAAACTAATGGACCGAATTTCACAAAATTCGGTAGATGAGTCACGTATAGGTCACAATGGTGCTGATTAGATTTTGGTACGATTCAGAAAAAAATAACCTGCCTTTTTTTGCAAAATGGCCCGCAAAAATTGTCAAAATCTAAAATAAAAAACTGGGTATACTCAAATATATCCATTAAATGCTGATTTAATACGTAATTTTTAACGACGAAAAGAATAAGACCAACCCCATTACACTAGGACTTGCCGTTCTAGAGATATTTTAGTTTTTCGTACTTTCCCTACGCCACCTTTGAAAATAAGTCCGGTTATCGAATGAGAACGAAAATTGAATTAAAAGTGAAATAAATTTAATTAAAATAAAGAGAACATGAATATAAGTCTGCAGGGAAAGTCATGTGCTGCTCACATCAGATTTTTACTTTCCCTGCAATACATGGTAGTGTATAGGGAATGTATTGGAATCATACCGAAAATCGCTACTCGAGTTTTCGACGGATGTACACGTTTCGAGACCTCTAAAATACGAAAAAACTATTTTAGCGTGACGTCTGTGTGTGTGTCTGTCTGTGTGTCTGTCTGTGTGTCTGTCTGTGCAATGTATGTATCCACACTAACTAAAAAACTGATGGACCGAATTTCATAAAATTTGGTAAGTCACTTGGGTGAGACCCTGGTGCTGATTAGTTTTTAGTAGGATTCGTAAAAACAGAACCCGCCATTTTTTGCGAAATGGCCCGTAAAAAGTTCACGTATCCACTCTAGGTAAAATACTAATTGACCAAATTTCACAAAATTTGGTAGATAAGCTACTTGTAGGATGCTCTGGTGCTGATTAGATTTTGGTACAATTCTGAAAAGAACAACCTGCATTTTTTTTTACGAAATGGCCCGCAAAATTTTCATGTATCCACCCTAGCTAAAGTACTAATTGAACAAATTTCACAAAATTTGCTAGATAAATTACTTGTGGGACACTCTGATGCTGATTAGATTTTGGTACAATTCCGAAAAAAATAACCTGCCTTTATTTTCGAAATGGTCCGCAAAATTCTCAAAAATCTAAAAAAAATAAAAAACACTACGTATGCTGAAATGTATGAATGAAATTCCTATTTTATACGCAATTTTTGACGAGAAAAAGAATATAACACACTCCATTATACTTTAGGACTAACTGTTCTCAAGATATTTGAGATTTCTTGCATTTCTGCTACGTCGCTTTCGGAAAAATGACCAATTACAAAATGAAAACAAAAATTGAATTAAAAATGCAAATTTAGTGTTATTTGGTGCAATTAAACTCAATCTAATGAATTATTAAAGAAATAAAGAAAATATGAATTAGAGCCTGCAGAGAAAGTCATGTGCTGCCCACATCAGATTTTTTATTTTGTTTCTGTTTAAAGTAGTTCATATAATAATCTGTACTTCTATAAAGCTTAAATTAATTTCTAGTGAAATATATTAACTTTTCGAAGGACATACTATATCTTAATAATCCTCGTAATGATTTTTGTAGACAGTTATTGGATTTTAAATTCTAAATTTATGAGCTGCTCTGTTGTACTTATAAGGTCATTTGTTGTCAGTTCTCGATAATAAAAAAAAATAAGAGAGGAAGAGAGCGAAAGGCATTTTAAAAAGTGTGTGTGTATTTTTTTTTTCGTAAAAAGCGTTAACGTAGAAAAATATCGTTTTTTAAACACTGTTGATGCTGGTCGGCATCCTGGAAAGAAAGTATAAAATATCGTAATGAGAGTGACTTTTAGATCAAATTCTATCTTATTTAAAATACATAAAAGGATGAACTTCGTTATTTAATACAATTGGGATTGCTCAATGCAATCACATCAGTGCAATCGTCTTCAAGTAAAAAAATCTGATGTGGAGCACATGACTTTTCTTATATAATGCAATAAATTTACTACTTTTGCAGTCAAACAATAATGCATCCTCGGTACTGTGTTTTTACCGTTGAATTGTGCATTTGACGATTTTCCGGATGGCAACATGTAAAACTATTTCAAAGTACCCAATTAACTTATATTTCGCGCAACTCTAAATAAGTAATTATCAATATTAATAGCATCTTCAGTAAGCGATATAGTCCATATATTCAAATATTTTAATAATTAATTCATCAATTAGACGTCATTATCATTAATTTAGCGTCTTTTTTGCAATTTTTGACGATATTTTCGTCAATTTGGGGCGAAATATCGCCAAGTTGGCGCTACTTTGCTAAATTATTCACCAAGTTCGCCAAATGCATCACTAACTGTTACAGACAAATGGAGGAGAGAAGAGCATTTCTTATATACTTGAAGGTACGCCCGTTATATGACGAAAATCAGAACTTTCGAACCAGTACGTCCCATTTGGCGTCATCTTGATCAATTTATAAATAATTTTATCACTTTGGCAACAATTAAAATAATCGCCTAGTTGGCAAAGTCCCGCTAAATGTCTAGCCAGGCGGACAGACGGAGAAATGAGTTATTCTTATAGTATATCCTCATGTTCTTTCCAAGCTATTGAACTTCCATCAACTTCCGTTAATTTGGTATTGGTAACATTTAAAAAAGTCGCCAAGTTGGCGACATTTTTCAAAATCTTGCCAAGCGTTATGCACGGAGAAATGGGTTATTGTTATGGCAGATAAATGACTATTGGATGAAATGTAAAATGAAATACAGAAGTATTACTCAAGATATCTTTTCTCATGAATGGAATGAGCTAGATCCACAAGAATAATGTCAGCAATTTATTGCATGATATTATATATAAAAAGTGAACATATTTTACAATAGTTAATATTTTCTTTATTTTACTAGATATTTTGATGAATTTATTTGAAAATTATGTATGAGCGGTTAATGCTTGCTTTCTAAAGTTTATGTGTAACATTTTCTAATGAAAAATTACGTAAGAAATTACTATTTATTTAACTTTATTAGAGGTTTTGATTTTTTGACGATTGTTTCAAAATTTCACTTGAAAATTTAGGAGGATTCTGAACATTCGATTGAGTATAAAAACAATAGACTTCCAGTAGTCATGGATTGTAATTTATGTACCAAATATTATTTGAACCGCTCCATTCGTTCGTGAAATATCGTCTCCACAGACTCACTGATACACACACACACAAACATCATCTCAAAAACGTTTAATTCGTGTTCAGGGATGCTTGAAACGTGATTTCCGGTTGAAAAACTTGAATTTTCGACTCCTTCACAATACTTTCTTTATACATTATGTATATGAGGAAAATAATATACCAATATTATTGAACCATGGTAATTTGAAGACTATGTACAAAATAATTTATAATTGCTTCAAAATTTTGTAATAATTTATAATGTTTGCAGTCTGACGTGTGCATACATTTTACTAATAGACACCTTTTTTAACTAGGGCTACAGAAAGCATAACTTCGTAACTTGGACTCATTCTTAACTTGTGCTACAGAAAGCACAACAATTAATGAAACTTCGTATAGCTATGTGTACGTGAATATTAATCAGCAAAATAAGGTCAACTGTTACCTCAAAATTTCTATTAGTTTTCATCTGATTTCAATTAAAGCGGAGTTGCTACTATAAAGTGTTAATAATATCAGTATTAATTTATTAGATTCAGCAAAATAGACAATTAAAAAAATACACGAAACAAATATATCAGTCTGTAAGAAAATAATTGTGTATGACATTATCGAGGCAATGTGCGAAGGATAATGCAGATTCAGGAACAAATGAGTCATCACAATCAAACAGAGCAAGCCAATCAAGGTCAATAAAGTATCTTTGGTTTGTGTTGCAGATAGGTGGAAATTGAATAGCTAAAAGAGGAAGAAACAACTTTTGGATGAAATAACTATAAGGGTGAAACAATTGGTAAAAGGTAAAAAAAAAAAGACACCGTAGAACAGGTACAGCAATTGCAATAAAGATATTTATAATGTAAATAGGAGAAATTGCAAAAACTGATGTGACGATTCGAATCGAGTAGATTGAGGGATTATGAAAGGTCAAGTGATGTCAGGCAATGGTGATTGTGGTGACCATACAAATCCAACCACACATGCCGTAGATTTCCAATCTCGATAGTGTATTACTGGCAGGTTTGGAGAATGCTACTGAAAATTTTGACAAAACAAACATTTTCGAACTATGCATAGCTAAAAAAATCTGATGTGGGCAACACATGACTTTCCTTATATAATGTAATGAATTTACTACTTTTACAGTAAAAAAAATAGGTTTTTCTTATGGTAGATACTAATATTCTTTCCTAGATATTGAATTTTCGACAATTAGTCGTCATTTTCATTGATATAGCGTCATTTTTACCCATTTGGCGAGATTTTCGTTAATTTGGCAACATTTCAAAAAGTCGCCAAGTTGGCGACATTCCGCCAAATTCGTCCTTAAAATCTCGCCAAGCGTTATGAACGAAGAAATAAGTTATTCTTACAGCAGATAAATGACTATTGGCATTCAAATACAAAAGTATTACTTAAAGTATCTTTTTTTATGAATGGAACGAACTAGATCCACGAGAATGATGTCACCCAAATTATCGCATGGTATTCATATGAAAAGTGAACATGTTTCTCAATAGGATATATATATTTTTTTACTTTATATGACTTTTTGATAATTTTTTTAAAAAATGTACAATATCTCAAGAACGGTTCTTGTTAGCGTTCTAAAATTTATGTCAATTGTTTTCTAATGCAAAATTACATAAGGAATGTCTATTTGCGTAACTTTATTAGCAGTTTTAATTTTTTGACGATTTTTTCAAAATTTCATTCGAAAATTTAGGAGGGTTCTGAACATTCGATTGCATATAAAAACAACGGGCTTCCAGTGTTTATGGATTGTGATTTTTGTATCAAATTTTGTTCGAATCGGTCCATTCGTTCGTCAGTTATCGTCTCCGCAGACTCACTGACACACACACACACACACAGACATCACTTCAAAAATGTTTGATTCGTGATCAAGGATGCTTGAAACGTGCTCTCCCGTCGAATACTCGCATTCGAATTTTCGACCCCATCACAATACTTTCCTTATATATTACGTATATAAGGAAAGTAAAAATTATCTAATTAACACATAGGGCGTCTTAGAGCTGTATATCCTGTAAGAAATCCATTATTATATAGTCATTTATCGAATATTAATATACGGTTATTAATCATTCCAGTCATTGATTGAGTAATAGTAAGAATTAATATGATGGGGTAATTTTCAAAAAGTGAAATAGTAAATTTTCTCAAATATGATTTTGTGGACAAATACTATGCAGCTTAACAGACATAAAGGTTTTTAGAAAGTTTAAACAAAAATTTTGCCTATTATTTAACTATATATTTTCTTTTATTATTTTATTAATTATTATTATTATTATTTGTATTTATTTATTTCTTGCGACTTGAACCGA